>CM032412.1:5952908-6689652 GCA_019049475.1 Eueides isabella | reverse complement strand
ACTTCTGGCGGCAATAACATCAGATTATAAAAAAAACACTGAATTGCCAAGGTAGGATTTATTCAATTTATCAATATTTATTCGGTTTATTCAGTTTATTGAGCAAGTCTCACCTGAACAACTTAGGTGAGATTTAATATATATATATTTTTTGTTTGATAAAGAAATGTATAATAAAAAATAATGATGATTTTGTTGAGAAAATTATGAATTATTTTAAAAAAATAAACAAAGAAGATAAAATTATAACAAATTGAATCAATTGATATTTATTCAATTTGTTCAAATTTATTCTCATTAAGTTTTTTTTTTGTAAAATAAATTGTGTTTATTTTTAAATTTAGAAAAGTATTATATACTTATTATGTGCACTAAGTTTTTTTATATTATTTATCAATATTACTCTATTTAATTTACAAAACATTGTATATTTATTATGTAATTGTATTGTTATAAATCAATATTTATCCAATTTATTTAGAAATATTTTGATTTCAAAAAAAAAAATATTAGAATTTACAATAATTTATTCAATTTTCAAAATGTTGATTTTATTAAATACAACGAATTAAAAGTTCCTTTTCATCACTTCCATAGATAAAATATATTAAAGATAAGAAAACCAATAATGTTATAATCATACTTATTATTGTTATTTATTTTTTAAAATATATTTTTTTTTCAAATCGCACATACTCCTTAGCTATATTTACTTAAATAAGTAAAAAAAGCCTAATGTACAAATTAAATTGTAATTTCATTCATAAAATGAAACTAATATAGTTGTTGTGGTAGCCAAGTGAAACAGGGAACATAATGTATTCTAGGTTCCCAAGTTCCCTTTGCCTACCCTGCCATGTACTCATACAGTTAAAAAATATAGTTTCAGTAACTTATGACGTCACTTGTTGCTAGAATTTTTTTTTTAAATCTAATAATTTAAATAATAACTGCAATATGAGTTTTTAAGTATGTTTTTCCATCAAGCAGAGCAAGTTTCCAATATTATTTAATTTCAGACCAAAATTCAGAAAAAAAAAACAACTTTAAATAGAAATAGTTACAGATTATTTAAGTCTATATTATCTATGGTCGCAGAGTTGTTTGTGACGTCACACCTTAATCATAGTTTTGGCATAGGCAAGGGCGTATTTTAAGATTGCGCGCCCCAGGCTACTGTAACTTTCCGCCCCATCAAGGAATGAAAGAAGTCCATAGGATCACAGAACATATTCTGGATCATAGGACATTCCATTCTAACCACAAAATGCCGTCTGCGGCAATCTTCCTAGACGTTGCAAAGGCGTTCGATAAAGTCTGATATAATGGCTTGATCTTCAAGCTCATACGTTAAGGGGTGCCAGATAGACTCGTGCACATCATACGAGCTTACTTATCGAATCGCATTTTCACATTCCGTCGAAGGTGCCCTGTCCAGTAGACGCCCATATAAGAGCCGGTGTTCTTCAGGGCTTTGTACTCTCGTCTGTACAGTTTGTACACACATGACATCCCAAAAGGTCCGCTGACTAACCTAGCCCTTTATGCGGACGACACTACCATCTATGCGTCTGCCCGCAATTCAGTTCTGTTAGTCGATCGCCTACAGGTGGCTACCAATAGACTGGGCACCTGGCTAAATGGTGTATTGAAGTTAACCTTAAAAAGAGTACGTCAGTATTCTTCCCCATTCGCCCAAACGAATGGCATGCCTTATGTTCTTCTGCAAGGCAAAATCATACCTCAAGCACAGAGTGCCAAATATCTAGGAGTAATCCTGGATAACAAACTCAATTTCAAAGAGCACATGAGATACGTACGGCGGAAAGCGACGTACGTAGTTCTTCTTCCTGGCATTAATCCCGGCTTGCTATGGCCAGGGTCTGCCTTCCTACTAAGCCTACTCCACTTAGCATGATCTTTTAGGTCCTTAGTTAGACCATTGGCTCTTATATCCTGCATCACGACATACAACCAGCGCTTCTTTGGGCGTCCGGGAGGTCCCACTCCAGGGACAGACATATCAAGGCACTTGCCTCCGACATAGTTCTTAGGCCGGCGCGCAACGTGGCCATATCATGAACATGAATAAAAACGAAGAAAAGAAATAAAATCCGCCTGTACACCACCTGTATCAGGCCAATGTTCACATATGCCAGTGTAGTGTTGGCACACACTAGCCTCCGTCGTTTTCAAATTATGCAAAACAAAACTTGCGCATTGCCACGGGAGCTCCTTGGTTCATGCGCAACATAGATCTACATCGAAACATCAATGTCGACTCCATTTAAGAGCACTGCAGGAAACTGTCCAGTAGCTACTTTGAAAACGCTTCAGCCCATCCGAACACCTTGGTGGTAAAAGCCTGCGATTATCCGCTCCCCGTAGCTAAGGGAATATTTCGTAAGGTCTACCGTAGATCACGCAATGTTAAGTAAATCACGCAATGTCGATAAAGCTGTCCCCATTACAGTCCCGAATAAAGTGAAACAAGTAGGTAGGACTACACATAAACGCAAACGCACACGATACACATACCGTCCCCGCCGGTGGAGACGAGGTCCCAGTAATACAGCAGCCCAAGGGAGGATGCCAAACATAAATTCCAAAAGGGTATCCACAGCCCTACCCAGTAGGCCTAGCTCGGGCCGAGTGAAGCAAAGCTCGGCTTGCGAGCTTCGTTTGTAGTGGGGGGCCCCACTACAAACGAAGTTCGCAGTTCGAGGTTCGAGTCTCGCAAGAGGCGCCCTTGCAACTTCGTAGTATTCCTTTGAATGGCTCAATCTGGTGACAAGTTCAAGATCATAGCTCTTCCAGCTCGGCCTCCAACAAAACCGGTGGCGCTGTAGAGGTCGCAGAGCCAACAGCATACTACCCATCGAAAGAAAAAAAAGAAAAAGGATGAAAGTACGCAAAACAAAATATAGATTTTATATTTTACATTATTTTTCTGTGGACAATATTTTTTATGTGAAAAGAAAACCGAGGCGAAAAAAAAATTGACGGTTCAATCGATTTAGGACAAGGGGCGGCTTGCATATTTCAATTTAAATTCGGTTCAGGGGCGTTCTAAGCTTATGTCTTAAAATATTTTTTTGTATTTTTTTAAACGTCCACGCCGAAGCCCGGGCTGCCCCTGGGCCGCCCCTTGCGGCTTGCCGCCCCCGGCTATAGCCCTTCTGGCCCTAGGGTAAATACACCCTTGGGCATAGGGATGTTATGGGATATATTTTTTAGCTTCATCCTGCATCACTGTAGGGTAGGGAGTGGGAACCTGTATGGGTAATTGGGAAGACACCATCCCCATTAGGACATTTGCGTTCCCCGATATTGAATGGTAAGTGGCGGAACTCAACGCCGCGCTTTGCCTCATTAGCAGAGCAAGGAATTATACTATAATATTTTTTCCTCCCAATCGGGAATAGAGACCACGGCCCGGAACAACCTTCAAGCTAATCCATAAATTGCTCATTTATTGTAAATATTAAAGAAGAAGATATTTTTTTCACACTATTGTTGTTTTTTTTGTTATTTTTTTTACATTTTAATAAATAGAAAAACTAATTGGACTTCCTCATTTAGTATTTATTTTAAATGTATAATTTAAATTTAATTTATTATACTTATTATTTTGTATACAGTAGCTTGAAAAAAAAATATTCGAATAGAAAAAGTATATAATTTGGCTTATAATATATGTACATACAGATACAAACTCTACATCAAGTGTATAGCAGGATAGGCGGAGGGAACTTGGGAACCTATTGTTAAGGCACTCTGCTCCGTGTGAAACTCAACGCCGTGCTTTGCCTTTTACTAGAGCGTAGAAATGAAAATATTAAATATGTCATTTAAAAATATTAAATATTTCATTTCCTCTAGTGGGGACCAGTTTTATTTTAAAATTTGCATTGTATACTTTAATGTACAATACAGCCGGCCAGTAGTGGCTACCAAGTTAGGATATATGAACTAATAAAATTATCAAATTTTTGCTAACTTCAGTGTCCACAACTTGTCAAACCTACTATAGTTATGTATGTATGTAATATAAAAAACGGCCTTATAATAAATAATCTTTACAAAATAATTATGGCTTCTAAATACTGTAAAAAGAAATAGGAAATAAGTATGAAAAAAATTGGTACAGATAATTTAAGATGTTGTTAGAATAATATATTTATATAGAAATTATGCTGTATTTTTTTTTTTACCTTCACGCTGTATCTCGCACGAGGCAGGGTAGGCAGAGGGAACCCCTGAACCTAGTGTTAAGACACTCCGTTCCACTTCCGTTCCCCACTTTCCGCCGAGTTTGAGGCATTTCGTGTTGAGTGGCGGAGCTTAACGCCGCGCTTTGCCTTATTACCAGAGCGAAGAAATGAAATATTAAATATTTAAATTGAAAATATTAAATATTTCATTTCCTCGACTGGGGATCGAACCCACTACCTGTCGGTTACAGTCACACACTTGTGCCTCAAATATTTAATATTTTGTTTTATTCGATTTTTCACTCAATGACTCCACAAAAGTGGCAGTGTGTGGGGAACATAGTGTCTTGACACTAGGTTCCCGAGGCATACTCAAGTTCCCTCTGCCTACCCTGCCATGTGCGGGATACAGCGTGAAGCCGAGTGTAAAATATTTGATTCCCCTAATCGAGAATCGACCTCATTACCACGGAGTTCACAGTCATACGCTGTGACCGACTTGTGACTTCCTTAGAGTTTTTATTTATATATAATGTTGTGATAATAATTAATTTGTTTGTTTGTAACTTTAACAATAGATGATTTAAATAATATTAATGTTGAATAAAAATGACTTGGAGGTTTATAATATGTTTTTATTGCCCTGTATTTTTTATTAATTATTATTATTTCACTCAGCTTCACGGTGTATCCCACACATACATATATGGGTAGGTAGAGGGAACCCGGGAACCTAGTAGTTAAGACACTCCGTTCCCCAGTTTCCACCGAATTTGAGGCATTGCGTGTTGAGTGGCGGAACTTAACTGCCTTATTACTAAAGCGAAGAAATGAAACATTAAATATTTAAATTGAAAATATTAAATGTTTCATTTCCTCGACTGGGGATCGAACCCACAAGCTGTCGGGTTAAATAAAGTGAACTTAAAATAGGAATCGATAAAAACTTGTTTCTTTTAACCTTGTTTTTTTCTGCTTGTGTTTAGAGCATTAAATTAAAAAGTTACGTTAATTTTAAATATTTATATATTTTTTTTCTATTCATTTATCAGTTAAAAATTTCAATGTATAAGTATTATTTTAAGTGATAATTTTATTCGAACAAGAAAATAATTGAAATTAGTAAATGAAATATTGTTTTATTCAAGCGGGCGAAGCCGCTAGCGGGTCGCTAATAAACAAATAAAACGAAAAATTTTTGAAAATTATTTTTTTATTGAATCACAATAATAGTTCTTAAAACTAAAATTTACAATCACAGTCAATGACTTACTCTAATTCTTAATTCTAAATTTAAAAAAAAAGAAAAAAAATAGTTTCTACTATTATTGCCATATAATTATATATATATATATATATATATATATATATATATATATATATATATATATATATATATATATATATATATATATATATATATATATATATATATATATATATATATATATATATATATATATATATATATATATATATATATATATATATATATATATATATATATATATATATATATATATATATATATATATATATATATATATATATATATATATATATATATATATATATATATATATATATATATATATATATATATATATATATATATATATATATATATATATATATATATATATATATATATATATATATATATATATATATATATATATATATATATATATATATATATATATATATATATATATATATATATATATATATATATATATATATATATATATATATATATATATATATATATAAAAAAAAATGTCTATGAAATATATATATTTCATAGACATTTTTTTCTATTTATACAAAGTTCTACAGATTATTATCCAACCTAAAAAAATGTTGTAATTTGATACTATTTGGAGTTAATATTATTATTTGAAGTTATATCCAGACGTGATGATGTTACTTTATGATTTATAACTATAACTTCATCAAAATCAGTTCAGTAGTTTTTGAGATATCTATATAAAAGGAAAATGTATAATATACGTTTTTTGAAGTCATTTTTTTTTATTATTTTAATATAAAGATATTATACCAAAATAACATATGGCAAAAGAAAATTAATTTTTCTAACTAAAAATGATAATATTACAGCTTTAGTACTTACAATTACATTTATTTTCTAAATATATACGGGAATATTAGATTCCTTATTTTTTATGTATATTTTATTTAACTTGCATACCACTCAGAGATGCTAATTAAAATTTAATTGGCATTAAATCTTAAAAAAATAACTTTGATAATGCTACAAAATAAACCGAAATATTAACATTTTCATACAAAATTTAAAAATTATATTATACATATGTACGAATATAACTTAAATAATAATTAGTTATTAACATAAAAAATAACGTCAACACGAAACGATAGCTTCATTTCAATATCATATTTGTAACTGATTAAGGAATAAATGTTTAAACGACACGGTATTAGAACCGGCACCCCTTGTACATCCAGGAGCTTTAGACAACTAAGCCATACGTTATTAGTATATAGAAATTCTTATACAGCTATTGTTGCTTTGGTAGTCAGTTCAAACTCTTTATACAGCATTTTTAAGTTCACAAATGTGTAATTATACATACATACATATATAGTTTACTTTTGATAGTACATTTCTTGTTTATTGTATCTGATTTATAAACACTCTTTATAATATTATAAAGGATGTATATATATACGAAATATGTATATTCACGCTCTATCCCGCATTTAGCGGGGAAGACCGAGGGAACCTAGTTTTAACTTCCACCTCTGATGGCACAAGTGGAGAAGCCTGTACCTTATTTCAGAATATCATTAAATATTTCATTTTAAATATAATCAATTATAATAAAAAATTGTGTATAGATGTTAGTTACACTATCGAGGAAAAAAAACCACTGAACATATTTCGATGAAACTTTGCAGTCACATAGCTTATACATCAGACTAATATATACACTACAATTAGTTCTACAGTAAGTTTAAAGCGGGCGAAGCCGCGGTTAGGTCGCTAATATATTATAATGAAACGTTTAATGTTATGAATTCGTATCCACTGACCCTTGTTGCTGCAACAGTTCGTAATACAAGCCTCGTTTTCTAACTAACTCTTCGTGTGAACCACTTTCTGCTATAACACCTGGAAGGTATATATAAAAGTTATTTAGAGAAAGTAGGGAACGGAAGTGGAACATTAGGTTCCCGGGTACCCTCTGCCTACACTGCCTCGTGCGGGACACAGCGTGAAGCTAAAAAAAAAATTAGGTGAACTGAACGGAAGTTGAACGGAGTGTGTTAACATTAGGTTCCCAAGTTCCCTTTGCCTACTCTGCCTTGTGCGGGATACAGGATATATTTAAAAATGTATAAATAAACCATTCTAAAATTTTTAACTTAGCTTGAAAAAATGCATGGAGCTTTTAAAATACCTATTTTAATTTCATAAAACATTGCTGAAAACCACCGCTATGAACAAAGCATTGAATTAGGCGAAACCGCACTCATATCGGCACAGGCATATGTACACACAGAAAGCTGAAACAAACATATAACACTCCTCTTGAGTGGCTTCTATCCCCGTTCGAGAAAATGAAATATTTATTTTTTTAATTTCTTCGCCCTAGCACCTAGGGAACGCGCGGCGTTAACTTCCGCCACTCACAATGCCTTAAATTCAGCAAAAAATGGAAAACAGAAGTGAACTTACAGGGAACGTAGTGACTTAACACTAAGTTCCTAAATTCCCTCTTCTATTTCTGCCAGTGCGGGTATTTATAAATATATTTACCTCTATCTACGACACATATGATGTCAGCATGTCGCACGGTAGCGAGGCGGTGAGCTATGATTACTGTCGTCCTGTCCTTGGACGCCGTTTCCAGGGCTTTTTGGACAATCTGGTAAAAAAATATATATATTTACAACATATTAGAGGGCTATCGTGACACAAGTCACAAGCTTGTACCCCTACAAGCTTGTGACTGTAACCGACAGGTTGTGGGTTCGTTTCCTTACTTTCATTTCTTGGGTCTGGTAACCACGGCAAAGCGCAGCGTTGATTTCCGCCACTCGACACGCAAAGCCTCAAATTCGCCTGAAAGTGTATCTTAACACTAGGTTGCTAAGTTACCTCTGCCTCCGCTGCCATGTGCGGGATACAGCGTGAAGCTGTGAGTGGGAATATATTAATGTAATTTTTATATGATTTTGTACAAAAAGATTCATCTGCTATGGGATCGATCGACACTGGGACCAATTGTTCTTTTTTTTATTTTCCTGCGCTGGTTAGATGTAGCACAGTGTTAAGTTACGCAAATTAACTAATAATACAAACATTAAAAAGGCATAAACCATATTTCATCGAACGAAATTTACCTTCTCACTAGCAGTATCTAACGCTGAAGTGGCCTCATCTAGCAAAAGCACTCTTGGATTCCTCAATAGGGCCCTTGCGATGGCTACTCTCTGTTTCTGACCTCCGGATAGGGCTGCGCTACCGGCTTCTAGGACTGTGTCATAGCCCTGGAAATAAAGATTAGGAATGTTGATTTAGTTACAAAGTTTTTGCCGTGTGATTCCGGCTTAGAATAGGATCAACTGACGGTGTCGCCAGAGGCGACTAAGGTGCGTGTGGTAGAGTCACGTTGTAATGGCAACACGCATGGGCAGACTGGACCAGGTTATTACCACCCCCGGCATTTAAGACCGGCGTTAAGTAGTGGCTTTGGCCACTGCGTTTCGCATTAGATAATGCCGGAATCACACGGCCATTCACATTCACATTGCGGCCAATCGGAAAAATCCTTCTATATCTTGAATTTTGGCAGAAATCGGAAAAATCGGTAACCTTAGAAACCCTGCGGGAAGCGAGAAAAAGCGTGAAAGTGAAAAAAAAAGTTATAGACTTACCAACGGCAAACTAGATACAAAGCTATGAACATTAGCCATCTTCGCGGCATCCACAATCTCGTCCATTGTCACGTGGCGGAAGTTATCTCCGTAAGCTATATTGTCTTTGATAGATCTCTCGAACATAACTGGTTCTTGTTGTACAAGGCCCAGCTGAGATCTGAGGTTAGGCAGCGTTAAGTTACGCTTGATGTCACGGTCGTCGAGTTCCTGGAAATATGGATGATTTTTATGTTGTAATATTGTAAGTATGTGATAAAATAGTATGTAAAGTAGTTGTATATAGTTTTTTTTATTTTATCTTCACGCTTTACCTCGCTCATGGCAGGGTAGGCAGAGAGACTGAAAACTCAGTGTTAAGACACTCCATTCCTCACTTTCCATCGAATTTGACCCATGGCGTGTTGAATGGCGGAACTCAACGCCGATCTGACCTGCCAGGTTTCCAGTCTCACGCTTGTGCCCCTGCGCTAGGATAGGCCCCGTATGTCCTACTTCTTATGTTATACATTATTTAAGTTTATTTAAATAAAATAAAAAAAAAAACAGTTCCCAAATATCAAGAAGCAAGTAAACTTACCACAACTCCCTCCACTGGATCGTAACTCCTCAACAGTAAATGCATAATTGTTGACTTCCCACACCCAGATGGACCAACTAAAGCCAATGTTTTTCCAGGTGGTAGTTCCAGGTTCAATCCCTTCAGTACTGGTACATTAGGTCTCGTGGGGTAATGGAAATGGATGTCCTTGAAATTTAGCTTGCCTGATGCTTTCTGTTGGAAAAGGTAATTTAAAACATTGATTTGATTTAAAATATGAAATTTTGGAACATTTTAGATTTCTCATATTTTTTCAGCTTCACGCTTTATGCGGAATACGCATATAGAAGGGTAGGGTACTAGTAGAGGTAACCTAAGAACCAAAGAGTGTTGAGACACTTCACATCTATTAAGAAAATTCCGTTCTCCACTTTCCGCCGAATTGTGGAAACATTGCTTAATCTATGACGGTACTCAAGGAAGTGCTTTGCCTCGTCACCAAAATAAGATAATGGAGAAATTTCAACGTTAAAATGAATTTTACAGCTATCAAGAAATTACACACAACCTATCGTAAGACTACCAAAAGTAAAGTCAAGCTTTTATGGGAATTTCGAAAAGTCTTTTCATATTTAGTGAAGAAATTTTGATCTTTTCTTACTTAACTTAACGGCAGATGAGGCCTCTAAATTTTCTGTCCACCTCTTTAGCCCCTGTCACCCGGCTGTTACCAATCTTTATACGTATCAAAAGATTTAAATAATTTTAAAAAACATTTTACCCATGTAAGATCTTCAACAGCGCTAGATTCAGTTTGAACAACAGGTGTTCTTTGTAAGGCTCGTATTATTCTTGCTCCAGAACGTCTTGCAGCTGCAAAGTTGGGGGCAAAGGAGAGGGCTTCCGCCAACATCCACGCTCCATAGATTAGGGCTTCAGACACCCTGGAAAATGGAAAGTGTAAGTCGAAGAAATGATATGTTTTATATTTTCAATTAAAATCTTTAATATTTTCTTTTCTTCCTTTTGGAAAACGGCAAAGTGCAGCGTTAAGTTCCCCCACTGAACCCGTCACAACAAATTTGGCGGAAAGTGGAAAATGGAATGGGGTGTCTTATAACATCAGATAAAGTGAAGTGATTATACAAAATAAACCTATAAAATATATATATAGGTACTCGTATAGAAGATTAAACCTTTCGAATACGAATATACTTACGATATAAAATTTTCATTTTACAGACTAACCATAATATATAGATAGATATATAGATATATAAAAAATGAGGGTATTTTGACATATTTTAATACAACTCAGTTCAAAAAGGCACAATTAATAAAAAAAATATAAAAAAACCAAGGGTATTTTTAAATTATATCCAACAAAAATACTTACAATATAGCATATTCATAATGCATATCTTCTCTGGCTATCAAGTACCCTCCGTACGCCAGCGACACAGCGTACCCCAGCGTGGGCGCGCACAGGCACAGGCCGTACACAGGCCCGCGTATATAACGAGTTGTGTTGTGTCTCTGGGCATCATCTAAGGCTTTTGCATAGCGGTTCAATATTGCATGTTCTACGCCTGGAAGTATGATTATATTAATAGAAAATGTAAATAAAGCAAATAAAACTTATAAATCTGTAAACGATCACTGTTTGTGTGTAGAAGATATATTTATAAAAAATGTTATAGGGAATGTTTATGAATATTAATTTAAACAGGTAAATCCCCGTGCAAGTAGCTAGTTTCGATAATAGTGCAAGAAAATATGTAAAGTACTGTAGAAATCCTATTAATCGGACTAATAGGCCAGTCAGCGGAGTTCAACGCCGCAGTTTCCCTAGTTACCAGAGCGATGAAACAAATTTTTTTTCTTCATTTCCTCGAATGTGGATCGAACCCACATCATGTCCCGTCTACGGTTCCGCATCTGCGCCACGTTACGCTTCAATAACTTTATTTTTGTATACATTTGATGATTTTGTAGCAATTATAGTTTCTCTATTTTTTTAAACGAGTTTACCATTAAATATCGTTTACACATAAATAGGTACATCTAGGATAATAACGATGGTGGTGGTAATCCGGATAATAACGATTTCAATTAACTGAAGCTCAAAATAAATTGGAAATATTAGACATAATATCATATTCGTAAATACATACAATTTTACAACTTCTAATAATGATATATATTAATTACATATATTACTTTATGTTTTTACTAGAGAAAACAAAATACCCACCCAGGCTATGTACTGTGCGTACATTTAAGACCGCTTCAGTAGCAAGTCGCGAGGCACCTTCGATCGCTCGTCGCTCTTTCACTTCAGATTTCTTAGTGATCCAGCCTTCTAAGCATATGCCCCCAATAACCTGAACACATTATGATTTAAATAACATTTTGGGTAATTATTTCCGCTTTAATATACTAGAAAATTCTTCTCCATTTTTTTAGCCTCATTCTGTATTCCTCAGGGAAGGGAACCTGGGAGCCTTGTGTGAAGATACTCCTTCATTATTAGGACACTTCCGCTCTTCACATTCTGCTAAACTTTTAAGGCTACTTCATGCTACGGTTTCAATGAGTACAACAAAATATTTATTTTAATAATTATTGAATTTTATTTTTGATTAAGTCATTTATTCAGTTTCATACGCTCAAAGGTATAGCACGACATCCCAAAGGAACCTGGGAACTTAAGTGTTAAGTCACAAATATGTAGATTAAATATCAATACTTACACAAGGTACACTCAAGAGGCTGACCAGTGTCATTTTCCAGGAGTACGTCATCGCAAGACTGACGCCCAACAACATCGTGCTGATGCCTTGTAACATAGTGCCTAGACGAGTACCTGGAGGGAAGAGAACATGGTACTATGGTAAATGGTGGAAAATCAAGATAACTTAATGTAAAATGTGGTTAAATAATGGTAAATCGTGGTAAAGCTCTAGCAGCATTTATCTAATGCTATATTTTTTTTTATTCATTAATTTATCTGATCAATGAAACTCGGGACTTATTATTTTTATTTCTTAAACATATTGAAATTCGGCGGAAAGTAGGACATAGAACGGAGTATCTTAACACTTGGTTCCCATGCTCCTTCTGCCTACCCAGCCATGTGCGGTTTAAAGCATGAAGCTGAGTACATTGAAGCTATATTTTTAATAAAAATAATAAATTAATATTGATTAATTGTTCTTTTTTAAAAATATTTCTGTACATACCTGTAGCACCCTGTACAGCGGCACAGTCCGAAGACAGTCTCGCGCATAACGCGCCTACTGAATTAGCTGGTATGTCGAACCAGCCCTGTTCCTATAAACATATACAGAAAATTATTATCTCAGAACTTTTTGTCAGCTTTACGTTGTATCCTGTACATAGCAGGGTAAACAGAAGGGACCTGAAAGTGTTAAAACACTCCGTTATGCACTTTCCGCCGATTCTCCGGGCATTTCGTGTAAAGTGTTGAAGCGCAACACTGCTTTTTCTTCATCACGACCTGTTGAATTAACGCGTAGTCGCACTTTTGTGCCCCTGCGCCACGACAACTCCTACTTTAGACCTTATAGTGCTACAATTATGTCTCGTTTCACCCTTTATTAAGCTTAACGTCTTACCGTCAAAACAAACCTTAAGTTAAGACATTGTGTCTAAGTGGAGGCAAATTCAAGACATTGTGTCTAAGTGGCGGAACAAAACGCCACGCTTCGTCTATTCAGAGTGGGGCAATTGAAATATGGTATTTATTTCACCAATATCGCCATCGAATCTGCAACTGTCACGCTTTAATGGCAAAGCTGTCCCCAATGCGGTACGATTATGCATGAATTAATACAAAATTAATTTAAGAAATGTATTATATGAAAAACCGCCTAAATAGTTTAAAAAAACATCTAAAATATAACACACAATTTCAAAATGCGAAAAAATACTTAAAAAATATTACCTGCACCAAATAATTCTGGAACGTCATAACCCTCAGTCTGTTTGTAAGCTTAGTACCAGCCAGTCCAAACAGCCAGGCTTGCAGGAAGGTGACCAGACCACTGACGAAGGAGGCGAGAGCGAACATGCCCGCGTAGAATTGTGAATAATGTAATATTTCCTCTTGGTCCGGCCACGAGAACATCTAAAAAGATGTATTGTTTTTTTATAGATTCACGCTGTACCCTGCACTAGCAGTGTTACCTACACTAAAGGGGAGAATCTAGTGTTAAAATACTCCGTTGTCATTAAGACATTTTCTCTCCCCACTTTTCTCCGAATTTGAGACGTGAGAGACTTCGCTCTGGCTCAGGTAATTACGCTAAGCGCAGCGATTAGTTCCACCTCGGAACAAGAATTCCGGAAATTAAGGTACGTGCATTTGATTCTCAGGTTGCCTCAGCCTACCCTGTTATGTGCAGGATACGGCGATAAGCTACATTAGAAAAAAACGAAAAGACAATAACATAATTTTGTTCAAAATAAAAAAAATAATAAAATAACCGAGGCCAGTCTAACTTACCCCATACAGTTTAGAGAAAAGTAAGGCGAACACAGGCATGGTAGCACCAATGATCAAAGACGCAAAACCACCTCCAGCTAACAACGGCCACTCTTTGCTGTTCAGCTTCAGGAGTTGCCAGGTGGAGACATCTGGGTCCTTCTCTTCGGGAATATGTACTGGTTCCTTTAATAATGAGTATTGAAAATTATCTATTCATATCAACATAATTATTTTAAAGTTAATATTTAATTTTTGGAAAACTGTTTAACTGAACCTGCTTATTTCAAGAGCTCCTCAGTCCATTTTGGGCTTCAGTTTTTGACTTTAAAGTAATCTTTTTATTAGTAAATATTCCAGAATGAGCACTAGTTAATTGTCGTTCTTACCATTCTTAGGCCCATTAAAGTACTTGCGGTTTGAGTTATTATCAGCATTCAGAATGTGTGTGATAAAAACCCGATGATAACAAGCAATTATTTCCATTTCACCCCAAATTCTATAGATACACATAAAATGAATAAAAAGTATAAAATATATTTAAAAATATATACTTCTTCTATGACTGTTGGTGCATAAACTGGAGTCTGCATGGAGGCCATCCTCCTACTGCCTCTGACGAAACTGTCCCTCACGAATGATTCTGAAATAAATAAACATAGATGTATACACCCCATATATGAGTACGTCCAAATTACCCCATTACCTCCCCATATCTATTTCATCTTGTCTACTGTCATCTACCTCTTCAAACATGTTCTCCGGGAAGTGCTCACTTTTTGACAAACACACCTCGAGACCTTCCTCGAGAATCACTGATATTGTGTTTTTGAAAGTCAACTTAAAGAATTTATTAAATGAAATACGAGTAGATCATAAAAATATATATTTTTTCGTTTGTCACGTTAAATTTGGTCACATGAACGCTTATTGCCAGTTTTGGAATAGTTTTTGGACTGAAACTTAACAGCAATATAGCTTATACATTAGAAATATACATAGATTAAAATTTAAATAAACATTTTTACTATGTTTTAAAGTGTTATCCCACACTTAGGACAGAAAAAAAATTTTATACGCTTTTTAAACTAAACTTAAATTTAAAAAGCGTATAAAAATTTTGAACGTTTTTTCGTTCTCCGTAATGAGAACGAATGGCTGAGTTGGTCAGAGCGCTGAAACGGTATTCCAGAGGCGCGGGTTCAAATCCTGCTTCGTTCAAAATTTTTATACGCTTTTTAAATTTAAGTTTAAGGTGAAAGTCGGTCTGGAGAAGTCCCGATGTCCGCCTTTGTAATATACAAAATGTTTATTTAAAATACTAATTAAATAAACATTTTGTATATTACAAAGGTGGACATCGGGACTTCTCCAGACCGACTTTCACCAGATGACTATACAAACAAATACATATCCTACCTCTAGAACATATGCTGCTATTCCGTCTCACGCGTCGTAGTTTGTCCGCTGCCTCATTTTCCAGTACTTCATCATCTTCATCTTCAGGTTCTGGTGCTGTGGTGGACATGCTCCTGGAATAATAAAAATATTTTTATTCCATTCCAGCAATTTTTATATCAGACGCCAAGGGGTGTGTAATAAAAGAGTCTGTCTGTCCATGAACAGTACCGAACTCCTGAATGTATGCAGAAAGCTTTGCTTATCGTCGTAGTTCCCAGACAGCTTAGAAGCTACAGGTATATCGCAACGGTCCTTTTTTAGGCCTGAAAAAGACCTTGTAGCTCTTTAACAGGTAATCCTATTTTTGTATTAAACAGTGCTGCGATCTACCGCGCCAAAAAGACTTCTGGTTAAGAAAACCACACTCAAAACGGTTCATCCATTCGGAGCTACGCTGTCAAGATGTGTAGACAAGTTAAACTTGTGACTTGGACTTGCAACTGCTGGATTAAGAATACTTATTAAATATCACTATTTTCACATAAAATTACTTACTTATGAGTCAGATCGTCTTGCAACAACCTCCAATAGGCACCCTTCTGTTCCACCAGCTCCTGGTGCGTGCCCTGCTCGAGAACCGAACCCTGTTCTATATATACTATGCGAGATGCGTTCACTATCGTTGAAAGCCTAAAAAGAATTGAAAATAGTATAAAATTCGATAAAAATGTATATGAATCTATGATTTTTTATAAATATGTATCAAACTACTATGGATGTTTATTTAAATACCACCCTACTCAGCTTCACGCTCTATCCCGCTTATGGTAGGGTAGGCAAATGGAACTTGGGAACCTAGTGTTAAGGCACTACGTCCTACTTCCGTTTCCCACTTTCTGTCGAATTTGAGATTATATGTTGAATGGAGGGATTCAACGCCGCGCTTTGCCTTGTTACCAGAGCGAAGAAATGAAAACATTATATATTAATTTGAATATATAAAATATTTTATTTCCTACAAATCCCACTCTAGTAGAGTTTTTTGTTCCTAGCTTTAGTAACCAAGCCAGGGACGGCAGTGAGTGACGCAAATTGTCTCAATATAAAAAAAAAGGAAACAGAGTGTTTTAACACTAAATTCCGTTTACCTAACTAACCTCTAACTGAGCTTCGCCGTTACCAAAGCGAAGAAAAGAAAATATTATCTCGAGTGGAACCAAACCCACAACGGTGGCCCGAGACGTGTTTAGTACAACAAAAGCTAAAACTCAACTCACCTATGAGATACAACTAATGTAGTTCTTCCAATACTAGCTGCATCTAGCGCGGCTTGAACCTATAAAAGAAATAATATAAGAAATACGAGTACAAAAATAGCCCGAAATGAGAATCGATCTCAGAATCATCGGTTTTCAGTCTTACTCTGTATCTCGTACACAACAAAGTAGGCAGAGGGAACTTGGGAACCTAGTATTAGGACACTCAGTTCCGTTCCTCACTTCCCGCCGAATTTGAGACATTGGTTGAATCGCGGAACTGAGCTGTTATCAGAGCGAAGAAATAAACATATTAGATATTTCATTTCCCCTAGTAAGGATCGTACTCACACCCACACTTTACCTTAAAACCAAGATAATAAATACCTGTTTCTCAGCAGCGGGATCCAAAGCGGAGGTCGGTTCGTCCAATAGTAAAATAGCTGGCTTCCTTAAAAGTGCTCTCGCTATAGCGACCCTTTGTTTCTGCCCGCCTGATAGCTGGGCTCCCTTTTCTCCGAGCGCTGTGTCGTAGCCCTGAAATATAAGTTCTACATAAAAAAATACTACACTATATAATTCTTCTTTCTCTTTTTTCAGCTTAACGCTGTATCCCGCACATGGCAGGGTAGGCAGAGGAAACATGGGAACGTAGTGATAGGACTCTCCGTTCCTTTCCCCACTTTTTGGTCGAATTTGAGGCACTGCGTGTTGAGTGACGGGAACTCAACACCGTGTTTTGTCTTGAAACCAGAGCGTAGAAATAAAAAAATATTGAATATGTCACTTCTTCGAGTAAGTATACTAATATATTTTTTCCACTTTTACACAACTACTGAACAGACTGAATCGGAACAAACTTTACAATAATATAGATTATAAATAAGCGTAACATATAGATTTTAATTTATTATACTTTTACTTCCTCAAAAGTTGACAAAGTTGTTGAATTTCTTAGTTTTAAAGTTTCTAACGAAAATTAAACTCATTTACTAATATTGAATAACGATCATTATAGCCTTTAAACATATAAGGCTTGAGGCTTGTCGTGGTGCAACGTAACGACAGTAATCGTGACGAAATATGTAATAAAGGTAGAGGAGACCTGAAAGGTGTTGGTTGCGGAACTTAACGACGCGCTTTGCCTTGTTATGAAGAAATGCAAATATTAAATATTTATTATATTTCGATCCCGATACGTGAGCACGGTGAAGTAAAATTCACAAGGACGTCCCGTAGAGCATGTAAGAAGAGGTTCACGGCCGTAGCGCTTGGACCGTTTTTCTGGCTAACCTGCTAGAGATGCAGTGTTAAGCGAAGTTAGTGAAATATTAAGTATTTTCATTTCTTTGATCAGGTAACGAAAGAAAAACTGCAACATTGAGCTCCACAACTTAACACGCAATGTTTCAATATGGTAGAAATTTGGAAACGGAAGTATTTTATTTGGAATGATGTGTATTAACACAGCAAGCAGAGTAGGCAGAGGAAACCAGGGAACCCCTGGTTTCCTCTGCCTACTCTGCTTTACGCTGGAAATATAAAGAAAAGAACTACAATATTATATACACTTACATTAGCAAGTTTAATAATAAACTGATGCGCGTGAGCTGTTTTTGCCGCTTCTATCATTTCTTGTTCAGTAGCATTGTCGACTCCTAAAGTGATATTTTCTCGTATAGTACCACTGAAGAGGACTGGCTCCTGGCCTACCACACCTGTTGAATAAAAGAGCTATGTTAGACTAATATAACAATAAAAACATAATATAAAAAACGGTCAAGTGCGAGCTGGGTTTGCCCACCGAGGGTTCCGTACAAAAATTACAACTTACAAAAATGGATAAACTTTAGTGTACCTACTTTTTATATAAAATAATCAAGAAATTATAACTTTCTTATGCTAGCTAAGATCAGGGTCAGGCACCATTCACTGTGTGAATGTGATCTGGACGACGGTTCCCCATCTCACATCCTTTTCTTCTGTCCCAAGTTAATCCACCCCTTTTATGATGTTCTTCCTTATAAAGTTCCCCGTCCCCTTAATGTTCAATGTTTGTTAATGTTTGTGTTTAGTCCTTTATGTATTTTTTTATGTAAATATATTAAGTATAACAAAATTAAATTGTACTCAGCTTCACGCTGTATCCCGCACGAGGCAGGCTAGGCAGAGGGAACCCGGGAACCTAGTGTAAAGACACTCCGTTCCACTTCCGTTCCCCACTTTCAGCCGAATTTGAGGCATTGCGTGTTGAGTGGCGGAACTCAACGCCGCGCATTGCCTTATTACCAGAGCGAAGCATTGAAACATTAAATATTTAAATTGAAAATATTAAATATTTCATTTCCTCGACTGGGGATCGAACCCAGAACCTATCGGTTACAGTCACACTCTTGTGCCGCTGCGCCACGACAGGCCTCAAATTAAATTGTAAGCTAACATTATTGTAAAATATTTTCTACTACTAACCGTCTATGTTTATATTTTGTATAAATTTATTATTTTGTTTTAGATGATGGCAATACTAAGTGGATCTTTTTTCTTTACATGCATTCTCTTATCGTTTAATTTTCTATTTCTCTTTACCGTACAATCTCCTTCGTGTGTTCTCCATTCAACGTGACATTGGCGAAGCGATTCTGTACTCAACTGGCACGCTCGGAACGCCATAACCAAAGAACTGAACTGAACTTTGTTATGTTTTTTAGATCAAATAAATATATTCTTTTACTTTTTGGTTTTTTCCTTGATTTTTATTGATGATTGATTTGATTTCAACAAAATAATTATAATTGTAAGAGTTTTTTTTTTCCTTTTGAGGTAAGGATTTACAATAGATGAATTCAGTTTTTATAAGTGGGGAACGGAAGTGGAACGGAGTGTCTTAACACTAGGTTCCCGGGTTCCCTCTGCCTACCCTGCCTCGTGCGGGATACAGCGTGAAGCTGAAAAAAAAAAAAGTTTTTATTTCCTACCATTTCAACATTTTGTGTTTATGGTAACGTAACTCAACACTGCTTAGTTAAACAACCCGAGGAAGTGACTTGACTATAAAAATCCACGATCTTACACAAAATCATCACAAGCATGTTAATGGCGTTTATTTGTTATTCTACATGATAATCTAAAAATAATTAACATATATGCAATAAAATGTTATATATATATTTTTAATTTTAAATAAATATATATATATATATATATATATATATATATATATATATATATATATATATATATATATATATATATATATATATATATATATATATATATATATATATATATATATATATATATATATATATATATATATATATATATATATATATATCAATTTTAAATAAATGGATTCCCGCTATTTTAAAGTTTTTACACGAGATATTTCATGTTTTAGGATGAAACTCATAAGCAATATTTTATATTCTTATCAGATCGAGAAACTGACAGTTATAAATTCCGCCAAATGGGAATGAACCCACAACTGCCGCGATTTTCGTCGCTTTATCGCGTCGTCCATAATTACCTATAAATATAACTTCGAAAATCGAGACAAGTACTTAAAAATCATTCCACTTGCTATACAAAACCATCTAGTACATACCAATGCTCCTTCTAAAATGGTGTAAATGCAAACTGTTCAGCTTCTCCCCGTCAACAGTTACATTTCCACTGTCAGGCTCGTAAGCCCTCTGTAAGAGCTGCAGCAACGTGGACTTGCCACACCCAGACCCCCCGACTAGAGCGACAGTCTCTCCTGCGTTGATCCGAAGAGTTAAGCCTCGGAGAACCTACGATTAAACATAATAAGTATTTTTTTAATTACACTCAATCTCAATCTCAAAGGGTAAGTAATAGAAACTTGGGAACCTAGTGTAGTTACACTCAGTTCCCGTCAAAGTTCTTCGATTCCTCACTTTCCTCTGCATTTGGAAGGCATTGCGTCTTGAGTGACAGAAATTAAGCGTCACTTCTTTGCTTCAGAGCGAGGAAATAAAAATATTAAATATTGCATTTCCTCAAAGAAAATGTTGCAAGTTCGTTTCCTCTTCATTTCATGAACTCACAACTAAGTAGTTTAAAGTCGCACGCTTGTGTCTCTGCGCCACTACAGTCTACAGCCTATTTAAATATATGTAACTTATTTAAATCTATACTATTCTATCTATCCATACCAACCTTAACATCAGGCCTTGAAGGATAATTGAAATACAAATTTTCAAATACAATGTCTCCTCTAAACTTCTCAGGTTTGATGCCTGAGTCGGTCAAAGCATTTATTTTGGACGTCCTCTCTAGTAACTTGAAGAGTGATTTCGCTGCTCCTCTTGCAGTTGAGAATATTTCCAAATGAGGATTACACATTGCTATGTTTTGTGCTGCCATGAATGAGCAGAAGAGAACCTGAAAATATATGGTAGAGGTTGATTTTTTTTAGATTTATGCTGTATCCCACACATCAGGAAAGGCATAAAGAAGCTGGGATCCTAGTTTTAAGATACTTCCGTTTCCCACTTTCCATCTCGAGTTTGAGGTATTGCTTGTGGAGTAGCAAAACACAAGTCCCCATTTTGTTTTATCAGATCCTCCTAAATAAGGATCGAACCCACAACCATAGTTCATCTGTCATTCAGTCCAATTCACATTTAATAAAATACCTTAAAACCAACAACTCCAGAGAAACTCACCGTAACAAGAACACCAGGATCATAAACTCGCTCCTCAATGTCTAAGGACATATCGCTGACAACCAACGCCGCGCCATATGCAAACACTATAGCGTTTAAACTGTACGTCAAAAGCCATCCAAGACCTGCGCCTGCACCGGACCAAGCGCATCGGCGTTTAGCCGCGTCTATTGCACTTATTAGAGCATGTGAGTATCTGGTTGAAAAGAATAGAATTTAAGAAACACATTTAAAATTGATTTAAAATTGAACGCATAAAGAGAGGTATAAAATCGTTTGATTTGTCCATTAGTCTGTGGGACCTGGCTTGTAACTCCTTAACCACTAATCCGATTTTCATTAAACACAGCTAAGAGCCACAGCGATCAAAAAGATTTTCGATTAAAAACCGCCCTCAAATAAGTCCACCAATATCCTGTATTGGTGGACTTATTTGAAGTTGCCACAGAGAGGTAGAGCAGATTTCTACTTGCCTTTCGATAATCCTATAAAATACTTACTTCTCGACCTCCACGTATTCACCAGCGTAAGCTCGAACCGTCCGTACAGCTGAGAGCGCTTGTTCCACAATGCGACCAGCCGTTCCGTAGGCAACTACTTCATCTGCTGAACACCTTGTTTGGTTCTGAAAGATGTCAAATTATGACAGTGAGATGTATATAGAGAGGTCTATATAGCACAGAATCTCTTATGGCACTGAGGCTTCAGAGTCCTTCCTCTCGAGGAAATTAAATATTGAGGCCTTGATTGGTGCTCCTGTCGTGGCGCAGGGGGCACAATCTCGGGCCTGTAAACACTACAGGTTGTGGATTCGAACCCCGAGTTTAAGAGTAACACTAAGCTCTCAAATTCCCTCTACTTCTTATGCCATGTGTGGGATAAGTCGTGAAGATGAAAAAAATACAAAGCCCTGCACGAAATCGGCTGAAATTAGTAACGGATCTATCTTAATGAGAACGGAGTGTCTTAACTCTAAATTTCTAAGTTGGCTCTGCCTACCCTGCATCGTGCGGGATACAGTGTGAATCTAAGAAACCATTATTCCTTTTGACCACCACGGAGAATTGAACTCATAATAACGTGCCAAAATAAGTATAATAAACATAACTAGGAAAATAAGCATACCATAACTATATAAGAAATTATTAAAATTCTCTACAAAGGACCTTAAATGATTGCGCTAGGAGTAATAATATGAATTCAAACACAAACGATCTTTCTTCAACTATTTTCAACACGCGATGAGTCAAACGTCTTTCAATAAGGTAGTTCTCCGTAATACTCATAAACTCCTACCTTTGCAACGGTAGCAGCTACAAACAATGCGATTGGCACAACTGCCAGTCCTGCCAGAGTTAATTGCCAGCCATGAGCCAGAGCTACAGCGGACGCCGTGAACACGCTGCCAATGAGATATGACGCCATTGCCACGTGCTGGCCGACACCCATTTTTAGTTTATCTATATCTCTGTAAAGAAAGGATTCTGATTAGTTTCATATATAAAATTTAGGAATATTGATGAAAAAACAATTTAAGATATTTTATATACATCTTTTTTTATAACTTCATTATGTATACAGAATATAATAAATTAGGTAGAGGGAACCTGGGAACCTAATGCTATCACACTCTGCTCTTTACTTTCCACCTAATGTTCGCGACAGTACGTCTAGTGCTAGAAAAAAATTGTTACCAGAGTAAGCCTTCTAAATACTCACAATTACATTTACAGTTTGCAATGTTACCACTGTACCAAAAGATACTATCAGGTTAAAATACTCACTCTGTAAGCGCCGATGCAAAGTTCATTGTAGTATTTGTATCGAAAAATGCTGTTTCTTGACTCAAAACTGATCTAAGAAGCTTCCACCTTAATCTTTTGATCTGAAAATGAAAGTTTAATATTTAATTATTAATAAATTTTATATAAATATTTTAATAATCTCAATGAACGCTGTGCCTGCATATAAAGGTAAAGGGAACCTATAGCAGGTTCCCTCAACACACTTCATTGCCCATATGTCGAGACATTGCATGTAGAGCATGCATGGCCAGAAACGAGTGAGTCCCCTGAGTGGGTGGGTGGAATTATCATCGGTTTGTAAGTCATTAATATTTAAATAATTTTATATGAGACACAAATGATTTATGAAGGAAAAGTGAGTGGTAAGAGAGGGAGGGGAAGACCTCGGTTGACCTTCGAAAACATAGTATCGACGATACTGGAGGAAGGTCACGGGAAAAGCATAAGCCGGAAGACTTGTATGAAGAGGTTAATGACAGCAGACGAGGCGAGAGAGGTATGACCGTAGCGTTTGGTGCTCCGTTCTCTCTGCCTACCCCGCTAGGGATATAGCGTGAAGCTAAGTAATTAAGTAAGTATGAGATGATGGTCATGATTTTGACGACCTGTACATATACATAGACTGCTTTGGCCTCGTCACATACATTAAATTACTAATGACACCTTCCACAAACCTAACACTGAGGTTTATTTTCAGCTTCACGCTCTATCTCTCACATAGCAGGGCATGGGATAGAGAAATCCTGGAAACCTAGTGATAAAACACTCCGTTTCCGTTAAAGTGGGGAACGGTTCACCACCGTTCCCCACTTTCGCCGAAAGTATTGAAAATATTACATATTCCAATTTCTCGTTTTTAGTCCATATAGTAAACGCAGGATTGGAATAACTAAGCTGGTTGGAGCGACCACATGACTTTTGGAAACGAGTGGCTCTAAATAAGAACGATTATGGTATGGGGTCCGCGAAGGTAAGAATCCATAGAGACCTGTTCAGCCATGTTCATCAAAGCGCGGCGTTGAGTTCCGCAAATTAACGAGGAATGAAATTTAGAAAAATGGGATTGACGGGTGTGCAAAATGAATGAAGATTACAAAAAAGGGTGTTACCATGGTAACCATTGTTATCATTATAAATAATAAAGAATGGCTGCATTTAAAATTAATGATTGTACCAACATAATATATACAATAGATAATATATAAGTATGTATGTATGTATGTATATATGTATATATAATTAATATAATTTGAACATTTCGAAGGTCACCGGCGATGCGATATGAATAGCAGTGGAATATTTAATTCGTCAAAAATCCAGTTTTAAATTTAAATTTTGAATTTTAGTGTTAAATTGATAAGAAAAAAACCTGTAAAGTTAATACTAAATGGATGTTTTTAGAAAAGTGATAATGCGTAGGCTCGTGGCGTCTCGTGGCGCGGTGGCAGTGGTGTATTGCGTTGAGTGGCGGAGTTCAACGCACCGTTATACCTTAGTGTATTTATTTTTTTCAATCTAATAATCACGACGTAGTTTGGCTAGTAGACAAAAGTGTGAATAGTAAACAAGAGGTGAATTCAAATACCGCTCAGTTTAATACAAATTTGTCATAATATTATGTATATTTTCAATTTAAATATTTAATGTTTCATTTCTTCGCTCTGGTACAAGGCAAAACGCGGCGTTGAGTTCCGCCACTCAACACACAATGCCTCAAATTCGGCGGAAAGAGGGGGACAGAAGTGGAACGGAGTGTCTTAACACTAGGTTCCCAAGTTCCCTCTGCCTACCCTGCCATGTGCGGGAGACAGCGTGAAGCTGAGTCATAATGTTGTCAACAGTTATTTCCTAAGCAATAAATAAAATAAAATATGCGGGATACAGCGTGAAGCCGAAAAAGAATATATCTTGTTCTCTTTATTTACCCGTCTGAGGGAATCTAAAGTACACATTTAATTTAACTTTCGTTTTTCCGCTTAGAAAGCGTTACGTCTGCCTTCACTGAACTCAATATAATTATTATGAAAGATAATACGAGAACAGTTTCTTCACCTTCACGCTCCATCCCGTATAAAGCAGGGTAGGCAGAGAAAAAAGAGTGTTAACACATTCTTTTCCTCAAGCACGGTACATTTTTTAAGATATAGCGTGTTAAATGTAGCCGCAATTTGTCTACCAGAGTTAAGTTATGATTTTTACTTGTCATTTGTATATCTTAGCAAAGTGCTTGCACCTTTTAAAATGCTAATCTGATTTTCGTAAAACATAGCTAAGAACTACCGCAATGAATAAGGCTTTCCATTAAAAAAACAACACTAAAATTAGTTTATTCATTTAGGGGATACGGTGTTACAGACAGACAGGCCAAACTAACAATACCCTTCCTTTTGCATCAGGTATTACAAATCCATTAAATACATATTATACATTTGAGGCCTGTTGTGGTGCAGTGGCATGTGAGTAACGGAGCGCGGAACAGTGTTATAACACTAAGTTCCCAAGTTCCATCTGCCTACCCTGCCAGCTAAGAGAGAGAGAGAGAGAGAGAGAGAGAGAGAGAGAGAGACATTATACATATATCTATAGTAAAATAGGCCAATTCACCAAAACATATAAGGTTCTTTCTAAACTAGTTTGATTATCAGAAAGAGCAATAACCGAATAAATTAATTGCCAACTTAAAAACTATTTTTTTTATAAATGGTGTAATAAAACACTGTAATCAAATATTTATTGTTACCAAAGATACAATGTTACAGTTTACGGTAATACATTTCCGTTCCCAATTTTCCACTAAGGTCTGGAAGCATTGTGTGTTGAGTGGCGGAACTCAACGCCGCGTTTCACCTCGTTAGCAGAGCGATTTAATAAAAATACGAAATACAAGCGACTAGTCTGCGGCTTCTGCCACTTTGATTACTCTATTTTATTTACTACTTTCATCTACTTTCTTATTTTAATAACATTATAACTTTTGATATATACATACTAAAATTTCGGCTAAGTGAATGAAAATGTTGAAGCAGTTATGTCGAGCTCAATGTTTTAAAGTGAAAACTGCATTTAAATAGGGTTAGCCTTTTCTGAGATTAGCGCGTACACACGCACAGACAAACAGACAGGCTGAAAATTTAAATAAACGCCCCTTATGAGATATTTTTAATATGTCTTCATTTATTCATTCATCATTCCACTTAATATATCTAAAGTAGGGGAACGGAAGTGGAACGGAGTGTCTTAACACTAGGTTCCCGGGTGGTCTTGTGCAGGATACAGCGTGAAGCTAAAAAAAAGATCTAAAGTATAGATTTTATCTCCTCGAGCCAATCGACATACAATGCTTCAAATTCGGCGGAAAACGAGGAATTAATAAGGATACAGCGTGAAGCTAAAAAACAACGATATGTTTTTCACGCATTATCCCTACCATCCTACCAGCTACAAAGCGATAACGACATCTCCATAACTCTTTCGCTTCGTCCATTACGAACCAACACATACATACGAGTACATGCCCTCCGGGGGGTCGTTTTTGCGTGTCAAATACCGTTGTGCCATTTTTTCTACAATATATTTTTTTTTACCTTCACGTAGCATTCCACACATAAGTAGTTAGGGGAAAGCTGGGAACCTAGTGTTAAGACATTTTGTTCCGATTATACCACTACCTTTAACCACTTGCTAAAAATATGATGTCGTATTTAGAGACGCCTGCCCCTTCCTCTTGCGCCACAACTGACCTCAACGAAGTATATGAATTTTATACAACAACACAAATATCTTATGGCCAATTTATTTATGTGTTTAGGAAATTAAGAAATGTTGCAAGTCTTGTTGCAATTACAATTGTTTGTAATTATATTTGTATTGTAGTTCGCGAGCTACAATACAAATATAATTAGACAAACAAACATACAATTCAAGCTTATGACACCCTTAACTTTACATCGAGGGTAAAACAAATCATAATTAAACAAATTTAACCAAATAACTCATAATTTTGGTCTCTTACCATCCTAGCTCCTGCCCAATTCGCGAGGGTCACTGCCCCAGCAGCAGCTGCAACCTGACAGAGCATCACAGCCAGACTTGCATATGCAAACGACATGGAGTCATCGACCAGAGCATCCATATGCAGAGACCTGTTGCCATTGTTCCTGAAATACCAAGGTTTTTGTTAGTTTTAGTTAGAGAAGGTTTGGGAATATTGAGACATATCGATCACCAAGCACTGTTGAAACAAATCGTTGTTCTTTATCTTGTTGAGAGAATAAGAAAAAGAAAATAAATTATTTCCTCAATATAATTTGTATTAAATAAATAAATAATCAATGTCTCGATATAGAGGCCTGCTGTGGCACAGGGGCACATCGTGTTACTGTGAACATCGACAGATAGCGGGTTTGATTCCCACTGAAGGAAATGAAATATTTAACATATTCATTTCTTTGCTCTCAAAACGTCGGAGGAAAGTGGTCAATGTAGGTGTCTTTTTGGGAACGGAGTGTTTTAACACTGTGTCATCTTTCTTTGCCTGTCCAACTTGAATATTATACATTGTATGTTCTTATCCAGTTTTGTTTTTATGGATCAATCTAATATAAAGAAGTCATGCAGTTGTCGTGACTTTTACCTTGGAATGGTTAAAATTATTTTAACAAAAAAAAAAACTGTTAAGAGCTAGTTGTATTTAATGTTGGTGTTCCGTACATATACGTGTATTGGATAAACAAAATTCTAGTATTCATTGTAATGAAATTTTATTCTTTCTAGTGAAATTGAACTTGCAACCATCGCTTTGGCCTCAAAAAAAAATATTTTTTAATTTAGTTGGAGTTGTCTAAAAGTATGTCGTACAAGCGACAGGTTGTGTGTCCTATACCCAATCGAAGATATAAAATTATTCTTTTTTTAATTTTCTCGTTATGGTATTCTTATTAGGCAAGCGCGGTGTTGAGTTCCGCCACTCAACAAGCAATGTCAAGTGTCTTAATAAGAACAAAATGTCTTTACACCAGGTTCCCAAGTTTCCTCTGCTTACCCGGTCATGTGTAGGATACAGCGTGAAGCTGTTTTAAATGAAAAAAAAAAAACCGGTCGGTACATTCAAAAAAGCCACTCGGCTTCACGCTGTATCCCGCACATGGCAGGGTAGGCAGAGGGAACTTGGGAACCTAGTGTTAAGACACTCTGTTCTACTTCCGTTCCTCACTTTCTGCTGTATTGAAGACATTGCATGTTGAGTGGCGGAACTCAACGCCGCGTTTTGCCTTGTACCAGAGAGAAAAAATGAAAACATTAAATATTTTACATTGAAATTATCAAATATCTCATTTCCTCGACTGGGGATCGAACCCAGAACCTGTGTTTACAGTCACACGCTTGTGCCAATAAAATCAGTCTGAAAAATCAATTTATATAAACAATTTCTAGAATATTTTTATTCCACTTTATAATAATATTATATCAACGTTGACTCCCAATTGTTATAATAATGTTTTATTACAGAAGGCTAATTTTTTGTTCCAACTTTTTGCTTCACTATTGACTCATATATGTCGAAGTTGTCTTTAAATATACTTTATATAATTGCTGAATTTTGGTTAAATTTTCTTATTTTTAAAAGTATTAGATAATGGATACATTTTGGTATTATGCGGAGCCTAACGCTGTACTTTATTTACCTGAATTTTATTTTTTTCTCGATTTTTTTAAATGGAATCGTGTAATTTCTTGTTTTTTTTTTTAATAATTCGTCCATTTTGATATCACGTGCAACCTAACGCCGTAGGCACTTCGTTTAATCGAATCAGGAAGTTGAAAATTTTTAAATATAAATTATTGTGTGCAGTCATGCACGACTTAACTTTTGTCCTATTTCCTAAGTGTGACAATGTACATAATAAGCGATACATATAATAAAATTATTCGGGCATGTCGTGGCGTTAAGTTCCGCCACTTAACATGCAATGCCTCAAATGTGGCGGAAAGTAGGGAAAGTAATAGTATGTCTTAACACTAGGTTCCCAAGTTTTCTCTGCCTAACCTGCCATGTGCGGGATACAGCGTGAAGCAAAGAAATACATGATATATTCATTGCTTAGCTTAAGTGATAAGAAAAAAACAGTAATTAATGGCTGTCTGTACATGGAATATATATATATATATATATATATATATATATATATATATATATATATATATATATATATATATATATATATATATATATATATATATATATATATATATATATATATATATATATATATATATATATATATATATATATATATATATATATATATATATATATATATATATATATATATATATATATATATATATATATATATATATATAAGAAAATTTAACATTTAAGGAGAGGTAAGAGAACCCAAAACAATGATTAAATGACAGTTTGTTCGTACGTGTTAATCTCAAAACTGGCAGCACAGATTTTAATACGGTTTCTACTATCGTATAATGGCATGGCTTTTCTCAATAGTTATCGTACGTTTAATTTCAATCGGCCATAAATCAAAACGTTATTGTAATATTAAATATTTTGTTCTACAAATAACCGCTATGTTTAATTTACTAAAGTCTTTTATGTGTAGATTATCTTTAGAATGATAACAATATTTGAATAAAAGTAACTTAGATAAATAAATCGTTCATAGCGTAGTCAAGCAGGCGAAGCCGCCAGCGGGTTATGTAATATAACTATCGTCTCCATATGATCCGACAAAGCACGGCGTTTGCGACTTGATTCGATCTCCCATTTCATATATCACAAGACTACAATCTCCTCAACGAGTCCTTACCTATAGGTTTTAAATCTATATTTATAATAAATCTGTAACTGATCTCTGTCTGTTCATGGAAGATATATTAAACAACTTATCAAATTACCTCTTTTTAAAATATGTATTTAGTTTACAAAATTGGTACAAAAATTTAATTAATTTGCTGAAATTAGAATTAGATATTGTATTATTTACTATATATTATTTGAACAATAAAGTCATTGAGATTATTAAATAAAATAGTGTAACTCAAGCGGGCGAAGCCGCGGGTCGCTAGTATGTATCTAACAATACAATACTTACAAAATATTGGCACCTCCGAAAAAATTCAATACATAAGTCTTAGATGGTGGGTCTTCAGCGTTGTGACGAAGTATGAACAGTGATGTCAGTTCTCCATAAATTAGGACAGCGGCTACCAGCCCCCCGGAGCAGACCACGCCCAGGAACGCTCCGAGACCTGTGCAGAGGATCTCCGTCCATGTTGAGTAACGCCACTGAAAGAAGAAGAATTGATCAGTAATTGTCAATTTGGTTTCATTTTATTTAGGCCTCTCGTGGGTACATGCGTGCTTGTATATATGAAAGGTGGTTAAATTTAATATTTTCATTTCCTCGATCTGGTAACGAGGCAAAACGCGGCGTTGAGTTTCTCCATACAACAAACAAAGTCTCCAAGAAACGGCGAAAAGTGATAAACGCAAGTGTCTTTATGGGAACGTAGAGTTAATAGGTTCATAGCCGGAACCTAGTGTTCCGACACTGAGCGACACTGAAACACACTGAGGCCTGTTAATTTTTACATTTGAATCATGAGTGGAAATCAATGATACTCTTTTATTATGTAAAAAAAATGAGTATAAGATATTTGAAGCTCAATTACTTAGAAACGTTTAATTTCAAATTTCTAGTTATATTCTTATCGTCTAATTACATAAGTACTGTTAATTATGGCGGTTCTATGAATCTCAAAATTTCAGTTACATTAACTTTTGTGTGTCTTAACCTCAGGTTCCCGTTACTGTCACACTTCATATGAGGACGGATGGGGAAAAGAGTGGTTTTCAATATTACTTCCTTATACTTCCAATAAAAATATTGACGCCTACTTAAATCTTTAAAAAAATCTTTTAAGTCATTATTCGGACATCATGGATAAGAACAAGTGCTGAAATCTGATAGAAAAGTACTTATTTGGAAAATTGAATATAAAGATTAGTTCCAATTGAAACCCGAGGCTCTGGACATTGGATGGATTCCAAGAGGCGCGGGTTCAATTCCCGCTATGTACAATTTTTAATACTTATTCTAAATTAATACTAGAGAGGCCTGTCGTGGCGCAGCGGCGCAAGCGTGTGACTGTAACCGATAGGGTCTGGGTTCGATCCCCACTCGAGGAAATTAAATATTTAATATTTTCAATTTTAAAGTTGAAATTATTAAATATTTCATTTAATATTTTCAAGTTTTTTTGCGTTGAGTTCCGTCACTCAACACGCATGCCTCAAATTCGGCGGAAAGTGGGGAACGGCAGTGGAACGGAGTGTCTTAACACTAGGTTCCCAAGTTACCTCTGCCTACCCCGCCGTGTGCGGGATACAGCGTGAAGCTGAGTAAATTCATACTAAAAAAGACATTTTTCATCGCAATAAACACATAAAACTGTTGCAACAGAAACATGAGTCACTAATAAGAAACACTTAAAATTAATACGTCTGTATGTCTTCCTCGTATTAATAAAGATTCTTAATGAATGATTTAAACAGTTATTTACTGAGCAATTAACGGCTGTACACTGTTATGACGCTGTTATATTTTTATGATTCTCGCCTCTAGATGTTGATTTTGTGGTAACCAAGAAAATTTTGATAATAAAATTTTGCTGTTTTCTTTTAAGGTTTTTTTTTTTCGGGGAAGGTATAGGGAACTTGGGAACCTATTGTTGGGACACTCTGTTCTATTTCTTACTTTTCGCTGAGTCGAAGGCTTTAATTGCTTATAGAGTGGTAGAATTCAAAGCCTAAGTTTAGGCTTGATAACAAGCAAAGAAATGTAAACATTGAATATTTAAATTGAGAATATTAAATATTGGGGTCTGTCGTGGCGCAGCGGCACAAGCGTGTGATTGTAACCGACGGGTTCGATCCCCGCTCGAGGAAATTAAAAATTTAATATTTAATGTTTTCATTTCTTCACGCTGGTACAAGGCATAACGCGGCGTTGTGTTCCGCCACTCAATGCGTAATGCCTCGAACTCGGCGGAAAGTGGGGAACGGAAGTGGAACGGAGTGTCTTATCAATAGGATCCCAAGTTCCCTCTGCCTACCCTGCCATGTGCGGGATACAGCGTGAAGCTGAGTATATTAAATATTTCATATCTTCGAGTGGTGATCAAATCCACAACCTGCCTTTTACTTGCCTTGCCTTTTACTTGCTTCTCCATTGCTTTTTATTAAGAAGAAAGTAGAGAAGAGAAGAGAAGAAGAAGAGAGAGAGAAATCTCTACGATCCTTATAAACAGAACACTTTAATATATCTAAATTAAAGATTACAATATCAAATTATCATCAATTCATTGTCAAAAACTAAGAAGTCATTTAGTTAAATACTTCAATGAAGGTCGTGTTTGTTTCAATATCGTGGGAACTTAAGCGTCGGTGGTCGCATAGTAATATTCTATTTTATTACCCGATTGCACGATTAAAAGGGGGTAATGTATATCAGTCTATGTATATACGTTTGTTTGGTAATATGATTAAATATTTACAAGGAGTTTCCTGTTTCACGCTGCATCCCACGCCAGCACATGGCGAGAGAAAACGTCAACTTCTGCCGAATTTAAGGCATTGTGTGCAGAGTGCCGTAACTAAACGCTGCGGGTTATCCTGCTAATATAACATAAAGAAATACTTCATTTTCCTTGACTGGGGATTGAATCCACAGTCTATTGGAATTACAGCCATAAACTTGGGCCCCTTCGCAGCGACAGGCCTCATGTTCTTGAGGTTTTGATCTTCACTTGAAGAAATGTTTGAAATTTTAAATATTTTCATGTTTTCGCTGTGGTAACAAGGCCTAAATGGTGCACACGTAACGTGTCTTAATGGGAACAGAGAGTTCCCACAAGGTTCCTAACTTCAGTAAAGTTAGACATAAAAGTGAAATTAGTCACTATTTTGCAGCAGAGATTAGGCAGCGTTGGGGAGCATCAAGAAACTAGACCCCGAAATTCATACATTTTTTCTATTCATACTGTCTCGCATAAAGCGGGGAAGGCAGAGGGAACCTGGGAACCTAATATTAGGAACAGTTGAAGCTTTATTTGTTGATTGATAAAACTCATAGCGTTTTCCTTTTTACCAAAGGAAACGAAAATATTAAATATTTCATTCCCCCGTAGGAGTCGAACCCACAACTGCCATGTATACAGTTTACCTGTTGAGCCGATAGAGTTTAGTAGGTATTTCATTAATAAATATGATTTATTGTACATATATTATCGAAAACTAATACATTTTCTATGCTATTGTGTACTAACAATATTATAAATGGTTGTTTAACTTAATCTTTACGCACGTAATTATTGTAGAACATACTCGTATATATAAATTTGTGATAGCTTATCTAGTTTTATCACACATAAAATAAAGTAAATACATATCTACTAAATAATAGAAAATGGAGATATTGGAGAGTGTCTTAACACTACGTTCTCAAGTCCCCTCTGTCTCTACTGTGTGCGGGAGAAATTCAGTTTCCTAGATTTTAATATACATACAGTTAAACGTCAAGTTAGTAAAAGCGTTCAAATAAAGCTCTTGTGTCGCAATGAACAGACTGCTAATACGATAGTAGGCAATTCAATCCCCATTAGGGGATAGGGGGTATAAATTATATTTATAATCTCTAAAAAGAAATAATTTAGTGTTGGTTTGCCAATGAATTTGATAAATCGACAGTGTGTATGTAATGCTGTGACTTAACTCGAGGTTCCCACTCTCCCTGCTATAAACAGGACACAGCACGCAGCTTGATTTAGAAATGGTCAAATTTTAATAATATATAGTCTATAGAAACATTTATATATAATAAATTAATACCTGAAAGAGATCGTTTATTTAGCTATAAGGCCGTCTTTTGTGTTGTTTTTGTGTCTTTGTATTTCGTATGTTTTCATTTCCGGTGTACATGAAAAAGTATTGAGGCCAGAGAAGAATGTTGCCAGAGGAGAGTGTTCTACTCCCACTTGAGAAAATACAATTTATTTTCATTTAAATTTAGTAACGAGGCAAAGCGTGGCCTTGAGTCTTGCTACTCAATTTAGTGCTAAGTAGGGAACGGAAATTGCACTCAACACGCAATGCCTCAATTTCGCCGGAAAGTGGGGAACGAAAGTGGCACGGAGTGTCTTAACATTAGGTTCCCAAGTTCCCCCTTCCTAGGGTAGGGAGGCCATGTGCAGCGTGACTGTGAAAAAAAGAACTATCCCAACACTGCGTTCCCAGATTATCTTTGCCTGCATATGAAAAAAAAAGTATTTTATTTAACTTAATTTAGCGGTCGGTCAGTTTTGTCAGTTGTCAATCAATATTTGAACCGCATTCGTTGACACAACAGTGTCAGTTTATTTTAGTTATATATATTTACAATAAAAAACTACCTTTTAACGTTTCTGGTTAATTTTAACACGGATTTAACCTTTCTCTATGACACAAAGTCATTGAAGGTCAAGTGTATTGATATTATATATTTAATTATTGCTTAAATGTAAATATGGGGAACAGAGTGTCTAGTCAGTAGGTTCCCAAGTGTCTTTAGCCTATCCTGCCACGTGCGGGATACAGCGTGAAGCTTAGATGTAAAGAGGGGAGGGGAGATTCCCTTACGTGAAGCTTTGCCAGCGTTATCAAATAGAAGTTACAAAGATTTGTGAATATCTAATGAATATTTAAGTGTCCATAATAAGTATTTAAAAAAAAACGTGAGTTTCTCGCTTGGGTTTTTCGGTTCTTCTCGGGTCTGAGGCAGTAACTTTAATGAACAGGTTTGTTTAACGTTCAAACAATGAAGTAACTAGTAAACAAAAGTAAATAGTAAATGTGATTTATTATTTTGAATATTATTTTTTTATAGCTTCACATTGTATCTCGCATACTACAGGTGCAGTGGGTAGGCAGAAGGAACTTGGGAACTTGTTTAGACAGTCCGCTCCACTTCTGTTCCCAATTTTCCGCCGAATTTGAGGCATTCCGTATTGAGTGACGGAACTCAACTTGTTGAGATTATTGTGTTCAAAAAAACAAATTGTTTATTTTGTTACCCTTTATGTTTTGCACATATCACATTAGGCAGAGGGAATCTGGGAACCTAGTATTAACCCGTCCCTTACCCGTACTCTGAAATATGTTCCCTATTAAGACACTTCCGTTTTCCACTTTCCTCTAAGTTTTTGATCAAAGTGTCGCGTCAATTGGCAGAATTCAACGCCGCGCTTTATCTCGTTAACATAGTGGAAAAAATATTAACGAACGCTTGTGCCCAGCGTAATGACAGGTTTTGACGAGCAAACTCGTCAGTATTATGTCTATACATATAATAAATCTGTCATTGATCACCGTCTGTACGTGGTAGATATATTAAATAACATCTTATAGGGGACGTTTCTCTGTGCGTTTGTACGCGTTAATCTCAGAAACGCCTAACCACATTTAAATGCAGTTTTCACTATTATGCTTTGGCAATACTTGGCCGGTTGATAAATATTTACTTCGACAAAATTCCTACAGTTTTTAGTTCTTTGATCAGAAATTTTAGTTTTTTAGTGTATAGATATTATGTTAAAAGTAATATATTTATTAAAACAATGTGCAAGATGTGCAATTTAAGAGTGTGACTGTAACCGACAGGTTCTGGGTTCGATCCCCAGTCGAGGAAATGAAATATTTAATATTTTCAATTTAAAATATTTAATGTTTCATTTCTTCGCTCTGGTAATAAGGCAAAGCGTGGCGTTGAGTTCCGCCCCTCAACACGCAATGCCTCGAATCGGCGGAAAGTGGGGAAAGGAAGTGGAACGGAGTGTAATAACACTAGGTTCCACTTCCGTTCCCTCTGCCTACCCTGCCTAGTGCGGGATAAAGCGTGAAAATGAAAAAAAAAAACAATGTGCAGTAATAGTAATTGAGATTAGTAATTAAAGCGGGCGAAGCCGCGGGTGGGTCGTTAGTTTTATATAAAAACAGATCATAGAGTTAGTACTAAAAGATCTAAAGAACTAAATACTAAACTGTTTAATCCCAAGATTAACTGCTCTTATGCTGTAATAATAAGTTTAACTTACTTTTAATCTTATTTAGATAATGACATTATAATATGACTTTTATCTATATATTATCTACTCGTTGTGTCATGACACATGACATGACACCACAGTGCAGTGGTTGAGTGGTTGAGTTCGTCCCAACAGATATGATAACATCGCTGATGACGTCGTAACCGCGAGAACCGCGTAACCGATAAATAAGTATGAATAACTATTTAACTTTATGGTAGTACACATAGATTTTTTTAACTCAACTCAACTCGGCTTCACGCTGTATCCCGCACATGGCAGGGTAGGCAGAAGGAACTTGGGAATCTAGTGTTAAGACACTCCGTTCCACTTCCATTCCCAACTTTCCGACGAATTTGAGGCATTGCGTATTGAGTGGCGGAACTCAATGCCGCGTTTTGCCTTGTTACCAGAACGAAGAAAAGAAAACATTAAATATTTAAATTTAAAATATTAAATATTTCATTTCTTCGAGTGGGGATCAAACCCACAAAATGTCGGTTACAGTTACACGCTTGTGCCGCAGCGCCACGACATTTTTTAATATATTTTTATAGCATTGTAGGCAGAGAGAGTTTGTGGGGTACAAGTATACGACAGCAAACAAGTAGTAAGTGCGATTCACCTCGATGCAGCATTGAGTTTCGCCACTCAACGCGTCCTGCTTCAACGCGTTCCGCTGAATTCCGGATTCAACGGAAAGTACGGAGTGCGCCTGTCTTATTGGAACCAATTTTTTTAACATTTGGTTCCCAGTATCCCTCTACCCACACTTCTAAGTGCAAAATTAAGGGACCCACTTTATACCTCGTAATATTCAAGAACACAGCCTAAAAAATCTGGAGTAATGAAAACAATAACACATATATTTGAAATTTTTCTAGATTTTTGTTATTACGTAATTGATTACCGACCTTTATTTTAATGTTCAATTAATTGATTTTTAATGTCTCTTTGATTACTGCGTAATAAAATATACTTATATTAACGTATTAGTATAGTTAACTATGTAGCAGCAGACTCTGGCCGAAACTTGCATATTTTTCAGTTTTAATACAGTTTAATGTTTTTTTATATGAAATAGAGACATTACGTGATCAGTGGCGGAACTTAACGCTGCGATTGTTGCATTTTTTTTTAGGATCACGTTGTAACATGCAGATATCTGGGTTTGGCAGAAGGAAATTGAATATATATATGTTACTGTTAACCAAGCATTGTATAAATTTTAAGATATTTCTCGTAAAATCACGGTACTTAACGCCGCTCTTTACTGTCTTTGCAGAAGTAAAATGCATAGTACAAGTGGAAGTTGAACCCATCGATTATATAATAACAATGGCCTCTTCGATCGCCCACTTGGTTTTAATAATAAAAAAAAATTGGAAATGGAGGTTGCAGGCGGGCTTATGTTAGGTTTTTTCAGCTTCACGCAGTATCCCGTATGAAGGCAATTATCAACTAGTTTTAAGAAACATCGTCTCTATGGGACGGGAATTGAGGGTGGGTGATAATATACTATAGAGTCCTGGCCTAGAAAATATCTATAGATACGCCTATATTTGTAATGGAATAAGAAAATGTTACAAGATAAGAAAAAAATAAACTACCCAATAGTACACAAGTCCCCCGAGGAGGCATCGAACCCACGACCAATTCAAATTGTTCCTATAAACATAACATGATGATGCTGAATGAAAATAATAAATGTACAGCTCAAACCTTTTTAATCGTCATTGTTTTGCTCCTGTCAGATGGTTATACCGATCACAATCCATAATAACTAGTTCTTGATATATGTACATACATACAAACATATGTACATATATACATATATACATGCATTATGTATGTAGTAACTACGGACGATGCCTTCAACTTGAACACTACGTTGACCAAACCAGTTTTCCAAACGAGTTTTAATAAATGAGAGCGTCTCAAACAAAAAAGGCTTAACTAAATTGCTGAAATTCTTATAAATTATGATTTTTCGTACTTGAGTGATAAGGTACTCAATTTTTCTGTTTCTATTCACATATATTTTACTTTTAAATGTTGATGGGGTGGCCAGTGGGAACTTGGGAACCTAGTGTTAAGACGTTATTATATGACGATTTTTCTTCTAAAATTTCGAACGTATACTCACTGTACATTGAATAACGACTGAGTCATAACGTACAAAACAAAGCAAACTTCGGTTACAAGTTCAATAATTTTAATAAGTCAGTTATGTAATATGCATATAATAGCCTGTTACATTAACATATAAATATTTTTGTGTATATTTTTTTTTTTCACTTTCACGCGTATCACGCATTTTTTTGGTGCTGGGTGAAAATACAGTGATTAGTCATGGAGTTCCTCGTTTTAGGGTTCTCTACCACAAATAGAATTGTTTATATTTCTATTTCTGTTTTTGTTAAGATAGTTTTTCTTAATTTCGCCTTGATATTTATAAATATTAATTATGCTTAACAGTTTATGTCGACGAGATTTCCATTCAAAGATAGTTGCTTGCATGTTTTGGTTGTTAGAGACCTGTCGTGGCGCAGCGGCACAAGAGTGTGACTGTAACCGACAGGTTCTGGGTTCGATCCCCAGTCGAGGAAGTGAAATATTTAATATTTTCAATTTAAATAATTAATGTTTCATTTCTTCGCTCTGGTAATAAGGCTAAGTTCCGCCACTCAACACGCAATACCTCAAATTCGGTGGAAAGTGAGGAACAGAAGTGGAACGGAGTGTCTTTACACTAGGTTCCCGGGCTCCCTCTGTCTACCCTGCCTCGTGCGGGATACAGCGTGAAGCTAAAAAAAATGTTTTGGGAGAGTTTAATTTTTAGGGTAACATATGAGCAAAAATACCGGAACCCTTCTGCGGTCACTTTGTTGTCCGTGTGTTCGTTCTGTATGGACCATTTATCTCGGAATTCTAAGTCAATGCAAGTTTTTCTGCATTTTATATGAAATTCGCTGCCCCATGAACCTAGTTGTGGTGGATGGTTGTGAAATTAAGCCTCAAAGTGACTTCTCTCTCATTTCTCTCTCAGCTTCACGCTGTATCCCGCACTAGGCAGGGTAGGCAGAGGGAACGAAAGTGAAACCTAGTGTTATGACACTCCGTTCCACTTCCGTTCCCCACTTTCCGCCGAATTTGAGGCATTGCGTGTTGAGTGGCGGAACTCAACGCCGCGCTTTGCCTTATTACCAGAGCGAAGAAATTAAACAATAAATATTTAAATTGAAAATATTAAATATTTCATTTCCTCGACTGGGGATCGAACCCAGAACCTGTCGGTTACAGTCACACTCTAGTGCCGCTGCGCCACGATAGGCCTCAACTCAAAGTGACAATAACAGTAAATGGGAAAAACCTAAGAAGTAAAGTTTTCAAATGAGTTTAACTTATATGCAATTATAAGTTGTACTTTCCGATGACCTACAGTGACCTGATATTGATAAGGAACCCTTGGTTAATGAGCCCGGATGACACTTGACCTTTGAATTTTTTTTAATGATTTTTACCGACGTTTCTCTGTTTTACACAACCAACCCTGCTCGAACGATCTGAAGTAAATCTCAAACGTTTTCTTGTGTATGTCTCCATACATCGTCTGAACCGTACAATGGTTAGAGAAATCATCCGAAATAGGAATTAATGCATTATTTTAAGCTTATTTTATATTTCTTAGCTTTTTCTATTTAATATTTTTAATTTAAATATTTAATGTATCATTTCTTCGCTCTGGTAATAAGGCAAAGCGCGGCGTTGAGTCCCGCCACTCAACACGCTATGCCTCAAAGTTTGGCGGAATGTGGGGAACGGAAGTGGAACGGAGTGCCTTAACACTAGGTTCCCGGGTTCCCTCTGCCTACCTCTGCCTGTCTTGTGCGTGAAGCTATAATAAAAATAAAAGTTAACTTTTCTCTATACATGATAGAGATAAATTTTAGTATTAAGATACTCCGTTTCAGTCAACACGTAATGCCTCAAATTGGATTGAAAATGAGATACGAATGGAACCTTAAAGAGAAAGGACTACATTAAAAACTTCCCAAGTACTGTGTGTGAAGCTGACAAAGAAAACGTACGATTATGAGTAGTTCAACTTTTGCCGAGATTAACCTCTTCATCTAAAATGCCGTTGCAGCCGGTTCCGTCTGCGCCGTTATCACATCATCAATGAACAATCTTGACGTAGAAAAACTTACGTTCACTTCAGGGTCACTTTATGTACTATGGAAACATATGTAACTATGGAATTCTTGGTCATTTTTGAAAAATTAGACGCATATATATATACTTCCATTAAAAAAAATATACTATTTGACCTCTCTGTCCGTATGTTTGTCTTTGGCACTGTAACTCTTGGATTAATAATAATGAATAGATTTCAGTATAGTTTTAGTAATCGAAAGCCACGTAAATAACGTGGAGGGATTACACGTAGAGCTTTCGTGGCGCATAGACATAAGTGTGGGACTGTAAACGACGGGTTTTGGGTTCGATTCCCACTCGAGGAAATTAAATATTTAAATAATTAAATATTTAATATTTTTATATCTTCGCTCTGGTAACAAGGCAAAGAGCGGCGTCGAGTTCCGCGATTTAACACGCAATGCTTTAAATTTCGTGGAAAGTGGAGAACGGAAGTGAAAGGAGTGTCTTAACACTAGGTTCCAAATTTGTTTAGCGGTTTAAGAGTTACAAGCAGTTTATCGATACGACGTAGTGATGTTACAATTTATTTTAACTTCATCTAACATCGATTGGTATATATATATATTTCTCATTTTTGGTAGTCTTCGTTGCACTTTTTTTGCGTTATCTGTATATTTGTATTAATTCTTAAATTCTTGGCACGGGGTTACAAGCCTGGACCTGTACAGACAGCAGATTGTTGTTTCAATATACAATGTCTTAACAGTTCGGTGGACAGTGGGTAACGAAAATATCTTTATGGGAACTAAGTAACTTGATTACTTACGTTAGGTTCCCAAATTCCCTTTGCTTACCCTGCAATATGCGGGTTAAAGGAAAAAAAAAATTGGCACGACAATATTACAAGGACGCTGCAAATCAATTAATAAGACCAGACGCGAATCACCGTATTAAATAAATAATAGAGTACTAAAGCAGGCGAAGCCACGAGCGTGTCAGTGGTGGTAAATATAGTTATAGAGTAACTAAGCAGGCGAAGCCGCGAGCGAGTTGCTAGTAATAACTATACTTAAATAAATAAAAAGCTCCTTATATCACGTTCTTGCCCTTGTCCCGATCCAAGGTTCTTTTTCTATGAAGTTAGTGTGAGACTTATTATTAAATGTATGTATTAAGTACCTAAATATAAGGCCTGTCGTGGCGCAAGGACGCATACTTTTAAATGAAGTATTTAATATTGTCGTCCTTTGGTCTGTTGAAAAGGCAAAGCGCGGCGTTGAGTTCCGCCACCCAACAGCTTCAAATTGAAATTAGCTAAAAAGTGGGCAACAGAGCGGAGTGTCTTAACACTAAGTTCTCAAATTTCTTCCCACAACTGTACCATATGAGGGATATAGCGTGAAAAAAAATCAACTTAAAACTATAATTCATTTCTTACTAAATAAATGCACTAAAATGATACGGAACCTCTCAGTTTGAGGCCTGTCGTGGCGTGTGACTGTAAACGACAGGTTGTGGGTTCAATCCCCACTCGAGGATATAAAATATTGAATATTATCAATTAAAATATTTAATGTTTCCATTTCTTCGCTCAGGTACAAGTCAAAACGCGGCGTTGAGTTCCGCCACTCAACACACAATGCCTCAAAGTGGCGAACGGTAGTGGAACGGAGTGTCTTAACTCTAGTTTCCCAAGTTCCGTCTGCCTAGCCTGCCATGTGCGGGATACAGCGTGAAGCTGTGTGAGTAGGCAAATCAGTCTCAACATTGACCAGTTTTTTAAATCTTCACCGTCTCCTCGTGGACTTCACCACAAGCGCTGATATGAACAAGAACATTAAACAACTAAATAAAACAAAATAATTGTATTAAATTTGTTTCAAGAACCGGATCTTTGATGCGAAACTTGATTTAAATCGTTTTTAAATGTCATTTGTCTTTTTAGAGTCTCGCTGCGTCTTCCACACAGCGGGGTATTTCGTTCCCTGACTGACACCGTTCCCGATGTACCACTGTACTGATTATTATTTACTAGGGTTGTAAGGCAATTTGATGGTGAAACAGAAGTAATATAAGCAGCCTCTATCTGTTAGATAGTGTTAATTGGCAGATTGCTATCTGAAAGTCTATTCGTAACCAGTTAAACGGACCCTAAGATAAGATGTTTTTTCATTTTTACCTAAAAGTTATGTAACGTGAAGTAAATAAATAATTAAACAACCAAGATATATAGAAGGAGGTGAATGCGGCGTTGAGTTCCGCCGTTCTACTTGCAATGCTTCAATATTCGGCGGAAAGTGGGGAACGGGAACATCTTAACGGGAACAAATGTCTTAACGTTAGGTTCCTATGTTCCCTCTGCGTACTTTATATGAATGAAAGGCTGGCAAGCTGGCATAGTGTGAATCCGCCCTAACTGCCACCTGATTACTAAGAAATGATTGAAAATTTCTCTTTACAGAAAATGAGTTCGTAATTATTGTGTATAGAGAAAGTATCATATATAAATATTTATGCAACAAAATAAGGAAAATAATTTAAAAATTTAGTTTCCAGCTTTACACTGTATCCAGAACATAGTTCAGTAGACTAAGGGAACCTGGGAACCTAGTGTTAAGACACTCTGTTCCCATTAGGACACATCATCTTCCATTTCACTCCAGATTACAAGATACCATATATAGTGGAATATGCAGCGGGAACCCAAAATTATGACCATCCGTTACTTACATTCTTACGTAACACAAACTATCTAAACAGCGGAACTTAACGCCGCGCCACATCTTGTTACCAGACAGGCACAAGTGCTTATGGGAATTGAAACCCGAACTGTCGTTTAACAGCCAGAAGTTTTTGGAATACGTCAAGATGACGTCAATCGAAGATATTTTCTCATAGCAGTGCTCGCTGGGGGAGTCCCCGGTGAAATTGTATACTGAGTACATTGACATTAAAAATAAAGGTATATTACCTAAGGCTTTGGATTTTTCCCTCAACATTGTCCATATCAAGAGGCATGTAGTGGCGCAAGCGTGTGACTGTAAACGATAGGTTGTGGGTTCGATCCCCACTCGAGGAAGTGAAATATTTCATATTTTCATTTCTTCGCTCCGGTAACAAGGCCACACACCATGCAATGACTTGGATTTGTTGGGAAGTGGGGAACGGATTGTCTTAACTTAACACCAGGTTCCCAAGTTCCCGTTTAGGAGATTTCTTTTAGGACCTACAGTGTCACAAACAGACAGATCAAACTCATAACACCCTTTTTATGTCTGGGATTAAAGAAGATTTAAAACATCTTTCAGTCTTTATATAATTAGTAGATTCTTATCGGAGATATTACAGGAAAAAAAGATTATTACTTTTTTTTCAACTTCACGCTGTATCCCGCACATGGCAGGATAGGCAGAGGGAACTTGGGAACTTTGTGTTAAGACACACAGTTCCGTTCTTACCTTTCTGCTGATTTTTTTAAAGTTTTGAGTGGCGTAACTAAACGCCACGCTTTGCCTTGTTGCCAGAGCCAAGAAATGAACACATTAGATATTTAAATTGAAATCAAATATTGTAATTTCCTCAACTGAGGATCGAATCCACAACATGTCGTTTACAGTCACACGCCTGTGCCGCTGCGCCACGACAGGCCTCCTATAATACTACGTAGTAAAGTAAGTTACTTTATGGAAAAATATTGATTTTTCAACGCGCGTGACTCAACGGTTATAAAGAATTGGATCATATCGAGAATTGTAATTGGCGTTTGTTTGTGGTTTAGTTTAAGACGGTTGTGGTTAAAGGGGGTGTTTTATGTATAATCTCAATTACATTCTTGTTCTAATAACATTATCACTATCAAGACGATATGTATACATTATCAGCTTCACGCTGTATCCCGCACGAGGCATTGTAGGTAGAGGGAACCCGGGAACCTAGTGTTAAGACACTCCGTTTCACTTCCGTTCCCCACTTTCCGCCGAATTTGAGGCATTGCGTGTTGAGTGGCGGAACTCAACGCCGCGCTTTGCCTTATTACCAGAGAGAAGAAATGAAACATTAAATATATAATTGAATTGTATGAAATATTTAATTTTCTGTCACGTTTAAAGTCACATGTTTGTTCCACTGCGCCACGACAAGTCTCTAAAGGGTTATTCTTCACTTAGGAAAGAAAAGTACTCAATATAAAAACACACATAGCAGGGTAGGCAGAGGGAACTTGGGAACCTAGTGTTAAGTCATCTATTTACCAGAGTTAAAAATTAAACTAATCAAGTCCCCCGAACGTGAATCGAACCCGCTACCCTCTAATTGACGGTTAAACACTGGTTTATATGTAATTGAAGCCACCGTTTTCCTTTAATGATCGTAATTCACAATATATCATAGTAAGTGATACTTTTAAACGTATTTTCCTTCCTCATACGAGAAGGTATTTAAAAAAAACGATTATTTTATATATATTTCTATGTCGTTTTCCTGTTTATTAGTCATTTAGTAGGGGTATAAGCGTGTCACTGTAAACGACAGGTTGCGGGTTCGATCCCCAGTCGAGGTAATGAAAAATTTAATGTCTTTAATTTACTCAGCTTCACGCTGTATCCCGCACATGACAGGGTAGGCAGAGGAAACTTGGGAACCTAGTGTTGAGACACTCCGTTCCACTTCCGTTCTCCACTTTTTACCGAATTTGAGGTATTGCGTGTTGGTCGGAACTCAACGCCACGCTTTTGCCTTCTTACCAGAGCGAAGAAATGAAAACATTCAATGTTTAATTTGAAAATATTAAATATTTTATTTCTTCAAGTGGAGATCGAAGCCACAACCTATCGTTCACATGTTTGTGCCGCTGCGCCACGACAGACCTTTTAATTCAAATATTTAATATTCTCATTTCTTCGCTCTGGTAACAAGGCAAAACGCGGCGTTGAGTTTCGCCACTAAACACGCAATGCCTCAACTTTGCGCGGAAAGTAGGAAACTGAAGTGGGACGGAGTGTCTTAACACTAGGTTCCCAAGTTCCCTCTGCCTGCCCTACCATGTGAGAGATACAGTGTGAAGCTGAATGAGTTGAGTTCATATACACGCTCTGGTTGAGTTCCGCCACTCAACACACAATGCCTCCAGAATTCAGTGGAAAGCAGGGAACGGAAGTGTTTTATTGGGAACGGAGTGTTTAAGCACTAGGTTCCCAGGTTCCCTCAGTCTACTTGGCTATACGGAATGCAGCGTGTAGCTGAAATAAATATGTGAGTGACATATAAATGTATGACGTTAGTATCAAGTTCAATTCTTGGTACTCTGTAGGCGTAAGTAATTCCCCCGGCAATGGCTTCCGCATTTTTATTTGTTTTATCATATACATAACTCGCTAGAAAAAGGGAAAGGTCAAGAAATGTTTTATTTGATAAAACCTTTTTTTTTTCTTTTAAGGTTAAGTTGGGCGGAGGGAACCTTATTTTAGTACGTTCCCTTTAAAACATTTCCGTTTTACTTTTCCGCTAATCTTGAGATTGATTACGTGTAAAGTGGCGGTGCTCAACTCTGCACATTGACTCATTTGGGAGGAAATGAAAATCATAAATATTTCATTCTTCCAAGTGGATTCGAATCGGCTTCTATTGTGATTACAAACGCGCTCTTGTGATTCTGAGTCAACCGTTCTACTATTAGTGTAACGAGAGATACCGCGCGGCTTCGCCTGCTTGAACTACTTTTTCTTTCACGCTTTATCCCGCACATGGCAGCGTAGGAAATGGGAACTTGGGAACCTAGTGTATGAGACTCTCCGTTCCGTTTCCCACATATAACTATACGTTTATTTATATAATATACAAATATTAACAGCTCAAGCTGTAGGTATTTAAAAATAAAAAAAAAAAACATTAAATATTTAATTTGAGAATATTAACTTATTTCCTCGAGCGGGATTCGAACCCACAACCTATCGTTTACAGTCACACGCTTTTGCCGCTGCGCCACGACTGGCCTTATAAATCACCACGGTCCGTCAATAGGCAGATCTCGAAGGACGCGGGTTCAAATCCCGTTATGTTAAAATTTTTGTACGTTTTCTAAATAAATATTTTTCTTTCCTTATTCGTAATTATGCATAACCACTTAAAAATTAATAAAAATAGAAAAATTATATAAAAAATGGTATTGAATCACTTATGCATCTTAACATATACACTCTATCTCTTACACACTCAAACTTTTGCCTCTTGCTCTAAGTCCCAATGGTTCTTCTTCTTTTGGCTTAGAGAATAGTTTCCAAAGTTCGAGTCCTGGTTGGTGCAGAAATATTTATTTTCTAGAATCTACTTTGAATATGAACAGCGCTAAACGTCTTTACCTACAAATGTGATTAACCGCCATCATGTATTAATATTTACATACATTAAAAGGTACATATTATTTACATGTTTTTAAAGGAAAAATATCGTATAGATTTTATTTAAATGCATTTTTTTTTAAAAAAAATGTGTATATATTGGTCTGCCGTGGCGCAGCGGCACAAACGTGTGACTGTAAACGATGGGTTGTGGGTTTGATACACACTCGAAGAAGTGATATATTTAATGATTTCAGTTTAAATATATAATGTCTTCATTTCTTCGCTGTGGTAACAAGGCAAATCGCGGCGTTGAGTTCCGCGACTCAACGCACATTGTCTCAAATTTGGCGGAAAGCGAGGAATTAAACGGAGTGTCTTATCACTATGTTACCAAGTTACCTCTGTCTACCGAAGCCGAGGTAGTAAGTACATACACTTATAGGTAAATACATATATATATATATATATATATATATATATATATATATATATATATATATATATATATATATATATATATATATATATATATATATATATATATATATTTAAAAGAAAATATATATATAAAATTTTTATACGTAATTACCTAATATAAAATATGTGTATAATGGAGTCTGTGGTGGCATAACGACATAAGTCCGACAGTAAACCTTACAGTTGTGGGTTCCATTCCAGCTTGAGGAAATGAATATTTAATGTCCTTATTTCCAGGAAGCTTTGGTGGCGAGGCAATCTGCGGCGTCAAATTTTGCCGTTCTACTCGCAATGTCAGCAGAATTCGGCGGAAAGTAGGTTTGGTAATTAAATTTGGTTGGTGTCTTAGTGAGAACATGGGAACATATCGACCTAGCTTAATCTGGGATATAGAGTACATAACTAAGTGTCTTAACACTAGGTTCCCAGGTTCCCCCAGCACAATATGAAGTTAAAAAAAAAACATTTTATAAAATCAGATTCATCATCAAATGATCTCAAAAAGGTATAATAATAAAATAAGAATATTAAATAAATGTGTAAATTATATTACTCAGTCTGCTGTTCATTTGATCAATTTAATATTAGGTATTTGTGGTTTTTAATACATACGTGATTAAATAATTACAAATATATGGACCTAAAGCTCAAGTAAAGATAGTTTAGTGCTCAAACACTCTGTTCCCCACGTGACACTTAATTTAGGACGTTCCGTGTTTTCTTGTTATTATAGGGAAAGAATGAAAATTAATTTATTCCTCAGAATTGTAAGCGAAGTCATAAGTATTGAACCGCATTACGACAGCTTTTCAACTTCACGCAGTATCACGCACATCGGAGGGTAGGCAGAGGGAATATGAGAACCTAGTGTTTAGAATTTCCTTTACGTTCCCCACTTTCTGCCAAATTTAAGACATATCACGTTGAATGGAGCGCTCAACGCAACGCTTTGCCTTGTCACTTGAGCAAGAAATGAAAATATTTCATTTCCTCGAGTGGTTATCGAACCCACAACCTGTCGTTTACCACAAAACAACATACAAAGTTAACTATTAAATGTTATTAAAACATTTCTTTATTTCTTAGCTTCACGCTGTATCCCGCACGAGGCAGCGTAGGCAGAGGGAATCGGGGAAGCTAGTGTTAAGACACTCCGTTCCACTTCCATTCCGCCAAATTTGAGGCATTGCGTATTGAGTGGCGGAACTCAACGCCGCGCTTTGCCTTATTACCAGAGCGAAGAAATAAAACATTAAATATTTAAATTGAAAATATTAAATATTTCATTTCCTCGACTGGGGATCGAACCCAGAACCTGTCGGTTACAGTCACACTCTTGTGCCGCTGCGCCACGACAGGCCTCAATAAAACATGCAAGTTAAATAAACATATGATACGTATTTACTTATAAGGAAACAAGGCGCAGGTGCGATCTAAACAAGTATCCACGTGTACAATAAAATCATCATTCTAAAATATTCATAAATGAAACAATTATCTTTGATATTGTAAAGTTTCTTTTTCTAGGCGTTTCTCTATTTATGTATCCCGCATATACCAGAGGGGAACAAGGGAACCTTAGTTTTAAGACACTAGGTTCCCCTTGAAACATTTCCATTCGCCACGTTTCTTTGATTTATGGAGGCATTTTGTATTGAGCGGCGCAATTTACCGTTGCGTTATGCTTTGTTACCAGAGTAAGGGATAGTAAAGTATTCTATTACCTCGAATGGATATCGAACCCCACATCGGTAACGTTTATACCACTGTGACTCTACTGACCATGTCTTATGGTTAGTAAATAAAAAAATGGTTTTGTAGTTAGGTCAGTTTGATTTTTTACAAGTTAATTTAAAAAAATGGTTATTTTAAATAATTACTGCTGGATTGGTAATTACTAGAAAAACCCAGTTTTAGTGTTAAGCATATACTAATTAAGTAAACTATATATAATTAAATATATGAAGCGTTTCTTCAAAGCAATGAGGTAAATGTCTAAGAATGACTGTCAATTTTATATTCTAAGGCCCTTTCTCCTTACAATTGTGTCATGTAAAAACCCACATATTTATATTACATTTGATTTCTAAGCTACCCCCTCTCAGTTTCACGCTGTATCCCGCACATGACAGGGTAGGCAGAGGGAACTTGGGAACCTAGTGTTGAGACACTCTGTTGCACTTCCGTTCCCCACTTTCCGCCGAATCTGTTGTGCCAGATTCAGCCAAAAGCGGTTAACTTTTGGGCGAATCTAAAGTTATTGTTATTATTGCGTGTTGATTGGTGGATGTAAATGTCGCAGTTTGCCTCGTTACCGCGAGGGAACGAATGTATTTTATACATATGTATGAATATTACGACTGGCGTCTCATTGTTATATAAATCAATAAATTTTACTTTCTGCTATAAAAACAATAAGGGAATCCCGAGATAACCAAAAATATGCGGAAGTTTCAAAATTTATTAATTAATTTATCATGGTTTTTCCTTTAAGACTCCATTTTTATTATTAATCTGTATGTGTCGTCACTGTCTAATGGCATTCATAAAATTTGTGACGTTGACATTTTTATTGGCAAATCTAGTGACGTTATTTGTATATATATTAAAGTGAAGATAAAAAATATAGTGTAGTGGTCATCGTGTGACTGAAAGTAGCTAATATTTAAAGAAAATAATAATAATGGAGATCTAGAGTCGTATTATTACTATTGTTTCTTATTATAATAACATAATGTCAGAATTAAACTTAGTATTGGGAATTATTTTTATTTTCTTAATTAGGAGTATGTTAAGTAGATATAAATTTGATTATTCTGATAATTGTAAGTAAGTAAGTAGGTTCCCAGGTTCCCACTGTCTTTGCTGTATGCGGGATACACCGTAACCATTTTAAGCTTTTATCGTCATATTGTCTTACATTTTTGAACCACTCAAGAGTGTAAAGAAAAGTAAAGTAAGTGTTTTTATAGTGAACAATACAAACATTGTTTGATCTCAGATTCACATTTTATCCCTCACATGGGAGGGTAGGCGGAAGGAACTTGTGAACCTAGTTATGCATTGCGCATTTATTGTAGGAACTCAACATTGCACTTTGTGTTACCACGTGTATACCAACGTGTTACCAGGGCAAAGAAACGAAAATATTAAATATTAAATTTGAAAATATTAAATATTTAATTTCCTCGAGTGGAGATCGAACCCACAACCCATCGGCTACAATCACAAGTTTGTGCCGCTGCAACACGACAGGTTACATAATTCATATAGTAGATAATATAAATAAATTTTGGGAATTATAAAAACTTGATGAAATACTTATATACATAGATTTTTAGAACGTTTTTTGTCTCCTGATAATTTGATGGGCAGTTAGCTGGCTTGCGACGATATGTTAATAAAAAAGATTATAAATCATAATAACAGTTATGTTTTATAAGTCCAACTAGTTCATATCAACTTTCACAAAGTTTTGTAATTTCGTCAAATATTTATTTGCAAAAGTTAAATCTTCCGTGACTTTTCCCTAATATGATAATTTTTAATCTGTACTTTACCTGTCAAATATTATTTATAGTCTATATTAAAGCTGTTTGTTTGGTTTAACACATTTATCTCAGGATTTTATTACGGTAATGAGGCCTATAGTAGCGCAGTGGTAAAATTATGTCACTGTACACACGATAGGCTATAAGTTCGATCGTAATTAGAAGAAATGAAATTTTTCAATATTTTAATTTCGTCGCTCTAGTAGCGGTGCCAAATCGCGACATTGTGTTCCGCCACTCATCACGCAATACCTCATATTCGGTGGAAACGGATAGTGGGGAACATAACTGAGGTTCCCGAATTCCCTCTGCCTTCCCCGCCATGTGCGTGATACAGCGTGAACCTAGAAACAAGTTACCACCAAGTGTACCGTTGAGTTCCAGTTAAATATTCAATAGAAGCAAGGGCAAAGTTATTTCAAAATGGCGGGCGGTCGGGTCCTGAGAATTTTATTCTATTGTGTATTATCAACATTAACGAAGGCTTTATCAATTATTAAAAAAAACCTTCAATTATATATAATATATTATATATTTATGAAAAATTTTGCAAAAATTCTTGCAGATTCTTCGTTATCAGTCACTTGTTTGTTTGCTTATCGTGTTTCTTGTGAGAATCGAACGTTGTGTAAAAATGTTAGGATTTGATAAAGCTGGGTTTCCGTAGACCATGAGTTTAAACCGCGATTTCGTGTATAAATATGTCTATATATTTTTTATTTTTCTATGTAATTATATTGCTTGATGGCATTTTGCTTGAAACGTATGTGTGTGGTGGAGTTAAACGCTGCACGTGCTTTTTGTTCAAGACAAGGTAAAAGGACACTAAGAGCTAAGTTTTAAGACACTCTGTTTTTTTTAAAACACTTCTGTTCCCAACTTACCGATGAGCTCTGAAGGCATAATGTGTTGAGTGGCGGAACTCTACGCGGCGCGCCTCGATCCCAGAGCGAGAAACTTTACAATGTTTAGAATAAAATATATGACGGAAATAATTTATATACATATATATTTAAATATATATGTATAAAGTATAAATGTTAAATAGTTAAAAATTAAAAATTAATTAATATTTAATTGGCTTTAGATATGCCGCAAAATTTGTGATGCATTTAGGAAGTGTAACAAAAAATTTAATAATATATATATATTTTTTATTTTTTGATTAAAAAAAAAAATTACGTCAGCCGCTATCTTAATAATTGAGTCCTGTCGTGGCGCAGCGGCATTAGGGCGTGACTGTAAACGACAGGTTGTGGGTTCGATCCCCACTTGAAGAAATGAAATATTTAATATTTTCAATTTAAATATTGACCTGTCGTGGCGCCGCGACACAAGAGTGTGACTGTAATGAAATATTTAATATTTTCATTTTTTTTTTTTTTTTTTTTCAGCTTCACGCTGTATCCCGTACTAGGCAGGGTAGGCAGAGGAAACGAAAGTGAAACCTAGTGTTATGACACTCCGTTCCACTTCCGTTCCCCACTTTCCGCCGAATTTGAGGCATTGCGTGTTGAGTGGCGGAATTAAATATTTAAATTGAAAATATTAAATATTTCATTTCCTCGACTGGGGATCGGACCCAGAACCTGTCGGTTACAGTCACACTCTTGTGCCGCTGCGCCACGACAGGCCTCTATTTAAATATTTAATGTTTCTTCTCTTCGCTCTGGTAATAAATCTTAACACTAGGTTACCGGGTTCCCTCTACCTACTCTGCCTCGTGCGGGATACAGCGTAAAGCTATAAAAAAATAAATAAATAAATATCTAATGTTTCATTTCTTCGCTCTAGTAATAAGGCAAAGCGCAGCATTGAGTTCGGCCAGTCAACACGCAATGTCTCAAATTCAGAGGAAAATGGGGAACAGAAGTGGAACGAAGTGTCTTAACATTAGGTTCCCAAGTTTCCTCTGCCTACCCCACCACACGTGGGGTACAACGTGAAGCTGAGAGTGTTATCTTAATAAACAGAAATACTTATAACTTCAAGGTACAAGCTGACAGATACTAGGCGGAGCGAGACGTCGAGTCGACCATTGGTCATGTAATATCTCAAATTTGTCAGTAAGTGAGAAGCTGAAATGTCTTGATAGGAACGGAGTGTCTTAACACTAGGTTCCCAAGTTCCCTTTACCTTCCCCACCACGCGCGGTGTACAACGTGAAGCTATATATAAAAAGGAATACAATAACAAGGAAATCCAAAATATATGTTATAATAGAAACAAGAACGCTCTTCAATATTGATGACTTCCTCACGAAAAACAATTTATAGTATTATTTTGTACGATTTTTTTTTGCAAATGTGGCCTAAGGTTGTTTTAATTCATTTTTTTTTTTGGTACAGTTACTATATTTGTTGGCAACGTTAAAATTTTCAGACATAAGACAGAATGTGGTGCTTAGTTCCACCAATGTCTCGAAATTGAGTGTTGCACGGGTAACATAGTGTTGTAACACTAGGTTCCCTATACCTACTTTACTATATACAGAGAATGCATAAAACAACTAAAATTAATATTTATTATTTTTGAGGCCATCATGGTGGAGGAGAAAGCCTGAAACGGATAGAGATTCGTCCCTACTCAAGTAAAATCTTTAATATGTACATTTCTTTACTCTGGTTAAGGCAAAGCGCGGCGTTGAGTTCCGCCACGCGACACGTACTGTTTCTACAATTTAGTGGAAAGTGCGGAACAAAGGTGACTGAATGTTAGTTATGAGTATCTTACATTAGGTTCCTATGTTCCCTCTGCCTACCTTGCTATGGGTATGGGTAGCGCTTGATACATTAAGCGTAGGTACACCTACGGCTTTCTTTGATAAATGAACAAAATTATCTTTTTAAATTAAATATTTTTTCTAAATTAAACAAAACAAAAGATTTATTTTTATAATTATAAAAAAAAAATATCCACTGAAATGCCAAATTGTGACTGACAATAACATATTTTTACTTATAAATTAAGTAATGTGTTAATGGTTTCCTTCTCTTTATTATTTTGTATAAAATTTTATATAATTTTCATAATATGTTAATTTATATTACTTATACAATAACTGCGTATAATAATGTTCAGCATACGTATGTCATATATTACTCGATTGGTATGACGGTCCACAGGTAGCGGGTTCGATCCACACTCAAAGAAATGAAATAGTTAACATTTTCATATCTTAGCTCTGGTAACAAGGCCACGCGTAATGTAGAGTTTTGGCCACTCAACACGCAGTGGCTAGAAGTGCCTAGAATCCAGCGGAAAATGGAGAACGGAACGGAGTGTCTTGACAGTAGGTTCCCAAGTTCCCTTTGTTAACCCTCCCATGTGCGAGATACAACGTGAAGCTGAAATTGGTTTAATTTTTAACTGGGGCTTTGAGTAATTCCCATTTCCTCGTTCTGGTAACAAGATAAACAGGCAATGAAGGAACGATGACATGGAAGTTGAGTGATACGTCGGTAACGGAGTGTTTTAACATAAAAGTCATTCTGGCTAGTCATTCTAGCTGGTTGCGGGATACAGCGTGAAAGCAAAACAAATCTTCCATATAGAAATTTTAAAAGAGACAAATTTTCTGCTAATTTTAATATTTTTTTTCTGAACTTGCCTTGTGTTAATGTTATAATTATTTCCTTAAGTAGAAATCAAACCTACGCACACTTCTATTTAATGATCACATTTTTTTTTAAAGTTTCTTTTACCCAAGAGATTAACACTTTTTGCGACAATGTTTACAGAGATAATGCCTACGATCCCAAAAAAAATATGCAAATTCATATTTTTTTTTCCTCAGGTAGTGTTTTTATAATGTAAGCTAACTTATAATAATTGTAATAAAGATATAACCTGAATCATTCACTTAGAAACCATATATTGCGATAGAAAAAAACCCCAGTTAAAAACCTATAAAATTATATTACATAAATAAACTATTATAAAATATTGTTTTAAAAGCACAGCGTGAGACAGAGGGAACGTAGAAACCTATAACTAGGACGCTTTGTTCCCATTTAAACACTTTCGTTCCTCTTTTGCTGCTGCAATTTGACAGTACGCGGGGAACAGAGTCGAGCATAGCGTGTTGAGTGGCGGAGCTCAACGCAGCTCGTTACCAACGCAAAGATATAATATTAAATATTTCAATACTTCCAGCTTAAATGGAGTTAAGAACCGTCGGATTTACTATGGCACGCTTGAGTTCTTATCGTTATCATATACTAAGATGTTTATTTATCCAGAATTTAATTTGTAATTGATTTATTTTATAAGACCCAAGCACTCTAGATAATTAAGCTGTACGTTAGCCTTCCTCGAATCCTGCATCAGCACCAGTTCTCCAGCAACTTCGTTTTCGTCGTTTTAAAAACGTTGAATTAATTTTTTCCTTAAAAATTCTTCAGCGTTTGAGGTAACCCACATTTTCTAATCTACTTTTTTAATCTACTTTTCTTTTTTTTAGCTTCACGCTGTATCCCGCACGAGGCAGCGTAGGCAGAGGGAACCCGGCAACCTAGTGTAAAGACACTCCATTCTACTTCCGTTCCCAACTTTCCGCCGAATTTGAGGCTATGCGTGTTGAGTGGCGGAACTCAACGCCGCGCTTTGCTTCATTACCAGAGCGAAGAAATGAAACACTAAATATTTAAATTGAAAATATTAAATATTTCGTTTATTCGACTGGGGATCGAACCCAGAACCTATCGGTTAACAGCGATAGGCCTCTAATCTATTTATTTCTACATATCACTCTTTCAGAAAAAGTAAAGTTTGATAACAGTTTGTGGATTTAATCCCTACTCGAGGAAATGAAATATTTATAGTTTTCGGCAGCCAGCAACGGAAAAACACGATGTTGAGTGCCTTCACTCAGCACGCAATACTTCCAAAGTGAAAAGCTAGGAACGGAACGGAGTGTCTTAACACTAGGTTCTTATGTACCCTCTGCTTACCCTACCAAGTGCTTTACATTTCGTTCAAGCTGTTCATCATTTTTTGTAACAAGTTTTAATAACAATTCTTTGAAAGACCTAAACTCGTTGACTGAGACTTGTTTGAAGTTATCAAATATTAGTTGATTTTCCTTGAATACTTTACCCTATAATTATGATACTAACAACGGATGATTATTTTAATGTACGATTTTTTGCATCTATTTTTGACAGATCTTACGATTTAAGCCACAAGTTATAGCTAGAGTTCCTTCTCTGTAGCTGCACATTACAGGATAGGCAGAGGAAACCTGGGAACCTGATAATGAATGAACGAATGATATGGCACTCCGTTCCGTTCCTATTGATGCTACTTCCAGCTTCACGCTGTATCCCGCACTAGGCAGGGTAGGCAGAGGGAACGGAAGTGAAACCTAGTGTTATGACACTCCGTTCCACTTCCGTTCACCACTTCCCGCCGAATTTGAGGCATTGCGTGTTGAGTGGCGGAACTCAACGCCGCGCTTTGCCTTATTACCAGAGCGAAGAAATGAAACATTAAATATTTAAATTGAAAATATTAAATATTTCATTTCCTCGACTGGGGATCGAACCCAGAACCTGTCGGTTACAGTCACACTCTTGTGCCGCTGCGCCACGACAGGCCTTGGTGCTACTTCAACGGTATAAAAAAATCACGTACCATAGTAATAATTAACCACATTCTTAACAAAATACCTATTTAATTGCACTATGGATCAATCACTTCAAGAGCTGTGTGACACCGTTTTTGATAAAACATCATGTCAATCCGATTTTAGTGAACTGGTGGTAAATTTTGTTGATGTTCAAAAAACGAAGCTTGTAACTTCTTATTTTGGTAAAAAGGCAAGGCAAGGTTTTTACGTTTCCCACTTAGCACCCAATATTTTATATCTTGGGCAGAAAGTAGAGAATAGAACGGAGTGTCTTAACACTTTCCCTCTCAAGTTCCCTCTGTCTATCCTGACATGTGCGGGATACGGCGTGAAGCTGAATAAAAAATGGAGAAAAATATAACATACCACGACTATGCCAATTTTGGCACAATCACCACCAATAGGATAGGAACAAATTCAAATTCAAATATTTTTATTTACAATAAGAAGTTACAAGTTTCGTTTTTCTAACCCTCAATCAATTTACCACCAGTTCACAAAAGTTACTGCCTCAGACCTGAGAGGAACCGGCGAAAGAAACTCAGCGGGACATGTCTTTTTTTTAAATCAAAACTTTACATTATATAATTATGTGACAATGATACATTTGAAATAGTCTGAAAGATTTTCATAATAAAAACATAAATCATCAAGATCTTCTTGAAAATAATAATTTACGTTGATTGGCAGAAAGTAGAGTCAGAATAGAGACCAAGATATGAAATGACCTCTAAAAGTTTTAAAAGCCATGACTTTCCTTGAACCTATTTCGGAATTTAAAAAAATGTAAAGATTTTGATAAAACTGTATCCCGCACGAGGCAGGGTAGGCAGAGGGAACCCGGGAACCTAGTGTTAAGACACTCTGTTCCACTTCTATTTCCCACTTTCCTCTGAATTTGAGGCATCGCATGTTGAGTGGCGGAAATCAACGCCGTGCTTTGCCTTCTTACGAGAGAGAAGAAATGAAAAATTAAATATTTAAATTGAAAATATTAAATATTTCATTAATGAAACTGCAGCTATATTTTTTACAGTCACAACCTGAAGCCCACTCTTTCATATTATCAGCTCTGATTTCAAGCATCAATTTCTAAAGTTGTGATGATTCAGTGAATATTGTATAATTATTGTTTAATAAATAAATATATTATGCAATTATGAGTCATTTAAGGTAATGATCTATAACATTATTGGAATAAATCTTATATTGCTGTCGTGGTGCAGCGGCACAAGCGTGTGACTGTAACCGACAGGTTGTGGGTTCCATCCCCACTCGAGGAAATAAAATATGTAATATTTTTAGTACAAATATTTAATATTTTGATTTTTTCGCTCTGGTAACAATACAAAGCACAGCGTTGAGTTCCGCCACTCAACACGCAATGCCTCAAATTCGGCGGAAAGTAGGGAATGGAATGGAGTGTCTGATTAATAGGTTCCTAAGTTCCCTCTGTCTACCCTGCCGTGATGCTTATATTTATGGTGAAAATGTTTCCTTGATTAACTTTAACGATTTACGATTGCAGCGTAATCTATTTTTTGTTCAACTAGATCATCTACAGCTATGGAAATGCACGAAATAAATACTTTTCTTTGTGATTTACGAAAAAAGTCACTTTTAGAATTTTATAGAATAGTTCTTATAATTGGTCTCCTTTATTGCCTTGTTACCAGAGCGGGGAAATTAAATATATATATAAAATAATAGAGATATATATATATATATATATATATATATATATATATATATATATATATATATATATATATATATATATATATATATATATATATATATAAATATATATATAAAATAATAGAGATTTTCTTTTATTTTTTCTCTTGTCTTTGCCTCGTAACAAGAACAAAGAAAAGACAATATAAATATTTAATAACCACAAGTGGAAATCAACTCCGATACCATCGCGTTTACAATGCACCTCCGGGCCGTGAGGGAAACGACAAGTACTCTTGAATTTTTTACTATGTTTTTAAAGTGTTATTCTACACTTAGAACAGAAAATACTAAATTTAAATTTAAAAAGCGCATAAAAATTTTTTTTTTTGCTGCTTCGTTCAAATAAAAAAAATTATACGCTTTTTAAATTTAAATTTAGTATTTTCTGTCCTAAGTACTCTCGAATTTATGTAATTTGAAGCATCTAATTGACACTTTTATTAAACTGATACAGAAATTTAGGGCATGTTCATTAATTTCAACAATAAAAGATAAATAACATTGAATTTAATTAACACAAAATATACTAACATACTGATTGTACGTTTAAAATGGTATGAATAAATAATACCTTTGCCTAAAGGTTGCCTTTGCCTAAAGGTTTATAATTTCCTTTGCCTAAAGGTTGCCTGGCAGAAATTGCTATTAAGCAATAAGGCCGCCTTTTGAACAGTTATTTATTTTTTTTCTCTTGTATTTCGGTGATGTTTTTTTTTTACTCTGGGTGTACAATAAAGAATTATTATTATTATTAATACCTACGATAATTGTGGCGTTGAGCTCCGCCACTGAACACGCAAAGCCTCCCGAATTCGATATAAAGTGGGGAACGGAAGTACCAGTATATTGGGAACAAAATGAGACGGAGAGTAACTTGGGGAGGTTCCTTTGATTTCGAATTCGGGAGGTCCCTTTGCCTACCGTACTATTTGTAGGATACAACAAATTAAAAAAAAATGAAAAATGTTGATTTAATTATTTTTTTTATTATTAATGTACATGAGACAAGGCAAGGCGTTGTGTTCCCACTTTCCCCACACACAATATTTCAAGAAAATGTGGGGCGCCTGGACATTATTATATATTAGATTATTCACTACAACTAACATTGAAATAATTAAATTATCTAAAAGTTTACCATAAAATACAAAAAAAAACAGAAAAACATTCCACTTTATCATTATAACTTAGGGCACTTTCATGTTCATGTTGATGATAGAAATAGAAATAAAAGTTGAATTATTATTAAGGCATATCTTGGAGCAAAGCTTCAGAGATTTTCATTTGTAATAAATAAGGCCAAGCACAGCGTTTAGTTTCAACACTCTCTGACACACTTGTGTCTCGATACCAGAGCGAGGAAATGAATATTGAAATATTTCATTTCCTCGAGTGGGGATCGAACTCACAACCTGTCGTTTACAGCCACACGCTTGTGCCGCTGCGCCACGACAGGCCTTAATAACAAATTGTAGATAAATTACTTAAAATGGCTTTATAAAAGTAATTATTATTAAATTAACTTCGTTATTTAATTGTTATCAGCAAAACCATTCGTCAGGCAAATTTTACATATACAGAATACTAATATAACACACACGTATATATATATATATATATATATATATATATATATATATATATATATATATATATATATATATATATATATATATATATATATATATATATATATATATATATATATATATATAAATAATAATTTCAGTCCATTCCAGTCTCCACTTTCCGCCGATTTTGCAGCATTGCGTGTTGAGCGCTATAACTTTACGTTTTACCATATTACTAGAGCGAAGAAATAAAAACATGTAATATTAAAACTAAAAATATTAAAAAAAAAAACATTTCTTCGAGTGAGGATCGAACCCACAACCTGTCGTTTTCAGTCACACGCTTGACGCAAAACTGGACGACAAATGTAGGGCGTGAAAAGAACCAACAAAGAAAATGAAGTTTCCCTATCAATATTTAATTAGCTTTTAATGCAAGTTTCATGCGAAAGCGTCCATGAGTTTTGAACTTGCGAGCATCGCGTGCTCTTCGTAGAGAATTAAACATTACCATCTCTTGGAAAAAATATTTATTAATTATATAATTAGTTAATTATTAATAATCTGTTTCAGCTGAGTGGGTACTTTACTAAGTACTTAATGCGTAGTGGTTAAATTATAATGATCTTCGAGGGATACTGGGTTTTAATCTATTTAATAAATATTTAATGTATTATATTTATTTCTTCGCTATAGTACAAGGCAAAAACGCGGCGTTGAATTCCGCCAATCAACACGTAATGCTGGAGGCATTCGGTGGAAAGTGGGGAACAGAAATGGAACGATGTGACTTAACATTAGGTTCCCAAGTTCCCTCTGCCTAACTTGCCACGTGCGGGAGATAGCGTGAAGCTGAGTTAATGATATATCTAATGGCTTAGGCTAGGCTTGTAATCCCACACATGGCAGGCTGTGGGAACTTAGGAACCTAATGTTACGACACGCTGTTTCTAGTAAGACACTTCCGGTACCAAGTTTCCGTCGAGTGATGGATCTTAACGCCGCGCGTTTGTCTCGATATAAGAGCGGATATTTTTTTATGATATGACGCGCTATCTTAAACTTTAATCTTCAAGATATAGTATCTAGATCGCGGAGGTCAACGCCGCCATTTGTCTAGTTACCAGAGCGTTACAATGATTAATCATTCCTCCGACAGTTAGAATGATAGAAATACCGAATACTTTACAAAAATCAAAAATATGTATAACGTACGTATTACATATATATATTGAACAGATTTATAAAATAAAATATATGTGTGTATTTAATTTGATAAGCTATTAATTTTTACCGTAAAATTAAGTTGAAATATTCGTTTTTTTTTTTTTATTTTCTTGGTAAAATTTAGTTGAATTTTCTGAATTTAAAAAAAGCAGTTGTATACAAGAAATTGAACACATTTCTAACTATAAAAGTGACAGTTACGGGTTCAATTCGACTCGGAAGTATGATACGGGGATGTACCGTGGAACCAACTACCTCAATCTATCCCGAAATGCCTATCCATTATTTCCTTTAGAAGCATATATGTATATATGTATATATATGTATATATATATATATATATATATATATATATATATATATATATATATATATATATATATATATATATATATATATATATATACATAATATGTTTTTCTTAGATGATTGACACCTTATCCACATACACTGGTTGACTGGCAAAGATCTCTTAAAGAGATAAGCTCGCTTGTGTATAGTAACTGTTTTTTTTTACATACTTCTGTTTTTATTTTTGTAGTACAATAAAAAATATTATATATATATATATATATATATATATATATATATATATATATATATATATATATATATATATATATATATATATATATATATATATATATATATATATATATATATATATATATATATATATATATATATATATATATATATATATATAGTCAAAAAAATTGAACAATGTGTAGGGAGCACCAGGTTCCCTTAGCTTCCCTGATTATATGTTACAAGTTGCCATCAAAGTACAATACAATTTTATGTTTTTTTGGTAAAAAATAATTTAATCTTGCTAAATGTATAATAAATACTTTAAAATTATATTTAATAAATAAAAAAATATAGCAATTGTTGAATAAAAGCTCGATTGAAGCCATACGATTATTTCCAGTATAAAAGAAGACATTATTCAAAAAAATACGGAAAAGAAATCAGCTAAATTACACAAAATTTAGTAGAGACGTTAATTTTCAACTCCGACGCGAAAAGAGAGTTAACTGTAAACGTTAAACGGATAGATCGATTTCAATATATTTATATATATATATATATATATATATATATATATATATATATATATATTATATATATATATATATATATATATATATATATATATATATATATATATATATATATATATATATATATATATATATATATATATATTTATATATATATTATGGTTAGTAAAAATCCTAAAAAATATTAGGCATTTTAGTGATAGATTGAATTTAATTTTTTTTTATTGATAAAAATATTAATGTTTATTATTAATTTTAATACTTAATTTCAGTAAATATTATTATTTATATAATTTATCGTTATAGAAGTTAATCTTGTCCAGCTATTCTACCACTTGGCCACGCGGGCGAAGCCGGTAAAAGCCAATAACTAATTCTATAACTCATAACATTCCAAAACCAACTCTACTCTACTCAGCTTCACGCTGTATCCCGCACAAGGCAGGCAGAGGGAACTTGGGAACCTAGTGTTAAGACACTCCGTTCCACTTCCGTTCTCCACTTTTCGCCGAGTTTGAGGCATTGCGTGTTAAGTTGAAATCAACCAATAAAATTGTACTTATTAAAAAAAAAATACAAAAAAAGAGCTTACCAAATCAAAAAATCCGATGCTATCTTCTTTTTTCTTTATTTCCAAATCGTAAGTCTTCCCTTTGTGATTGACGAACCGTTTGCTTTGGCCCTTCATTACAAAGACACTGAGACACTAAAAAAAACCACAAAAAATAGAAAAAAATCACTCAGCTAACATACAAAAAATGATTATTTTTAATTTGAATTAAATTTTTGTAAGCTTATTTCGTACACGACCGCTCTGTTAGCGAACACGGCGTGAACTAACGCTAAGAAGTTGGGACTAATAATAAAATAACCGTTGGAAAACCCTTCGGTTGCGGTGGTGAGTCATGGCCTGGTGCGGGCCTTGCCTGAGGGCATAGGTATCGGTTCGAGTCTCTTTCTAGGGAATGATTGTATGTTAATTAATATAGTTAATTTATATTAAAATTTTGGCTATACGTGGAAAACAGAGTGTTTTAACACTAAGCTTGAGTTGATTTTTACAAAATAGTGTTTTTTGATATTCCGCACACGGCAGGGTAGGCAGAAGGAACTTGGGTATCTAGTGTTAAGTCACTCCGTTCCCTTTTAAGACACATTCGCGCTCCATTTACTGCTGATATTCAAAAATTTCGTTTAGAGACGTGGAACTTAACGCCGCGCATTGCCTTTTTTTAGAACAAGGCAATGTTTAATATTTTCACATTTCTTTACTCTAGTGAGTGAAGAAATGTGAAAATATTACACATTTCATTTCCTCGAGCGGAGATCGAACTCACAACCTACAGTTTACAGTCACACGTCTGTGCCGCTGCGCCTCGACAGGCCTCTTATTTTTCTTTTATTATAATTAACAATTTATGTATAATAATATAATTAAATATTGTTAAATGTAATTATTTCCTGAAATTAAGATTAAAGCCAGAAACATCGTATGTATGATTAGATATTACTTAATATTTTTATGATTATAATAAATACGGAGAAACTTTGCGCACCGTTTTGTTTTGTTCAACCACAGAAATCAAAATATTTCATTCAATCGAATGGAAACCGAACCCAGAACCATCGCACTAACAGTCAGACACTGTGTCACTGCGCCACGACGACCTCAAACACCTTGGCCGAGCATGCGCGAGAGTGCCACCAGCCAAGTTAAAAAGCTGGAGGCGCGAAATGTATAAACAATTTTTTATGAGCTTTTAAGCATTAAGTTGTAAGTTAATGTTACAAACACTAAATTTGGCCCGTATTGGAAAGACCGGTACATTTTGAAAACAAGGAGACAATTTGAAAGGTCTTTTTTTAGTAAAAAATAAAAAAAAACTGTGGCCTGTCGTGGCGCAGCGGCACAAGCGTGTGACTGTAAACGACAGGTTTTGGGTTCGATCCCCAGTCGAGGAAATGAAATATTTAATATTTTCAATTTAAATATTTAATGTTTCATTTCTTCGCTCTGGTAATAAGGCAAAGCGCGGCGTTGAGTTCCGCCATTCAACACACAATGCCTCAAATTCGGCGGAAAGTGGGGAACAAAAGAGGAACGGAGTGTCTTTACACTAGGTTCCCGGGTTCCCTCTGCCTACCCTGCCTCGTGCGGGATACAGCGTGAAGCTGAGTCTGCCTGCCTTTTCTTAGTAATGATCAATGACTCCTTCGTTGTAAAGATGTTAAATTTGACCAGATTGGAGTCTTCCCAAGAACTCTTGCTCTTGTTAATGGGCTCCCCCTACCTAGTCTAATCTGTGGGAAAAAATATAACGCTAAATTTTCTCTATGTGAGTATATATTTTTGCGGCGTTGAGTTACGCGTTATGTTATGCCAATAGCCAGGCGGCGTAAATGTTTATAGATGGAAGTAAGCTTGAAGAAGGAATTAGAGCGATTAAAGTTTGGAATGACGCCGCAGAAACAAAGGTCTTCAAACTGAAACTATCTTAGCACTGCTCGATCTACCGGGCTGGTAGTAGCTGGCCTATTGCAGGGCTACCACTTCAATGCTAACGAATACTGCTAGTTCTTTCGGCCTATTCAGTGATTTGAGATCATCGCTAAACTCAGTGATAGACCAGAAATGGTGAACGGTGGATGGGCCTCGAAATACAGGAACAACTTGAGGACTTATCACACCCAAAACCAGACTGTATCCTTGTTCTTGCAATAAAAGCACACGCAGAGATCGAAGAGAATGACGCGCGGGTCTTCTAGCAAATATAGCCTGGAAACTTTAAAAGCTCAGCCGATGTGAGCGCTATTTCATTCGTCTGCGATTTCTCTGACAGAAAATCATTGACGGAACCGCAGTATGGCGATAAAGCTGCCACAATAAAATATTTTTTCACAACATCGTCAGTACATTTCATCGAGTCAAGCAACTGTGGGTTCTCGAAGTACTTGAATCGGCTTATACGCAAGGAAGATCTTTTGTGTTTCTGTAAGCCGGGTATAATAGAGTGTCCAATTTATGGCAGAGAGAGAGAGAACGGAACATATATTTTTTTAATCTTCACGCTGTATCCCGCACATGGCAAGGTAGCAAGAGGAAACTTGGGAACCTAATGTTAATACAGTTTGTTCTGTTACTCACTTTTTGCTGAATATCTGAGGTATTGCGTGTTAAAAGTGGTGGAAATCTGAGGTATTGCGTGTTAAAAGTGGTGGAACTCAACGGTGGTGCTCCCCACTGATAATGTTTTTAATGTTTTTATTTCATAAAAACATTAAAAACATTATCAGTGGGGAACGGAAGTGGAACGGAGTGTCTTAACACTGGATTCCCGGGTTCCCTCTGCCTACCCTGCCTCGTGCGGGATACAGCGTGAAGCTGAAGAAAAAAAATATTTCATTTCTTCGAGTGGATAAAACCCACAACCTGTAGAGCCAACAGTCACACGCTTATGCGCGTGCGCAATCATATGTCATAATAATTGAAAATCACAAAATGCTAATGAAGTAGAAAGAAATCCAAGATACGGTTCAGGAGTTCTGCAGAATTGTGCGAAGTAAAACGATAAGTAGAAATAAATAAAAACAAATTCAATGTACAATTTTAATAATTATAAATGTGTGTGAGAAACGGACATTGAATTTCAAATTTAAAAAAATATATTAATCTTATTACAAAAATTAAAATCCATTATGGAACATGCGTGTCACGGTGACGTGATAGGTCGTGGGTTCGATGCCCACTCGAAGCAATTTCATGTTTAATTTCTTCGCTGTGGTAATAAGGCAAAGAGCTTCTCTTAGTTCCGCCACTCAACACGCAATGCCTCAAATTCGGCGGAAAGTGGGGAACGGGTGTGGAACGGAGTGTCTTAACACTAAGTTCCCGGGTTCCCTCTGCCTACCCTGCTCCGTGCGGGATACAGCGTGAAGCTAGTAAATAGAATTCATTTCTTTAATGTTTTCATTTCTTCGATCTGGTGACGTTGAGTTCCGCCACTACACTGCCATGAGCGGGATACACCGTGACGTATATATATATATATATATATATATATATATATATATATATATATATATATATATATATATATATATATATATATATATATATATATATATATATATATATATATATATATATATATATATATATATATATATATATATATATATATATATATATATATATATATATATATATATATATATATATATATATATATATATATATATATGTATATGTATATTTACAATTATTATTGTTTTCTTTAAATATTCAAATTTTAAGAAACTTGAATTATTTTAAAATTAAATAATCATCTGTTTTAATTAGAATATAATGTAAATAGAAATTAATTTCAGTTGCGAAATGAGTATCTGTATTATTGTACTATTTGTCTTTTGTTGAACCACAAGGTATTGTTTGAGAATTAAATAAATCAACATCTTTGGTGGCGCGCAGTGTCTTCATAGGAACGTAGTGTCATAACAATAGGTTCCCGAGTTCCCTCTATTCTGCCAAGTGCGGGATACAGCGTGAAACAAAAAAATAGTTCACACTCAAGTGTCAAAGAGTAATAAACTTTAATATTTATATAATTTTTCAAACCTCATTATAAGATTAATTAGAATTTTGCTATTTTTACATGTACTTTGACCGGAACGGTCACTCGCCTCCATTTTTAATTATAATGTTTTTAGTGTTTCTATGAGAGTGATACTTACGAGATCAATTTTCTCTGTTTTCTCTGATCTTTCTCCTCCAATATAGAATATATTATGGTAAGCGAATGTACTTGGGAACCTATTGTTAAGGCACTGTTCCTATGTATACACTTCCGCTTCAGCTATCTACCCATTTTTGGAGGCCTTGCGCGTTGTGTGGCGGAACTCAACGCCGAATTTTGAGTTTCAATCGAAGAATGATTGTATTTAAATTATTTATTATTTTGTTGGTATCATAAGGCGAATATACCTACAATAAATGTTCAGTAATAAAGAATATCTACATTATTTATTTTGTACTATCACCTGCAATTATAATTCAAGATCATTTAGGCATTATTTATTGTGTGGCGGAACTCAACGACGCGCTTTACATTTGTACAAGACCAAAGATATTGCAGAAAATATTTAATTTCTTCGAGTGAGAATCGAACCCAAAACCAGTCACGTCCACGGTCATACGCTTGTGCCGCTGCGCCACGACAGGCCTCAAATTAATTATTTAATTTGCTAATGACAACTAAGAAAAAAAATTAATTACTTAATTTATAATCTTTTTTTTTTATATTACTTTGCTTACAGTCAAGTGGAATATTAACAAGCAAATAAAATTGAAAATATTAAGAAAAGTCTAGCTCAAATTTCTGACTTCCATGGTGCTCGTCACTCCTTAATTGCTTATCGAATGTAAAAGGTTTCCGATTGCAACAAACGTCATATTAAAATCGGTTTATTCAATAAGACAGTGTAGCTCCGGCTACGGTGCTACAGATGGACAGACAGACAGGGGACAGAGGGAACTTGGGAACTTAATATTGAGACCGTTACCGCCCGTTCCAATTAATAAACTTCTATTTACCATATACTTTCAAATTGCGGCATTGCTTATGGAATGGCGGAACTCAATGCCGCACGTTTTGCCTCGTTACGAGATTGAAGATATAAAAAAATATATATTTAATTTCCTCAAGTAAGAATTAAAACCACACCCTGTTTACAGTCGCACTCTTTGTGGCAGAGGTGCTCACAGTAGATATCATGCTAAAATGCATATATATATATATATATATATATATATATATATATATATATATATATATATATATATATATATATATATATATATATATATATATATATATATATATATATATATATATATATATATATATATATATATATATATATATATATATATATATATATATATATATATACATATATATATATACGATATTTTTAGTACGTCACGTTTAACCAATATGTTTTACTTCGTAGTTGTCATCTGCAAATTCAACAGTCCAATAGTTTTCTTTACTCCACAGTAAAAGAAGCACTTTTCCACTCTCAACGAGTACTGGGGCTCTGCTCGCGCATTTTATTAGACAAATTCTCTCATCTGATAATACATATGCACATTACACATACATTTTTACACATTGACACATGTGACTTCACATTCACAAGTGTGATCTCACTTGTACACATGTGATATCACATATTCACATATGTCAGTTCATATTCGCAGATGTGATGTGATGTGAAGTGATATATACACACGTAATCTACACACATGTAACTTTACATCCACATACGTGATCGGACATATTCACATGTGTGATCTTATATTCACACATGTGATCATATATATACACGTAATCTAACATCCACACATATGATCTCATATCCACGCATGTTATCTCACATCCATACATCGGATGTCCCTTCACGTGTGACGTAAAATGAAGTATCTACAAAAGTGACCACATATCTATACATTTAATTATAGATTAATACATTAATACAGTAGTGTGATTTTTTTTTTTAATTTAAGTAATTAAAAAAATTCAAAATTTATCTTACGAATATAATTTAAATATTCCAAATACAAAAAAACAATATTAATTACATTTTAAAAATATAATTATTGTATTTATTTTATATAATAATCTAAGTTATTACTCAATTAATTTATATAATTATATTTAAAATCAACATTTTATTACATTTCCAATTGTAATTTCAATGTGATTGTCAAATTATAACGAATGCCTGTAAAATGACACTTGATTTAAATACACTATGAACCCCGCTCGGAACAAGATAAAAATATGTATTACATTTTCTCTCTCTGGTTACGAAGCAAGGCGTTGAGTTCCGCCACTCGAAAAGCCTTTTAAAATTAAGCAGGAAGTGAGAAACTGAGTGTTTAACATTAGGATTCCTCTAGCACATACATACTCATATGATTCCTTTCCTAGACATTAGTAATCCCAACAATAGGCAGTCTTCCGTTGCCTTCTGTGATGAATGGTAGCGTCATAAAAAAGTGAAAATAAGAAAGGAATCTTACATTATTTTTCCATTTGGGCTTTATATATTATATATATAAAACAAAAATTACAGACAGTCAAAGTTTTTATAAAAGAAATAAATACTACACGATCATAACAACAAATTGGTAAAACATAATTATACATATTGCTAACAAGATCATAAAATATATAATAGGTAACAAAACTCTTATTTCCGCTTTGGGAAACTCATCCAGTGAGCAACCATAACCTTTTTCCTGATTTCTTCTGCTATGACCGGCGCCGAAAAATCTTTTCTTCTATGTTAGCAATACAAATTATCTAATAATTAAGCAAAATAAAAATCTATTCTTCAGATAATTTTTCTTTTTATTGTTTATCTATTTATTTTCTTATTTATTTGCACCGCCTATGTTTCCTTCTTCTTATCCGTGTTCTTCATGTTCTTTATGTTCGTCATGTTCTTCGTGTTCTTCATGTTCTTCGTGTTCATGTTCTTCGTGTTCTTTATGTTCGTCGTGTTCTTCATGTTCTTCATGTTCTCTTTCTGCTTCTTCTGCCTTTACTTCTTCTTCAGATGAATAATGGTCTTCAGTTAATTTATTGTCTTCTTCTTTAGTAGGGGTACCTTTTGAAGTGGAGCTAATAGCTTTCACTATACTGGAGACAATAGCTGTCTTTAAAGTGTTGACAGCAGCACTAATCAAAGCATTTAGCAGTTTCGGGGCTTCTGCTGCTAACATGTTGGTGAACTCTTCAAAAGGCTTATTTTGGTCAGAGGCCAGTTGGGTGATTGCCTCTTTAAACTTCTCCAAACCTACGTTCTTCGTGTCTTCAACGTCTGCGAAGAGCTGGCGTGCTGTGTCCTCTGATATCTTTTCGCCGTCTACGATGTGGCCTAAAAAGTTTGTATAGGTTAATGATGACCGCGTGGCACAGCGTCTGACTGACTTGTGAGTGGGATTCCCACGGGAAGATGATTACAATAAATTACCTATACCTAACTGCTATTAGCGAAAACAAAGCTGTTTTTTTTAAATCTAGAGTGGAACAACAAATTTCGTGATTCATTGCACAGTGATTATCATCATTTGTTTTAATCATCTTAAATGAATGGTTAAGGAGTCAATACTTAATCATTACAATGTTTTAACCAGTCATTAAAATAATTTAATTAAAATAATTTAATGACTGGTTAAAAATAGATAAAGTAAAATTTTCAGCATAAGACGGTTATTTTGAAATATTTTTATATATTAGAGAAGAGAAGAAAATCCAATCCTATTCAGACACTTTGGTTTTCAACTTTCCACCAAATTGTCAAGGCTTTTCGGAGGTTTTTTTTGAGTAGCGTAACTTAACGCAGCACAGATAATATTATTTTTTTAATAAACAAATATCTCTATATTATACTTATAATAAATATAATTACGTACTATCTTTTAACCACTTTACGAGATTGTCCACTGTGTTTTCATTCTGCTTTGTCAAGTCACTAAATGCCTCTTCCATGATTAATGTAAATATATATAAAAGTATTTATAAAAAACGTAATTTTAATATTTAAATTAATGTAGAATATATATGTGTTTATAAATATAATTAAAATATTCATTTCATACGTATTTGTAAAGATACTGTCATTGTTTGCAATTTTGATAGTTATCTGTCAAAATAGCTTTTTTTTTTATTTCTTCTTGATTTAAATTCTAATAGATTTGGGTAAAATTGATATATTTTTTGCTTCTTTAACATCTTAATAATATTATGAATGTAAAAGTTTATGAGTATGGGTGTTTGTTCAATTTTACGCAACAAGTTTTAAACTGATTTCTATGAAACTTTAGAACAATATAGCTTATATATGAAAATAACACATGACTACAATTTATGTACACATTTTGTATAATTTTTCCATAATATAACATAGTATACGTAACAAAATTCGTACAAAATCTCTTATTTCTTCTGCAAATTATCTTTTAAAGTGGAGACAGCCGCCATCGCTGCATTTAGGAGTTTCGGACCTTCTGCTGCTAGCATATTGGTGAATTCTTCCACAGTCTTCTTATGCTCAGCGGCCAGCTTGCCAACTGCTTCTTTAAACTTGGCAAGTTCCACGTTCTTTATGTCTGCGACGTCTGAGAAAAGCTTGCGTGCTTTGTCCTCTGATACTTTTACGCCGTCTACGATTTTACCTGAAATGTTTATATACCTTGAGGCCTGTCGTGGCGCAGCGGCACAAGAGTGTGACTGTAACCAACAGGTTCTGGGTTCGATCCCCAGTTGAGGAAATGAAATATTTAATATTTTCAATTTAAATAATTAATGTGTCATTTCTTCGCTCGGGTAATAAGGCAAAGTGCGTTGAGTTCCGCCACTCAACACGCAATGCCACAAATTCGGCGGAAAATGGGGAACGGAAGTGGAACGGAGTGTCTTAACACTAGGTTCTCGGGTTCCCTCTACCTACCCTACCTCATGCGGGATACAGCTAAAAAAAATGTTTATATACTTTGTTGGACACAACGTTTGGTTACAAACTTGAGGGTTGTGGAGTCGATTCACAAATGGTAGGTTGAATTTTTTTTTGTCTATGATAGGAGAATAAAGGCTTGCAAAATTAAACGCGGTTATAAGTACGATTCTCTTTGAAGGAGATGAATGATATATTTAATATTTTAATGTCCTCGCCACGGCAAAGCGCTTGATTGAGTCTCGCCACTCAACACACAATGCGGAATTTGGGGAACAAAAGTGTCTTAATAGAAGCGGGGTGTCTTAGCACTAGGTTCCTAGGTTCCTTCTCCTTGCTAAACGATAGAACCTACAGCCACACTATAATGCCTCATCGCCATGACTGGCCTCAAATAAGTACTTACTATCCAACGTCTCAATCCGAGACACTGTGCGTTTCAGTGAGGCAATTCAACGCCACACTTGACACATTCTCAGAGCCCACGATAATTCTGACCAGGTCGGTACAATAGGTCACATTATATAGAATGTAACGAATAAACCTGTAGCCTTGTACAAGAAAATGAATAAAAAGTTTACTATGGTGGGATTTGAACCCGCCTTCTTAGAGACCGTCTAAGCGCACTGATCACTAAGCCATACGTCTATAACAAGCTACAATCAAATTAAACCAGTGAAATATAAGATAGGCGCTTGGATGGTGATTAGTTGAAACCAAATAAACTGTAAAGCTCAATAATATGAGTATAGATATAGTTATATACTGAAATATACGCTGTACCCCGCACATGGAAGAGTAGGCAGAGGGAACATGGGAACCTAGTGTTAAGACACTCCATTTCTTTCTCTATTATCCACGTAATATGAGGCCTAGCGTATTGAGTGGCTAAATTTAACGTTGCGCTTTGCCTTATTACGAAGAAATGAAAATTATATATTTCATTTCCTCGTGTGGGAATCGAACCCTCACCTTGTCGTGTTTACAGTCACACTTCTGTGCCTGTGTGCCCAAACATGTTTATGTTTGAATAAAAAAATAAATAATCTCATCATTTCCAGATTGCACAGGAATGTCGGGAAATGTTAATGCTAACTTAGTCTCCCTCGGGAACCCAAATTGTAAATTGCAGCGTTCTACGCCGTGCAGTTACGACGTGTTATATGCATTGTTTATCGGAGTTTTATATATTTAGACTTACAATCTTTCATCCACTTTATGAGATTATCCACTGTGTTTTCTTTTCGTTTTTTCAAATTATTGAACGCATCTTCCATGATGAATGTAGAAATTAATTAAAATAATTAAATATATATAAGATTTTTTAAGGTTATAAACTATATATTTTATTTCATATTTCCTGTAAAAGTAAAGATATTGTTGTTGTTTGTAATTTTGACACTTATCTGTCAAATTCATTTTCTTTTTTTTTATTTTTCTTTTTTTTTTGTTTTGAAATTGATTTAAACTCTAGAGGGTTCGGCTTTTAAAGTTTTATCTACATTTTTTGTTTATTAGGTAGTATTTTTTTATACTAGCGGTCCCGCGCGGCTTCGCCCGCTTTATCTCCTTGTATTTATTTAATTAATAATATTTATGTTAGATAAAGTATTATTTTGACATTGCTACCGTTTGTTTTGGTTGACACACATGGTAGTGAGAATTTTATATTCACGTGTTATTTTTTTTTTTTCATTGTACATAGTGGAAACATTATATAATAGTGTAAATAGATCCTTACTAACGAGATTGTTTGTGTTGTTTTATAGACTATTAAAAGATGGATCCTGATCCCCCTGATCCTAGGGGAGGTTCTATCAGTAAAATAACGTCGAGAAAAAAAAAATGGGGAGGACACATCCCCTAATCAAAATTTAAATGTCAGTATTAGAAAAACTATTATTGGTCCATCCACTGCCACTCCTTCTATCCAAAATGTCTGGACTCACCCTTCTATGTCTCAAGCCCCAGAATCCTAAATTAGTACAGATAAAGGTCCCATTCATTGTGTATGTGTCAAAAGAATCTCCTGTCCCTTCAGCAGGAACCTCAATAAGAGCCATAAAGTTTGGTCAGTTTCTACATACAAATAAAATTACAGATATTGTCAATAATGGAGTAAAAAATTTTAGTCGCAATAAAATCAGTGTCCAATTTACATCTGCTGAAGGGGCAAATAATTTTTTAAGCAATCCCATTCTAAGTTTATGTAAATATGTTTGTATAATTCCGACCTTCAATATTACAAGGATGGAAATTGTAAAAGGAGTTCCCGTTGAATGGTCTTTGGAAGATTTTATTGGGTCACTAACATTTCCTACTGCTTGTGGGGAAATTATAAAAGCGAGACGTATGAACCGGAAGGACGTAAGTGAGAACATAGTGACATGGGTCCCCACTCAGACGGTTGTCATTACGTGGCTAGCAATTGCCTGAAGGAGTCGAGCTTTACAAATAATCAATTATCCAATGCCTCAATTAATGTACTTTTGGCCTAAAAGCCCCCCTGTATCATCGGTGTTGACAGGCGAGGCTGTTGCTTTGTTAGAAGCAATCCTGTTTGCACGCTCCCACGACTTTAAGCGAACGGTTTTCTTTACTGATTCACTAAGCTGCTTAATGTTTCATATTAGATAAAGATCTTCAATTGTTTTAAGAATTCGTGAAGAATTGTATTCATGTCATGTAAAGGGTTTGGAAGTTACTCTGGTTTGGATTCCAAGTTATTCTGGAATCAGTGGGAATGAATTTGCACCTGACTCCTGCGCAAAGTTAGAAATCCAGTGTGGCACACTTGAACATTACCTACTCTAACTCTGCTCATGATCTACAGTCCCTTGCAGATGCTTATCTGTGTAAGTCCTGGAGTGATACCTGGAATTTATCAAAGTCCGAAAAAGGTAGATTTTATGCCCTTGTCCAATCTGATTTCCCTAGACGACCGTGGTCTTACTCTCAAACATATATTGAACGGAGGATTATTACAACAATCTGTCTGCATCTGGCTAAGATCAGGGTCAGGGACCATTCTCAGTGTGAATGTGGTCTGGACGGCGGTTCCCCTTCCCATATCCTTTTTTCTTGCCCCAACTTAACTCATATTTCATACTTTGGTCCTTTATGTAATTTTTTATGTAACTATATTAGACGTAATAAAATTAGATTATAAACTAACATTTATGTAAAATATGATTTATTACAAACATAATGTGTTGTAAGTATATATCTTGTAAATGTTTGTATGTTTTATTATAACCAACAGAAACTAAATGACGCCTGTCGTGGCGCAGCGGCACAAGTGTGACTATAACGGACAGGTTATGGGTTCGATCCCCAGTCGAGGAAATGAAATATTTAATATTTTCAATTTAAATATTTAATGTTTCATTTCTTCGCTCTGGTAATAAGGCAAAAGCGCGGCGTTGAGTTCCGCCACTCAACACGCAATGCCTCAAATTGGGCGGAAAGTGGGTAACGGAAGTGGAACGGAGTGTCATAACACTAGGTTTCACTTTCGTTCCCTCTGCCTACCCTGCCTAGTGCGGGATACAGCGTGAAGCTGGAAAAAAAAAACAGAAACGATATTTTTACAAAAAAATATGAATAAAATACTATTTTAAAACTAAACTTTAGTATGGCTATATATATACTGTTATTAACTAAACTCAGCGTTTGTATAACCTTTTTTGGCTGATTTAATTTTTTGATGTAATATAAATGTCAAAGGTACAAGTACAGTATGAACGATGTGCATTTTGCCAGTGAATCCTGATCGCACGGAGATCCCAGAATGAAAAGAACGAAGAATCTACCTCTATCATTTAGTAAAAGTTTCATAAAAATCGGATCAGTCTCAGTCAGCTGGTCCTGAAGTTAAACCCAGACTTACGCAAAGACCGACCAATAAAAGAAATAAAATTATTTGTTATTCTTTAGTATCGTGTCATGTGTTCTTTAGTAGCTATATAAAGTTTAAAATAAAATACAACTAATTTGAATTCACAAGCAGAAAATTCAGTTTTTTAAATTTTTATTATTTCTAGAATAAGTCTAAAATCAATCCAATCCAAAAACTTGGGCAATTGAAAACAGTGACTCGGTTACTGATTTCGAGTCGATTGTCAAAGTATGGAAAGATTACCAAACACCACTGACAACTAAAGTTCAGAGTGACATCAGCATGAAACAATACCTTCCCTTTTAAAATCGGAATTAGAGGCTGCTATGAGACATCTGAAAAGTGACAAAGCTACGGGCTTTGACGATATCCCCTTAAATATATATGATTATAGTGTAGACCTTCTACATTCCATCAATTCGTGCATATGGAGGAAATTAACTTAAACATTGATCACCCTCTTCATAATAAGGGTTCAGCTAAAAACCTAGTCAAATGTTACTTTATATACTAAATAAAAGAAAAAATACACAAGTCCAGAGATTTCTAAGGAACAAGCCGGTTTTGTGAAAGAAAATGATACACATAAACAAATTCTTCATCTTTCACAATTCATTGAAAGGTACGTGAGCTTAATAATCCACTGTTTATAGACAATACAGTTAAATAGGATAGGCTTTAAAAGGTGCTTTCGCTTCGGCCGTGTGATTCCGGCTTAGAATAGGATCACCCTGGTACTGATGGTGTCGTAAGAGGCGACTAAAGTGCGTGTGGTAGAGTCACGTTGTCAGTAATGGCAACACGCATGGGCAGACTCGACCGACAATTATTACAAACCCTGGCATTTAAAGCCGGCGTTAAGTAGTGGCTTCGGCCACTGCGTTTCGCATTGGGTAATGCCGGGCCGCGGTGTCCATCCACCTTAAAGGCCGGTAACGCTCCTATAGCTTCTGTGGAGTTACACGAGGCCGTGGGCGACGGTGATCACTTACCATCAGGTAACCCGTACGCTCGTTTGCCGTGTCTTGTCCATAAATAAATAAATAAATAAGTGTGCCATAACATCTAAAGTATCTCATAAAACAGCTTATTGAAGGTGGTACAGCAGCCGTTCGGAGGTGGTGTCCGTCAGGGACGCATTCTCTCTCCCCTCGTGTTAATGATCTACACCGAATAAATTACGAGGATCATCTTGAAAAGCTGAGTATAAAGGATTTCTATTGATGTAACGGGTAATTTCATATTTGAGACACGACGACGATACTATTCCAATTTCTAATAATCCTTGAAACAAGCAACTGTAATTTAGTTCTAACATAAATATATATAAAGCTAAAATTATGATTGTAAATAATTACACTAACAACTGCATCGACTTAAGGGAGATAGAGAAATGTGAAGCTGTGCAGAGCTATATTACTCTGGGATCCACAACTACAAATACTAGTAACTGTGAAAAGGACATAAGAAGAAGGTGTGCTATTGCACGATCTACTGGTCAAAAGCTCAAGAAAGATAACCGTCTGCCCAAAAACACTAAGATTTTAGTTAAGAATTCTATTAAAGAAATGTTTAATATTTCCTATTTCTTTCATGGAGCTGAATCACGGACGATCCAACAAAAAACTGCTATAAATATTGACCAATTTTGGCATGTAGTGTTGAAGGTTCAGAGTCAAATGGACTAAGATGTTCGGACACATCACACGCAGAGCGCCTGATAATATTAGGAAGAGTCGAGGGAGAGCGCTTTCAAAGCTGATTGTCTTTGAGATAGACACACCTGATTTACCTGCACTAGCTTTTCTATACCCTTAAAATAAAAAAATAAAAATAAAAAATATATCGGCCGGCGGCCATCATTCATTTTAATACCAATTACAATTTTAAATTCGTAATATCTTTTGAATGGATTGTCCGATTAGAATAAAATAAAAAGTTACTTATAGCTATTGAAACAATCTTGCTCAATAAATAATTTATTGGGATTAATATTCGACGATAATATGATCAATAAACTTAGGCTAATAATTTTAATTACTTTTATTCTATGGAAAATTGGTTATAATGGCTAAAATATAAATGTTTGGTTTATACTATCGCGGACTTTTTTGTAGACATTATTGAGTTCTACCACTTTTCTATACAAATCAACCATACATCTCTAACCATTTAGGCAGCGTTGGCGAGAATCGCTAACATATGGCAGTTTTTTCGTCGACTTACTCCACAATTTTCACTACCACGAAAAATCCTATTTATTTTCCGGGATAAAATATAGCCTATACGGATTCGGAAGAGTCCCTCTAAGTAATCGTAAAAGAAATTTTGAAATCGGTCCAGTACAAACATACAAAAATACAAAGGTTTCCTCTTTATAATATTAGTATAGATAGCGTGGTGACCCGTCGCCACGGCAAGCGTCGCCACGCCAACAATTCGGTTTACAAGTGATCCTATAGATGTTACACATCAAAACAATGCTCAATTCTTTTAACTGAATTTAAAAAAAATATACCTACTGTTTTTGCATAACATATTTGTATTGAATTTTTACATTCATTTCCTCATTTTCTGCTCATTACAACATTACATTTTGCGAAAACTAACGCTGCGTTTAGTCTTTTCAATATAGTTATTTAAAAACATTTTATTAATTATTGACACATGTGGCTTCGCCCGCTTGTAATTATTGTGAAACCTATACATAAAATGTAGTTTCAGTTAGTCTATAAAGTTTCATCAAAATTAGCTCAGTAGTTTTTCGCATGAAAGTGAAACAAACATCGAAACTCCCTTACAAATATAATAAAACACCATTTATATCAATATCACTTTATTATTGAGTATACAAAAATATTTATAAATCCAAACTTTTATTTCTTTTATAAAAAAAAAAACTTTCACTGTAAAGTTATTAAATAATAGAAACATGTCCTTTGTGTATATATTCAATTTCTTTTTCCCCTGGATTCACGCTGTATCCCGCATATAGCGGGATAGGCAAAGGAAACCTGGTGTTAAGACACTCTGTTCCCCACAAAATATCTAATTTAACAGTCATTGCGTGTTCGTTGGCGAAACTCACGTTTTGTTGTTAATGAAAATAATTCATTGCCCTAAGTGGGAATCGAACCCACAACCGCTTTCCTGTCTGATATTGTACCTCGCCACGACAACCTTAATAATATTATATCATATTAGTATAATCCAAGCAGGCGAAGCCGCCAGTTGAACATTAGTATTAGTAATTGTATTATATATGTATATATACTTCGGTAATAAATCCAAAATTATAAGTTATTTTTTTTAAATTAGCTATAATTTTGACAAACACCGTAAACGTTTCCCAAATCACATAAAAAAAAAGAAAAAAAAAAGAATATACCTATCTAATTCTTGTTTTTTTTTATTAAACTAAAAATACTGGTAACTTAGCCTCGATATTAAAAAAAAAAAAAAACCTTTGCAAAACGAATGTTGCAATCATAAAAAAATATATTTACATCAGGTAAGTCTTATTTGTACCAAAAAAACGACTAAAAATTATATAATTACTATTCTCATTAATAATTATATATATAAAAAAAATATCATATCAAATTAAATATAACAACGAAAAACAATATTTATGATAAGAAAATTATATTTCGTTTCTTTCACGCTGTATCCCGCATATAGCAAGGTGGGCAGAGGGAAAGTAATGTTAAAACACTCTGTTTCTCATTACTATAAACATATAATATGTAAAATGACCTGCTGTGGTTGTGGAGGAAATATTTATTTTTTTAATTTCTTCTGGTAACGAGGCAAAGCGCGGCGTTGAGTTCCACTCGATACGCTATGATTCCAGTTATTAATGGAAAGTATGGAACTGTGTTTTAACACTAGGTTCCCTTTGCGTACCCTGCTATATGAGGGATACAGCGTGAAAGTAAAAAGAAATGGTAAGTAATCATTTCGTTATTATTATTGTTTTGTATGAACAAAAATAATTATTTACTCATTTCAATTAGAAAAAATAAACATCCTGTATATTACATTACAATGAGGTATTATCTATTGAAAAACGAAATAAGTCTTTATTTTTTTTTACAGTTTTCATAAAAAAATATATAATATAAACAAAAATTTCATAGACAATTTGTATTTTTTTATCAATTGATCAAGTTCAATTTATCACGATGTTATTATTTAAAAGGAACATTTATATAAGAACAAAATTGAAAAGACCCCAAATCCCAGTCCAAATAACACTACTCCATTTTGGCAAGCGCCTTAAACTGCTATGAAACGCGAATAAACAAGGCTTTTTATTAAAAAGAAATCCACACTCAAATCGGTTCATACATTTAGGAGGTACAGTGCCACAAACAGACACACACACACACACACACAAAGCCAGGCCAAACTTATCGCACCCCTCTTTTTGTGTCGTAGGTTAATATAATATTATACTTCTTTTAGTTTTGAAATGTAACAAGAAAAAACTACAGAAAGTTGTTTTAAGCCAGACCGAGCAAAATAAAATCAATTTGTCACTGTGACAGCTGTCAAAACGTACTTGTCAAAAGTGACAGTACGTTTCAGTTTTTATTTAATCTACATAATATAATTTGTGCACGATATTTTTTTTATACATATTTACATTGATAACATTAGATTGTAAATTCTACTTTTAACATTTTTTTTTCCAGAGAGAATTTAAATTAAAAAATTCTAATATTTTAAATTTTACCTAAAATGGAATTGAACCTAATAACCTCATGATTCATTGTTTTCATTTAACAATATTATTTTTACAAATATTTTTATATATATATATATATATATATATATATATATATATATATATATATATATATATATATATATATATATATATATATATATATATATATATATATATATATATATATATATATATATGTGTGTCTAAAAATAAAAATAAATTATAGACAAAAAATAATTTTCATTTTAGTAAAATCATATAAAAAGCCGCTACACGCTGTATCCCGCTAAGTGTTAAGACACTCCATTCTCCGCTTTCACTGTACGAAAACTCACAAAAAATATAAATAACTATCTTATAGTACGTTTGACGAGTCCTGACCTACTAATACTAGCTAATTTGAACTGTAAATCACTGCACAAACTACTTTTTAGTATTCTTTTCTTCCTACCGAAAGCTTCATTTTAGGAGGCCACAACTCATCGAGCGTACTATACTCTACAATTTATCAACCGTTTAAACTCGGCTCCTCTCTCGTCGGTCGTTTTGGTATGAACGAGACGGTCATCATGTCGTCTTCGTCTTGCAAAAGGCAGCCATTCGTTGGTTTGCTGCGATGGAACAATCTGGAACATTCAGAATTGTATTCAGTTGGACAATAATAGTGTTCAGGAGGGAAAAAAAAGCAGGCATTTATGACGTCACACTATAAAAAAAAACAACCAAAACCTGTGGTATTCGAAGCAAAATATATAAAAAAATATAAATAAGTAGCAAGATATAAAAGAGAAATAAATGCAAAATATATTTAAAGTCAGAACCAAAACAATCATATGGAAAATTTTAAAGTCACACATGTGTACACACATACATAGTTACACACATACATACACATGAATCAAATGAATGAATGAATGAATATATTATTATGAGCATAAGATAAATATGAACCAGTTCCTTTTAAATATCCATAATTTACAACCGTGAGATCTCAATTTTATTTTATTTCAAATTTGAAATTGACATTTACAGAGTAAATATAATAATATATAAAACAAATGACTTACAGATTAACCAACCACCACCAGACCACCACCACCACCGAGAGACGCGCAAAAACAAGCAAACAGACAAACAATCAATGAAACAAACTTATATGTGAACGAACTTATGTATGTATGTACATACGAATTTAACGAAACGAAAATATATACATAAGTCAGAACGCAAGTACGTACATATGTACGATCGATTGAACGAACATAAATACATACTAACGAACGAATGAATGAATGAACGAACATACATACACAAGAACGAACGCAAGTACGTGTATACGATCGAGTGAACGAACATACAAACATACATACGAACGAACGAATGAATGAATGAACGATCATACATACATAAGAACCAACGCATTTGTGTATATATGTATGATCGAATGAACGAACATACATAATAACTTACGATGGAAAATATATGGAAATGAATGAACGTAAGAACGCAGATACGAACAAAAGAGGTCACAAACACACACACATTTCATTTATCACTATTATTATTATTACCATAATTTCAACAACGACGACTTGAGCGAGTCCCGCTTCCTGCTAGAGTGAGACAGAAATATGACGTGAAAGAGTGAGATAGCATGCTTTTACAGTGCATAGGGTGTTCAATTATATAAATACTTATTTCATAAATAAAAGTAAAAATAAAGAAAATCGAAGATTTTTTTAAAATAATTTTCTTTGTTAAATGTTGTTGAATAGTATTTTCTAGTTAGATCCTCTCACTCACTCACTCAGCTTCACGCTGTATCCCGCACATGGCAGGGTAGGCAGAGGGAACTTGGGAACCTAGTATAAGGACACTCCGTTCCACTTCCGTTCCTCACTTTCCGCCGAATTTTGAGGCGTTGCGTGTTGAGTGGCGAAACTCAACGTTGCGCTTTGCCTTGTTACCAGAGCGAAGAATTGAAAACTTTAAATATTTAAATTGAAAATATAGAATATTTCATTTCCTCGAATGGGGATCAAACCCACAGCCTGTCGTTTACAGTCACACGCTTGTGCCGCTGCGCCACGACAGGCCTCAATCAACCATCCTTTAACAAACGAAGTATCTGTGCTACAGTAAAACAGTATATAACACATACATACATACATAAAGTGAAAAGCATCTTGAAGCATCTACAGTGTATAGTACATATGTTCGTAATTTATTTTTCAACTTGTACGCTATATCTTGCATATGGCAGAGCACAGACAGAGGGAACTTGGGAACCTAGTGTTAGGACCCTCCGTTCCCATTGTGACACTATCGATCTATACTCTCCGCTTAATTCTAAAGTCACTTGTTGAGTGGCGGAACTCAACAACGCGTTTCATTCGCACGGCGAGGAGAATCAAAATGTATCTAATAATTTCTTCGACTGGGCATCGAACCCATAGCGTCCCTGCAGGTATCAATTTTCTATTCAAATACATACATATATTCAAATACATATATTTAATAACTAAACAAAGAAAAAAAATAATTTGTGAAAGAAAAAAAAATGAATCAAAAATAACTATACGCACTTGGACAATGGTGATCTATCACTGAGATCCACCTTCTCATCCAACCCTCGGTGCACGGAAACTGAGTCCAACTCCTCAATACGTGTCGATTGTAGGTACTCCGGGGTTCGAAGCCGGTCGGGGGATTTTTTCTTAAATCTATAGGATAATAAAAAAAAAGCAGTTAAGTGAACAAGCATATAATATTTAAGGTTAAAAACTTTCTGTAACTGTAATTTCTTTTAGTACAGCTTTAAATTTTGCAAAGTTTAATTTTTATCAGTGTCCCTCAAATAGTATGGTACGCAGAGGGAACTTGGGAACCTAGTCTAAAACATTCCCTACTTCCATACCAACGAAGTTTGCCGCCGAATTCAAGGCATTGCGAGTTGTGTGGCGGAACTCCGCGCTTTTTTTCTACCAGAGCAAAGATATGAAAATATAAAATAAGAAGATATGAAAATAATAAATAAATATAAATATAAAATATAAATATAATAATATCATATATATTATTTAAATATTTAATGTTTTCATTTCTTCGCTCTGGTACAAGGCAATACGCGGCGTTGAGTACCGCCACTCAACACGCCATGCCTCAAATTCGGCGAAAAGTGGCGAACGGAAGTGGAACGGAGTGTCTTAACACTAGGTTCCCAAGTTCCCTCTGCCTACCCTGCCTGTAAATATATCATATCCTCAAGTGGTTATCGAACACACTATATGAAGCTACTGAAGTTTATATCAAAAATTTTAATAACTCCTTATTTAACAATAAATTGAACAAAAGAACGAACAGATAAAAAAACGAAGAACAAACGAATGAACTAATTAATAAATTAATGAATGAACTAAATACATACGTTTTGAGCAACAAACTGGAGCACACAACCGACACCGAGCTCATCGCCATCGCCGCTGACGCCATCCACGGCTGGAAATATTATAAATAATAAATCAGCTTCACGCTGTATCCCGCACATGGCAGGGTAGACAGAGGGAACTTGGGACCCTAGTGTTAAGACACTCAGATCCATTCCCCAGTTTCCGCTGAATTTAAGGTATTGTGTGTTGAGTGGCGGAACTCAAAATAAAAATAAACAAAACTAGATTAGTTATAATAAGTTAGTGCCAGTCAATGCGCAGCGGCACAAGCGTGTGACTGCAAACGCGACGGGTCGTGGGTTCGATCAACTCGAGGAGATGAAATATTTTATAGTTTTGATAGATGAGGACAAGCACGGCGTTGAACTCCTTCACTTAACACGCAACGCCTCCAGAATTGAATAGATTAAAGTATCTTCATTGGAACAGGTTGTTTTTGCCTACACTATGTGCGGGATACAGCGTGAAGTACAGAAAAAAATATATAAATATTTTTCTTTCATAAGATCTTTCATAAGGAGGATACGTTAAAAAATATTGAGAATGTTAGAATAAACAATTAAAGAACCTAATAGAATGATAACAAGAACGAGTTACTTCTAACTAAATGAACGAATGAACTAACAAAAGAATGAACGACAACACACCTGCAACTGTAACCCGTACATGGCGAAGGCGCCACTCGCCAGGGGAATCCCCAACAAATTGTAGACTGACGCAAACAAGAAGTTCAGTCTTATTCGTCTTACTGTTGTTCTGGAAAGTTCCAGACACGCCACCACGTCCAGCAGATCGTTCTAGAATTATTATTATAAAACAAATATATGAACGCGAATGTTACAGATTTAATTAACAATCGGAGAAATTAATTATTTTTATTTTCTCGCACTGGTAACAGGGAAATTAGCAGCGTTAAACTCCGATTACAAAGAACATATTAAGGTATATACACTAAAGTCGTCTTTTAAAAAGGACAAAACACGGTAATTTGTAAGTGATATAAAAATTAAAGTGGTAAAATGGTTATTGGAAATCAAAAACAGATTATTTCCATTATCTCCAAAAACCAAACGGTAAATTAAATACATGGTAAATTAACCAAACGGTAAATTAACAATACATTAAATTATCTAATGATAAATTAATCAAACGGTAAATTAACACAGTGGTAAATTACAAACTTACCCTCATCAATACAAGATCGGCGGCTTCGACGGCCACGTCCGTGCCGCTCGCGATAGCTATGCCTACGTCCGCTTGAGCGAGCGCCGGAGAATCATTTACACCATCGCCCACCTGTAACATATTATCAGATATATGTTTTAAGATAGTTGTGGGTTCGATGCAAAAAAATAAGCATTTCAGTTTTTCGTATCTTTGCTCTGGTATTAAAACAAAGCGCGGTGTTGAGTTCCGCCATTTAATAGCGTTAAATGGAAGTGTTTTAATGGAGACGTAGAGTCTTAACACTATGTACCTAAACACTCTCTGCCTATTCTGCCGTGTGCGGGATACAGAATGAAGTTGAAAAAAATGTTGTTTAATTATTATTCTTAAACTGTCTATGGAATTGAAAAGTTATTTTTTGTTTATGGTAACCGTACCAATGAGAATATAGATAGAAGAACCTATAATGTCCTTTACATTATAGGTTCTTCTATCTATGCTTTCTTCTACAATAGCACTAAAGTTAACTTGAAATGAATTACGTACACCAAGGCAATATTCCTGAGCCTATTTTGATCAAATTTTAACACAATATTAAAACTGATAATTTAAAAAATATACATATTTTTATTTTTTTTAGCATCAAGCTAAAAAAAAATTCTGAACATAGCAAAGTTGGCAAAAGAAACCTGGGAAGTCAGTGTTAAGACATACCATTATTATTGATAATCGGGTGCCTCTTCAATACCTCGAGCGGATATCGAACCTACAACCTGCATTACATAAATTAGAAATGTTTATTCAAAAAAATAAAATTTCACTCACCATTGCAACTTTCTGTCCTTTCTCTTGTAACTTTTGTATTTTGGCCACTTTGTGTGATGGAAGCACTTCTGCGTACACTTTGTTGATGCCGACCTTGAAAATTAAATAAGAAAATAAATTTTAGCTTCACACAGTTGCAGGGGAACCAGAGGGAACCTAGCGTGCTAAGAGGAACCCAATAATGTGCATTGTTTTATTATCAGAGCGAGGAAACAAGAATAACTGATTCTTGCGAGAGGAAATGAAATCTTTAGGATTTTTTCTATAACCATAATAGAAAAAAACTTGTATATTTAATATACATTAACGTTGTACACCGCACATGGCAAAGTAAGCAAAGACAACTTGGGAACCCAGTGTTAAGACACTCCGTTCCATTTCCAACTTTCCACCAAATTTGTGTCTTTACGTGATGAAATGTGAACGCCGCCCTGAGCCTTATTACCAGAGGCCTCAACACACACATCAACTTTCTCTCTCTCCCTCTCTTTCTCTCTCTTACACACACGCTCACCTGTCTCGCAATAGCAACGGCAGTTTTCCTATTATCTCCAGTCAAAAGGCAAACTTCTAGGCCCATTTTCTTTAAGCAATATACGGCCAGGTGCGCTTCAGGTTTGACTTCATCCGCTACACCTATAGTACATACTAGTTGGTCTGAAAGAAGAAAAATAGAGAATTTTATTATATGATACTGCGCACGGGCAAGAACCTGCGACTGTTAAGTAGTTTAGGTTGTAAGTTTGATCCTTCTTCGAGGAAATTGAATTTTTAATCACGGCAAAACGCGGCGTTGAGTTCCGCACAAATATGGCGGAAAGCGTGATTTGGTTCTAAGCCTACTCTGCTATGTCCGGGATGAAGTTAAAAAAAAAAACTTAAAGTTGAATAACTTTAGTGGAATATTATTATTGCTTCTTTTTTTTATATATTTTCTTAACAAGGAAAAGCGCGTTAAGATTTGCCACTCAACACGCAATAAATCAAAGATGGCGGAAAGAAGATAACGGAAGTGTCTTAATAAGAAAGAAGGATTACCAAGTTTCCTTTGTCTAGACAAAAAAAAACGTGCCCGTACACCTTAAAGGATGGCAACACTCCTGTAACTTCTCTGGAGTTCCACGGGGCCGTGGGCGACGGTGGTCACTTACCATCTCATCCAGATAACTCGTTTCCCATAAAAAAAAAACAAAATATTAATTAATTAATTACATCTCACCATTAATGGCCGCCAGTACAGCAGTTCTGCCTAATTCCTCATCTCTCTGCAAAGTTTCCTGAACTCTCCTCGGCACGGACACTCCGTTACGCGCCATCCACTCTCTGTTACCAATTAGCACGAGCTGTTCCACTTCCTGGGGCGAATAGAAACAATAATATGTTTTAGTATGGTATACGGACATTATGGACGATAGTGATATAGATTTTTTGTATATCAATTAAGACTTATATTGAAAACAAGTTTGAAATTTGGTAGAACAACTTATTTATGTCTTTATTATGTTCATTGTTTTTTTAACACCAAAACGTCAATATGAAAAAGTATAAAAATAACTAAAAAGTTTGACCCAACAGTCAGGAGAGCTATGGTGCCGCTGAAAGATAGACAGGTCATAATTTTGACACCCTTTTTTTATTTTTGGGGTTAAGAAAACCAACCAATCAAATTGAAAAGAAAACTTTAAAAATAATCTTTATGAACAATGTGGGAATTAATTTAATTTTTTAAAAGTAAATGTCAATTATTTAATTTTTTTTAAAAGTAAACGTCATAAATTATCATTCATGTCACGGCGGAAAGTGGCGAACGGAAGTGGAACGGAGTGTCTTAACACTAGGTTCCCAAGTTCCCTCTGCCTACCCTGCCATGTGCGGGATACAGCGTGAAGCTGAGTTACTAATAAATATCATTTGTCACAATGTATGTTTGTTCCATTTTCACGAAAAAACTACGAAACATATTTAGATGAAACTTTACAATGACATACCTTATACATCAAAATAATATATAAGCTACTATTTAAAAAAAAATAATAATATAGAAATCATTCACTGACCTCATCTTGGGCGTGCAACCGTATAATAGATTGTAATCGAGTAGCTGCTTGGGCGGAAGAGAGAGCCGCGTCACCCTCCCCTCCCACTATTTCAACTGGAACACCCTGTAGCTGTATTGTTGATCCTTCTCTGCGAATATTAGAGAAGATATAGATTTAATAAAGGAAAGGTAATAAGGCAAAGCGCGGCGTTGAGTTCCGCCACTCAACACGCAATGCCTCAAATTCGGTGGTGAAGTGGAACGGAGTGTCTTAACACTAGGTTCCCGGGTTCCCTCTGCCTACCCTGCCTTAAGCGGGATACAGCGTGAAGCTAAGAAAGAAAGAAAGAAATATAGATTTAATTTACGTTTGGAGAAAAAAATGAATTAGAGTTAAATTAAAATGTGTTTTAAGTTGATATAAAAAAAAATTAAGATTTTATTTGACAGCTTAATTTCTCATTTAAAATAAGAAAATAATAATAAAAAGAATAGCGTCAAGTAACTAAATAAAAGAAAATCACATGTAAATAACATTGTTACAATTACATTTATTTTACCAGATACATACAAAGATACAGAACTATAATTTAAATTTGAAAATTATTTCATTTCAAACATTTTACATTGAAAAGATAATATAAGCTATAAAGCTTAGAAAGCTCAAATAATCACTCAGAAAAACAACTATTCAGTATTATGTAACTTAAATATTATGTTTATTCCAACTTTAGTGTTTCCAAAAAAGAAATCAAAAAATTAAACACACACACACACACACACTCACACACGTGCGATTGTATGTGTGAGTATGTACACATACACGCGCATAAACACAAACACACATACACACACGTGCTATGGTATTTGTGTGAGTATGTACGCGTACACGCACACAAACACACACTTACACGAACACGTGCGGTTGTATATATGTGTGAGTATGTACACGTACACGCACGCACGCAAACACACTCACACATACAAGCGCACGTGCGATTGTATATGTGTGAGTATGCACACGTACACGCACACAAGCACACACACACAGCACTCACTTGGCGCCCCCCAGCACGGCGTCCAGCTGCGGGGAGTGCGTAACTCCGCCCCGCAGCGTGACGCGCGCGCGCAGGCCGCAGCCCGGCGCGGCCGCGAACCCGCTGCACGCCGCGCGCGCCTCGCCCACCACGCTCTGGCACCACCGGACTATCGCTGGAATTACCATTTATTTAAAAAACGACGACTTGTCAGGGTGGGCAGAGGGAACTTGGGAACCTAGTGTTGAGACACTCCGTCGCGTTCACCACTTATTCACATATATCATTGAAGTATTTTTGACAGGTCTTTTTTTTTCCTTTAATGGGAATTATTTTGTTATTTCTCTTTTGTTGTCTATAACTTTATGTGTGTTTATGTTTTGAAGTAGACCGTCGCCATCTTGCTTTAGCATCCGGTTCGAAACACCAATTATTAGACATTCTTTTATAAAATATATCCTACTAGCCTTAATAAGAGTAATTTTTTATTTTCTTTTTATTTATTTTTTATATCTTCACGCTGTATCCCGCACTAGACAGGGTAGTCAGAGGGAACTCGGGAACCTAGTGTAAAGACACTTCTTTCCACTTCCTTTCCCCACTTTCCGCCGAATTTGAGGCATTGCGTGTTGAGTGGCGGAATCCAACGCCGCGCTTTGCCTTATTACCAGAGCGAAAAAATGAAACATTAAATATTTAAATAGAAAATATTAAATATTTAATTTCATGAGTAAAAATCTTAACATAATACCATAAAAGAACATACCAGAAGCGACAGGGTGTTCGGAGTTTAACTCCGCAGCAAGTATACAAGTTAGGACTTCAGGCAGAGTCGAAGGTTCACCAGTGAGTAGCGACACTCGCGCTACACTAGTACTGCCTTGGGTTATTGTACCAGTTTTATCAAACACGACTGTTTTAACCTAAAAAGAAATAATTAAATAAAATTTTAAACGTTACATTTATTTATTTTTTCAGCTTCACGCCGTATTCCGCACATGACAAGGTAGGCAGGGGGAACATGGGAACCTTCATGGAACGGGACCACATGGGAAATTTTATCACACAACTAAAAAGATTGGAACTATACCCACAATAGATGCAAATTCAATTAAAAATTAAACAAAGCCAAAAATATATAAGTTCATACCTTATGGGCATTCTCCAAGGGTTCAGCCCCCTTAATAAGTAAACCAACTTTAGCCCCCACCCCCGTCGCGACCATCACCGCGGTGGGGGTCGCCAGGCCGAGGGCGCAGGGGCAGGCTATGGCCAACACTGATAGGGAGAAATGGAAGGCAGTTTGGAAGATTAACTCCCAATCTGAGAAACCGGAATCTCTGTATATTGCCTGGAAAAGGGGAAATAGGTTTAATGAAAAAAAAAAAATATCACGCTGTATCCCGGACATAGTAGTTAAGACATTCCATGCCACATTTTATCCTATTTTCAATAGTGGCGGAACTCAACGCTGCACTTTGTCTTGTTAAAAGGAAATTTGGCAATGAAATACTTTCTAATATTATTATAAATTAATGAAATATTCATTAAATAGATTTTTTTCTCCTAACCGGGTCGACTTTCTGATTCATGGATGATATACCAAAGTTTTAGTTAAACAAACTTTCAACTCATTCATTCTTCACAGACAAAAGTTAAAATTATGCTTATATCATAAATTACAGAGAAACGAGTCACTACGATCAGTTAAATATGGACACTATTCTCTCACCGGCGTTATATCCTGTATCCTCTTTATCTTGAGCGCTCCGCTGATCACCCAACACACCAGCGTCAGAGCTGATAGGAACACGACTATTGGTACAAAATATCTGGAAAAAACGGGTATTTATTATACTGTTGGTCCTTTGAGCGTGATGTTCGTAGATTTTACTCTACACCCTGTACATGGCTGGGTAAATAGAGAACATCTGGGAACCTTCTTCATATATTTTTTTTTAATTCATTTGTTGTAAACGCGACATATCGTGACTTCCGTCGCCAATCGAACAGATTAAATATTTAATATTATAATTGTACACCACGTAAACTTTCAGTTCTGTCACTCAACAAACAATGTGTCCAGAATTCAACTCAGTGCTGAACGAAACAAACTAAACAAGAATTTCGACGGAGCTCGGTGAGAACGAATGGCTTAGTTGGTCAGAGCGCTGGGACGGTTTTTCAGAGGCGCAGCTTCAAATCCTGCTTCGTTAAAAATTTTATACGCTTTTTAAATTTAAGTTTAGTATAAACAAGAATAAAGTTAAACCACCAAGTTTTCAAAAGTTCCTCCGCCCACCCCCCTATGGACGTAATCAAGCGTAAATCTAAAAACAAACAATAACGATTGATGATAATGTTAATAGTGACAATAACAATAATGATAATACTAATAATAAAAATAATGATAATAACGATAATAATAATGATAATGATAATAATATTAATAATGAATATAATGATAATAATGCTAATAGCTATAATAATGATGCTCATGATAATAATACTAATTATGAAGACAACGATAATACAGATAATAAGATGACAATACCCGGCGACGGTGTCGGCGAGGCGCTGCACGGGCGCCTTGCCGCCCTGCGCGTCCTCCACGAGGCGCACGATCTGCGCCAGCGTGCTGGCCTCGCCCGTGTGCGTCGCGCGCAGCACCAGCGCGCCGTGCTGGTTCATGCTGCCGCCGATCACCAGCGACTCTGCGGGATTCGAGGCATTGCGTGTTGAGTGGCGGAACTCAACGCCGCGCTTTGCCTTGTACCAGAGCGAAAAAATTAAATCATTAAATATTTCATTTGAAAATATTAAATATTTCATTTCCTCGAGTGTGTATCCAACCTAGAACCTGTCGGTTACAGTCACACACTTGTGCCGCTGCGCCACGACAGACCTTAAGTATTTATAAGGCTAAGTATGTATATCATTTTTATTTTATATAAAATTTTAATATATGTCGTAGTGACATTAAAAATGCACGTGAAGTCACACCGTGCAAAACCAATTCGGTTGTATTATTTTGTTAATTGTTATATAAAAAAAAATAAATATAAAAGAAGACTCAATTCCTCGCTGTAGTTACATAATAAAAAAAAACAGCGTTGAGTTCCACCACTCAAAAAAGCAACAACTTCAACAATTCAACATACAATAATAATATGTAATACAAAACTGTCTTTAATTGGAAAAAGGAATATTTTCTACAAACCATTTTCCAGGTTTCCGAAGAAAAAAAAAAAAAAACAAAAAGCGAAAAAAAAAAAGAAAGCCACATATCTCACCTTTACTCTTGGTAACTGGCATAGATTCACCAGTTATGAGTGATTCATCACAAGTGCTCTGCCCCGATATCACTTTACCGTCCACTGGGATCTTCGCTCCGGGAACCACCTGGGAATTAAATTTACCATAGTAACGCAATTTGAAGGGCTGTCGTGGCGCAGCGGCACAAGGGTGTGACTGTAAACGACAGTTTGTGGGTTCGAATCCAATGGTTTTAATTTAAATATTCAATATTTTCATTTCTTTGCTCTGGTACAAGGAAAAACGCGGGGTTGAGTTCCGTCACTCAACCCGCAATGCCTCAAGTTCAGCGGAAAGTGGGGAACGGAAGTGGAACGGAGTGTCTTAACACTAGGTTCCCAAGTTCCCTCTGCCTACCTTGCCATATGCGGAATACAGCCTGAAAAAAAAAATTAAATCTGTAAAATTTTAATTTAAAGAAAAAAACCAGCCTTCTTCCTTACGTGGGTCCTTCTCAGGTCTGAGGCAGTAACTATATGACATACAAACAAACAAATCTTGTAAAACTATCACTCAGCTTCACGCTGTATCCCGCACACGGCAGCGTAGGCAGAGGGAACTTGGGAACCTAGTGTTAGGACACTCCGTTTCACTTCCATTGCGTACTGAGCGGCGGAACTCAACGCCGCAAAAACTATCAGACATTTAAAAATAATACCTTCAGAATATCCCCCCGTTCAACCAAGTCCACTGGTATGCTCTTCTCGCTGACCTCCCGACCCTCAGCGTCGAGGGTGACCAGCACTGCTTCAGTCGGCTTCAGGGACAGGAGCTTGGAGAGAGCTTCTGATGTTTTTCCCTTTAAAGTACAAATATAAATTAATTGTTAGTTAATCAGTCATTGCAAGCTTCTTGGCTAAAAGTTCTTGGTTCGATCCCGTGACGAGAAAAATAAATATTTAATAATTGAAGCAGTTCACGGTGTTTAGTTCAGTCAACACGTAATGCCTTAAATTCGAAAAATGAGAAACAGAAGTTACATAATCAGCGCTGTTTGTCAGGAGTTTGACTAGGGAACATCAGGTTCCCACGTTTCCTTTGCCTCTCCTGCTATGTGCGGGATACAGTGTGAAGCTCAAAAATAATAATTTTATTGACAAACATATTAAGCAACAAAAAAACTTGCTTATACAGGATGTTCAATATTCAAGAAAAAAAACACATACAAATCTTAAAGGGTAACCAGTTCAATTCCCCAAACTGACCTTGGCAATATGCTCCAACCACCTCCCGAGAGACACGAAGACCAGCAACATGGGCGGTGTGTCGAAGAAAGTGAGAGGACTCGTGTCCTTCTGCAGAGCCATGGCCGCTATCACCACCGCCAGGGAGTACGCGTAGCTGGAAATATTAACATATTTTTTTTTTAGCTTCACGCTATATCCCGCACGAGGCAGGGTAGGCAGAGGGAACCCGGGAACCTAGTGTAAAGACACTCCGTTCCACTTCCGTTCCCCACTATCCGCCGAATTTGAGACATTAGGTGTCGAGTGGCGGAACTCATCGCCGCGCTTTGCCTTACTACCACAGCGAAGAAATGAAACATTAAATATTTAAATTGAAAATATAAAATATTTCATTTCCTCGACTGGGGATCGAACCCAGAACCTATCGGTTACAGTCACACTCTTGTGCCGTAAATTCGACCACATATTTAATATAAAACCATCGTGTGCCACAACAAAACACGACACAAGATCTGACTTCAAGCTGTTTTAGGTTCGAATCCCATTTAGAAACGAATGATTATTCTCATTTGCCTCTTCTCGTACATTTTGCCAGTTTTCATGACCAAAATGACTGAACTATTTTTCCTATTTTTAAAAAGAAAAGAAAACATTTATATATATATTTTAATTGAGGCCTGTCGTGGCGCAGCGGCACAAGAGTGCGACTGTAACCTATATATAGGTTCTGGGTTCGTTCCCCATCCCTCTGCCTACTCTGCTTCGTGCGGGATACAGCGTGAAGCTAAAAAAAAATAACAAAAAAAAAATATATTTTAATGCATTTTACAGTGTCACCACATAAATTATAATTCACTATAAACGTTGCTACTCATAACTAATACAAAGAACTTAAGCACCGTAACGGTAACCTGGTCTTAACATTAGGTTACCAGGTTCTCTCTGCGTACCCTGCCATGTGCGGGATACAGCGTGAAAGATAGAAAAAAAAAACACCATACCTAATAGTGGTCGTCATCGATATCAGCACGTCCATGTTGGAAGTGCCGTGCTTGAGAGCTTTGTAAGCTTGTTTGTAGAAATGCCAGCCGCCTACGAACTGTAACATAATATACACAATATATAAATATAACGATAAATATGAGGCCTGTCGTGGCGCAGCGGCACAACCGTGTGACTGTAACCGACAGGTTGTGGGTTCGATACACACGAGAGGACATGAAATATTTAATAGTTTCAATTTAAATATTTAATGTTTTTCATTTCTTCGCTCTGGTATAAGGTAAAACGCGGTGTTGAGTTCCGGCACTCAACACGCAATGCCTCGAATTCGGCAGAAAGTGGGGAACGGAAGTGGAACGAAGTGTCTTAACATTAGGTTCCCAAGTTCCCTCTGCTTACCCTGCCATGTGCGGGATACAGCGTGACGCTGAGTAAATATAATGCTTAATTCTAGGCCTGTCGTGGCTCAGTGGCACAAGCGTGTAAATGAGAGGTTGTCGGTTCGATTTCCACTCGAGGAAATTAAATATATAATATTTTTTAGTTAATTTAACACACACAATAGCTTAGATTCGGCGGAAAGTGCGTGAAAGTGAAACAAAGAAAGAAATATGAGCTTCACGCTGTATCCCGCATAGAAAGAGCGAACTCGGTAATCTAGCGTTAAGTAAGAGCATTAATCGCGCACTGTCTAATTTTCAACATATTGTGTTTTGAGTTGCGTAACTCAACGTCGCACTTTACCTTATTAACAGGACAAAGAAATAACTCATTCCTACGAGTGAAAAATGAACCTACAACTGTCGTATTGACAGTCACACATTGTGCCACTGTGCCACTGTGGTGCGAAATACAGCCTAACAAAATTAAAAAAAAAAAAGGAACTACCCACCTGCACAGGGGTAGCCAACGCCCACAGTAGCAGGTTCTCCAGGCTGAGTCCCGGCACGACACAGCACATGTCCTTGTGCGAGTGCCCGTGCGCCATCTGCACCATGAAGTACGTCATGGCGGCCATACAGGGTGCTCCGAAAATCAACGAGATGAGGAACGCGCCGCGCCATTTTTTTATTTCTTCCCTTTTATTTGAAAATAAAATTTGAAGATTATTGCATTGTTGTCTTAATTTTAAATAATTTCCTTAACTATTATACAGGATGTTCAGAAAACAGCCTAATATTGTTAATAATTAATTTCCCCAACTTGTTATCTTGTGTTAAAGTTGAGCAAAAATCTTCAAGAACGTACGGCTTAGTGGTCAGATCGTTTATTTGAAGAGATGCGGCTTCAAACCCAGCTACTTTCAAAATTTTATACGTTTTTCAAATAAGTATTATTATCTTTTTTCATTTTATCTATTAATATTTATAAGTCCTATATAGATGCAGATGCACAACCGTATGACTGCAACCGACAGGTTCTGTGTTCGATCCCCGCTCGAGGAAATGAAATGTTTAATATTTTCAATAATGTAATAAGGCAAAGCGCGGCGTTGAATTCCGCCACTCAACACGCAATGCCTCAAATTCGGCGGAAAGTGGGGAACGGAAGTGGAACGGAGTGTCTTAACACTAGGTTCCTGGGTTTCCTCTGCCTACCCTGCCTAGTGCGGGATACAGCGTGAAGCTATAAAAAAAAAAAATATTTTCCTTTCTTCGCTCTGGTACAAGGCAAAACGCGGCGTTGAGTTACTGAACATGCCATGCTTCAAATTCGGCGGAAAGTGTTCGACGGAAATGGAACGGAGTGAACACTAGGTTCCCAAGTTCCCTCTGCCTACCCTGCGAAGTGCGGGATACAGCTACAATTAAATATTTTCCAACCACTCACTTATGCTCTAAATAATTGCTCGTCCCCCGATTATTGGAACTGACGACCGTCGCCTCGAAGCCCAGGTCGTTTATTGTGTCACATATCCTCCTCACGCCCACTACTTCCGGATCGTATTTTACTTTACCTCTGAAATTTATAAGCAAAAACATTAAAAAAATAATATAATTTTATCGAGGCCAGTTATGGCGCAGCGGCACAAGCGTGTGACTGTAAACGATAGGTTGTGGGTTCGATTCCCACTCGAGGAGATGAAATATTTAATATTTTCATATTTAATATGTAGTGTTTTCATTTCTTCTCTCTGGTACAAGACAAAACGCGGCGTTGAGTTCCGCCAATCAACACGCAATGCCTCAAATTCGAAGGAAAGTGGGGAACGGATGTGGAACGGAGTGTCTTAACACTAGGTTCTCAAGTTCCCTTTGCTGACACTGCCGTATGCGGGATACAGCGTGAAGCTGAGTTTTTTGTATTGGACAGTACATTTATCTGGGAAGCTACTTGTCGTGGCACACACGCGTGTGTCTGTATGCGTGAGGTTGGTTCGAAAATATTTACAAATAATGTATTTAATATTTTCATAGCCTCGCTAGGTAACCAAGCGAAACGCGGCGTTGAGTTCCGCCACTAAACACGCAATTCCTCCATTAGGAAACGGAACGGAGTGTTTCAACACTAGGTTCTCAATTTTCCTCTGTAAACATTGCCATGGGTGAAATACAGCGTGAAAAAGACAAACACAATTGCGGAACTTAACGCCGCAAGATCCACCTAACTAAGGTTAAACACCAATCGCCATCATTCTAATACAAAAGAATCACTCACTTTGAAGTAGTCAGAGCTACGGAGCAGGAGACCACACCGTTCAACTTAAGTACAGTTTTCTCTATTTTGTTGACGCACGACGCGCACGTCATGCCCGTTATCTGGGAAACAGACACAAATAGATAGAAATAGAGTGAGAAACAGAGAAAACAGCGTGATAAAAGATACAATAGTTTTTTTTATAATAGAAAATAAAAAAAAATTGTGCTGTTGTAGCGCAGGGGCTCAAACAAACGACTGTAAACGCGACAGGTTCTGCGTTCGATACCCACTCAAGCAAATGAAATATTTTCGTTCCTTCATAATGGGAACAAAACAAAATTGCGGCGTTGAGCACTGCCATTCTCGCAATGTCTCAAATCTGGCAAATCAATATAACGACCACAGATACAAAAACACTAGCACAAACGTCAATATCACTGTCAAAACAAGTCACAGACGCGCGCTCGCATACTACATGTACATATACATACACACACACACACACACACACACACACCAACACACACACACACACAAACACACACACAGTCTTAAATAGTTACCAGAACAGTGAGATCCCTCGGCGCGCCGCTGTCACTGATCAGCTCCGCGGGGAACCCCAGCTCGGAGATGGACTCCGCGACCGTCACCGCCGAGATCTTGGCCGGCTCGTACCTCACCTCCGCCTTCGCGGCCAACAGGGCTATCACTATTGAGTGGACGCCTGGAGAGGATTTATTTTTTTTAAATTATAGTTAAAGTTGGGGTATTTGGGAACCTAGTGTCACAACACTAGTTTTAATAATTCTGGAGGCATGATAAGTGACGGAACTCAACGCCGCGCGCGGCTTCAATACCAGAGCGAGAAGGAAAATATTGAATATTTCATAATGGTGTAAGTTAATGGTGTTGGTTCGATCGTCACTCCAGGCAATGAATTATTATGATTAACAGTCAAATTGCAGTGTTCAGTTCCGTCAAATACAATGTCTCGATTTCGAGGGTAGACAGAGAAAAGAGTGTAGGCTGCTAAATGCGGGATAAAGCGTGAAAAAACAAAATATTACCATTTAATTTAGCGCAATGTTTCTCAATGGCGGCCACGCACGACGCGCACGTCATGCCACGCACTTCTAGTGTACACCGAGATATTTCTATACTCGGCGATACTGTACCCTGCAAAATGTTACAAAAATGAACACTAATATACAATTTACATACATTAGAGGCTAGTCGCGACTGTAAACACAACAAATTGTTGGTTAGATCTAATTTGCATTAAATATTTAATATTTTCATTTCATCGTTCTGGTAACAAGACAAAACGCGGCGTTCACTTTCGCACCTCGTTATGTTTCCCAATTAATTTCATCGGTAATTTGGGAACAGAACCAAGTGTTTCAATGCTATGTTCCCAAGTTCCCTCTGCATAGGGTATACCATGTGCAAAATGTGTAAAAAAAATAACAAAACGTTTAAATCAATTATGGCATATCTATATACTATAAAGTTTCATCCAAATCGGTTCAGCAGTTTGTGAACGTGAAAGTGCAACGCTCATAGTAATAACAAGTCAATTTCCTCTTTTAAATTTTGTTTGTATGAAAAACGATAATCTCGGGAACTTAATTATTTCTACATTTAATATCTTCACTAATATAATCGACAGAGAGTGTCAAGGTTTCCGGGAGGCGCGGGTTCAAATCCCGCTACGTACATTTTTTTATTATGTTTTTTAAATAACTATTTTTTCTTTCTTAAGTGTCAATTAAGACTTTAAAAATAGTAAAAATAAATTATAAAGCGAGTTTGGATATTAAATGCCTCATATTGGGCAGAAAGTGGGGGACGGAAGTGCAAAAAAGTGTGTAAAGACTAGGTTCCCAAGTTCCTCTTGCCTACCCCGCCATGTGCGGGATACAGCGTGAAGCTAAGTAAGTAATTAAAAAAAAATATACTTAATAAAATTTGCCTTGCAAACAAAAAGACGAACAAAACAGAAATATTAATAATTTATTTTCCTGGCGTGGGGATCGAACCCACAACATATCGCGCTAGTCACAAGCCTGAACTCCTGCGTCACCCGACACACACTATGCCTCCAGAATTTATGGGAAAGTGAGAAATGATAGTGTTTTAACAGGATCGGAGTTTCTCAACACTGGGTTCCCAAGTTCCCTCTGCCTACCCTGCCTTGTGAGGGATACTGCGTGAAGATAAAAAAAAACGTAGCTAACTTACATTTTGTTGACTTCTACTTCTAACTTTATCTCCTGAACCTTCTTCATCATTATTTTGTGTTGAAACTAAAAAAAAAATATATAAAACATATATATGAAAATAAAAAAAATTAAAGCCAAGACCATGGCGGCGCAGTGGCACAGGGTCTCCTTGTCGTTGTGGGTCCAACTAGGGTGGAAATGACTAAAGATAAATTAATTTCATTTCCTCGCTCCAGAAAATAATTTTAAATATAAAGCGCAGCGTTGAGTTGCGTGATTCAACACACAAAATACTTATGAATTGTACATTTTTTAATTTCCATTTAAGCACTATTAACACCATGTTACACCGCTGCGACGTCATATCGCCTTGTAAACAAATCAAAAATAAAAAATCAAAAATCAAAATATTCCTTATTCAATTAGGCCATTACAAGCACTTTTGAATCGTCAAGTTACATATAAGTGTCTGTAGTGTCAGTCCTTACAGGAAGCTACCACCGGCTCGGAAGGCGGGTCTGCTGAGAAGAGCCGGCAAGAAACTCAACAGTTGCTCTTTTCAAAATATCAATTAAAGTAAATATATAACATAGCTTCCTGAGTGAGCACCAACAGCATTTAATCCCACGCACTCTTATCATTGTAGTATTCTTGAATAGAATAATAGAATGCACTTATATTGACAGTAACATTAATTTTATAATTAATTTGCACAGCGACACAGAATCTGACTGCAAAACCGATGATTATGAATTCAATTCCTTTCGCACTTTGGTAACAATACAAATCGCGGCGTTTAGTTCCGCCATTCAATATACAATACCCGGGGAACGGAGAGTCTTAACTCTAAAGTCCCTCTATCTCCTTCCAAGTGCGGGATACAGCGTGAAGCTAAAGAAGAAAAAAAAGCATACCTATGTCTTCTCTTCCATCAACACTTATAATGTTCACGTCGAATCCCATAGAATATATAGCGTCTGATATCTGTTTAGGGGTTACAGCATTCGGATTGAAAGTGACCAGCGCTGTGTTATCAGAGAGACTGACACTCGAGTGTATCACCCCTGGCATCTCTTTGAGACTACCTATAAGAAATTAAATCATTTTAGTAAGAAATATATTATATAAAAACAATGTTAGACGTAAGCGATATAGATGGCATAGGGAACTTAGTGTCAAAACACTCCATTTCACTGGCGTTTTCCACTTTCCGCCGAATTCGAGACACTTCGTGTTGAGTGACGGAACACAACGGCGCTCTTTACCTAAGAAGGTAGAGCCAAGACATGAAAACATAACAAATATTTAATTAGAAAATATTAAATATTTCATTTATTCGAGTGGATATCGAACCCACAACTTAGTTTACAGTCACACGCTTTTGCCCCTTCGCCGTGCAGGCTTTAATAAAACTTTTTATTTATAATAAAATATATGTTATTGTAAAATATATGTTACAAATCTGACAAGCATTAGAGTGAGAGAGGAGGTATCTTACCTGTCGCACCGTATACGTGAGAGAAAGGGAAACCAGATCGACAAATATCGTAACGCGTTACGTAACGAAGGGGTTTACCCTCCCATAAGACGTAGTATTTAATTTTCTATAATATTTTTTATATTATAAGCAAGATAGATACAGATCATTCAATCGGTTCTTTTAGTATTTAATTTATTTAGACATATTATTGACCAAAGATCTTAATTATACACAAAAAAATATTCAACTCTAGTTATGTACCCGCTTGAATCAATGTTTTCGTCATCAATGATACAAATGGTATATTCCAAGATATTTCAGAAAAAAATCTTACCCTCTATAGTATTAACGCAGGACTGACAGGTCATCCCTATTACAGATATTAGTGTTGTACTCTCCGCTCTGTCACTGGACCCTGTCATGTCGATTAGGAGATCTGTTGGTATTTCACGTGGCAGTAGATTTCTGAAAAGATACAACAAAAACTTAAAAAAGATTTTGACATTTTTGAAATAATTCACATCTTTGTAAAAGAAATTACATTTCTAGTAAGCCTACAAATAGTTTAAACGTAGCGGGATTTGAGCCAACGTCCGTTGTTTACCGTCCAAGCGCTCTGACCACTATGCCATACGTCCTCATCAAGCTACATCGAAATTCTTATACGCTTGTTACAACTTTTTTATGTTGTCAACTGGCTAACAAAATATTATGATTCGTAAAAAAAATGAAATCCTAAAAATAAATAAAGTAGAGAAACAGCTCACCTCGTTTCGTCGTCACGATAATCCGTCGGGGCTTCGAATCCCATATCTTCAATATGGGAGCGGATCGCTTCCACAGAACACTGACGAGGGTCAAACCGGAAGTACCCCGCGTGTTCCGATAGCTCTACCTAAAAATATAATGTTAGTTAAAAGTATTGCATACTTAATAACATAAAAAGCAATTCGAGCGACAGGTGTGGGTTTAATCCCCACTCAAAGAATTTTTTTTTTCTTTTTTTCTACAGCTTCACGCTGCATCCCGCACTAGGCAGGGTAGGCAGAGGGAACGAAAGTGAAACCTAGTGTTATGACACTCCGTTCCACTTCCGTTCCCCACTTTCCGCCGAATTTGAGGCATTGCGTGTTGAGTGGCGGAACTCAACGCCGCGCTTTGCCTTATTACCAGAGCGAAGAAATGAAAATATTAAATATTTAAAAAAAAAATATTTCATACTTTCATTTATCTGTTCTGATAACAAGGCAAAGCGCGGCGTTCAGTTCCGCCACTGAACATGTAAATGCCTCAAATTCGTCGAAAAGTTGGGAACGGAACAGAACAGAGTGTATTAACACTAGCTTCCCAGATTTCCTCCGTCCACCCTTAAATGTACGAAATATAGCGTAAAGCTTTAAAGTAATAGCTAACTCATCTTGGGGTAAAGTGCTTGTGGCTTTAAAGCTGTGAATATTATGTTCATACAACTAAGAACTACCGCGATTAACAAGGATTTCGATTAAAAAATTCTAATTCAAAGCAATTTAGCACACTTTTGCATTGAAACTAAAACGTCCTGTCAGAAGGACAGACAAACAGACAGGCTGATAGCAAATAGATTGTATATGGGCTCTATTTTACGGTACGGAACCCAAATATATGATAAAATGTACCGAAAAGATGCGAGAGATTGAAAAACAAATACTGCAGCCCCATCATGGCGCAGCGGCACAACGTCCCACTGTCAACGCAACGGTTGTAAGTTCTTTTCCCGCTCGAGAGAATAAAGTAATTTTATTTCTTTGCTTTGTCTCTCTCAGCTTCACGCTGGCAGAATATTCTGAGGGAACTTGGGAACTTAGAGTTTTGACCCCACTTTCCACGGAATTTGATGCATTGTGTATTGCGAGGAATTCAACGCCACGTTGTGCTTTGTACCAGAGCGATGAAATGATAACATTAAATATTTAAATTGAAAATATCAAATATTTCATTTCCTCAAATGTGTATCGAACCCACAACCTGTCGTTTAAATTCACACGCTTGTGCCGCTGCGCCACGACAGGCCTGTCTTCCTTGCTCTGGTAAGACAATATCTCATAAATTGGACTGGGCGTCGGGAACGGATTGCTTAAACACTTTCCCTCACTTTCCCTATGCCTAACCTATTATATGCGGTGTACAGCGTTGCGTGACAAGACATTGCCTGTTGAGTAACGGAACTAAACGCCGCCCTTTCTCTCTTTCCCGAAATGATAATAAGTCACATTTACAGTCAGACGCTATACTTTTGTCAATAAGACATAACAACATAACCAACCTTAACGTGGTGTATACCGGGCAGCTCTCGCACCGACTCCTCGATGCTCTTGACGCAGGACTGGCAGGTCATGCCATGGATTGGCACCCGGACAGCCACCAGCTCCGGACCCTCTCTGGAAGAACAGAAAAATAGCATATATCAGACAAGCGGCCTAAATGCGGCTTCGCCCGCTTACATTTATTGTGATATTATAGAAAATTTAGTGTAAAGTTTCATCTAAATCTGTTAAGTATTTTTCGCGTAAAATTGATACAAACATCCATACCCACAAGTTTTTAAATTTATAGTATTAGTAGGAAGGATTAATACTCCTAATCATTAAACTCAGCTTCACGCTGCATCCCGCACATGGCAGGGTAGGCAGAGGGAACTTGGAAACATAGTGTCAAGACACTCCGTTCCCCACTTTTTTTTTTTTTATGGAAGAGATGGCAAACGAGCGTACGGGTCACCTGATGGTAAGTGATCACCGTCGCCCACGGCCCAAAGTAACTCCAGAGGAGCTACTGGAGCGTTGCCGTCTTTTAAGGTGGATGGGCACCGGGGCCCGGCATTACCTAATGCGAAACGCAGTGGCCAAAGCCACTACTTAGCGCCGGTCTTAAATGCCAGGGGTGGTAACAATCCGGTCGAATCTGCCCATGCGTGTTGCCATTACTGACAACGTGACACTACCACACGCACTTTAGTCGCCTCTTACGACACCGTCAGTACTAGGGTGATCCTATTCTAAGCCGGAATCACACGGCTGAAGGCTGACTTTCCACCAAATTCGAGGCATTGCGTGTTGAGTGGTGAAATTAAACGCCGCAAACGCCGATCCTAATCATTAGGAAACGCCGAACCTAATCATTAAAGTAGGAAATAATAACGAATTTCACATATAGCAGAGTAAGAAAAGGGAACTGAACTGGGAACCGGGAACCTAGTATTTAGACACTATGTTCCTAAAAACAGAACCAAAACAAGGTCAGACCAAAAAAGGAAATATGAAGTTTCTTCGCACGGGGCTCGAACCCACGACTGGTTGTGGGTTAGAGCCGCGTGGAGACGAAATGTATAAACAAGAATATGATCATAAGCTGATGATGATATATACTTTAATATTTAATATTTGTGGCTGTAGAGGGAACCTGGGAACCTAGTGTCCAAAATCAATTTCCGTTAAATTTGACATATTATCAGAGTTAACGCTGTTCTGTACGTAATTTGTAAGTATAATGAGAAATAACATAACAATGTTAACAACTGTCGTTAAATATTATTATTTCACGCTTTAGAAATAATTACTCTGTTTTAAGCACGTTTAAACGATTTTAGTACAATAATACACGTATTTTTTTTCTAAATCTTTCATGAAGGGATGAGATCCACTCTTGGTGTTCCCCCATACTTCCCAAGGAACCTTTATCGTCGCCAACGTAGGGTGCTTTACGTTGCTGACAGCCTATTAGATAATTATTAGAAAGGACAGTTTTTTTTTGAGCTTTAAGCTGAATCTCTCCCTATGGCAGGGTAGGCGGATGGAACCTAATGAAAAGTTACTTCGTTTGTCATTATCCACCGAATTGGAAGCATCGGGTGTTGAGTGGCGTTGTTAAACACCGCCGCCTTGTTACTAAAGCGAACTTTAGGCGAATGTCAAAAATTTCATTTAATTTCGATACGATTTCAAGTAACTGTGCGAAAACGTAAACAATAGTGTCTCAACACTACGATAAAGCTGGAAGAAAATCTTCCATTTGGCACTTAGTTAATATTAGCTAAAAGAAATAAGTGGACAAACATACATACATAAACTAACGAAATTCAAACCATATGACATACAAACACATAATTACATTACAATCCATTTTCCAAGTCGGTTAGATATATAATATAAATATTATACCACAAATAATTTGCCTTCAAGCAAGCTCCGATTAAACGAGTATTACTTAATTTCCAGTAACAGTTTTTGTGGCGCATTCGTCATTCAACATACCTCATTTATTACAAATCTATCGCTAATCGTATAACCTTGACTTTACTCTCTCACTCAGCTTCACGCTGTATCCCGCACACGGCGGGGTAGGCAGAGGGAACTTGGGAACCTAGTGTGAAGACACGTCCGTTCCGTCCCCAATTTCCGTCTTATTTGAGACATTAAGTGACGGGAATGAACGTCGCACTTTGCCTTGTAATCAAAGAGCAAATAATGCAGCGCAGCGTTTACTTACGCCTCTCGTCGCACAATGTCTTCTTCTTTCTCTTTTAACTTCACGCTGTATCCCGCACGAGGCAGGGTAGGCAGAGGAAATCCCGGAACCTAGTGTTAAGACACTCCGTTCCCCTTCCGTTCCCCATTTTCCGCCAAATTTTAGGCATTGCGTGTTGAGTGGCGAAACTCAACGCCGCGCTATGCCTTAGTACCAGAGCGAAGAAATAAAACATTAAATATTTAAATTGAAAATATTAAATATTTCATTTCCTCGGCCGGGGATCGAACCCAGAACCTGTCGGTTACAGTCACACGCTTGTGCCGCTGCGCCACGACAGGCCTCAAAATTATTTAAATAATTTTGCCTAGAATGATCCGCGAGGCTATTGATATACAAAAACATCTTAATTTCAATAGAGAAGATGGTTGGAAACTTTCCACCACCTGGGACCCACTATTAAAAAAATTAAAATCCCCAGCACACCACACTAGAGGACCAGATACAGTTAGCTCATTCTGCAGGAATCCAGGGCAGTATGCAAGGCAATTAAGGAATCATTGGTGGTAGTTTGATATAATAATTATATCAACTGACAGACAAATGCCACCTCAGTCTACCCGTGACCACGGACTAATGTAAAATGTTCGAAACGTCGAGTTTCCAAAAAATGCTTACCAATATACGCGATTAATCCGTTCAAAAGTGCTTCATTTAAAATGTGTTACAATAGTTTAAAATGTGTAAATTTAAAACAGTTACTCAATTGGTACAAAATATTTTCATCTATTTAGAATTTTCGTTTACAACATACCAATCTTAAAAGACATAATGTTATTAGAACAAGAAAGTAATTGAGATTAGCACATGAAATAGTGTGACTCAAGCGGGCGAAGCCGCGGGCGGGTCGCTAGTTGGCAATACAACACTAAAATATTTTTTTTTCTATAAAAACCAGTAATTTCTGAGATAAAAGCTACATACGAGTATTTGTCACTTAGTTAAAACTATTCTCACAAAAAAGTAAAAGTAAGGTCACGTACAGTATAAAGTATAGCATGGTAATTGGAACGCGAGCGTCACGACCGTACAGTTAAATTGACGAGTTTTGGCATAAAAGTTAAATTTTCTACACTTAAGAGCATTGTTCACTTGTACTCGAAAACATAGCAACTTGACAACATAGTGTAAAACACTCCGTTCCGTTTCCCGTTTTCTGATAACTTTGGGTAAATCAACATTGGCGGTACTCAACGCCGCGCCTTGCCTCGTTACCATAACAACGAAATGATAATTGAATCCCCGATCTGTCACATTTACAGGCCGCTCATGCAATGAACTGTAGCGTAGACAAAAAAATATAATATAAAAAAATGAAATGACTTTATTACTTTATTAGTTTCATTCTCTCAAAAAAAAACTACGAGGTGACAAAAACACTGGCAAGCAAAATATGATTTTAAAAAAAGCGGCGCGGGTTCGAATCCCGCTAAGTACAATTTTTTATACCTTTTCTAAAGGCCGTATTGGTCAAAACTAATACCATTATACAGAAACATAATATTAAAACTAACACCAACTTCACGCTGTATCCCGCACATGGCAGGGTGAGCAGAAAATAATAGAAAGACCAGTATCAAGATTTTCCGTCCCGTTCCCCACTTTCCGCCGAATTTAAGGCATAGCGTGTAGAGTAGCGGAACTCAACACCGCGTTTTGCCTTGTTGCCAGTGCGAAGAAATGAAAATATTAAATATTGAATTTCCTCCAGTTGTGTTCGAATAAAAATTCTGCAATAATAAGTTAAGCCCATACGCCGGGATTTCCAATGATAAAGACTTTAATAATAATCAATACATAAAACATTTATATAGTCCCAACAAGTACATATATAGTATAAAAAAATACATAATATAATATACAAAAAAGAGGCCTGTCGTGGTGCAGCGGCACAAGCGTGTGACTGTAACCGATAGGTTGTGGGTTCGATCCCCAGTCGAGGAAATGAAATATTTAATATTTTCAATTAAAATATTTAATGTTTCATTTTTCGCTCTGGTAATAAGGCAAAGCGTGGCGTTGAGTTCCGCCACTCAACACGCAATGCCTCAAATTCGGCGGAAAGTAGGGAACGGAAGTGGAACGGAGTGTCTTAACACTAGGTTCCCGGGTTCCCTATGCCTACCCTGCCTCGTTCGGGATACAGCGTGAAGCCAAAAAATAACCAAAAAAGCTAATACAAAACGTTTAAATAAGTGTTGTTCAAATATTTTCATTGCACCGCTATAGAAGACGATGCTGCGGTGTTAAGTCACACAACGGCTGAGCAACGGAATGTAACATGAACATAATACTAGAGTCCCTCTAACCTGCCACACGCGGGTTAGTGCGTGAAGATGCACAAAAAAGGGAAAAAAAATCACGAAATTTTATCAGTCCCGTGATTAATCTCGCGTTGATGCTTTATCTTAACATCTTATTTGTTTCACTGATATCATTATCTGAACATTTGACATGCCATACGTTGCTGGGAATGGTTGTTGAAAATTTATTATGTAACATGTTTCATTTTTTTTTTGGCAGAGGGAACATGGGAACATAATATTAAAACATTCCGTTCCCCACTCTCCGTCGAATATGAGGTGACACGCGTGTCAAGCGGCGTAACTCAACACCGCAATTCGCCTTATTACTGGAGCGAAGAAATGAAAATATTAAAAAATACTATACATTTATTGAAATGAATTAAATTATTAAATGCTGAACTCTGTTACTTTAAATAAATTCGAAAATACCACTTCCTTTTTCGTAGATTTTTTGTCAAACAAACAAAAATCAAAAATTATAAAAGAACATCCACCAAAAAAAATTTAACCTTATCTTATAAAAATGCTTATAGCTTAAACTTTATTTTAATAAAAAATATCAAAGAACCTCAATTTTGGAGGAAAGTGAGAAACGGAAGTAGAACAGAGTGTCTTAACACTGGGTTCCCAGGAAGGAGAAAAAAACCCACTCAAATTACTTAATTCATTAAGTAGTTACGGCACGTACAGACAGACATACAAATGAAACTTTTAAAAACTTTTTTGTGCCAGGGGTTTAATATGGTAAAATCATGTGACGCACTATATATAAGTAAATAAGATGGTAAAAACCGTTTATTATTTACATGTAAAAAACCCAGGAGGCAAGTTAGCAAGCGCTACAAAATGGATGATATGGATTCATATCCAAGTAATATAATAATATATTATTACCATTTTTATTACCGCCATGACATAATTTACATGATGACATATTACCGCCTGAAGGAGATAAGGGGAAGCTAGTGTTACAACACTCAGTTCCTTATTTTCGAGACTTTATTGCTGGTTAAGCGGCGGAAATTAACGCCGCGTTTTGCCTCGATACCAGAGTGATAACATATTTTCTTAGTGGGATTCATACCAACAACTCAATGCCACCACTAACTCAATGTACTATATAAATAAAAAAAATAATCACAACTTTGCCATTCAGAATATATATATTTTCGACACTACGTAATAAAAAAAAATAAACAAACTCGTACGTTAACTTCACGCTGTATCCCGCCACATAGCAGGATAAACTAAGTAAGACAAAAGTTTATTTCGTTTCCTTATCGACGTCCAACTTTCTAGACATTGCGTGTCAACGTGGCGGAATAGAACGCCACAGATTATCGAACCAGAGTGTAAAACTGAACATTATACAAATATGAATCATTCCTCCAAATAAGAACCAAACCCACAACAGACAAACATTTTCAATAAAAAAATAAACCACCATATATCTTATTGAGGCCTGTCGTGGCGCAGCGGCACAAGCGTGTGACTGTAACCGACAGGTTCTGGGTTTGATCCCCAGTCGAAGAAATGAAATATTTAATATTTTCAATTTAAATATTTAATGTTTCATTTCTTCGCTCTGGTAATAAGGTAAAAGCGAGGCGTTGAGTCCCGCCACTCAACACGCAATGCCTCAAATTCGGCGGAAAATGGGGAACGGAAGTGAAACGAAGTGTCTTAAAACTAGGTTCCAGGGTTCCCTCTGCCTACCCCGCCTCGTGCGGGATACAGCGTGAAGCTGAGTAGAGTAGAATATATCTTATCAAGAAATTTCAAAATATAAGAGTACTTACCAACAAAACAAAACAGATAAAACAAACAAACAACTACCGTTTTTTTATCTGTAAACACTTTTTTAAAAAAAAAAACACGTATTTTTTTTTTAATTACCCAACGAAACGAGACAAAGGAGATTTTCAATATGAGATTCTCTAATGAAATGAAATCGTAAAAGTGTGATTATTACAATGATGTTAGAACTACAATGATTTTTAAATACTCCAACCAATATGCGCTAGTGACGTGCGTTTCGCGGTGACGGGCCGAGTGCAAAGTATATGTGTGCAAAAGCGATGCAAGCGCTTTAAGCTTGATTTACTTAAATAATCATATATAATTTTATAATATATTCTAAATATATACTCGATAGATATTATTTATAGATAAATAAGTATTATAGAATTATGATGTTGTAAATAAGTGAGGCATGTAGTAGCGCAGCGGCACTAGCGTATGACTGCAAACGGCAAGTAGTGAGTTCGATCCACACTAGAGCAAGAGAAATGTTTATATTTTTTCAAATGAAATATTTAATATTTTCATTTTTTCCCTTTGATAACACGGCGAAAGCGTGGCGTTGAGTTCTGCCGCGCAACACGTAATGCGTCAAATGCAGCGCAAAGTGGGAAACGGAATGAAGTGTCTTAACACGTGCGGGATACAGCGTGATGCTAAAGAACAGGGAAGAATTTAATAAAAATACAAAAAATAATGTAAGACAGATCCGATTATATTTAAAGTACTTAATTAAATAAATAATAAAAAAAGTTGAATATAGCACGATGAGAGCGTATGGCTCAGTGGTCAAAAGGTGGACGCTAAGGTCAACATTTTATACGTCTTCTACACCAGTACAATTCTTATAAATTCTGCCGTGACGTCGATAAAGGATGTGTGTTCAAATCCTACATATGAAATTATAATTATATTCACTAAGCACTAGCTCCCGCCGTCAATCCCGCTTCACACGGGATCTTTAAGACATTGCGTGCTGATTTGCGGAGCTTAACGCCATACTTTGCCTAGTTACAAGAGCGAAGGAACGCGTTTGTATTACTTTAGTTAAAAATCGCTGCAGCGCTAACTAAGGTTTAAGGCTGTAGTGTCGTGTGTATTGAGATGACGTAACTGACATTTAATTTATAGCTATAATTAATTCCTTTGCGAGTTCATTAAGAAATTGCTAGTTTGTTACATAAAAATATATCAACACATATATCTACCTACAGCGTGAAAAAATAATACGGTTGAATTTTTTTTCACGCTATATCCCGTACATGGTTGTATAGGCTGAGGGTACTTGGGAACCTTGAGACACTTTAACATTAAGTGAGAAGCGGAACTGAACGCCGCGCTTTTCTTTCAATAGAATAACGATTTATACATACATATGTCAGTTTTAAATTAAAAAAAGAAAAATAGATGGTAAGGTAAGCAGAGAGAACTTAGTGTTTTAGTGTTAAGACCCTTAGGTTCCCACGTGGGCTGTACGCGTTGAGTGGCGGAATTAAACGCCGCTCTCCATTCTGTTACCAGAGTGAAGAAAATTAAAACAATTTATTCCCCTCGAGTGTGCATCAAACCCACGATCTTCACGTTTCCAGTCAGACGACATGCCACTACGCCATCACATGCAAAATATTTTTAGCAATTATCTTATCTTATCAGAAATATGTAAAATAGACAGGCACATCACTGTTTAAGATGATGATTTCGACAAACTTAATTTTACGTCCGTACGCACTGAATTTGTATGAAATGAACATCATTTGTTGCCATATTTCATAATTGTTAGCCAAACAAGAAAATAGAAAAAGGGTATATATACAACTACTGATTTATATACTGGCATATCGCAGGGTAGGCAGAGGGAACTTGGGAACCTAGTGTTAAGACACTCCGTTCCACTTCCGTTCCCAATTTTACGCCAAATTTGAAGCATTGCGCGTTGAGTGGCGGAACGGAACGCCGCGCTCTTGTTACCGGAGCAAAGAAACGAAAATATTAAATACATGTTTCATTTCCTCGAGTGGGGATCAAACCCACAACCAATCGTTTACAATCAACACGCTAGTGCCGCTGCGCCACGACAGGCCAGGCAATAATAAGATCAATATATAAAAGTATAAGATCAATATACGCGTTTAAACTGGTTGAAATTGTTTCATTTAAAATGTTATAACTGACAAACTAATATTGAAGAGGCCTGTCGTGGCGCAGCGGCACAAGCGTGTGACTGTAACCGACAGGTTCTGGGTTCGATCCCCACTCGAGGATGTAAAATATTTAATATTTTCAATTTAAATATTTAAATATTTAATTAAATATTATTGCCTCAAATACGGCGGAAAGTGGGGAACGGAAGTGGAAGGGAGTGTCTTAACACTAGGTTCCCGGTTTCCCTCTGCCTACCCAGCCTCGTGTGGGATACAGCGTGAAGCTATGTCTGTATGTATGTAAATATTTAATGTTTCATTTCTTCGCTCTGCTAATAAGGCAAAGTGCGGCGTTGAGTTCCGCCACTCAACACGTAATGCCTCAAATTCGGCGGAAAGTGGGGAACGAAAGTGGAACGGGGTGTGTTAATACTAGGTTCCCGGGTTCCCTCTGCCTACCCTGCCTCGTGCGGGATACAGCGTGAAGGTAAAAAAAAATTGCGGACACGTAAAATACTATACTAGAATATTTTTTTAATTTGTATTGTAAGTTTACACTTTCTACCTACGGAAATTTCATAATTGTAAATCAGCATCTACAGTTATGAAAGTCAGCATGTATACATGTATATACACGTGTCTATGTGTATGTACATGCCATGGTCCTACAGTTATGAAGAAACCTAAAGAAAAACAGTTTACGCTGCGATTTTCATACAAAATGCAGCAAAAACAAAAATATAAGTATTGAAATATTGAAATATTTAATGTTTTTATTTCTTCGCTCTAGTAGCAAGGCACAACGCGGCGTTGAGTTTCGCCACTCAACACGCAATGCCTCAAATACGGCGGACAGTGAGAAACGGAAGTGGCACGGTGTGTCTTAACACTACGTTCCCAAGTTTCCTATTGCTACCCCACCATGTGCGGGATACAGCGTGAAGCTGAGCGAGTGAGTAACTATCCATATAGACAACCGATACTCTTTATAACACGGATACATGCAGATAAAAAAAGCAGTTTACAATTTCATATATTTGTGGCCTTTAGTGGCGTAGGGGCCAATCACGTACGACTACAACAAGTAAAAGAAACATAGAAACGAAATGTTAAATATTTGAATTTCTTCGTACTGGTAAATAGGGAAAGCGGCGTTAAGTTCCGCCACCCAACACCTCAAATTCGACGAAAAGTCGGGAACGGAAACACTATGTTCCCTGAGTGATACAGCGCGATGCTGATAATATATTATCGTAATATATACTTTAAAGCTACACAACTCAGTACACCCTTATATATTAAATAACCGGAAATCGAACCTGGGACACAACCTAGAACTCTGTTTTGATGTTGCAATTAAATAATGTTTCATTAGTAAGTACTCAGTAAAAGATGACTCATAATATAAACAATTGATACTGTCCTATTTAAACAAGACTATCAATTTAATTATTTGTCCATGCAGTGACGTGTCGTTTTCACAAGTTCTAAATGAAACCACAATTGAAAATTATGTAGAACTTACAATCATTATAACGGCGCTGAGTTCCGCCAATCGTCACTAAATACTGAACAATTGGGTGAAAAGTAGGAAACGCAAGTGTCTTAATAGGAACGGAGTGTTTTAAAACTAGGTTGCTAAATTCTCTCTGCCTGTCATGGGATATTCCGGATACAGCGTGGAGACATAAAAAATCGGTTTCGTATCAATTTCATGATTATTCAACAGGTAGTGCCGTGTGTGTGCACATATATCCTATGAAATGTACTGCATATCTAAGTTTGTCATGATTTAGCTATATGAAATATCTACAATATGTATATAATTTTCGGATATTTTTGTATTGTAAGCCATCTTAGTCTAGCAATAGTAACAGCTTCAATAAATACAACCTCTAAAAACTATCAACATATTGTAATATTTACCATAGATATCAACCCCAAAAGGACAAAAAATTAGAGGTCACAAAAAATAGTTTAATACATATTTAACCGCAAAATTCTAATTTATATTATGAACATAATGAGAGATGGCAAAGTAGATAAAGGACACTTGGGAGAACCTCCCCAGACCTGACATCACACAGCACTCCGACTCCATACAAACACTTCCGTTCATGGAAAATGGATTTCCATCGGATTAATTTTTTTTATTTGAGTAAAAATAAAACATTTATTTTTTTCAACCCATCCTGTTTACAGTCGACAGACCTCTATTTACTTTTGCTCATAATTAATTATTAAAAAAAAAACTTTCACTTACTCTACAGAGAAAAGTCTTCGCCACCTAAATATTATAAACTATCTGTCACACTTGACAGCTCACTGGCCAATGGCGGGAAAATTCAAACATGGCGGCGTGGAGACAGTTTTATTTATACAATATTAGAGAGACAATAATGGTTGTTGATATTAAATATAAGGTGCGAAATGTAAATAATATTCTTAATGGTGTTTCTCGTTATTATGGGTATATGAGAAGGCTTATTTAAGTTTATTAATTACAAAATGTTATTTGCGTGGTTAAGTTACGTAATACAACACGCAATGTCTCGAAAATTGGACGGCAATACAGCAGTGTATACTAAAAAAAAATTGTCAATAAAAAAAAAAAAAAAATAGTGCATGGTAAAGTAAGAACGGGGAGGGAGTGATCAGAAGTGGTAGATAAAAATAATTTTATTTACGCAATTTAAATCATAGCAATGTCTCAAATTCGGCTGAAAGTGGGGAACGGAACGGAGTGTCTTAACACTAGGTTCCCAAGATCCCTCTGTCTACCCTACCATGTGCGGGATACAGCATAAAGCTAAAAAAATACTAAAGCTTGGAGCAGTGCCTGAGACTTGCGACCACAGGTGTAGACTTTAGGAGCTCTCTGCAATAGTAACTGAATATTTACTATCCCAGCCCAATAATGACAAATGAAAATAATGACAGATCAGCTACATGTAATTATAAACAGGTGTTCATCATTTTTTTAAAGCTTAAAGCTATATGGCAGGGTAGGCAGAGGGAACATGAGGCACCAGTGTGAAGATACCCGACCCATTAAGCCACTTCTGTACCCTACTTTCTATGGCATTGTGTGTAGAGTGGCGGAATTCAACGCCACGCTTTGCCTAGCTAACAGAGCAAGAAAATGAAAATATTAAATATTTAATGTCCTCGAGTGGAAATCGAACTCATATACTATAACGTTTACAGTCACACACACGAATGTGCCACTGCGTACAATACAATGATTTTTATTTATTAATAACTTCTAAGAAGGTCAAGTATGAAGTTTATTTAAAAGAAAACTAAGTATGTCCCAATTGTATTGACGATAATTCAACTCTTTGTTGTGTAACAAGTTTTAAGGTTCCGTACCCTAAAAGAAAAAACGGAACCTATATAGGATCACTTTTTATTCCTCGAACAAATAACATTCTAAGTCAACGTTATTACGATATTAAGATACATTCTCTTTGCTGCCTTTACAACATTGACTACATGATCACAATCTATAGGATAAGTACGAAAAACTAAATAATTACACTAAATCTGAGAAATTTCCTATGTTAATCAATTGCAACACGTCAAGAATGAGTTAAGTTACTATCACAACGTACCTCCTTTCGTTTGGCGTTACAAAGTTACAACTAAAAAAGTTAAAATATATATATATATATGTATATATTAGAAACTTATTTTTATAGTCAATTTCACACAAAATTTAAGTATATGAACTGTCATAGGACATGTAGGTTAACCTACAATCATGAAATTTGTACGGAACCCTCAGTAAGAGAGACCAACTCGCACTTGACTGGTACATTGACGACCACATACGGTTTGCCCAGTGAAAAAGATATCAGATCTCATGTAGAGTCAAGCTTCTGAATCTACACGGCCTCAGTCTACCGACCAAAACGTCACCAATTCTACATATTAGTAAAAATGTATGGCACTTCTGTACCCCTAGAAAATTTCTAATCAGTAGCGACACAGCGTTTAACGCGGTAGCTGTGGGTTTGATTACCCTTCGGAGTATATAAGTTTCAATTCTTCGCTCTTTTAATAAGACAAGGCAAGATTTATCTATGATTTTGTCTCTGTATGACTTAACACACAATATCTCGAACATTTGATGATGAACGGAAAACGGACAGTCTTAACACTAAGCTCTTCGCTTAAGGTTGGAGAGCGAAGCGAAACTTCTTGCTGTTAATAAGGAAAAACCCAAAAAACCAAATTTTATTTTTTTATATTTTATCAGGTTGAGCTATGACCTCTATAATAATATTCAGCACGTATTTTTCTTTTCAAACTTAACTCTAAACATAACATATCAAGATAATGATCAATCTTTCGTAATAATCTAAGTTCACAGAAAATGTACAAAGATACATATAAGTCCAACTGACACTAATTTATTGTGTCTGCTGTATTGATGCCTGTCGTGGCGGAGGAGCGCAAGCATGTGTCTGTAAACGGGCCAAGTTGTGGGTTCGAGCCCCACTTAAGGAATCAATATTATCAATTTAAACATTTAATGTTTTCCTTTCTTAGCTCTGGTAACAAGGTAAAGCGCGGCGTTGAGTTCCGCCACTAAACAAGCAATGCCTCAAACAAGGCGGAAAGTGGGGAACGGAACGGAGTGTCTTAACAGTAGGTTCCCAAGATCCTGCCCACCCTACCATGTGCAGGATACAGAACTCAAAATGTAGTCGCCGCCCGCAACTTTGTTAGTGTAGAGTTTAAAATATTAATTGATTAATTAAATTATTATTGTCTTTCCTTTAGAAATTCCTACCATTCTTCGCTTAATACCATCCTCATACCAATCTCTTTATGACTGCCACCAGTCAAGAACTGGAGAGATCATGTAGGTGTCTACTGGACTTGACATAAATACTTAACGAAGCTTATTACAGAATCTGCTCAACCCAACAGGCGACTCTGTCTGCTCCTTGAGAAAATCTCTATCCTAGCACTTTGCACCTGGTCTATATGCAAGCAGAGAAAGAAAACCATATCAAAAAAGGAAACGGAAGTAACTGCCCCTCGGGCACCCGGATCATCACGAATCGGTAGTGATCATACCAACTAATAATATCAAAACCGCTTATCACAAACTGACTTCAAATTAACAAGACAAACAAAAAGGTACATCTACTACTCTAATGAGGAGAAAGACGCTATCGGGAGGTTAATTCAGGTTCCCGGAACCTTCATGCTGCCCTGCCTCATGGAACACTACATCGAAACGAACTTTCCAGGAACACACTACAGCGATGAGGAGGCAATAAGGAAATTACGTGACCAACCACAACTGTCACAATCAACGTTACCGACTGACCACTATCGACTTAAAGGAGAGCAGATTAAAACACATAAAATTATTATTTATTGGCCCTTCTTGTGCTTTAAACACAGTAACATTTATTTGACATTAATAAGGACACTCCTAGCCCTAAATTAAACTGACGTTTCATTTAGGGCTAAGGGCTGGATAGAGCGTGATATTAGGGAAGAAGTCATTCTTCGCCAATATCTAGCCCATGGCAGGGTAGGGAACAGAGAACTTCTGGCTTCACACCACCAAAACCAATAATTTTATTAAGATAAATAAAGGAAATAATAAAATCCACAAACAATCAAAATAATGGCAGCCAGCAACTCATAAACCCTTACGTAGGGTACCCTTTAGGTTCCCTTTACGTACCCTAATATACGGGAAAAGCTTGAAAATGATTTTCAACATAATGCACATAACACATTCTTAGGTACAGACAATCGCGTCATTGCACCCGCATTACGAGTTAAAGACCTTAAAAGCCAAGGGCGGGATAACTTAATTCATTGTATTAACATTGTAACAATATTTAAAATGTATGTAGAATAGTATAGAATACCTACTCATTAAACGATACAAGTAATGAATAAAATATTCAGATTCACTGTATCCCGCACATGGCAGGAAAGGCTGAGGGAACTTGGGAACTTAGTGTTGGAACACTCCGTTCTTATTAAGATACCACCGTTCCTCACTTTCCGTCCAATTTGAGACATTGCGTGATAAATAGTGGAACTCAACGCAGCGCATTGCCTTGTCACCAGAGGGAATAAATTAAAATATAGAATACTAAATTTGAAAGCGTATAAAAATTTGAACATAGCAGAGTTTGAACCCGCACCACTTGGAAACAATCCAAGCGTTCTGACCAACTAAGCCACACGGAGGAACGTCATTTTTCAATGTTATAATGTAGAATAACACTTAAAAAAAGGTAAAAATATAAAATATAGAACATTTCATTTTCTCAAGTGAGGATCAAACCTGCTATCGCTTAAAGTCGTACGCTTGTGCCATTGAGCCATGACTGACCTAATTAGTATAAATAAAATATATATATATATATATATATATATATATATATATATATATATATATAAATAAAAAAAAATATATATTGCTTTTACCTACTACTCATAATGTAACGTTGATTTAATAGTAAATCATTACTCTACTCTACTCAGCTTCACGCTGTATCCCGCACATAGTAGGATAGGCAGAGGGAAGTTGGGAACCTAGTATTGCGACTAACGTTCCCCTTTCGCGACCTTCCGCTGAATTTGAGGCATTGTGTGTTGAGAAACGAAATTCAACGCCACGTTTTTGCCTTGTATCAGAGCGAAGAAATGAAAACATTTAATATTTATATTGAAGTGATCCTCGAGTGGGGTTCGAACCCACAACCTGTCAGTTACAGTACACGCTTGTGCCGCTGCGCCAGGACAGGTGTCGAAAAAGTACTAGTAAACCATTACAAATTTATAATTGTAGTTCATTTTATACAAAGAGTGTGTATACGCGCGCAAGCTTAACTTCGTCAACTTTTATACCTTAGCAGTGATGAATGAATGATGAATGATTGATACAGAATCTATGGTAGGCGCGAACGCATCGCATTTGACCAATACATTTAGCCTTACTCTGTATATAGCAGGGGACGGCAACGGGAACCTAGCGCTAAGACACTCCGTTACCCCTGCAGCTGCCAATTTTTCAGACATTGCGTGTTAAATGTCGGAACTCAACTCGTACTATGGGTTGAGATTCAAATACCATTCAATTCTTTTTATGGCCACCTGATGGTGCGTTGTCGGCCTTTAAAAAGGGATGAGCGCCGAGGCCCAGCATTACCCAATGCGAAACGCAGCGGCCAAAGCCACTACTTAACGCCGGTCTTAAATGCCAGGGGTGGTAATAATCCGGTCGAGTCTGCCCATGCGTGTTGCCATTACTGACAACGTGACTCATCCACACGTACTTTAGTCGCCTTTTACGACACCATCACTACCACGGTGATCCCATTCTAAGCCGGAATCACACGGCACAAATCAGTACTCGGTATAAGTTTTTATATAAATATTCAATATTTGCTCGAAATTTCCCTGTAATTTTATCTTATCTAAATATATTCGAAAAATATAGCGTGAAGCTAATTCACGCTATATCCCTAGCGGGGTACGGAGCGCCAAACGCTACGGTCTCGGCATACCTCTTTCGCCTCGTCCACTGTCATCAACCTCTTCATACATGCCCTCCGGGGGGTCCTCATGCTTTTTACGTGACCTTCCTCCAGTATCATCGATACTGTGTTTTCGAAGGTCGACCGAGGTCTCCCCCTCCCTCTCCTACAACTCACTTTTTCTTCATAAATCTTATCTAAATATATTCGAAATTCACGTAGTTATATAAAAATTTAATTTTAAATGTATAGATAGGTACATATAATAAATCTGTAACACATCGCTGTCTGTATGCTAAAGATATTTTTACAATTTTTTTACTTTATGCCTTTGCGTTTGTTAGAGCTAATCTTTTAAACGGCTTAACCAACTTCAAGGTAATTTAGTGATAGTGTATCTTAGTAACCTTCCTTTAAGATTTAGCTTGATTTATTTCAATGAGTTCATGAATAAAAAATATATCGATGTAAAGTATATTGTTCGTCAAAATTGCTACAGTAGAAAATAAAAAATGGTATCATTTAAGCAGGCGAAGCCGCGAGCAGGGCGTTAGTATTTATATAAATAATTCTAAAATGATTTCCAAGTGGGTCGCGCGACGCGTCATGGCGTCTGAAGGCTACCTTATTACGCAACTGGTGGCAATATCCTTTGAATTACAAGTGGCGTTACACCTCTGTGGCACAGTGGTCAATATATATGTAAACCGCACCGTACTTGCGGCACGTTGTATCCCGCACGTAACAGGAGGGCGGAGGGAACCTTAGAACCTTGTATTAAGACAAACCGTTCCCATTCTGACACTGTGTTCCCCATTCGCCACCAAATTGGGGAGACATTGCGTTTCGTGTGTCACATTCATCGAATGTGAATCGAACCCACAACCTGTCGTCTACAGTCGCATATTAATGCCCCTGTGCCAAGAATCTTCCCAGTAGAGTAAATGGGTACTATACCTATAGGTATATATTGGTACCTATAGCTATATACACAATATAATTATATATGTATGCGGTATTCTACATCCTGTATATAAATTATTTAAACAATAATAACGTTCATCAAAATTCGTGTTGTTTTAAACTTAACAAATCCACGCGAAATATGAAAATGGAAAATCCCGTTTTCTCTATTTCCACAGAATTTCAGGAAATACATTCTTAGCGGTCCACACACATGGCACAATAGACGAAGGGAACTTGGGAACCTAGCATTAAGACACTCCGTTCCGTTCCCCATTATCGTCAAATAAGGCTTTGTATATTAAGCGGCGGAACTTAACGCCGCGCTTTGCCTTGTTGAAACTTCAGTTTTATACATCAAAATAACACAAAAACCACAATCAATGTAAACATTTTTTTTTTTATTTATAGCTTCACGCTGTATCCACACTAGGCAGGGTAGGCAGAGGGAACTCGGGAACCTAGTGTTAAGACACTCCGTTCCACTTCCGTTTCCCACTTTCCGCCGTATTTTCGTGTGAGGCATTGCGTGTTGAGTGACGGAACTCAAAGCCGCGCTTTGTGCCTTATTTCCAGAGCGAAGAAATGAAACATTAAATATTTAAATTGAAAATATTAAATATTTCATTTTCTCGACTGGGGATCGAACCCAGAACCTGTCGGTTATAATCACACTCTTGTGCCGCTGCGCCACGACAGGCCTCATGTATGTAAACATATTCTTTAATATTGCTATAGTATAACAATAAATATAATAGCCTCAGAGCTAGTGGCCTCTGAGGCTTCGCCCGCTTGTATTTATTATACCGTTTAAATTTCACTAAACACATACAGTGAAATAGAACAAAAAAATAATAACAGCGAGCAAAGTATTAAACACAAATTCCAATACAATCTTACAATATCAACAATTATACGCGCCGCTGGCATCTTATCAATCATTCGACTTCCTGTAGCGAAGGTCACGTGTAGTATTTACTTTTCTTTTAGGTTAACGCTGTATCCCGCACTTGAAGGTAGGCAGAGGGAACATAGGAACCTAGTGTTACCCAAGACACTCAGTTCTTTCCGTTGTGTGAGGTAACGTAACGACGCACTATGCCTCCTCACCGTAAATATTTATTATTTAATTTGCTCGAGTGGGCATCGAACCCACAATCTGTAGGTTACTGTCACACTAAGCTTGTGCCGCTGCGCCACGACAGACCTCACGGAACGCAATCCACTTTCACTGTATGGCTTAGTTGTTAGAGCACTTAGACGGTTTCCAAGAGACGCGGGTTCAAATCCTGCTACGTTGAAATTTGATACGTATTCTAAATAAGTACTGTTCTTTCCTAAGCATAAATCAACGTCTCGTTTGATCTAAAAAATACCTATATTTCCGACTATTTCTTAATAACACGATGAAGCAGGACGATATTAAATTCCTATGAACTATGTAGGCGCGTGGGCGTCTTGTGGCGACGCCCACCCACACTTACTTATTCAGGAAGGGGCTTTTCAGATATTTGAAGTATTTAGATGTCATTTGGATCAGTAGTGAGGTTAAATGACTCTAAACACGACAGCTCGTAAGTTCTATCTCCATTCAAAGAAATGAAATATTTTGATTTTCATCGCTCTGGCGTAGAAGCGAACGAAAACGCTGCGTTGAGTTTCGACACTCGACATGCCTCGATTCGGGGAATGGGACCGGGGCTACTTAACACTAGGTCACCAGGTTCCCTCTGCCTCCCCTTCCTAGTGGGAGTTACAGCTTGAATTTAAAACAAAATAGTAGAAGGTTCCTATTAGGCATAAACAAGAGTACAAGATTAATTAGAGGACTATCGTGGCGCAGCGGCACAAGCGGTGATGAAATATTTAATATTTTTATATATTATCATATTTAATATGTTTTCGCTCTGATGACAAGGAAAAGGGCGGCGTTTAGTTCCGCCACTCAACACGCAGTGCCTCAAATTCGGTAAAAAGTAGGGAAAACAGGGCAGGTGACACTTATTCTCAAAAAAAAACTTTTGTATGATTTATGTCATTTTCTCCACTTCTGAAGAGAAGAAGAGAAATTAGAATTTTGTAAAAAATCCCAGTAAAATCATACTGAAAAGCGTATAACAATTGTCATATCAACTAATAATAACGTATGACTTAAATCTGGTAAGCTATTAGACGGTTTCCAAGAGGCGCGGGTTCGAGTTCCGATACGTTTATATTATAATATATTACGTAACTTTTTGAATTTCTTCAAATGTTTCAACATAATTTTGAAATACACCACTATCTATTAAATACTAAACTAGGTTAGACAAAGGGCTGTCAAAGTTAAGAGTCTGATAACAATGAGATAAGTGATAAGGATTACACAAGCACACGGATTTAATATGTTGTATATATGTAGCAGAATAAACAGAACGGAACCTTGTGCAAAGACATTTCGTTCCCCACGCCCCGCACAATTTCCGAGACATTGTATTGAGTGGCGGAACTCAACGACGCCCTATGTCTTATCATCAGAGAAAGGAAAATGAGCATAATTCAGAGGCAGGGTAGGCAGAGGGAACTTGGGAACCTAGTGTTAAAACAGAAGATTTCAACTCTAGTAAGTTAAGATTTTACTAAACTTAAATTTAAAAAGCGTATAAAATTTTGAACGAAGCAGGATTTGAACCCGCGCTTCTGGAATACCGTTCCGCCGGGGTTCCAGAGGCGCGGGTTCAAATCCTGCTTCGTTCAAAATTTTTATACGCTTTTTTTTAAATTTAAGTTTAGTATTTTCTGTCCTAAGTGTGGAATAACACTTTAAAACATAGTAAAAATAAAGTTAAGATTTCCCATTAAAACACTTCCGTTCCAGACTTTCTACCGAATTTAATTTCTAAATATAAACACGATGGTTGTGTATTCGAATCCCATATCTATAGGTGACAGAGTTGCAGAACAACGTCCATCATTGAGTGCCGCTACTCAACACGCAACGCCTCAGAAATAGTGTTGTGCCTGGGGAACAAAGTGTCTTATCACCAGGTTTCCTCTACCCACCATTCCACATGCGGGATACAGCGTGAAGCCAAAAGAAAAGAATAATTTATACATGTAAAGTCGCGAGCGTATATTATCAGCATCGTTACCCAACCGCGGGACAGACGCGCTTATCGGGCTGTCTAGAAGGATATCAAATAAGTCACTTCCGGTTTAACTATTACAGTATACAGATCCATTAATATTTAGTATAGAAATATGTCTTAGCTTCACACTTTATCTCGGGTTAAGAAAAAAAAAGTGGAGAGTCTTAATAGCACTTCTTTCCTTATATATATGTTACCTTCAGGGTCCGCATATGGCAGACAACTTGGGAACCTAATGTTAAGACACTCCGTACCGTTGGGGAAAGTGGGAACTTTTCGCCGAATTTGAGGCATTGCGTGTTGAGCGGCGGAACTGAAAACAAAACTTTGCTTTCAACCAGAGCGTAGAAACGAGAGTATTCAATACAAGCGGCCCGCCCACGGCTTCGCCTGCTTGAATTGCATTATTTCATTTATTTATTACCAACTACTTTCTTGTGCTAAAAGTTATCTTTTTTAAAACAATATCTATAGATAAAAAACTAAAATTTCAGCTTAATGAATTAAAATATCGTAGCAAAAATGCTGAACTAAATATTTGAAATTGACGTGTTTTATATATTGAGGTGAAATTTAATAGTGAAAACTGCATTTAAATTTGGTTAGCTGTTTCTGAGATTAGCGCGTACAAACGCACAGAGAAACAGACAAAAAAAAGAAAAAGATATTTCGCGCCATATTACACCAATGAACGTCCCCTACGATATATTATATTTTGAATATATATTCCACGTACAGACGGCGATAGGTTAAAAAAATATTAAAAGTATATATTTCATCTCTCGAGTAGAGATCGAACAGACACTCTATCGCGTTTACAGTCGCACAATTGTGCCCCTGCCCCAAAAGTACCTTTCCTTATATAGTACACAATTGGTATTTTGAGGCCCGTCGTGGCGCAGCGGCACAAGCGTGTGACTGTAACCGACAGGTTGTGGGTTCGATCCCCACTCGAGGAAATGAAATATTTCATATTTTCAATTTTAAATATTTAATGTTTTCATTTCTTCGCTCTGGTACAAGGCAAAACGCGGCGTTGAGTTCCATTACTCAACAAGCCACGCCATAAATTCAGCGGAAAGCGGAACGGAGTTTCTTAACTCTAGGTTCCCAAGTTCCCTCTGCCTACCCCGCCATGTGCGGGATACAGCGTGAAGCTGAGTACACAATTTTCAAAATACACCCCCTCATAACCCCCCAAGTGCGGGTACCAAACCCACAACACTCACGTTTCAAACGAACTTTGTTTTCTATATGGCTACAACGTAAATTAAACAATACATTTATCATAATCACTACAGTAGAAGTCCAAAGGTTAAATCAGATTTCTAATAAATAACATTCATTTCACAAGTGCTGTTCACATGATAGATTAAGTGTTGATACCTAGTAGAAAGTATATTTTCATGTCTTCCCTCTGGTAACAAGGCGAAGCGCGGCGTTCAACGCCCAATGAATCAAATCCGGCGTAACTGGCCAACGTAAAAGGAGTGGCTTAACACAAGGCTCCCGAGTTCTCTCTGCCTGCCCTGCCACGTGCGGGATTTACTGCGTAAAGTTGATTTTATTCCTAATTATCGTAGAATTTTTTAGGATGAAATATTTAAAAATGATGTTACTCTTTTATTTGTAAACCGATTGAAATAAAAAAAAAACCCCAAAGTTGAAAAGTCAGCCAAAAATATATATAAATCTCAAATATAGAATATGTCCGAAGCACATCTAAATATGTTGTATGGAAATGTTTATAAAATACTGTCAACCGAATTTGACAATATATTTAAGAAGAAAGAGTTTGACCAAATTTTATAAAAAACGCCATAATTGAAGGAATGAATGAAATAAGTTTTATTTTATTTCTTTGTTTGTTGTATATTTAACATTTTGTATTTAAATTTTTAATGTTTCATTTCATCGCCCTGGTAATAAGGCAAAGCGCGGCGTTGAGTTCCGCCACTCAACACGCAATGCCTCAAATTCCGTGGAAAGTGGGGGATGGAAATGGAACGGACTGTCTTAATAATAGGTTCCCGGGTTCCCTCTGCCTACTTTGCCTCGTGCGGGATACAGCGTGAAGCTGAAATATTATATAAATTAAAATTTCAGTGATTGGGCAACATGTATATATATATATATATGACTTATTACATCTTTAAGGTGAAGAATAATACTTGTCTCTGTATATTAATAATCGATACATCAATCCCGCTGAAAGACAAAGAGGTGAAAAGATAAAAGTATCAAAAACAAGACGTCTAAATAAAATCGCACAACTTCACGCAACAGTTACATTGAAGTGGATGTTAAACACTCGACAGCGCTGATAAGTCGATAACAGGTTAGATAGTGCGGTGATAACATCGAGGGATTACGATACCGCTTTAATATATAACTTTCCTTTAGCTTCACGCTAAGTGAAGCTGAGTGAGTGAGTGTTAAGCTACGCTTACTTTACCACAATAACTTAATTCAAATTTATAAGAAATATTTTATCTACATTCAATTGTCAAGTCGCAGAAAACAACAAATGATTGATTTGTTTTCTTGTCTTAAAAAAAAATTTTAAAAAATATTAACAAATACTAAAGTAAGCCTTTATTAATATATAAAAAAAACTTAAATTATATCTTTCTTTTTTTCAATTTTATGAGGGAACCAGGGAACCTAATGTACATGTAAGACACTCCGTTCGCTTTCCCGTTTCCCGCCTCAAGGAACTAGAGGTATTACATGTTGAGTGTTGGACCCCGACGCTGCGCTTTACCTTATTACCAGAGCGAAGATATTGAAATATGAAATATTTCATTTAAAAGTATTATATACATATATTTGAAGTTATATATTTAAAATATAATATTTTAAAAATATTATTTGATATCTATGAGCTGGGAGCGAACAAACAACCTGTTGCATACAGCCACACGCATGTGCCCCTGCGCCACTTACACACACAGATCTGGACTATCTATCGATATATCTAGTCTAGAAATAGATAAAAATAAAATAGTTTATATTAAAATTACTAAAAAAAAAAACGAAAAAAAAGTCTTACCCATGGTCCTCATCCTCTAGCAGCTGATATTTAATTCCACGGGAAAGCATTTTATTGTTACACTTAAAAGCACTTGTCAACAAATTGACATAATCGTAACAACACTCTCACTTCACTTCACTACACTTGTCTATTTTTATCTACACTTCAAAGTGTGGTTTGACATATATATATACTTTATTTGGAACAAAGAATAAAATAAATTTCTAGACGTGACAAAAAAAATATAAATATAAATTAACATTTATGTCGTATCTGAATATATATTGTCTGTTTTGTTATCAGTCGTACTTTCACACGGCACAACGGACATTAGATCATATCAATCATGATTTGCATTTAAATAATTATTGTTTTAATTTTTTTGCGTCGAAAATATAGTTAAATAGAATATATTAAATTATTATCTTTAAGGATTTACTTGGATATAACTATGGTGTAACATCTGATGTTAATTTTGATGAACACACACATACAGTTTTGGGTTTCGGTACATAAATGATGATATGTCTATAAAAATTACAGGCACAAGCGTGTGGTTGTAAACAACAGGTTGTGGGTTCGATCCCAGGTTTCGGCCTTAAATTCGACTTCAAGTGGGGAACGGAACGGAGTGTCTTAACACTAGGTTGCCTTTGCCTACTCTGCCATGTGCGGGACACAGCGCCAAGCTGAGTATGTAATCCTTTACTTTGATAGTATTTTTAAATATTAAAGATTTTTTTCTTTTTTATATATAATTATTGAACATTGACCACAATTTTTAGATTTCTTGATCTAAAAAGGAAATAATTATTATTTATTATTATATTTTTGTTATATATTCTTTGATATATTTTCTTAAAATTTGATAAAATAAGATTCAATATTACTAACCAAAAAATAACAAAACAGTGAGTGTCCATACTTAACATAATAGTCACTACATTAATTTAAACATATATTTCTCTATAACTACTTAAAGGCAAAACAAAAAGGGATTAACTATACTCACGTATCTTTAGAACTAAATTGCGTACAAAATTGATCGGAACGTGGTATCATGACACTGATAACGATATAAGGGTCTGTACTCATTAGAAATTCAGTAAAAATATTGAAAATTAAAAAATAATCCTCCGGCTAAAAAAGTTCTCTGGCAAAGTGCTTCTATTACTTAAAATGCTAAAACGATTTCCATCAATCATAGCTATGGTGCCATAGACAGACAACGATACAGACAGACAAGTCAATTTTCTCTCCTCTTTTTGTGTCAAATATATAATACTTTAAAATATTTTTAAATATATGAAGTACTAAACCTGTTATAAAATGTACTTAAAGCTGTAAATTATATGAACCTAAACTAGAGTGTTGAACCAGTAACCTCTGAAAAGCTCAACTTTTCAGCACCTGATGATGGAGCCACCATCATCAGACCAGCTCAGTGACACCATGTTGTTGAATTGTCAAATAAATTACATATAACTAGCAAGTTACGAGTACATGACCATAATAAGTGGTTGAAATTCAGTTTATTATTATTTTTTTTAATTTTTTAACATACATAAGTGCAAATTAATGTTAACCCAATATCGATATATCTCTATGAGAAGAAGAAAAATCCTTAGTTTCTGAGATCAGCGCATACAGCCAAACAAACATAGTTTAAATATAGATTTTACAGTATGAAAATGGCCCTTAGCAAGAGATAACTCGGTTGGTCCCGTGTGAAACCGTGCACACAACCCATAATTACATTATTTACTGATAAGATTAATTATTTATCGCTAAATATATTTAATATAGTAAATAAATTAGAGAATTTATTTACTTCCTTTTAATATTTTCAATTTAAATATTTAATGTTTCATTTCTTCGCTCTGGTAATAAGGCAAAGTGCGGCGTTGAGTTCCGCCACTCAACACGCAATGCCTCAAATTCGGCGGAAAGTGGGGAACGGAAGTGGAACGGAGTGTCTTTACACTAGGTTCCCGGGTTCCCTCTGCCTACCCTGCCTCGTGCGGGATACAGCGTGAATGTATTTACTTCCTCACTCTGGTAATAAGACTAAGCGCAGCGTTCAACTCGACTACTGAAGAAGCGTAATGTCTCAAAAATGTTTGGGAGACAGTCTTAGTGTAAGGTTTATTGCTCTCGATGAAATGAAATATTTATGCAAGATACAATGCCTCAAATTCGGCGGAAGGTGGGGACGAAGGTGACTTTATGGGAACGGAGTGTCTTAACACTAGGTTCCTAAGTTCCCTCAGCCTACCTCGGTATGATGTTCGCATAAAATGTATAGCCATAAAACCTCCTCGATGTAAATTCTGTGGTTGATTCAACATTTGTATTATTTTTACTTCTCAATAGAAATATTCCAGTAAGAAACGTTTTGTCCTTATTTTTATATACCTAAGGTACTTTGTATCATTGATAAATTAAAAAAAAAAAAAAGAAAAAGTATAATTCACGCGGGCGAAGCCGCAGGGCGGTCGCTAGCTATAACCTAAATTTCAAAGTCGGTCAAAACCACGTTCAAAGTTTACACTATAAACAAACAAACACACAAAACTAATATTAAAAAAATATTATAACTGAAAATACAGAAAAAAAAAAGAACTTAACATAAAACTTGAGGAAGTAACATCGCACAGTAGAAATATAAACGGTATATAAACGACAAGTGAAAGTGTTACGCGATCGAAATTATAGCAGCGTGAGGCATTCACTGTGAGAAAACGAGTTTTAAGAAGGCACTTTATAACGGAAATAAAATATAGTCTGTGGCTTAGCGTGTTTAAATTTCACGCTCTATCCCGCAGAGTAGGCAAAGGGAACCAAGTGTTAAGACACTCAGTACACCTCTCTTAGTTGACTGGTAGAGCTTAACGCCGTGGTTGCCGCGTTACAAAAGCGATTATCCATCAAGGGAATCGAATCCCACAAAGATCACGTTTACAGTTACAGGCAGACCAGTGCCACAGCGCCACGGTGCCATTCCTTTAATTAGGTTTTTTTTTAAAAAGGTTCACCAAAGTACAACAGTGAAAACTGCATTTCAATGGGTCAAGTTATTTTTGAGATAAACTTTCACAAACACACAGACAAACAACGAAAATATATATATTTTTTGGATACTTGAATAAATACCTTTTCTATATAGAAAGAAACTCCGTTCCACTTCCGTTCCCCACTTTCACTTTGAGTGGCGGAACTCAACACCGCGTTTTGCCTTGTACCAGAGCGACGAAATGACAACATTATATATTTAAATTGAAAATATTAAATATTAACGCTTGTGCTGCGCCACGACAGGCCTCAAATAAATATTTATATGAAATTATGAATAATTCTCTCGCAATTATTGCTGCTGCGTTTAATAATTAACCTTTTTTAATTATAATAAATTAAATATGAACGAATTTCTATTTATAAAAAAAAATTCTACCTTAAAATTGGATTGAATACTTCATATTGAAAGACGGTTAAGAACAAAGGCAATCACAATGTACAATAACACAATTGTATGTATAAAATCATAATTTGTTATCATAATAAAGTATGTAGAGTGTCCATTAAGTGTATATCTATATTTGAGACAAATGAGATAAGACGGACATCCGAAGCTTCACGCTGTATCCCGCACATAGCAGGGTAGGCGAGGGAACTTGGGAACCTAGTGTAAAGACACTCCGTTCCACTTCCGTTCCCCACTTATTGACGATTTTACGAAAAATATTTCAAAGAGATTCTTCAGATGTCTGTCGTGGCGAACTGTAACCGACAGGTTGTGGGTTCGATCCCTACTCGAAAAAATGAAATATTTAAAGATTGAATGTTTTAATTTCTTCGCTCTGGTACAAGGTGAAACGCGGCGTTGAGTTCCGCCACTCAACACGCAATGCCTCAAATTCGGCGGAAAGTGGGGAACGGAAGTGGAACGGAGTGTCTTTACACTAGGTTCCCAAGTTCCCTCTGCCTACCCTGCCATGTGCGGGATACAGCGTGAAACTGAGTTAAATGTTATAGTCGCTGTTAACTGTTACACATTTTTCTAAAAGTCAGAATAAAAAAATGTATATAATATTTTTACTATATTATTGTTATCGAATAAAAAGAAACGGACGGACAAACGGAGATATATATTTTCATATATATATATAAAAAAAAGTTAAGAGAATGTAGAATTATTAATTATAACATTAACTTAACCTTCATACATAAAATCATACAAAAAATAATATATTTCGAGTGTCCATCTATCATATAATCTATCAGCTTGCCTTTCCCTTTGGCCGTGTTCGACTGTTATATGAATTTCAGCTGTAAATTACGGAACATCATCATAAGCTTTTTTTAACCTTAAGGTTCCCAGAGGATTGAGGCCTTTTGTGGCACAGGGGAACAGCGTGCGACTGTAAAAGCAATGTAATATTTAACATTGAAAATGTTAAATATTACATTGCTTTTCAAGTCAGTCAACATGTAATGCCTCAAATACGGCAGAATGTGGGAAAGAGACCTTGTGTCTTAACACTAGGTTCCCAGGTTCCATCTGCGTTCCCTCTGCTATGTGCGGGATACAACGTGAAGCTTAAAGATTCCCAGAGACTTACGCGAAAAAAACGCACATGGCAGGGTAGGCAGAGGGAACTTGGGAACCTAGTGTTAAGACACTCCGTTCCACTTCCACTTCCGTTTCCCACATTTTGTATTACTTTTATAAAATATGATTTTCAATAGCAATGAGAAGGAAAGCTCAAAAGATTTGACTTACAATCATCAACTGTATAACATTTAGCAATTCAGCATTGTCAAGTTTTGTTCTCGACCTCAGTTTTATATATAATTTATCCATTTAATTGACTTTCAAAAAAGCTTCAAATGGTTCTAGCATTATAAAACGTCACTACTGCGATAAAGTATCGTACTCACTCCCTCTACTCAGCTTCACGCTGTATCCTGCACGTGGCAAGGCAGACGGAACTTGGGAACATAGTGTTAAGACACTCCGTTCCATTTCCATTCCATTCCATTGAATTGAGAGGCGGAATTCAACGTTGCGATTTGCCTTGTACCGAAGCGAGGAAATGAAAACATTAAAATTTTAAATTGAAAATATTCCATTTCCTCGAGTGGAGATCGAACCTGCTACCTGTCGTTTACAGTCACACGCTTGTGCCGCTGCGCTACGACAGGCCTCGTTGAAAAAAAAACTCATCAATCAATAATAAAAATTTCAATCTACTATCCAATCACTAACAATAGGAACTATATTTATAAGTAAATCTTCATTTGTAAGAGAAAACAAATATTTTCTCAACGAACAATAGACCCACTAACACAATGTCAATATGATAACAAAGAAAATAAACGTTATCATTAACAATAACGTAGTGTCGCAGTGGCACAGTGGCCGAATGTAAACTAGCCGCTGGTAGGTTCACTTCACACTCGGAGGAAAAAGTTACTTTCGTTTGTAAAGGACAATAATAATACTCGGCTTCACGCTTTATCCCGCACATGGCAAGGAAGGCCGAGGAAACTGGTGTTAAGACACTTCGTTCCATTTCCCCTCTTTCCGCCGAAGTTTGAGGCATTGCGTGGAACTCAACGACGCGTTTCACCTCGTTACCAGAGCGAAAAAATTAAAACATTACATTTTTTAATTGAAAATACTAAACAATTCTTTCTTGGAGCGGGGATCGAACCCACAACCGCGTTTACAGTCATTCAGGCCTAGTAAAATAAAATATAGACCCTTTCTTACGATTGATCCGACTTTTGTGTCATATCAACTAATATTATCCGACTGCGCGACGCAAAGAGGGGTTATGTGTTTATTTGTCTATGTAAATATGTACGTATATATTATATACAGCCATATAATCCTATATACATGTGACATACAGACGCACACATACAGTATGTGCGTCTGTTGGTCCAGACCAAGGAAATATCTATATAATATCTATATACATATATATATATATATATATATATATATATATATATATATATATATATATATATATATATATATATATATATATATATATATATATATATATATATATATATATATATATATGTATATATATATATATATATATATATATATATATATATATATATATATATATATATATATATATATATATATATGGGAAACGGAGTGTTAATGCGGGATACAGCGTGAAGCTAAAAACAACTGATTTCACTGGACATACAAATTGCCACAATGTTGTATTACGGAATTCCCAAGTATATATATATATATATATATATATATATATATATATATATATATATATATATATATATATATATATATATATATATATATATATATATATATATATATATATATATATATATATATATATATATATATATATATATACATATATATATATATATATATATATATATATATATATATATATATATATCTATATACATATATAAAGTGCAATATTTTCCCTAACTGGAATCAAAACCCACAAATGACATTGAAGAGTTCTATTTAAGTTGATAATGATAAATAGAGGCCTGTCGTAGCGCAGCGGCACAAGCGTGTGACTGTAACCGACAGGTTCTGGGTTCGATACACACTCGAGGAAATGAAATATATTTAAAGTCTTCAAATAAAATATTTAATATTTTAATTTCTTCACTCCGGTAACATGGCAAAGCGCGGCGTTTACTTTCCCCACTGTACAAACCATGCAATATCACAAATCAGGCGGAATATTTTCAGTTTCACGCTCTATCACGCAAATTTGCGTGATAGAGCGTGAAACTGAAAAAACAATTATAAATTAAGACTAATGGCGTAGTGGGCAACTTATGACTGTAAACGCGGTGGTTATGGGTTCGGTACCCATTTGAAGTAATTATTTTAATTGTTTTGTTGTTGTAACAAGAAAACGCGGAACGTATCTCAAATTATGAGTTGCGTTGGAAACGGAGTGTTACAACACTTAATCGACTCTACCTAACCCGCTAATGCGGGATACAGCGTGAAGCTAAAAAGAGTAACAAATGATTTCACTAGACATACAAATTGCCATAATGTTGTATTACGGAATTCCCAAGTTGCTAAAATTATCACAGAAAACGCCAACGTAATCATTGTTATAATACATAAATACAAAAGGAAAATAATGAATAAATAATACTAAAGCTTATATATATTTGAAGATATTGGATACTTTAAGCTTCTATACTTCATTTTCCTCGAGTAAAAAATTGGACAAAAAAAAATGGGTAATTTTGTTACAGAAAACCAAAGGAAAAAGGACACTTTCACGATAAAAATCTAGCTTAAGACACTAATCTTCACATTTCCAACAACTTTTCTAGATATTGCGTGTTGAATTACAGTACTTAACGCCGTGTTTTGTCTTTGAAAAATCGGAAACTATTACAATACAATCAGTCCAACCGGTCAGGAATAGAAGCCAAAACTGTTTCTCTCTGCAATATTGATAGATTACTTCTATCGAAGGTTCAAAACCAGTTAAATTATATTAATAATTAGTTAAAAAAATTATATATTTCAATTTTTATTTCCCGTGGGGAACGGAAGTGGAACGGAGTGTCTTAACACTAGGTTCCCATGTTCCCTCTGCGTACCCTGCAATATGCGGGATACAGCGTGAAGCTGAGTTATTCCCATTTTTGTTAAAAAAATATGTTTCCGTTACCAATTGGTCTTTTTAATTATATTATTTTTCTATACTAATATTATAAGTCTATGAAAAATTAATTTAGTACTGGAAAGCTTATTTATCGAGGAACACTACACTGTGACGTTATATCACGTTAATCGTGTCCGAACCCGAGTGAAATTTATAAAAGAAAGTAATTAACCAACTTAAAAAAAAGTTTATACACATAAAATATAAGACGAAAAAAAAAATTATCAGAGTAAATAAAAAGTTCAAATCGAACAAAACTATAATTTTTGTGAATAAGCAAACAAACAAACTGACATACATCTAAGCTTTATGTCATTAATAAAATCACTTTTTTATTTACGTGTTATTAAAAAGTCATATACATTGACTTTATATATATATATATATATATATATATATATATATATATACGTATATATATATATATATATATATATATATATATATATATATATATATATATATATATATATATATATATATATATATATATATATATATATAAAGCTATTAGTTCAGAGAGAACAGAGAAAATAATCACAACACCATGTCTATTACACAAACTTTTCGTAATATCTCTCAACAAGTGGTTAAATGGAGCAAGTGACCGACCGCCCTCGCGTAATCACGGCTTAGTACTAACTAAACTATAGGAGGTTTATTGTATACCTGCTTAGTGATGTTATGTAACTAAAGTATCGATACTCGTTTGAAGAGATTAAAATATATATATATCGATAATGAAAGTTTTCGTAGCAGATTGTTGATATTAAGTTATTGTTATTATTTAAATGTGTTAATGACTTTTTGTTTTTCGTTACTTTAACATTAATAATACAAACTAAATTTTAATGATTTTCTACCTGGTAACACTCAGCTTTGCCGTATTAACAAATAAAATATATAAACATATTAATTTTCAAATAAAAAAAATAACATCGGTCCATATATATAAAGACGTGACATACATACAAATATATACATATTATAATACTTGTATGTATTTTTATGTAATTAGACAAAATTTACATTAAATTAGACAAATATTCGTAGTCTACGAACCTCGCGAACACGGATCTCACCTTATGCTGTTTATTTCTTAATTTTGTAAATCATTTTTTATAACGAGGCCTGTCGTGGCGCAGCGGCACAAGAGTGTGACTGTAACCGACAGGTTCTGGGTTCGATCCCCAGTCGAGGAAATGAAATATTTAATATTTTCAATTTAAATATTTAATGTTTCATTTCTTCGCTCTGGTAATAAGCCAAAGCGAGGCGTTGAGTTCCGCCACTCAACACGCAATGCCTCAAATTCAGCGGAAAGTGGGAAACGGAAGTGGAACGGAGTGTACACTAGGTTCTCGGGTGCCCTCTGCCTACCCTACCGTGTGCGGGGTACAGCGTGAAGCTGAGAAGGAGAATGTAGTATTTAGACAATATGTCGATCGATATTGAACTAGAATATAATTTAGAACAGATAAATGCTAAGATAAAAGTAAAATATCAAACAAACAAAACTTTCCAGATTTATCATATTGAGGTCAATATTATCGTGATTTCTTTTGATTTTTGTATTTTATTAGAATTGTTTCAAATCTTTTTACTGATTCATTTTAAATGTCTTTATAAATTTTAGTGCAGTCATAATTTGTATTTATAGTTTCAGTGCAGACAAAGGGAACCACTTTAGACACTTAAGACACTTTACTCCCATTAAAATGTTTCCATTCTCCACTTTTCGATTAATTCTAGAGACATTGCTTGTTGAGTGACGGAACTCAACGCAGCAGAACGAGGAAATATAAATATAAGGCCCGATTCATTTATCACCTAATATGAATTTGCACTAAATAAATGTTTAACCTACAGCATATCAAAAAAAATATTGTAGATAATATGTCTTACTATGAAAAGTTCCAAAACAACTTAACAATGTAAGATATATATATATACATATATATATATATATATATATATATATATATATATATATATATATATATATATATATATATATATATATATATATATATATATATATACATACATATATATATATATATATATATATATATATATATATATATATATATATATATATATATATATATATATATATGTATATATGTATATATATATATATATATATATATGTATATATGTATATATATATATATATATATATATATATATATATATATATATATATATATATATATATATATATATATATATATATATATATATATATATATATATCAAATTATCGACATAATGCTATCACATCACTAAAAACTATTACTGAGCAATAAGACCACTTACGATATCTTACGCGACCTTAAAAAGCTCAATAAGTCAATTTGAACCTTAAAAATTCCCTATAAAGTTCAAAATTGTACAAATAATACACATTTGTACTGAGACCCGTCGCGGCGCAAAGGCAACAAGCGTGCGACAGTAATCACGGCGGTCGTGGGCTCAACTCCTAATCGGGAGAATCAAGTATTTCCGCCCCTCAACAGAACGCGGACGACGGGAACGGAGTGCCTTAACACTCAGTTCCCGTGGACCCTGTATCTGTCTATCCTGCAATGTGCGGGATACGTGAGAGCGTGAAGCTAAAAAAGTGATGTCTTTTCTCTATAGATATTACGTAGTATAGTAGAAGATTAATTGCTTGTCACAATCAATTATTTATTACTTACTTACTTAGCTTCACGCTGTAACCCGCACATGGCAGAGTAGGCAGAGGGAACTTGGGAAACTAGTGTTCAGACACTCCGTTCCACTTCCGTTTCCCACTTTCCACCGAATTTTGAGGCGTAGATAGCGTGTTGAGTGGCAGAACTCAACGCCGCGTTTTGCCTTGTACCAGAGCGAAGAAATGAAAATATGAAATATTTACATTGAAAATATTAAATATTTCATTTCCTCGAGTCGGAATCGAACCCACAACCTATCGGTTACAGTCACACGCTTGTACCGCTGCACCACGACAGGCTTAAATTATTTATATAGTGGAGAAATCCTAGGATATATTGAATAATTTTAAATTAAATATTTAATGTTTTAATTTTTTGACCAGGCATATAGCGGCGTTGAGTTCCGTCACTCAATATGCAATGCCTCAAATTCGGTGTAAGCAAAAACGGAATGGAGTGTCTGAACACTAGGTTCCCAAGTTCCCTGTGTTTAACGTGCTGTATGAACTGTGAAACCTACGAGAACTGTCCCTTAAAAAAACTCCGACCAAAAAAAAACTTTACACAACAAGCCCTCTAATGTTCATTAAATTTTAAATAATATCACCGAGTACACTTCTTTACTAACAAACGTATGACCTCTTATCAATTAATTTAACAAGAAAAGTTGTTATAGCCGTAAAGTAATTACGGCAAATCTCTCTCTCAGCTTCACGCTGTATCCCGCACATGGCAGGGTAGCCAGAGGGAACTTGGTAACCTAGTGTTAAGATTCTTCGTTCCACTTCCGTTCCCCACTTTCTGCTGAATTTAAGGCATTGCGTGTTGTGTTGCTGAATTCAACGCCGCGTTTTTTGCCTTGTACCAGAGCGAAGAACAGAGCGAAGAAGTCGGTTACAGTCACACGCTTGTCCCACTGCGCCACGACAGGCCTTTAATTTTTTGACAAGGCATATGGCGGCGTTGAGATTATGTTTTTTTTTTATGGAAAAGACAAGGCAAACGAGCGTACGGGTCATCTGATGGTGAGTGATAATCGTCGCCCACGGCCCCGTGTATCACCAAGGGAGCTACAGAGGCGTTGCCGGCTTTTAAGGTGGAGGTAGACGCGCTTTTTGAAGGTACCAATGTCGTATCGACCTGGAAATACTGCCGCGGGTAGGTCGTTCCACAGATGTGTGGCGCGTGAAAGAAAATTCCTACGAAACCGCACAGTAGTCGAATGCCACGTGTCCAGATGATGTGGATGGTACTTTAGTTTGTGACGTACTGTGCGGTTGGAAAATTCGGCGGCAGGTATCAAGTCAAACAGTTCTCCAGAACACTCCCCGTGATAAATGCGGTAGAGAACGCACAGGGAGGATACGTCTCTACGCAAAGCCAAAGTATCAAGCCCCACACAGATCACTGGGTTCCCAACGATTCGAACGGCTCTACGTTGTATGCGATCAAATGGTTCAAGCTGATACTGGGGTGCACCAGCCCAGAGGTGAGAACAGTATTCCATATGAACCGCCGAACCTGGGCCCTATACAGGCCCAAACGGTGTTTTGGCGTGAAATACTGTCTCGCTCTGCTGATGACCCCCAGTTTCTTCGAGGCCAACTTGGCCTTGCTTTCCAGATGATCGCGATACTGGCAGTCGTTCGAAAAGCTGAGGTCCAATATACTGATGCAGGGCGCGGCTTTAAGGGAAGTGTATGTATGTAAAAATTAATTAAAGACCTTAAAAGCAAAAGCGTGCGATTGTAAACGGTACAGGTTATTGATATCATCCCCAGTCGAGAAAATGAAAATGTTCAATAATTTCATTTTCTCTCTGTGTCGTTCCAGCGTTGAGTTCCACCACTTAACATACAACGCCATAATCAGAAGATGAGCATGGAAATGTCTTGATAGGAACGGAATGCCTTAACACTAGGTTCCCGAATCCCCATTATCACCCCCATAATCACGTGATGTTTTTGTAGCATTTGATAATTTACATATACATATTTATAATTAAATTGTTCTCTTGCACTACGCGTTTGACGATAATATAAATACACGTGATCACGCTATGGCACTATTGTAACTGGAAAATTGGATGGGGAAGTAAATAACTTAGCATAAGGTTCCTTTTGCCTCCTTTTTTTTGTAAAAACAAAGGCTATAAATATACTTAAAAAACTACTTACACATCGGGTTTATTCTTCGCCATCATTTCCGTCGCGTCTCCTAAAACGAAAAAAAATAATACTTTTAATACATAAATATAATGTCAACATAACGCGCTAATTCTTCACGCTGTATCCCGCACGAGGCAGGGTAGGCAGAGGGAACCCCTGGAACCTAGTGTTAAAACACTCCGTTCCACTTCCGTTCCCCACTTTCCGCCGAATTTGAGGCATTGCGTATTGAGTGGCGGAATTCAACGCCGCGCTTTGCCTTATTACCTTATACTGTTTAATATAGAGTGAGTGAATGAATTATTGAATATAGAGTGTTTTAACCGAAAACCAAACGAGGCTTTCGGCCATTTTATGAGGCCTCTCATGGTGCAGCGGCACAATCGTGCTACTGTCAACGCGACAGGTCGTGCGCTCGATTCCAACTCGAGGAAATGAAATATTTAATATGTTTATTGCCTCCCTCTATCTAGTAGTCAGACCTGCCGGAAGTGGTCCCGGCGGGGGCAGGAATACTAATCCTACTGAATATGCCGTATAAGGTAGGTTCAGGGGACAGTATAACATAAACTTGTTAGTCTTGAGAAGGGCGTCCCTCTAGAAAAGAAGGATAGTTCGGCATTTCAGAAACCTCCAAAATTTAGGAGAAAAATGGCAAAACATCAGTGACTTAATGTCGAACAGAGTGTCTTGACACTATGTTCTCTCTGCCTACCAAGTGCGGGTTCAGGTTCAAAACGTGTCCCTATTGTTAATAAACGCTGATAGCAATGTCATCGCACAGCGGCGAGTGACCGCTGGTAAGTGATAACGTATCGGACACATAAGTGAATGTTACATACTTGTACAGTATAGTACGGTCTGAGAGTTGTGGCCGGCTTGAAAGTTGATGATTTATTTTAACCAACAACGTAAAAAAAGGTTATAATTTTAATCTGTCCGTCTATCTGTATGTACCGTAGCTTCCGATTCAATGAATTTATTTAAGTGTTTATTTTTTATTAGAAAGTATTAGTGAATCTGGTACAAGGCAAAATGCGGCGTTGAGTTCCGCCACTCAACACGCAATGCCTCAAATTCGGCGGAAAGTGGGGAACGGATGTGGAACGAAGTGTCTTAACACTGGGTTCCCAAGATCCCTCTGCCTACCCTGCCATGCACGTGATACAGCGTGAAGCTGAGAGCGTGAGTAAGTCCTAGTTGACCAACAACATGTCAAGACGAATGATATTTTAGGTCGAATCAACTTTTTAATTTAAAATTCTTCGTCTAACAAAAAGAAAAACACCAAAACATCCATTTTCCTTAAATTAATGAGGAAAGTGGGAAACTCTCTGCTCACCCTTAGGCGTGGATCTAAAAAATATTCTCTATCATTAATTTCAACATGAAAAACCTACTACATATAAACACCTAGTTGTACAACGTTATCAATGAGATAATATTATATTATATTAGGTAGGTACAAAATTGTTTTATGAAACTACGTAACTACTAACTTGGAGTACGACAGTAAATATTTTTTTTTATGGAAAAGATGGCAAACAAGCGTACGGGTCACCTGATGGTAAGTGATCACCGTCGCCCACGGCCCCGAGTAACTCCAGAGAAGCTACAGGATCGTTGCCGTCTTTTAAGGTGGATGGGCACCGGGGCCCGGCATTACCTAATGCGAAACGCAGTGGCCAAAGCCACTACTTAACGCCGGTCTTAAATGTCGGGGGTGGTAACAATCCGGTCGAATCTGCCCATGCGTGTGTGTTGCCATTGCTGGCAACGTGACTCTACCACACGCACTTTAGTCGCCTCTTACGACACCATCAGTACCAGGGTGATTCTACTCTAAGCCGGAATCACACGGCAAATAATTAATATATAAAATGGTATAATTACCATTTGAGGGGACAGGGGAATTTCATTTTTAAATTTAACAAAAGTAAAATTCGACCTAAAATCAAAAGCGGAGAACGCAGTGTCTTCGTAGATCTTCTCCGCCTATCATGCTATATAATGCGAGATAGAAAACAAATCGCCAGCCTGCTATGTCGGACCGCAGGTTAAACACAGGGAACTTGGGAAACTACCTAGTTTTAAGACACTCTGTTCCCATCAAGACACTCTGTTCCCATCACGACAATTATGTTACCAGATTCCACCGAAATTCAGGCACCGTGTGTTAAGAGTCGTGAAACTTTACAAGAAAACTTACTTTCTCGAGTGGTGATTGAAGCCACAACTTATCGCATCTACACTTACACGCTTCTGTCCATGCGCCGAGACTGACCTCATTAATAATTAATAGTATTGCATTTTATTATGCAACAATAAATGATAAGATATAACAAATATATATACAATAGCTACACTGCCTCTAGTACTTATAACAATGTAGGCAGAGACAAGATAAAGTTTAGGCACTACATTCTTAGGTCACCACCGTAAATAACAACAATATTCAAATACAAATGTATATTCAGTGACTGTGAACGACAGGTTGTGTTCGATCACCATTCGAGGAAACGAATTTTCAAATTAAATATTTAATTTTTCAAGGTTACAAGGCAAAACGCGGCGTTGAGTTCCGCCACTCAATGTGCAATGCTTCATACTGGACGAAAGTGGGGATCGGAAGTGTAACGGAGTGTCTCAACACTAGGTTCCCAAGTTCCCTCTGCCCACCCTGCAGAGTGCTGGATACAGCGTAAAGGCGATTATGAGTAAATGTATATTTTTTTAAAAGAATTGTTCCTGGACAAGCTTGTGTGTTGAATTTGTTTGTTGAACTTGAATTTCCATTGTTGAATTACTCCCTGGCGGAACTTAACATCGCACTTTGCCCAGACCAGACCTTGTACCAGTACAAAGTTTAATTTTATATAATTTTTTAATAATATATAATGCTATTAATCAGTTATGTTGTTCTTTTACTAAAATTGAGATCACATAGATGTTTCATGTTTGAAACACTCAAAGGGACCTTTCATTTATGTTTGTTTTCGGTTAGAGAATATTACTTTGCAATCATCACACAGTACCTAGCATATTAAAAGCTGGGTAAAGACAATACAGCCCACTTTGGAAACATTACATTAAAAAACTTTACAGTTACAACACTAAACACCGACAGGTTCTGGGTTCAATCACCGTCCATATTTAATGGTTTCATTTCTTCACTCTGGTACAAGGTAAAACGTGGCGTTGAGTTCCGCCACTTAACACATAATTCTTCAAATTTGGCAGAAAGTGGGGAATCGAATCGTCTGGGTTCCCTAGTTCCCTTTGCCTACTCTGCCATGTGCGGGATACAGTGTGAACCCACAAGCAATTGTAAAAATATATGGTAACATATTTAAATTATAGCAGAAAACAACAGGTACTCACTTGAGGCCATAGTTTTGAGTATATTAAATAATCATCTTCAGATTACCTGAAACCGAAGTTTTTATATTTATTACAAAAAACTAAAAATACAAGTTAGTTTTCACCATTCAACATGCAATTCCTTCAGAATTTAGCAAGAAGTGTAAAAATAAAAGTTAAAAAACCTATTGGCAACAGTATTGTAAAATATTGATAGACTATCTTTTTCTGTAATCTAAATACTCACTATCACAATGATTTAACATTTATCCTTTTAAATTTATCTTAGATTTTAGAATAAAGAGAAAACCTGTTTTGCATAAAAACAGCTTTATATATAGATGTCGAGGCAATTTGTAAATGGTCATTTGACCTTATTATGCCATGGTAATTGCTAAAAATATTTACTGCCTAATAAATTTGTATGAAAACATGATAATAGATAAAAATTACAAACACATTTACACAACACATTTAGTTCCCTCATTATCAAATATGAGTGGGCGTTTGCTTTAGTTGAATATTATTAATATTTATTCAAATTTGTAATGTAAAAGCCAATAATAAATAATAATACCATAACTGTGTTCACTGCTTCTTGTAATGAAGAGAAAATAAACAAACAATATTATTGTATTGAAAAAGAAACTATTAGAAGTTAGAAACAACTTTTACTTTCAAACTGGAAAAACACTATAGACAATTTTGCGAATATCAGTGAACTGTCAAAATTGAGAAAGTTTATTTATAACTTTTAATGTAAAACTAATAGCGAACGTGTACTTACTTAGTCAGACCAGATGTTATCGAACTCTAAATAGAGCACAAACACAGCACAAATACCAATAAAACGCCTAAATGATAACTTTTTTGTCCACAACACAGTAATGAATTTTCGAACAATGGATAACCTTAAATATTGTTTTTATTAGTAAATTTAACTAAAACATATCTTCATATTTCTGTTATTTATTTCAAGAATTTAATTATTATATTTTATTAAAAATCTAATATTAATTTATATTCTAATACAATCACAATGTCATTGTAACTTTGACATTTTCATAACAAATGTCTAACGTCAACTGTCAGACGCGTTTAGCTTTTGCTATTTATCTTATGAAACATATATATATATATATATATATATATATATATATATATATATATATATATATATATATATATATATATATATATATATATATATATATATATATATATATATATATATATATATATATATATATATATATATATATATATATATATATATATATATATATATATATATATATATATATATATATATATATATATATATATATATATATATATATATATATATATATATATATATATATATATATATATATATATATATATATATATATATATATATATATATATATATATATAATATATATATATATATATATATATATATATATATATATATATATATATATATATATATATATATATATATATATATATATATATATATATATATATATATATATATATATATATATAATATATATATATATATAATATATATATATATATATATATATATATATATATATATATATATATATATATATATATATATATATATATATATGTCACCGGAAAATAACAAGATTCGTAAGTTTATCAAGGACTTCGCTTACGTTTGTTTTGGTTGACACACGTGCTAGTGAGAGTTTTGTTATTTTTATAAAGTTTTTATCATTTACTGTTGTGAAAAGTTATTAAAAAGATCTATATTAACAAGGTGATTGGTTGTAGTGTGTATTTGTGCCGTATTTCATGGTAAGTATTAGGTAAGTTTGAATAGTTTTATTTAAAATGGAGCCGGATCCTCCTCCCGATCCCCCTGATCCAGGTGGGAATAAAGAATCTCTCTCAGTGGCGTCTAGAAAACGACAAATTGGAGACGCATCCAGCAATAATGGAGGTCTTATTAAAAATACCATTATAAATCCCTCAACCGCTACGCCCTCAATCCAGAACCTGTATGTTCACCCTTCCTTAGCAGAGAACCCGAAATCCTATTTAGATTCCGACAAAGGCCCTTTCATTGTGTATGTGTCAAGGGAAACTCCAGACCCGGCTTCGGGTACCTCCATCAAAGCCATTAAGTTTGGCCAGTTCTTACATAGGAATAAGGTAAATGGTATTACTAACGATGGTATTAAGAACATTGGCCGCAACAAAATAAGTGTTCAATTCTCAACTCCTACTGCAGCGAATGATTTTATGTCTAACCCCGTGCTAAGTCTTTGTAAATATGTAGCTATTATTCCTACATTTAACATCACCCGAATGGGTATAATAAGAGATGTCCCTGTGGACTTTTCCCTTGATGAGCTTGTGGAGTCAATGGTGTTTCCCTCTGGTAGTGGACTAGTATTGAAAGCAAGGAGATTGAATAGAAAGAATGTTAGTGAGGGAGTGACTACATGGATCCCGACTCAGTCGGTTGTGGTTACTTTCCGTGGACAACAGTTGCCTGATAGGGTCTTTTCCTATCATTCCTCCCTTCCTGTGGAACCATATAAATTTCCAACAATCCAATGTCTAAACTGCTGCCGTTTTGGACATGTTAAAGCACAGTGTCGATCAAAGCCCAGGTGTTACAGGTGTTCCCAGGATCACTCTGGTGATTCATGTGACACGACCAAGGATTGCTCAAAATGCTTGTATTGTAGTAGCAAACATTTTGCTACAGACAAGGACTGTCCTGAGTATGCAAGACAACAGTCTATCAAAATTGCAATGTCTCAAGAATGTATATCTTACATAGAAGCCTCTTCCCGATTCCCTCCTGTCAAACAATCTTACTCAGATATTGCTAAAATAATGTTTGCACCTTCAAATGCCACAAATTCTTCCCCTCAATGTCATTCCCCTGCTACTCCTACTAAGTCCTATCGTAAGACCATTGTTCAATCCCCTCGCCCCCGCGCTCCTGTTGCAAAGGGATACAATAGACAAGCTCACCAATCCATAATTGGTAATTGTTCCTCTCCCCTTAATAATGGTTGTGCTCTCAACCAGGATGTTGATAATCCAACAGTGGCTACAAAGGATCTGTTAGGTGCACTAACAGATATCCTTCTGAGCATAATTTCTACCTGTGATGAACTTCCTTTACCGTCCCACGTTGCCTTAAGTCTTTCCAAAATTTATAAAATCCTCCATAATGGCCCCACTGAAATTCCTGCAGTGGAATAGTAAAAGTATTCGGCCTAAAAAGCATGAACTACTTAATATTATTTCACTGTATGAACCTATCATTGTTGCCCTCTCGGAAACATGGCTGTTGCCTGACTCTTCTTTCAGAGTGTCTGGTTTCTCATGTTTAAGGGAGGACAGAAGTGATGGGTATGGAGGTAGTGCCATCCTCATCCGGCACTCCTCTCCTTACTCTCGTATCCCTCTCCCAACTCACAGTCAAGAGATTAATGCTGTTGCTGTGAGGTCCTTTAATATCTCCTTTCTCTCTGTTTATATCCCCCATCCTTCTTCCTCCATCGTTTTAGAGCTTAAGTCTATTATCTCTTCGCTTCCTGGTCCTGTGCTGGTCCTGGGTGATTTTAACACTCATCACACTCTGTGGGGGTGTTATTACTGTGATGGATTTTCTCCTTTGTTGGTGGACATGATTGATGATGTTGATCTCTGCATTCTCAATGATGGATCACCGACACGTAGGGTTAATCCTAATCAGAATCCTAGGACTGCTGTTGATCTTTCTTTATCATCTCCTTCTCTTGCCTCCCAACTATCATGGTCTGTACTCTCTTCCACCCATGGTAGTGATCATTTTCCAATTCTGTTATGTCTTAATAATAGGTTTCATCCTACATATAGCCCTTACCCGCTTCCTAAATTTAATTTAAAAAAAGCTAACTGGAATGAGTATGCCGACTCTGTGGATTGCATGCTGTGTAATCTTCCTGAGTCTGCTAATCATGAGAATATCTTTCTTTCCTATGATTAGTTTGTCTCTGCCATTTTGTCTGCGGCTGACTCACATATCCCTAAGAAACACTCCATTCAGAATTGGAAGCATTTCAATCCATGGTGGGATCAGGAATGCTCTGATTCTGTCAATCGGCGAATATCTGCCGAGGTGTCATACACAGCCTGTATGACAATGGAGAATTACACTGAGTACAAACGCTGCGATGCGAAATTTAGAAATTTGATCTGGAAAAAGAAAAAACTTGGTTGGGTCAATTTTTGTGAGTCTCTTAATCCACGCTCCTCCTCTTCCATTGTCTGGACAAATGTTAAGAGATTTCGCCGGTCTCTTAACAATGTCGACAGCCCTAACTCCTATAACCCTTCTATTTGGCTTAATGATTTTGCTGACAAATTGGCTCCTCCCTTTGTGCCATCCCAAGATCTCCTTATATCCACGCCGGTAGAGTCCTCAGAGGAAATGGATGCTCCGTTTTCCCCTGAAGAGTTCAAAAATGTTATAGCTAATTTAAAGGACACTAGTCCAGGTGAAGATGGTGTCTACTATTCATTTATTTTTAGACTTAATGAAAATTCTAAGCACCACTTTTTAAATTTACTTAATAATATATTTTTATCAGGCAACATCCCAAATTCATGGAAATCCCAAATTATTATTCCTATCCTTAAACCTGGTAAAAATTCATCCGATCCTAGTTCTTATAGACCCATTGCCCTATCTTCAACACTATCAAAAATTACTGAACGGCTTCTCAAAAATCGCCTGGAATGGATAGTGGAAAGCAGAAATATCTTAGCTCCCTCTCAATTTGGCTTTAGAAAGGGGCTGAGTACTACAGATAGTCTCAGCATTTTTACTACAGACATTCGGAGAGCGTTTGCCAAGGGAGAGTATTTGGTGGGCGTTTTTCTGGATGTTGCATCTGCATATGATAATGTTCTTCTTCCCGTACTCAGGCAGAAGATGCACCAGCTGAGTATTCCGCCGAGGTTGAATCATTTTATATGTAGTTTGCTAACCGGTAGAACGGTATCTGTTAAACATCCGCTACTTACAATACCTTCCAGACAAGTCTGGAAAGATCTTCCTCAGGGTTCATCTCTTGTCCTCTGCTGTATAACATCTACACTCATGACCTAGAATTGTCTGTAAATAATTTTTGTAATATCCTTCAGTATGCTGATGATATCGTCCTCTATTACAGCTCAAATTCTGTGGAGGACATTACTTATAGATTAAATACTGCTTTGCACTATCTTAACCAGTGGCTCTCTAATCATGGTCTGGCACTATCTGTAGCGAAGTGTCAGGCGGTGGTGTTTACTAAAAAGAGAGTTATTCCAAATTTTGAAATTTCTTATGATAATGAATCCATAAATTTTGCAGATAATGTTAAATTTTTAGGCATGATTCTCGACAAACGACTGAACGGAATTGCCCATGCTCAATATCTCACAAAAAAATGTGAAAAAAGTATTAATGCTTTAAGAGCTGTATCTGGTGTGTGGTGGGGTGCACACCCTTATACTCAAAAACTGCTGTACAATGCTGTAATCCGTAGTCATATTGATTATGGATTATTCGTTTTAGACCCCTTCAATAAAATTGCTACAGAAAAGCTCAATAGAATCCAATACAAGTGTTTAAGAATTATATTGGATGCAATGAAGTCTTCTCCCATCAATGCACTGCAGGTGGAATGCGTTGACCCGCCTTTTCCTATCCGCCGTCAATTCCTTTCTGACCGATTTGTAGGCAAAATGTTACAGCTGGCCTCCCATCCCCTATGGTCTAGGTTATCGGACCTAGCCCATCTCATCCCTCGGGGCAAGCCCCAGCCTTACCTACTCATTAGTTTCCTAAAATTTACTTCTCTTCCTCACCCCTTATCTAAGTATCCATCCAACCCCTTATTTTGCACACGCTATAAAGCTTTAGTATTTAACCCTCCTGTCATCACTAATCTTGGCCTAACCAAGGGAGCTGGTGACACCAACACAAAATTTCAGACCATAGTAAATGAAAATTGGCCAAATCATATCCTCATCTATACAGATGCATCGAAGCTTTCTAAGGAAAGCTGTGTTGGTGCAGCTTGCTGGATAGCAAAATTCAAAATTATATTACAATTTAAATGTCCCCCCGAATCGACTGTGTTTACAGGAGAGGCTGTTGCTGTTTTAGAAGCAATCCTGTTCACATCTTCCCACAATTTCAAACAGACTGTTATTTGTACTGACTCATTAAGCTGCATACTGGCTATAAAGGGAAATCCGTTTTGTAGTAAATTAAGATCTTCAATTATTTTAAGGATTCGAGAAGAATTGTACTTGTGTCATCTAAAGGGCTTGGATGTTACTTTGGCATGGATTCCAGGTCATTCTGGAATCTGTGGGAACGAATCTGCAGACTCCTGCGCAAAATTAGCCATCCAGTGTGGCATTTCAGGTAACTTCTCTATTTCGGCACAAGACTTGTTGTCTCTGACATCTTCTCATTTGGATACATCCTGGTCTAAATTCTGGGATCTGTCAAAATCTCAGAAAGGTAAGTATTTTGCTTCCATCCAACCTAACATTCCAAGGCGACCTTGGTTTTTTCTCAAAAATTTACTGAACGGAGTGTTATAACTATTATTTGTCGCTTGAGCCTTGGACATACATGTACTCCTGTTCACCTGGCTAAGATCAGGGTCAGGGACTATTTACTTTGTGAATGTGGCCTAGACGACGGTTCCCCATCTCACATCCTTTTCTCCTGTCCTAAGTTAATCCACCCCTTATATGATGTTCTTCCTTATAAAGTTCCCCGTCCCCTTAATGTTCAATGTTTGTTAATGTTTGTGTTTAGTCCTTAATGTAAATTTTTATGTAAATATATTAAGTATAACAAAATAAAATTGTAAGCTAACATTATTGTAAAATATTATCTACTACTAACCATCTATGTTTATTTTTTTGTATAAATTTATTATTTTGTTTTAGGTGATGGTAATACTAAGTGGATCTTTTTTCTTTACATGCACTCTCTTATCGTTTAATTTTCTATATATTTTTTTTTTTTTTTTTTTTACCGTACATTCTCCTTCGTGTGCTCTCCATTCAACGTGACATTGGCGAAGTGATTCTGTGCTCAACTGGCACGCTCGGAACGCCATAACGAAAGAACTGAACTGAACTGAACTGAAGTTTATCAATTTACTAGGAAGTTTATAAACTTTCGTAGGATTCTAAACGGGAGATAAATTGTATTATTTTACGCCTACATTTTCGTAAATTTATCAATTTCCGACGTCACATGGTAAATTTGTAAACTAAAGGATATCTGTTTGTAAGATTCTGTATGGTTCGACCAATGACAGAAGCTCTTTTAAATATACACATCTTTGAAATACGTAAAATAACACACTGCCCTCTAATTGGTCAATGTTCATAGTGGCAATGCTTGTGTCCATAGACCTCAGTACAATCAGACTTGACAAACTATAAATTGAAAGCGACAATGCCTGGTTACTCTCTGGCTCTGATGTAGTGAGTCGAGTTTGCTATTATCAGTTTCAATAAGCTATCAAAGGTATTTTATTTTAAAATTAAGTAAGTAGTTACTAGCTAAAATACAGGAATACTCTTACAAAACATACTAATTAACACTACTTCACTCTATTTTAATTAAACGACAGAAATTATGTAATACAAAAGGCTTCATTTATTATCAAAAAAATATAAAACATACCAGCTTCTGGCAAAAAAAAAAACCTCAAGAAATTATATCTTTTTTGTCCGTCTTTTACATACTTGTTCATTGTTACATAATTCAGTAATTAGTAATTATTTATTTCAGTCTTAACATGACTTAAAAAACATATAGTAAAATTAAATAAAAAATATTTAAGTACTTATTATCTACTTATTGGCACAAGTCAAAGATTTATGGCACCTTGAATTGCACAATATATTAGCTTTTTTACAATTGCACTTATTTGATAAACACTGTCCCTTAGAATTTTTTTTGCAGTTGCATTGCTTTATTCCTTGCCCGCCAAATGTAGAAGACATCGCAGATATTTTTCTTAATGGTAACCTGGTCTGTAAAAAAAACACAAAGCACATAAAAATTATAAAGTCATTTTTATATAATTAGGAATAATAGTAAAAATTGTACCTCAGGAAGAGTTTCATTCAAAATTTCACCTGGGGTTGACAGGACAGCGTTTCGAGGCAACCAGTCACTAATAACGCCTAACGAAGTGCCAACTTTGTAAAGTTCATTCCTTTTCTCTATTACTTTGCCGACAACATTCTTGCTATCTAGAGGTCCCCTATCTACTTTCGGTACTTCAACTAACACGGTAGCACCAACATCAATATTTTTGAACTTTTTAGAAGAATGGTCTGTCATTTTTTCTGCTGCTCTTTTCAAATTTAAGTACGAGTCCTTCCTTTCCCTCAAAATGTTTATTTCGTTTGTGCACAATTTACATATAAACTGCGAAACATAACCTTCGTCATTGTTTTCTATTAATTCTCCACACATAACGTGTGTGATACGTTTACATTTATTACATGTATGAGCCCCAGATGATTCATTATTGCATATGTGACAAAACAACCTATCTGATTCGACAACATTTTAAGGAGTCTCGATTCCATTTACAACGCCTGCGCCTGTGCTTTCACTGTCAAGTACAAGTACTTTGACTTGCTCAGTGTCAGATATATTTTTATCAAGAGCTTTACAAAGGTTTTCTTTATCAGAAGTTATATTTCCATGGTCATTTACGGTCTTATGTTCATTTTCATTTACAGATTTTAAGAACGTCTCTAAATCCTCTTCCATTTTAAATTGAGAAATTATATTCTCAGACAAATGTGTAGAAGTTAGACCGCATCTAGGATCATCTCCAAACAGGGCTTTTAACGGTGTCCTTGCAATCGTAGAATGGTACGATGAATTTTTCTGGAATTGGGCAAAGTAACAACCTATTGACCAATTAGTGGAATTATTATCCACCATCCAAGCACGAATCATATTCTTCACGTCTTGGTTTGAACGTTCTACACTTCCCTGGCTTTGGGGGTATCTAGGTCTTCCATTAACAATTTTGCAAGCTGGCCATAAGCTCATAATTTCTTTCAATATTGATGCCGTGAATTCACGTCCATTGTCGCTCTGGAGAATATTGGGGCAACCAACTTCTAAAAATATCTTTAAAATTTCAATTGCTACTTCTTTTGCTTCTTTGCTTTTAAGTGGCCGTAAAAAACAAAATTTGGTCAAATGATCTTGGTACTGTAACATCCATTTGTACTCCCCATCTGGAGATGATTGAAAATCCACCAGATCTACCTGTCCTCTTCTATTAAAGTCATCTGTAATTAGTGGCTTCACGACTATCCCAGTTTTAGGAAAACTTTTCTTGGAAAGGCAAGTTTTGCACAATTGAAGAAAAATATTTATGGCAAACACTGGAACCATGTACTTGTCTTTCAAGCTGTAAATAATTTTGTCACGTCGTCCGTGACCTATAGCAACATGTGCATCAAGTATTTTTTGGTAGTATTTACTGCTTGGAACTACTTGTATCACTGGATCCTGCTGAGATTTCCTTTTTAATATCAATACTTTTTCGTCACTAAAAGTCATAATGTCATACTTTTTGGCATGATAATATTCCTTATCTGTGGGCCGACTTCCCAAAACTTTAGCTTTATTATAATTTTCTATCATTTTAATAACATTTTTAATTTTTTCCTCTGTCCATTCGGATTTCTTACTATTTTGGTCATGCCCACTATAATACTTTCGTAGTTCTGTGGTAAATTTTCCTTTGTCAACAAATATTTTAGCATTTACCACACTATCTCTTTCCTTTTGGGTGTCCGCAGCTTGTAGGTCACTCATTATAAGTACAACTAAATAAACCTCACAAAATTAACCTATTCTTCACAGTTTCAACACAGTTCAACATTTAAAACTAATAAATCGCACGAGCAAACCGGTTTGTTTATGTTCCGTGGCGAACAGTGGCGGCTGCGAGGAAGGAAAAGTGACACGTGACAGTTAACCAATCAGATCGCGCGTGGCGTTTGATTATTGCTTACTTATTATTTTACGAGTGAGTTCAGTAAGTTTATCAATTTACGAAAATGTAGGCGTAAAATAATACAATTTATCTCCCGTTTAGAATCCTACGAAAGTTTATAAACTTCCTAGTAAATTGATAAACTTAGAATCTTGTTATTTTCCGTGACATATACATATATATATATATATATATATAAATATATATATATATATATATATATATATATATATATATATATATATATATATATATATATATATATATATATATATATATATATATATATATATATATATATATATATATATACGGAGAAGGTTTGTATAATAATCTCGTTGATGCCTCTCGCCACCAGGGGACGTTGCAGAGTAGCAACGCTGCCCCGTTTAACCGATTGTCATAATTATTATAAAAATGTATTTTTACACTGAGGAAACGAATATGTTCATATATGTCACCAGGTGGCGCTGCAGAATAGCAACTTCTGCCCCGTTCAACCGATAGTCATGAAAATCATTATGACCATGTATTTTTACACAAATAAACGAATATGACATGTTCATAGATGTAACTCGCCACCAGGTGGAACTTCAGATTATTATTCGTATTAATTGAAGTTACCACCAGATCTCGCTTCCATGTATCAACTTGACCGCCGCCGGGTATCCCAATGATCCCGACAGATATGCCATTCGAATTCAAACGTTTACAGTTCCCGGTACGACTAGCTTTGCCTATTATCAAAAACTATTAATGCCTTAATCGCAATAAATATTAAGAAAGCAGAAGGACAATCGTTACAATTAAATTGGAGAATCTATGCTTTTTACATGGATAGCTCTATGTGGCTTGCTCACGTGTCGAAAAAAATTCTGATGTACTGATTTTTCTTAAATTTACTTTAATTGTTGGCGTAGCGACGCGCGCCGGGTACAGATAGTATAAATGTAAAGAATTTGTTAGGTAGAATGTGCTAGTATTCTTTTTATCTTGTATAATCCATCTGTCAATGTAACAAACTAGTGTAAATTTCCTGTTATATTTCCAATTTTCACTTTTCTATATTTAGTTAGCCACGGAGACGAAGGTGCGGGCAAAAGCTAATAAGTAATTAATAAAACAGCGTATGGCACTTAAACTTTGCTGTTATTTATCAAAATATACAAGATACCTATTTAATTATTTTAACTCTGTTGAATTTACTAAGGCTTTTTCATACTTTCGGTTTTTAATTTAGGTTGCGACAGATTAGACCTTTCTAATGAAGTTACAGTTGTGGTTTTGACTTCCGTTTCAATACTATTCAAACGAAGTTTATATACTATAGTTAAAGTCAATACCAATATTTTTTATTGTACTAAATAGGTATAAGAAATAGAAATGTTAAAAAATGTGTACAAAAGTACTTATCATATCAATCTATAAGAGATTTTTTCCAGCCAACCAGTGGAAGTGGAAGAGGAGCGACAGTTAGCGGGAAAGAACACACCAAGTACAATTAAAGAAAAAATTAAAAACGAAATAAGAAAGAATAACCAATTATACAAAAACACAAGTCAATTGGGTGCTGTTTCATGTGCTGTGCTGTATCATCTATTATTACTTTTATTTTGAGTGTCCTTTTAAAATAAATATATCATAGAGTATCAAATTAGTTTTATTATTGTTAAAGGATATATTATTAGCAAAATCCGCATTGGATACTAATGCATTATTCCGTTTTTTTAATTTAATTCCGGTTCTAATTTCGAAACCAATACTAAAAAAATCAGTTCAGTTCCATTACATCTACATTTTTATTATTATGTGCATGTGCTAAATATACAATCTTTATTATTTTAATTTTATATAGCTTATTCAATTTTATGCTATGACATTGTTTATATTATAGCTATCAATATTTGGTATCTCTGTTTATCGCACCAGTGGAAACATATTTGTAAGTAAAAAAAAAAGAATTGTAAGACAGTTGAATCAAGCGGCTTAAAGCGATTAAAAGTTTCATCAATTTGAAAAAAGTTTTGAACAGTTATAATAAGTGGCTTTAAACGATTAAAAACTTCATCTTAATTGAAGTTTTTAAGTGCATAGATACTTCTGTGGACATTGTCTTTAAATGAATTTTAACATTGGTATGATAGAATATAAGATTGATTGATCACAGAGGTATTTGGACAGTGAAAACTAATGGTAATGCGTAATTTAGATAGGTCTACACTTAGTTCATCAAACAAAGTACTGCTTAGCTTTACTTCCAGCAATATAATGGGCACTGCACGGTGCATTTATGAAATTATAAGTGATTCTTCTCTTAATATTCGACATGTAATTTATCAAACGCTTCTCATAGGGATAACAATATCACAATTTTGATTAACAATCCAACGAAATTACAACCAAAACATTTTTCATTTATTACCTTTTTTTTACGCTGGGAAATGCATTTTATGCAGACCGTCCCTTCAGAAAACAATTCCTCTCGAGCGGTACTGTGGGACTCATCAGAGTATCCGATACTACCCACTAAAACCCAGTGGAAACCCTCTTCATAGCAGGTATCAGCGGGAACCCTTCTTCTAACTGGTTAAGTCTTGTAGTGTGAATTCCAAACAGTAGACTCATACTCAAGGATAGGTGTAACAAAATAGTTGTACAAAAGTATCAAAGTACTAAGTTCTTTAAAATCTCTGGAAATTCTAAAAATAAAGCCAAGCATTCGATATGCTCTAGCTATCGTTCTGTTAATATGTAAGTTAAAGGTTAGTTTATGATCTAGATATATTGCCAGGTCTCTCACCTCAGACACTCGTTTAATCTCAGCACCATCGAGGCGATAGTCATATGCAAAAGGATGACGTTTGCGAGTGAAGCTGATAACACTACATTTATTAATATTTAAAAATAAGCTATTTTCGTTACAATAAAAGCTTAGCTTGTGGAGATCTTCCTGTAAAAGTAAGCAATCAGATATCGATGAAATCCTCTTACAAATTTTCATATCATCGGCGTACGTAAGAATATTTATGAATGTTTTATAATATTGATGACATCATTTATGTATAAATTAAAAAGTAAAGGACCGGGATGAGATCCCTGGTGTACACCGGACGTAACAGGAACGAAAGATGAGTAATGGCCCATGACTGTAACTGCCTGACTACGGTTATGAAGGTACGAACATAGCCACCTAAGTAGATCACCATGTATACCGACTTCTTTAAGTTTGTTTATGAGGATCATATGAGAAATTTTATCAAAGGCTTTAGAGAAGTCGGTGTACACAGCGTCCACCTGAGAGGACTCATCTATTAATGAAGACAGTCGATAAACTAATTCACAGAGATTAGTTTCAGTAGATTTATGGTTCATAAAGCCGTGTTGTTGTTCTATTATGACATTACGCAATAATGGAAAAATAGACACAGTACACAGCTTAGAGATTGGTCTGTAATTCTGTATATTATGTCTGTCACCGGACTTAAATACAGGTACCACATAAGATCGCTTCGAAGGCATGACTTCAGTTGAAAATGATTTTTTCCCTAGGACTTGCAGTCTTGATGAGTGACGGGAGGGTTACCATGATCCACAGTAGCACTTCTAGGATAGGGGGAGTTGGAAGTACGCAAAGTGCCTTCTCCTTACCCCTAGCCTACGACGGCGGACTGGGTTAGCGCTACACTCTCGCGCCCACTCCACTGTCTCCTTCAATGCAATGACTGATTTGCAGAAGGAGACCATTGCAGACCAGTTCCTCTCACAGTCCAGCATAGCCCCTATCACGCTGGAAAATGAGAGGTCACTACCCACCACAGCCAATAAAGCGTGACGTTGGGGGGCCCAAGCGGGACACTCGACCAGAGTGTGATGCACTGAATCCACGGAGGCATCACACTCATGGCACGCCGGTAAGAGCTCTCGACGTGCAATCTGATGCAGGTATTTGCCGAAACAGCCGTGCTCCGTCAGCACCTGCACCAGCCTGAATGTCAGGAAACTAAACCGTCTTTCGACCCAACGCTTCAGGTGAGGCCGGATTGCCTCCACCGTCGCTAAGCCCACCACTCTAGATCCACCATCCACAGTTGGATCAGAGCTTCGTCTGCTCTCCTCCTGATCCGCGCGATATCTTTCCGCGATGATTGCAAGCTTCGCAATCGCTCGCTTACGCAGAATGCATGTACTCTGGCAAGCACTTCCGCCTGCAATTCTCAAGGCGGATCGCTTGCCAGGAGGGTCGCCGCCGTCCATGACACCGTACGATACCCTCGAATCGCTCTCACCGCTATCTGCTGCGCTTTTCGCAAAAGGGCCTTAGTTCGAGCGGTGAGAGAATCCACCCACACAGGAGAACCATACAGAGCCATCGATTTCAACACACCGACATAAAGCTGCCGGCATGTAGCATCCGGCCCTCCAACATTTGGCAGAAGCCTGCCGAGGGCCCCGGCGGCGTCCAATAGTTTCGGCGCAAGCTGGGCGAAGTGTGAAGCAAACGACCATCGTCCATCCAGGATCAGACCTCCTGTCCCTGAATGAGCAGAGTAGCCCCACGAGTAGGGGCCTCTACGTGGGCCATGGAATAGGAGAGCCTCAATCTTGGACCTTGAAACCTTCAGACCCAGCATCACAATACGGCCCTTGTGAACTGACCTATCAACTCACAACGACAATGGATATAGATGGGCAGGTGGATGTTGTGTACACGGACTTTTCAAAAGCGTTTGATAGGATCTCTCATAATTTGTAAGTGAAAAAACTTAGTGCTTTAGGTATAATGGCTTATACATGGTGATTTGCTCCGTTGGCTTGAATCTTATTTGAGGCACCGCTGTCAGGCCGTAGCTGTTAAGGATTATTGTTCGTCATTTGTTCCTGTCACTTGCGGGGTGCTCCAGGGTTCTCATCTCGGACCGTTATTATTTAATATTTTTATTAATGATGTAACCAAATACATTCATAATTGTAGCATTTTTCTTTATGCTGACGACATGAAGATATTTAAAGTTGTCGAATTTCATAGGGACTGCGTTTTACTTCAAAATGATCTAGATAGCTTGGTGAATTACTGTGAACATAACCTTTTAAATTTAAACATAAACAAATGTAGCACTATAACTTTTACAAGAAAGAGAAAAGCAATATCATTTGACTACAACTTACATAATACGGTGTTGTCTAGAGTCTCTAAAGTTCGAGATTTGAGTATTTTTTTAGATCAAAAGTTAAGTTATGGATATCATATTGACTACGTAACGTCTAAGGCCTATCGAATGCTTGGATTTATTCTTAGATCTTCAAGGGAGTTTAAGGATTGCCATACGCATATTCTACTTTTTAATGCTTATGTAAGATCCCTCTTAGAATATTGTTCTACGGTTTGGAGCCCGTTTTATAAAAAACATATAAATAAAATTGAAAAAAATCAATCAAAATTTTTAAAACATTTGAGATTTAGATGTGCCTGTTCCGACAATTCAAACTATAAGGTTCTTGCTAGTGTTACCCCATTAAGTTTACGCAGAGGCTTAAGGGATCAATTATTTCTATACAAAATTGTCAATAATCTTATTGATTTTAAAACCCTTTTTGGTAAAATTTTCTTTGACTGTTCACGTCTTAGCTCAAGAAACGAATCACTATTTTTTGTTCCTCGTTGTAGAAATGATTTTGCCAAAAATGTGTTTCTGTTACGTGCATGTAAGAGTTATAATATAAATTGTAATGATTTAGATATATTCAACATGAAAATTAGTAATTATAAGAAAAAATTGCGTGAATTGTCCTAGGCTTTGATATTTCAACTATTTCATAGTTTAGCTTTCTGTTTTTGTTTTTTTTTTTTTGTATTTTCAATTATATATATTAATTTTAAGTGGAAAGTTTATTGATTTATGTTAAATTTTTGTGATTTTATTGTATGTGTTACTGTAATTGTATGTTTCCCAAACATAAATAAAATAAAATAAAAATACAAAAAATAAGGTGCCGGCCTCTGCTAAGCGTGCAGCTTTCTCATAATTTGATCCCCGAGCTGTGACGGGAGTGTCATCGGCATAGCAAATGACACTTATTCTGGGAAAAAAGACGGCAACGCAGAAGCCAGCCGTACCCGAGATTCCACAGTAACTGACCCAACACTGACCTCTGTGGGACCACGCAATTGACCCTTCGTTGACCGATCCGACCGTCTGCCCCAATCCACAACACTACCCTGTCTTGAAGGCAATCTAGCAACTGTAGGTCTAACAACTGCCGGAGATATAAAGGTACTCTGTGATACCGCAGAGTCTCTCTTAAGGTCTCAAACGGCAAGCTGTTAAAGGCGTTGACCACGTCTAATGAGACGGCAAGCAGAACATCTCTCTCTGTTGTTGCAGCTAACGACCGAGTCTTTAAGGCGTTTAGGGCGTCGATAGTTGATCGACCAGCCCTGAACCCGAATAGAGCCTCTGAAAGACACGCGCCTACCTCCTCTAAATGTTGAATAAGACGAGAGGCAATTGTCTTTTCTAAGCTTTTGCCTGTCTCATTCAGCAACACTAAAATGGGGAAAGGGGAATCCTGAGGTCGACCCCCTTTGCGCAGTAGACACAACGCTCCTTCCTTCCAAATCTTTGGGAACTGTCCTGTTAAAAGACACTGATTAAGCAGTTTCCGAAAATTTTCGTTTAGATATTCCAGGGCGATACTTAAAGCCCTTCCTGGAATACCGTCCGGTCCTGAAGCCGTCTGCTTGGCCTTTAGTCTCTTGAGTGCTAAGTTCATCTCCTCTTCACTTATACAACGGGGGGTCTCATGTAATTCTCCCTCGCGCTCTGAGAAATAGGCCATTCTAGGAGGAATATGTCTAGTTGGATCTGGAAACAACGTAACCACAATTTGCGAAAGAAAAACTGCGAAGTTTATTTCGGGCAGCAAGATAGGGACGCCTCCATGGGTCCCTATTCAAGCTTGCTAACATTGCATGACGGGCCTCAGACTTTGCTTGCCTAATGGTAAGCTTTAGGGCCTTTTTTCATTCCTTGTATTTACTTTATAGCTTTGCTGCTATTGGCTTTCAAGCACAGAGTCGTTTTCATTTATTACCTACCGTAATAAATTGGAATAAAAATATAAATATATGAAAAATATTTTTAATATATTTATTTTTTTAATATTAATAAATAAAATAATAATAATTATTATAAATAATAATAATATTATAAATACTATATAATAATAATTTAAAAAATATTTATTTGCTATTAATTAATTATTTATATGGTATCATTATCTGATAATAAGAACTGTCAAATTGACAAATATGTGGTTTGTTGACGCATGAATAGTTTTGAGGTGGAGTTTCCGATCTGCTCATTAATTTTATTTCACCATTTAATTTAATTATATATAATAAAGTTATTTATATATAAAATGTCCGGTCAAAACGTTAACGTATGCGACATAGGCGACGATGTAAAAGAGGTGCTGAAAAAGTTTCGTTTTCAGAAGCATACCTCGAACAGCGCTTTAATATTGAAGGTAGGGGGAATTGTTTGTTATTATCATTTTTGCATTATTTACAATGGAAATGTAATGAAATTTTGTTCCGCCTACGTTTTTATCTCTAGACTCTGCTTGGCATGCCGTATTAACAACAAATATGAATATTTCACTTTGTTTTAGATATTTATTCAACAGCTGTATTTTAATGGAGTATGGTTTATATATATTAAGAGTAATGATAAGTATTAAGCTTCTTACATTCCATTTATGTAGAGGGAAATAATCTCATTACCAATTTAATATTTATGATTTATATTTTTTAATAGTGTTTTAACACAACAATTTCTCTCAAATGACAAATTTAAAATTTGAATAAAAATATAAATTTAATTATTTTGTTAATTTAATTATAAATTTAAACGTATATACAATTGACAGCATTGCATTGTTCACACAAGTTGTAGAATCAAACCCAACAATCATCATCATATCTTTAAATTTTGTTGGAAATATTTTTATGCTAAAATATTTATTAATATTTACATAATGTAATTTAGTGTCAAGCTGTATCTTTAGTGGCGTAGCCAAGGAATAGGTAGCCAAATGCTACATTAATAGGTAATTCATAGTAATTATTTTGGCAAAGCAACACGCCTCAAATTTGGTGGAAAGTGGGAAATTGAAAATATTAAATATTTCATTTCTTCGAGTGGGGATTGAACCCACAATCTGTCGTTTACAAGCACACGCTTATGCCACTGTACTGCTGCTTAGGACATGCCTATAACAATAGTCAGTTACAATTTTACAGTAAATTTCAGAAACTCAGTATTATTTATTTAGGTACTGTATAAGAACGAATCATGAGTCATTAGTTATAATTACCCTGTCATACCATCACATATACATAATAAAAACATGATGCAATTTCCTTATCTGATATATTTTTTTTGATTAGATATACTAAACTGTAATGGACCGACATTTAGACTCTCTTACTCCCATTCTGCCACTACTCGTACCTCAAAGAACAATTTAAGTTCTTGAGGTGGAACGCACCAGATCAATTATGTTAATTAATTTCTTATAGTGTAACACACTACAAAAAACTATGTTATTAAATATTATTTCAGATTGCTTGAGGCAGTTGTGGCACTGGCCACAAGCAGCTTTAAAGACAAGAGATTCTGTATTTAACTTCCATATAATGATATAAATTTTAATGTAGAATATTTTCGTTTACTCTCTCCGGTAATGGGGCGTTGTTGAGTCTCCCCACTTAACACAAAATGCCTAAAAAAACAAATAATCTCTGTGTGAACCTGACGCCTTTGCCTCTTCTTACAAAAGCATATCACATTATTGATAGTTTCTGCCTGTCATAGTGCAGAAACGTGCAACTGTAAATATCAGGCTGTGGATTCGATCTCCACACGAGTTCGTGAAATATATAATTTATTAAGATGCGGCGTTGAGTTCCGCCACTCTACACGCAAAATCTCAAATTCGCCAGAAAGTTGAGAACGGAACTGATTATCTTTACATAAGGTTCCCAAGTTCCCTCTGCCTCACGTGCGGGATACAGCGTAAAGCTAAGAAAAAAATATACTCTTTCAGGTGAACAGAGAAAAGCAAGCTCTTGAGGTAGACGAAGAACTGGAAAATGTGGAGTTAGAAGAGCTTCAAGATATCTTACCGTCTCATCAACCTAGATTTATAGTATATAGGTAAGTTAATAATTGAGTTTCGCCACTTAACACACAATGCCTCAAATTTGGCAGAGAGTGGAGAATGGAACGCTGTGTCTTAACACTAGGTTCCCAAGTTACCTCGGCCCACTCTGCCATGTGCTGGGATACAGTGGAACGCTGAGCAGTATACTATTGGTGGAAGACAGTCTAGGACGATGGTTGTGAGTTCAATCGCCCACTGTCTACCAAATCAGTCTGGCAGAGAGTGGACGGTGCGTGGGAAACGTAGGCTCGTAACACTACGTTCATCTGCCCAACGTGATATTTGTGGGATACAGTAGGTACATGAAAAAATATTACCATGACTCCATGGAAATGAGTATGGTTGTGGGGTTCAATCCTAACGCAGGGAAATCATTATATTCCAGTTTATTGTTCTCTATGTGATTCAGTAAGGCAAATAGCAGTGTTAAGTCTCCTCTATCAGCTTAGGGCGCGTTCAAGTATTATGTAACGCAATTTTTGAAGATTTTTGACCCTCTCCCACCCCCATGTAACGTGCCGTAACGTTCTTAATAACAAATTCCCTATTTTTTTTTATTTGAATACAAAAAACCAATGTTACGTAACACATGGTTCGAACCCCCCTTCTGCCCTTGAAACGCATCGTAACGTACTAAACTTAAATTTAAAAAGCGTATAAAAATTTTGAACGAAGCAGGATTTGAACCCGCGCCTCTGGAAAACCGTTCCAGCGCTCTGAGCAACTAAGTCATTCGTTCTCACCAAGCTCCGTCGAAATTATCATAAATAAGTTGTAACAAGCGTATAAGAATTTCGACGGAGCTCGGTGAGTACGAATGGCTTAGTTGGTCAGAGCGCTGGAACGGTATTCCAGAGGCGCGGGTTCAAATCCTGCTTCGTTCAAAATTTTTATACCCTTTTTAAATTTAAGTTTAGTATTTTCTGTCCTAAGTGTGGAATAACACTTTAAAACATAGTAAAAAAAAAAGCATCGTATTGTTTTACAAGACCCCCCCTTCCCTCCAAATTGCGTTACGTAATATTTGAACGCCCCCTTACTTTGTTTTGAAAAGTGTCTTGATTCGAGTTTACCTCTGCTTACACAACAGTTGACGAGTCTTGGCCTCTGGAAATGGCTACGCAGATTTGAATATAGTTAAATTCAAAAAGACTTACTTTAGCCTCAGTGGTATCCGTGGTGGGCTTGCCACGACTGGCCAACGGTACTGTACGTTGATATAAGCAAGTCATGAGCGTGACACGTATAAAATTACATATTTAATTAATTTTTTTTGGGCTTCACGCTATATCGCGGACAAAGCAGGGTAGGCAGAGGGAACCTAGGAGTCTGCCTTTGCCTGTGTTGGCGGAAGTCAACGCCGCGCTATGCCTCGTTACCAGAGCGAGGAAAATTAAAATATTGAATGTTTAATTTCTTCGAGTAGAAATCGAACTCAATACCTGTCACGTTTACACTCGCACGCTTTTGCCTCTGTACCAAGCATTTATAAATAAACATTTTTTAAAAAAGAAGAATATATGAGAAAGAAGACAATTAATTATTATTTTAAAATAAATAATCATTTCAATTAAAAGATATGTTATAAACAAAAGAAAAAAATATATTAAAAAATAAAATGTTGTCTGTTCCAGTTATAAAATGGAACACAGCGACGGACGAACATCATTCCCAATGTGTTTCATATTTTACACACCACGCGACGCTCATATGGAGCTTCAGGTATTCTTATATATATATTTCTATTTATATTAGCTTAGGATCTTATCTAGGCACACGGCAGCGTGTCAAGCCAAGTTCAAAAAAAGGAACTGGCTAACCAGCGACGATGTCACTTTTGACCCTTCCATAACTTAAAACTTATTTAATGTAAACATATGAAACTACATGTGTTTATTTATATCCATAAGGATTTGGAAAACTAAATTTCACTCAATTTCATGAAGCTACCTCAAACGATTAAAAAGATATGAAAGTTATTTTCCACTGACTGACTGACTGACTTATATAGATCAAGGACCTAATACACTTTCAGATGACCTGAAAAGATGAAATTTGGAATCTCGCAGAATGGCAAGTTTTTATTAGGATAAAAAAATATTTAAATAAATTGAATTACTTTTTAAATGACTGATGTAATGAAAACCGGTCAGGTCAAATCTTAAAAATGGTACTACTATACTACCTACTTTAAAATGTAGCATTTTTAAAATGTTTCATAAAATTATATTGTTGCTACTCAGCTTCACGCTGTATCCCGCACATGGCAGGGTAGGCAGAGGGAACTTGGGAACCTAGTCCTTTCGGCCGAATTTGAGGCATTGCTTGTACTCAACAAGCAATATATTCGGCGGTAATCAATTCGGCGGTAATCAACGCTGCGTTTGTCTTGTACCAGAGCGAAGAATTAAAAACATTAAATATTTAAACTGAAAATATAAAATATTTCATTTCTTCGAGTCCCCACTCGAACCTAAAGGATCAATGCTTCTTTTTGTTTCAAATAAAACAATTATTACGATATTCTCAGATTTTATATCACTCAAACGCTTGACACAATAGTCGAGAGAGAATTGAACCTACCTCCGTTGTCACATCCCTTTAAGAAGCACTCATTTCTGTATTGCCATTTAAATAATGTTTAGATAGAATGTTATTTAATCTTATTGAAAATATTTTAATATTATAAATTGAATATTAATGTACGATGTGATAATGGATGTATATTACATAATAATAACAACCTAATACAATGTCTTGGCTAATGAACCTTACAAACCGAACCCACAGTCTGTCGGTTACAGTCACACGCTTGTGCCGCTGCGCCACGACAGTCCTTTATATTGTTGCTAATATATATTTATATACATATTTGGATTTTGTACAGAACTTGGCGTTATTAAGATCTCTATTCATTTTGCGGTGAAGCCAACAGCCAAGCATATTTTTAATATTGAACTTGGCTCACCTTTTTCAGATATATGTTTTCGGTACACAATTTCAGTATCACAATTTTCGAGTGCGTGTTAAGTGGCGAAACTCAACGCCGCGGTGTGTTTTATTACTAACGTTATGAAAAAAAACGATTACCTCAAACCACCTGGAATAGAATTAGAAGTGAATATATATATTTTTTTATAATGCAATGTATTTATTATTCTAAAAAGATAGACATATGTATATATTTAAATAAGTATGTCTGTACATATGTATTTGTGCACTAACAAACATTAATCTCGTATAAATAATATATTTTTCCTGGTTTACTTCATACTGTGCTACTTTGATAATTCATTTTTATATCTATTCTATATGGATTGTTGTATACTGAAAACTATTGAAAGACAAATCGCGGCGTTAAGTTCCGTCACGCATTGCCTCCAGAATTCGGTGTAAAGTGGGAAACGACACTTTCTTAACGGAAATGGAGAACCGCCGCCTATCTGTACAAGCGAGGAAATAATAATATTACAAAATTAATTTCCTCTTCAGGGTATCGAACCAGCAAACTGCCGCGTTTACAGTCGCATATTTGTGCTGTTGCGTCACTACGGACGTCAATGTCGCTTCTTATACATAAATAGATAATATAATAAATGTTTATTATAATTTTTAACTATATACAATGTATAAATCGCGTACTCATATAACTTTCCAAAAGAAACAGATTCTATGTCCGAACGGAAAGTGGGGAACGGAAGTGGAACGGAGTGTCTTGACACTAGTTTCCCAAGTTCCCTCTGCCTACCCTGCCATATGCGGGATATAGCGTGAAGCTGAGTTATAAAACTATACGTCATACAATATTCATCATACATAAGTACATACAAACATACATACACATACATACATGAATATTTACATTCTATATAAATTTATATATTATTATTATTATTATTAATATATTAAAAAATATGATTTATTATGTCTCAGGTAATGTACGCAGGTACACAGCGCGCTCTGGCCGCGGCCGTGGGGGCGCCGCGGCTGCTAGAGGTCAGGGAAATAGATGAACTGACAAACGAGTGGCTCGATGAGAAATTACGGAAGTAACGGACAAACATACAGATTTGTATGTATATGTATATGTGTTTAAAAGGAAATATAAATGGGGGACAGAGTGTTACAAAAAAGCTTGAAATACGAAATATATATCATCATTGTTTTAGGATAGCATCTGATTGACAACGCGAAGGTTTTAAGCGCTGAAAGTATATCTATATAAGTTTTTAAGTAAAACGGCGTTGAAATCCGCGTTTCAACGCGCAGTGTCTCGAAATTGGCTGACAAGTGGGGAACAGAGTGTCTTAACATTAGGTTCCCGCTATCCACCCTTCTATATATATGAAAAACATTATAAAATTTAAATAAGAATTAAGCAAACAGTATCTTGTATTTAAACTACAGAGTAAAAATCTTGCTTACAGATTTATAAAAATTATAGAATGATTTTTTTTGTATGAAAAATAATTTGCCATTAGAAATAAAAATAAAATTATATAATACAGATAATTTATTGATTTTAAAACTTATATTGTCTGTGTTAAATTAAAAAAAATATATATTTGTGATTTTTTATATTAAAATGATATAGAAATGATAAAATTTAGAAAAAGGTATTAATGGGTCTTCACTAGGGAGATGTATTTTTTTTTATGTATAATTTTTGTTTACATGTATTTTATCTATAGTAATTAAAAAATATCAAATAGATAAAAAAATATGTAAAAATCGTGATGTGACAAGATTATTTTATTATATTCAGAAAAAATATTATCCTCCCTTCTTCTTTTTTTTGTACTTTTTTATATATTTTGCAACTTTATTTATTTATTAGCTGTGTACTTATTGCAAATCACTTTAATTTTAAATGAACACAGCAAAACTTATATATTTTCATAAATTATCTATAATTATATTAATTATCTATGATTTTTATTTTAAAAAGAAACTATTAAATATATTAAGAAGTATATTTTTTTATAATTAATTACTAATAATTTTCAAAGACACTAGCCCGTATTTCGTTTGTATGTGTGTTCGTCATTTTCTATGGAACATGACATTTTGATAGTGTTGCACGCATTTATAGTGTTTAGATGTATAGATATAAGGAAAAGAAATAAAAAATTGTGACTTTTGATATATTTTATTTATATTATTGTGTATATTTGAATATAACAATAAATTATACATTTAATCAAATGATTTTTTATTTGTGCTATGAAATTGTAGGTTATTTTTCTCTACAGATAATATTTGAGATTGATCTGTGCATTAATTTGATTGCAAAAAAAACATGAATTTTCAGTCTCTACCCCGCACATGGCAGGGTAGCCAGAGGAAACGTTATAGATTTTTTTTTTCATTCAACTAAAATCATAACCTTTATGTATGCCTTTAATCGCAATGATTTAAGGAACGACTGACAAGTGACAGCTTACGTCACAAAAATACCCTGACTGCAGTCTATCATCCACAGATAAGTAATACGGATGACAGATTAATGTAAAAGGAAATTTTTAACAGAATTCCCTTTGTTTTAGTATATTTTATATATAATAAAGACTTTCTGTTACACATTTCTTTAATATATATATATATATATATATATATATATATATATATATATATATATATATATATATATATATATATATATATATATATATATATATATACATATATATATATATATATATATATATATATATATATATATATATATATATATATATATATATATATATATATATATATATATATATTCTTAATAACAATAATGCAAAAATAAGTTAACAACAACAACAGTACTATTAATACTTGGTATATATGATCTCAAATGTACACAATATTTTTTTATAAAAATGTTGCGTAAATTGCATAGCGGGATTGGAGCCCGTTGACCTTGCTGTTTAAGCGCTCAGACCACTAATCTATACGCTTCCATCAAGCTATTTGGAAATATTAATGCTTGTTTATGTCGAACTTAAAAATCGTCCCTACAGAGATGCAAACAACATAAATAAGTTGTAACAAGCCTATAAGAATTTCGACGGAGGCTGGTGAGAACCAATGGCTTAGTTGGTCAGAGCGCTTGGACGGTTTCCAAGAGGTGTGGGTTCAAATCCTGCTTTGTTAAAATTTTTATAAGTTTTTAAATTTAGTATATGTCTAACTTATTTGCTTTACAACTTATTTCTAAAAAAATATATTTTTCCTTTCCTTTTATATTCTACACAAATCATAATCACTACAAGACGTCTACAAAAACATTATATCTTATATGATGCACTGGAAATTAGACTGATCACTGGTTGTTAAAGAACAGGTTCTAAAATATATACCTATATTAATATTGCACATATATCTCCTTCTTCAATATATATCTTTAAAATAAAAAAAATATCTTCGTAAAATAATACTTTTACGCTGTATCTTTCATATAGCAGGGTGTATGAAACTTAACATTAAGATATTCCATTGCCTACTAGTTATTCGCGGAACTCAACGCCGCGCGATATCGATCCCGTTTATCGATCCTGCTGAACGGGAAAAAGCGTGAAAACATACTTTAACCTAATCAAACTTAATAGCCATAACTTTAGCTGTCATACGATTGCAGTCCTTTAGATCGATGCCTTGTTTCAACATGTCCGTATAGGGTAGCTCCGCCAGGGTCTCGTAGCCGCACTTGGCGGCGAGCACCTGCGACGTGATCGCTGTGAACACTGTGCATACTGCCTTTATGTTGAATGCCTTGCATAGCTGCTGTCTGGAAAATAAGTTAATTATATAAAATAACCAGACGTGTTAGAGGCTGTTGGGGTGCAGGGTAATAAGCGTGTCTGTATGTGATGGTTTTGGGTTCAATTCCATTCCATTTTTTCGCGTGACGTTGAGTTCCGCAACTCAACAGACAAAGACCTTGTGTTCCGCGAAAGGTCCCGCAGATCAACGGTCTTAATGGGAACCGAATAGTTTAACAGTAGGTTCCCAGGTATTTTCAGCTATTCTGCTATGTATAAGAGACAGCGTGAAGCTAAAAAACTAAATATTAGATCAAACTAAGAAAATGCGGCGTTGAGTTCCGCTACTCAACACGTAATGCCTCTAATTCAGCGGAAGGTGGGGCAACGGAAGTGGAACGGAGTGTATTAAAACTCTGTCTCTATGAAGTTAAGTGAGAGAGAGACATCGAAGAACATTTATTTTTTATCCTGCTCTGGTAGACAAAGAACGGTTCTTACTTACGCCAACTAATACGGAATGAGTAGAAAACTATAGAACAAAGTATTTTAGTTATACTCGTAAATTCCCTCTGTATTTTCTTCTGTAGTGAAAGAGTAAAGTTAATTTTTCACCTTAACATGGAACTAAACGCCGCGCTATATCTTGTTACCAGAGCGAGGAAATGAAAATAATAAATGTTTCATTAATTTCAGTCACACGCTAGTGCTCCTGCGCCACAACAGGTCTCATAAAGTAAAAATGTTTTTAAATATCTCGGTAACTCAGCTTATTTTCATTTCATTTTACGTCTTTTTCACAAATTAAATATTATGTTATTCATTGTCTGTTATATGAAGTATAATAAGGATACCGCGTATAGCAAAGTAAGCAGAGCCTTTTAATCTAGTTTGAAGGTACTCTTTATTGGGACACATTGTTACCTACATTATCTAGACTGACGATGTCAATATGTACAGTAGTCGAGCAGTAGTAGTAGAGCATCATAGGCCAGAGTCCATGTAAGGTACACTTTACCTGGCTTCTATCAATCTGGCACCAATATTCTGTCCCCTGTGCTCCGGCAGCACGGTCAGCCCACTGGACGTTAAGTACTTATCTACTCCATAATGATCGAAAACGTTCACCAGTTCTTCAGCAGCTATCAGAGTCTTGAGTAATTTCTTCCATTGTTCCCCTTTTACCTGTAAAGATATTAAATGTGTTATTAGATGCTGATCGCCTCTAAACGCTCGGTGGTGCCACAGTGACATAAGCTTGCGAACAACGCGAAAGGTTATGGATTCGATTCCAATTCAAGGAAATGTAAAGTTTTATGTAGGTAAAGGGCGCCACTCAACACGCAGTGCGTCAATCCAATGGAAAATCAATGAGGTATGTCATTGGGAACTAAAAGTGTCTTAACAACACAAGGCCCCAGGTTTCCTTTGCCTATCTTTTATGTGAGTTATCTAACGTGGAGATAAAAAGATAAATTGTGACGTGACATTAAAAATGTGTCATGACAAATTCTTAAAAGTACCTGATGTGGAGCGTCAGGTACTTTTAAGAATTTGTCATGACACATTCGAAAAACAAACGTGTAAACACGCAGAATAATTCTCCAGAATTCGGGAGAATCTGGGGAACGGCAGTACTTTAATGGAACAGGGTGTCTTAACACTAGGATTCCAAGCCTTGTCTGCCTGCCAAACAAAACAACTAAAATTTTACTAGTAACCTTCTCAATATCCTCTTCCTCATCCTCCCTACATTTAACGTAGAGTATGTTGAACCCGACCAGCTCTCTCGGCTCTCCGTTCTCCTCCGTAAAACAAGATACGCAGATTTTTTGTGAACAAAAATAGTTCCAATTATTCCTTATCGTCTCTATCGATTGTAGGTCTCGGGGTATTTCTGTAATTGATTAAAATAATATAATTACTTACGTTGAGGCCTGTCGTGGCGCAGCGGCACAAGCAAGTGACTGTAACTCACAGGTTGTGGGGTCGATGCCCACTCGAGAAAATGAAATATTTAATATTTTTAATTTGAATATGAAATGTTTTCATTTCTTCGCTCTGGTACAAGGCAAAACGTGGCGTTGAACCGCGACTCAAAACACAATACCTCAAATTCGGTGGAAACTGGTGAGCGGAAGTGGAACAGAGTATCTTAACACTAGCTTCTCAAGTTTCCTTGGTAGTTATCCTGTTATGTGCGGAATACAGCTTGAAGTTAAGTGAGTGAACTTACTTTGAATAGAGTACCTCCTATATGTGAATAAGTAACTATATTTTATATATTTTTCACTTTATGTATATAAGTAGTATATGTTTCAGAATCAGTCCATATACTACATGTTATAGGAATGTGTCGTGGCGCAGGGTCACAAGCATGACTGTAAACACGACAGGCAGTGTATTCGACCTCCACTCCAGGAAATGAAATATTTAATACTTTCGTTTCCTCGATAACAAAGAAGCTTGGCGTTACTTGTCGGCATTCAACATAGAATTTCTAGCAAAATTCGGCAGAAAGTGGGTTGCAGATGGAGGAAATGAAATATTTAATGTTTAATTTCTCTGACAGCCAACCTATGGTGGTTTCAAATACTTGAGGCTTTGATAGCAAACCACCATAGGGTTAAACCATTATAGGGAGAACTTAATTAATTCTGTCGTATGACAGAAAGTGGTTAACGGAAAGTGTCCTATTGGAAACATAGTCCATTAACCCAAGGTTTACAAGTTCACTTTGCCTACCCTGTTATATGCAGGGTACAGCTTGAAGCTAAAAAAGGAACATACCTAACACTTGGCACAGGGGCTCGTCTCGTAAAAACGTCTCTTGCATCATGTCGAGACATCTATCTACATCCACCTCATCCATGTCTCTGATTTGGTACCTGAACAAAAACAGAGAAATTTACTTTATTAAAGAACATTTTTTTTAACTTCAAGTTGTGTGCCGTATATGGCAGAGTAGGCAGAGGGAACTTGGGAACCTTATGTTAAGTTACTCCGTTCGCGTATAGACACTTCCCGTTCCACACTTTCCGATGAATTCTAGTAATTGCGTGTTCAGTGGCGGAAATCAACGCCTCGCTTTGTCTTCTTACCAAAACCAAAAAATGAAAATATCAAAAAATGGGAAACGGAGAGTCTTAACACTACGTTCCCAAGTTCCTTCCGTCTACCCTGCCGTGTGCGGGATACAGCGTGAAGCTGCGGATATTAATGTCAGCTTATATGAAAACATGATCAATGTGATTGCTCTACTTCATAGATATCTAACTTCTAATTTACGAAACAAAAAATTACACTGCATATTTCCTTGTACAGACTGTACTACTTTTAATGTACGATCTGTAATACACAACTTCAACCGGAGTTAAACACAGAAACGTTGTTATGAATGTACTCTTTTTTGTTATTATTTATATGAAAGATATATCTGAAGCTACAAATTTTAAAAGCGTATATAAAATTGAAACGTAGCGGGATTTGAACCCGCGCCTTTTGGAAACTGTTCAAGAGGCGCGGGTACGTTTAAAAACTAGTATTTTTCTTCCCTACGTGTGGAATAACACTTTAAACATAGTAAAGTATATCTAAAATGGAGACCTTAAAGAAATATCTCCCTACTATCTTCCTTTAGTATTATCAAATATGAAATTATATTATAATTTAGTATATAACTATATACTACGGGGGTACTATTTGTTTATTTCTTTTTTATGTCCGAGGTACATTTAAAAAACTTGGCATTTCATTTAATTCATAATATTTATTTATTACAAACATAATAATATCTATCTTTTTCTATCCCGAATAAGAATGAGAACAAAACATAATTACTATAGTCTACCTACATCCTGGCAGGCACTCCATCTCTCTCTCTTCCTTTGAATCTGCTCCAGACCCTCCCAACTGGTACATCATCAGGTCTCTTCCAGGGCATCACAGGTCCTGAAATTCATGTATGAATATAGAGAATTATTATATTAACACCCCTTTATTACTAAGCCTGTCGTGGCACAGGGGCACAAGCATGTGACTACAAATGTGACAGGTTATGGGTTCGATTTCCACTTGAGGAATAGATATATTATTATTTTTTTCTTCGTTCTAGTAACGGCGTCAAGTTACGCAACTCAATACTTCACATTTTATGTCTTCACGGTAACAGAGTGTAACCTTAACACTAGGTTTCCAAGTTCACTCTGCCTACCATGCCACGTGCGGGATACAGCGTGAAGCTGAAAATAAAACCCATGTTTGACATGTTGTTTTGACGCAGTTTAATTTTTATCAATGTAGAGTAATTTATTAAAATAATATAGAATCCAGAAACATTTATAATTAGTTTGATTGAACTTAAGATAATATTTATATATATGTTACATATACATATATTATCAGTAATATATATGTTACATATACATATATTATCAGTATTTAGTGTTTAAATATTTAATTTCTCCAAATCATAATTGAACCCACACAGATCAAGACCTCGTCTTACTTTATAATGTGTAAACAAAATAATTTCTGTTCTTTTATATATACTAGTGACCCGTGGGGGAAAAGGAGAACGGTAATAACATCTTTTACCACCCAACTGTCATCTTCACCTGCTCGCGCTAATGGTTCTTTTAAGAATAGCTAGCTGCGGTGGCCCTGAGGCCGCCGCGGTGCTCCCTGCTAGATAACAGACGAGGCAATGGCGACCAGGCATAGGCGGTATAACCTAACATCCAGTTGGAAGAGGCTACAGTGGCCTGGGGAGCCAAATACTCCCCGAAAAGACTGGTGTAGAAGGCAGGGGGAACCACTGCACTATTTTCTCAAGAAATCTAGACGAAATTGGCACACATAGAGATAGTATGGCATGCAATCCGGCCCCCATCCGGCTCTACGATGATTCCAGGTCTCGTGGTGTGAAGTATGCTTTAAAGTTTAATTGGTGCTGGGATGGCGCATCAGGCTCAGAGTGGGCTAAATGCTACTGGTGACAGCATGAAGCCAACCAATAAACGATCATTCAGGAATATGATTTCACTTAGAACTCAAATGGAATGACCGTGGCATGATCCAACTCGTTATAAAACGAGCAGAGGACACACCATTTACTTCTCTGGTCCTCACAATGAGAGGAGCAATATCTGTTACACCGGGATTGTAAAATGTGTTCTGGGTTACAGTCCTGTTAGCGAGCGAATAAACACCTTACAACTCAACACTAAACCTTGCCGCATGAATATTGTACAGGTCTACGCGCTTGCAGGTAGTTGTAGTGAAGCCGACTTCGAAGCCTTCTATAATTAGTTAGATGATACTTACGGTGGCCCTTGCCTGCTGGTCGTCATTAAACTTAAGAAGCGAAACGTAGACACCTTACACCCGGAGTACAACCAAAATTTAAGGCGAGAAGTCAAGAAATTTCAAGGAACTGTTGCTGACGACTCATAAAGAGAGCCTAGGTGAAATGCTAGACTTACCCCGCGGTTCATGGCTATCGGGTGAGAGATGGGACAATATACGAAAAAAGAAAGAATTACTGAAGAACCTGTCAAATGAAGGCAGTCGTGAAGTTCAGCTGCAATCTAGGAAAGATAAAAACGAATACCTCCCAGTAAAATTTGTACCGAAATCGAAGATTATGCTTAGAAGATGCATACGCGAAATCTTCATTTTTTTAATAGAAATAAAATCTATAACGCGGGATTTCAAAGCAAAAACCTGGGCTATTGAAGATGGTGATGCCGCTTTGCTTACTGGGATAGATGAGGTAGTAGATAGGTGGAGAGATATACGCTAACGCCACAGGAACGTCAGCAATCCTACCACACATTATAACCAATATTCCTCAAGAACCGAACATTTTGAAGTCTAAAATAGCTTGCTTTAAAAAGGCTAAAACCCAATAAATCAGCCGGAAGTGACTGTATTTGTGCCGAATATTTGAAACTCATAGGTGATGACGGTATATGCATTTTACAAAACCTTTGTAATCAGATATGGAGGAAAGGGTCGACCAAGTCCTGTGGAAACTATAGGACTGAAGTGACAATATCCCACGCGACCAAAATTCTACGATACATAATTAACGAACGCCTGAAATCCTTTTTGCAATGACAAAATTCCAATAGAGCAGGGTTTGTTAAGGGACAAGGTACAAGGGAACAGATTGTGAATGTAAGGCAGATTATGGAGAAGTGTCGTGAATTCGACATTCCACTGCTGATGTGCTGCGTCGACTATTCTAAGGCGTTTGATTCTGTTAGATGGGAATTTCTATGGAATATCATAAGAGAAATGAGAGTACCCGAACACCTCGTTATTCTCATTGCAAATCTTTGTCAGAATGGAAACAAGGTTGTTAAGGTGAATAATGTTCTGTCAAGACCCTTTAAGCCATATAAAGGGGTTAGACAAGGATATATTTTATCTCCGATTCTCTTCAAAATTTACAGGGAATGTATAATGAGACGACCCTTAGACAATTGGGAAGGTGGAATATCCATAGGTTGCAAAAAAATCAGCAACCTGAAATGTCCATGTCCGAATCCTGAACGATAAGAAAGTCGGAAAGGACGAAAAACGACGCTTTCAATATGTGGTGTTGGATGGATGTTGCGAATTCCGTGGACTGCGCACCGATCCAATTCCTCAATTCTTAGAGATCTCAGCATAAACCGTAGACTATTCGCGGTTCGCTTCCAAAGTCGTTCGCAGGAACCCTAGAAGCCTAGAGTAGCTGATGGTTGTAGGTCAAGTCGACGGGAAAAGACCTCTTGGTCGCTCAACTACCAGATGGGCAGACAATGTAAAGACGCTCACAGGCCTGCCAATTACCGAATCATTAAAGACCGCCGAGGACAGAAAAACATGGAAAGGCATAGTGCATCAAGTGACAAGCAATGACAATTCAGTCTAGACACGACCTTCAGCATTGAAGATACCGACTAAGAAGAAGTGACCCGCCCGCGGCTTCGCCCGCTTGAATTACATTATTCTAATTACAAATCTCAATTACTTTTTTGTTTTAATTAAACTATCACTTTTAAGACAATATCTATGCATTGAAAGCAAAAAAAGATAAATAATTAAAGAAAGTCCAACAAGTTTTTCGTATGAATTATTTTAAATTGACGTAACTTTTTTATTTATCGAAAAAAATGCCGAAATATAATAGAGAAAGCTGCATATAAATCTGGTAAGCAGTTTTTGGGCCCTGCTACATAAATAAACATCCCCTATGAGATGTTATTTAATATATATTCAGGCAAAATTAGACCAGTGGTCGTCACAATAACCACAACAAGTAGAAGAATTAAAATATTAAAAAAGAAGAAATCACTAGACGGCACAGACCTTTATTTGAAAGAAGATTTCCCGCCCAGCGTGCTACAGAAACGAAAAGAACTCCAAGAAGAACTCAAACGCGAGCGAGAGGCAGGAAAAAGGGTAACTCTACGCTATGATAAAATTGTGACTCTAAAAACAAAACATACAGAAACAAAAGAAACATATACATCCACAGAAAAAAATACAAACAAGCGTTTCATGTCAAGGTCTCCTGAAGAATCCACAAAAAATATAAGAGAAGATCACAATATTGAGAAAACAAACAATTACCCAAAAGGAACAAATCACAACCGATAACTAGCTTCTTACGTCCGTCACAACTGAACCTCAACAACCAGAACACACCAGCTGAAAATGCTGAAGGGAACCCAAAAAACTAATTAGCGCCTCAGTAACCTCTCCACCTTCTCCGAGCCGGCTGGTCACCGTGGAGAAGACAGACCACAACCTCCTAAACCAAACTGAGAACCAAAGATCCTCAAAATTACAAAACAAGACTAATAACACAAACAGAAAAACTAGAATAACATCAGACAGTCTCTACATAGCAAGCTTGAATGTGAGAACACTATTATCAGACAGTAGATTAGAAGAATTAAGGTACGCTATTAAGTCAATAAAATGGGACATTATGGGCTTATGTGAGATAAGAAGAGAAAATGAAATAATAGAAGAATACACAGATTTTATCTTGCTTCATTCGCCAGGGACAAATGGGAGAAATGGAGTAGGATTCATAATTAAAAAACATCTAAAAAACAATATAATACATTTCAAAAGTTTCTCGGACCGCGTAGCGTTACTTGAATTACAAATACCTGACAATTCTATCTGGTCATTTGTCCAATCATACGCCCCTACAGAACAGAGCACTCAGGAAGACATAGATCAATTTTATACAATGCTACAATCAGCTCTAGACTCCACTATAACAAAAAATAAAGTGGTGCTCGGTGATTTCAACGCAAGAATAGGGAAAGCTCGAAAAGATGAAAGAAAGAATATAGGACAATACGGATATGGAAACAGGAGCTCACGCGGTCAAAGACTAGTGGAGTTTGCAATCGAAATAACCATTACTTCCTGAATAGCATGTTCCCATGTAAACCACTTAAAAAATGGACATGGCGATCACCAAATAACCAACATTTCAACGAAATCGACTACATACTAACTAACCAACCAGCCAATATAAAGAGCTTCAATATAATAAAAAACCTGAACTTTAACTCTGATCACAGGATGATTAGATGTGAACTTTCACTCGGTTCAAAAACACACAGAAGGAAAATAAAAACCGCAGATCAGGTCAGAGTAACATTAAATATTTCAGACAAGGACGCGAGACATTGGGAAGATACCTTTATGGAAGCTATAAACACACATACAGCAGTACAGAATCAATATGACAATCTAGAAAAAAAGATACAATCCTTTTCAAAACATTTCCTTCAAAGAAGTAAAATTATAAATAAATATATAGACGAAGAAACAAAAAACCTGCTACAGCAAATATATATATATATATATATATATATATATATATATATATATATATATATATATAATATATATATATATATATATATATATATATATATATATATATATATATATATATATATATATATATATATATATATATATATATATATATATATATATATATATTAACATTCAATTATATGATATATCTCTATCTTATCTTGTATCTTGACCTATTTAAATCGCGTTTAAAATAAAAGGTAATAATTTTGATATAGAAAATTATACTATAATATGTACAAAGCATCTTTACGCTCTCTATCACAAAGCAGGGAACGTTAAGGGAACCTTGTGTTAAGACTATGTTCCCTATTCCAATTCTTAAGAATCGAAGATATAGAGTAATCCTTCCCTTGAGCGGGAGTAGAACTCCCAAATGACACGTTTGAAGTCACATACTGTGCCGCTATACCTCACCGACCTCAGCTGCAAGGTTAACAAACAAAAAATAAGCACGTCGGTAATATTGTTATTGCAACATTTATGTATAATATGGCTTTTCCTTATTTATTGAGATACATACACTGAGTATTATATTATGAAGTCTATAGTGGCGCAGTGACTGTACGTACTTACAGGTTGTAGGTTCGATTCCTATTCGAGGAAACAAAATGCTTAATATTTTTATTTCTTCGGTCTGGTAACGAGGTAGAGTACGGCGGATGGAGTTCCGGTTCAAGCAATTTTTTCATAATTCAGCGGAAAGTGGGGAATGGAGCATCTTAACATTAGGTTCCCAGGTTCCCTTTGATTATCTTGCTATATGCGGGATAAAAAGTGAAACAGTTAAGCATGATGTAGTAAAAGGTTGTTTATAAAGAGGGCTATCCAGTAGGAAAAGAAAATTACAATTTGTTCCACTAATTCCTGAGATTAGAGCTTTAAGCCAAACACACTTTTAGCTTTATAATATTCTCACTCTCTCAGCTTCACGCTGTATCCCGCACACGGCAAGGAAGGCAGAGGGAACTTGGGAACCTAGTGTTAAGACGTTTCACTTCTGTTGCCCTATATCCTCCGAATTTGAGGCAAAATGTGTTTAGTAGCGCTACTCAAACCCGCGCTTGGCCTTGTAATCAGAGCGAGGAAATAAAAACATTAAATATTTAGTTTGAAAATATTAAATATTTCATGTCCTCTCGTGTGTATCGAACCCACAACCTGTCGGTTACAGTCACACGCCTGTGCCGCTGCGCCACGACAGGCCTCATTTATTTATTATAATAAGTAAGAATTCTTTTCGTCAAATTTAAAAATATCCATGCAGCGTCTATTTTTAATGTAAACATTCTCCCACAAATTACACTTTTTGTTGTAAGTGGTTTGAACTTGCTACCGTCGTAATATCTCAGTAATAACTGTTTAAAAGAAGAAGGTTAAAAGATATTAGTAGAAATCTATTTTTTCTATATATATTTATTACTAGAATAAAACCCAAGAGTGTGTTTGTTTGTTCGTACATCTCAGGCACTGATGTTGAATAATTATTTTAAGCTAACTTATGTATAAGTACCTATTATCAAGGTAGGGTATAATTTGAAAACAAGAAAATCCAAGTTTGTTCTAGTTTACTGCATACACAGGGTTGTGGGTTCGATTTCTATTTGGGGGAATTATTTTCATTTCTACGCTACGGTAACGAAAACAAAAATAATTGAACGGCAAAAAACAGAGTATCTTAACACTGGGTTAATAAGTTCCCTGTGGGTACCTTCCTATATGCGGGATACAGCGTGAAGCTGAACAAAAAATTGCGTGAAATATTTGACACTTACACTGATTAATCTAAAACACAGCACATTATCACTCTATTTCTAATTTTCCCTATATTATTAATAATATATCATATAAACATATAAAAATACAAGTATTATCCACATACAAACATTTTAACAAATTTATATACATATATATAACTATATATACTTAAAACCATTTTAAGAGAGACTTCCCCGATAACAGGAGAAGGGGCCTATCAATGGCCAAGGTTCCAGGCTAGGGAACGTTCTCAACATATTATTATTATAACATTACTAAATAACGTACCTCCTCTCGCTGGACGTCAGACGCAAATGAGCATAATGTTTATCAATCTACGCTCTAACACCGGGCTATCGCAAAGTGCACCTTATCAGATTGTGATAAGAGCTATCAGGTGGTATAACGAAATATGGTTGTTGCGAAAACGTTGCGCGTTTCCACGTTATCAAGAGTTTGTTATATTTAATTGTATTTCTAGAAATAATAACTTTCACTCGAAAAAAATATTGCGCGATCTTTAATACGTGAAACGGATCTTGTTGGGATTTCATGCTCTCCCCTATAAACACTTTTTAATGCTTCTCTAGCATTAAAAAAGGAGAGCTATGGAGTGACGGTACACTCTTGAATCTACCTACTTATAAAAAAAACTACAATCATCCAATTAGTCTCTGTAAATCATTTGTTTGTATAGTTTTTAAGGCAAAAGGAACTTGGGAACCTAGGGTTACGATATCTCGTCAATTTTTCACTGGCTGAATTTGAGGCATTGCGTGTTGAGTGACAGAACTCAACACCGCGTTTTGCCTTGTTAGAGACGAAAAATGAAAACATTAAATACTTTATTTGAAAATATTAGGTATTTTATTTCTTAGTGGAGATCGAACATCTAGTAGAGGAAAATTCACTGTAGTGGGAAGGGAATAAAAAACTAGAAGAATTAATAAAAGAGTTAAAAACTTTAGGTAAGGGAGCACTCTCATTCACTCAGCTTCAAGCTATCCCGCACTTCCGTTCCCCACGTTCCGCCGAAATTGAGGCATTGCGTGTTGAGTGACGAAACTCAACGACGCGCTTTGCCTTGTTACCAGAGCGAAGAAATGAAAAGTTTAAATATTTAATTTGAATTTAATAAATATATCATCAATTAATCACGGAGTTATATCGAAGTGATTATTAGTCCGATACCTGTACGAATAATTTCTAATTAGTCATCCGGGTATTTTTTTTTGGTTAAGTTAGGTTAGGAACAGTTTTATATTATTGGGAGAGCTTTATACATTTCTTATTTATTTATTTATTTTTGGTTAGGTTAGGTTAGGAACAATTTTATATTATTGGAAGAGCTTTATACATTTCTCTCCTCAAATAAGTCTACTGTCATGCCGTTATCATTACTGAGTTACAAAAAACCGAAAACGCCCGACATCGATTCTCTCTCTGAGACCACTTTACATTAGATGTAATATGTTAAAAAAAAAATGGCGGTCCCCATGATTTTACCACCCTTACCTCTTAAGACGTTATAATTTAAAAAAAAAGTTCTAATTGTTGAAGATAATGTATCTTAAATGTATCTGGACTAATAATCCAGTTACTGTACAAATAACTATCAATTATTCGTACAGTAACCGGACTAATAATTAAAAATTATTCGTACGGTTATCGTATGAATAGATTCAGCCGAGTTATATCGAAGAATTATAAAAAAATATAAATAAAATTACATGTATGTGGGGAACATCTAGCTTAATTAAGTAGAGACTAGAGCTATTGGACAGTTTCCAATATGTTCAGATTCTGCTTCGTTGCAATTCTCATATAAATTTTCTAAAGTGTTTTCAGAAGAGAGGCTAATTAGTAATCCGCTCAGTACCGTTTCCCAGTTTCCGCAATTTGGGACATTGTGTGTTGAGTTGCGGAACTCAAAACCGCGCTTGACCCATTAAATTTTGCAGAAATTGCATGTTTTATGGTGGAAGTTAACGCCGCGCCTTATCTTGTAACAGAGCAAGGAGATTAAAACAATTCGTTCCCGCGAGTTGCAAACGAAACAACATAAATACTTACTAAGAAATCGTATATAATTTTGACAAAGTAGGCTTTGAACCCGCGCCGCTTCAAATACAAACTGATTCCAAGAGGCGCTGACCTAAATTCCGCTACGTACAATCTTTATACCTTTTCTTAATATTATTCTGTCCTAAGTATGGAATGACACTTTAAAAATTTTAAGAACCCACATAAGCCGCTGATCATTAATGAAAATCAACTCAAAAGTTTAATTCAGCTTCACGCTGTATCCCGTACATGGCAGGGTAGGCAGAGGGAACTTGGGAACCTAGTGTTAAGGCACTCCTTTCACTTCCGTTCCTCACTTTCTGCTCAATTTGATCCACTAGGAGGTTGAGGATCATTAATATAACTAAATAAATATACATTTGTTTATTAAGTATAATGGAAACAGTATGCAGTAAAGGGCACTCGAGCCGCATACGAACAGACATACGTTTTACATACGGCCTTGATCGATGGCGATCATTTCAGTTGAGTATTTAGTTAATATCGTATTTGGACTAGCTGTAGTTCCCGAGTTTACTCGTTTTTTTTTTTGTTAATTTTTAACCAATCCCAAGAAAAAGAGGTTAACAGCCTGCGATTTGGTAGTTTTTTGGGAATAAAATATTATTTAAATATTAGGCGTTTAAATGCGTGTCTTGAATATTATAGATGTGTTTCCCATGAAATGTCTGGGAAACTCAACGACATTTCGAGACGGCAACGTAGAGCCGTTCAAAACGTTTGGAACCCAATAATCTGTGGAAGGCTTGTTACTTTGGCTTTCTGTAAAGATATCTTCTCGTTGTCCATTCTCTACCGTATTCATCATGGGGAGAGTTCTGAGGAACTGATTATCTGGTATTCACCACAGACTTTTTATAAACGTACAGTATGTCAGAAGCTGAAACATCTTCCTCACTATCTGGATACGTGGCACTCTACTACTGTGCGGCTTCGTAGGAACTTTTTTCTACTTTGACATACCGAATGGCCGTACCTTCAGAGAGTGCGTCTTATCTCCACATTAAAGGCTGACGACGATCTGTACGCCTTTAAAAAGATAATCTTTGTTTGTTTAAATATACTTTTTAAAAGTATTTCTTAAAAAACGTTGATCATTTTTAAATTTAAATGATCAGCATTTATCATATTTTCTCCAGATCCATATTTGAAACATTCAAAAGTTTAATGCAAATCAGTTTTAGAATTTCTAGAAGTGATATGTATGGCGACATACAAATGGCAATGTTTACTGACTGGTTGAAATATATTTTTTTTATGTTGTTTACTTGTCCACCGTAGATCCTAGGAATTAAGAGATCAAAGTAATTTTGATTTTGTATGATAGTCAAGCAGGACATGTTTCCGTATATTTAGTTAGCTCTACAATGTATTCTTTATACAGCAGGATAGGCAGAGGTAACAACGCCGCGCTTTGTCTCGCTACCAGGAGATAAGATTAACAAAAATCATTCCCCTAAGTAGAAATCAAACCCGCAATCGTCACGTTTATAATCCCAATCTGCCATTGTGCACCACTTACGTAGTAAAGTTGAGTTTAAAGTTGAAGAGAGAGGAGAATTTATGATAGTATGATAATAAAAAATGAAACATAACAATGCTATGCGTTTTAAATGTGATTTCTATTTATTATTCTGAGGCCTGTCGTGGCGCAGTGACACAAGAGTGAGACTGTAACCGACAGGTTCTGGGTTCGATCCCCAGTCGAGGAAGTGAAATATTTAATATTTTCAATTTAAATATTTAATGTTTAATTTCTTCGCTCTGGTAATAAGGCTATTTTCTATAAAATCAGATGCTACGGGTAGTGACGGAATCAACCGTAAAATGATCCTACTGTCCCTTAGTGTTATTTTGCCTGTACTCTTCCATATATTCAACTTCTCCTTGTCCTCCCGTACCTTTCCTAGTTCCTGGCGTAAGGCCCATATAATCCCGATTCCTAAAATAAAAAATCCTGAGTTTTTCGCTAATTATCGCCCTATCTCCATCCTTCCTTTTTTATCTAAAGTATTGGAGCGTATTGTCCATTCACAACTGAACGCTTACTTGCACGAATACAACATTCTTTCTGAGTTTCAGTCTGGCTTTCGCAAAGGCCACAGCACAGTTACAGCTCTAACCAAAGTTTGCGACGACATACGCTTTAATATGGATAACAAGCATGTGAGCATTCTTGCTCTGCTTGATTTCAGTAATGCTTTTAATACTTATTTATTTTATTTATTTATTAGGTTGCTAACAGGACATAACATTTTTACATAAAAAATTATATACATAACAAACAAAAAATATGTACTAAATGATGCCCTAATTAAAAGCAACACAGCATTCTTAGAGGACAACATCAGATTTCGAATAATAATAATTAAAGAGAGAAAAAAAAATATAAAAAGAATACAATATAAAAAGAATACAATATTGAATTAAACTAGAATTTACAAGAATTTGAGTTTTATGGATTCCTTGAATTTACTTAGGGAATCAAAAGAAATATTAATATTATGACTTGAGGTCAATTCTTTTAAAGTTCTTAAAATTCTGTTAAGAGGTGCATTATAACCAAGGTTAGTTTTACATAATTTTTCATGAAACAATGTTGCATTCTTAGACCTAGGTAGTCTAGATGGCACTGAGAAGTCTATTTGGGATAAGAGCCATTCTGAATCAACGAATCCCCTTACAATTTTAAATAGGAAAAGGTTGTCTAGCAATTGTCTTCGATCAGATAAAGATGACATTTTAAAGTGTTTTAGACGATCCACGTAATTATGCACATGCTTAACTGCCCTACAACGATATGACACATGCCATAGAATAGATTCTATCCTTTTTATATACTTTCTATAATGTGGATTCCAAACCACACTACAATATTCCAGAATGCTCCGAACTAGTGCATTATATAAGCAAATTTTAGTATTAGGTTTTCTAAATTCTTTACAATTTCGAAAGAGGAATCCAAGCGTCTTTAGAGCTTTTTTGCAAATATTATCAATATGCATATCAAAACGCAATTTTGAGTCGAGAACCACGCCTAAATCCGTTATGAACTTGACTTCATGTAATGGAACATTGTTAATGTAATAATAATAGTTATGGGATGTACTACGTTTTCTCGTAAAGCGAATGAATTTACATTTGTCTATATTTAAGAACATGTCATTATCATCACACCACAAGGTCAAGCGATCTAAGTCACTTTGCAAGTGTAATATGTCATCATTATTCCGTATGCATCTGGATATTTTTAAGTCATCAGCGTATAAATAGTAGTCAGAATATAAGAAGCAATTACAAAGGTCATTTATAAAAAGATTGAAGAGTACAGGGCCTAATATAGAACCTTGAGGGACTCCTGAAGTTGACAAAAATGGGTCTGACCTGAATCCGTTTACTACAACTACCGATGTTCTATCCGAGAGGTAAGACTTAAGCCAATTTACCAACTGATAACTAAAACCAAAACCAGATAACTTTTGGAGAAGCTTTTGGTGAGGTACTTTGTCAAAGGCTTTGCTGAAGTCGGTATATATGACATCGACAGTTTGCCTCGAATCAAGTGCAGCTGACAATTTTTCCACAAAAGTAACTAGGTTAGTGCACGTAGATCTGGCTTTTATAAACCCATGTTGGTTTGGTGATATAAGATGTTTACAGTGCCAACATATTAATTTACAGATAAGCTTCTCAAACACTTTAGCAAATACAGGCAGAATGGAAATGGGTCTGTAATTATTTACCATCTCAGCGTTACCGTCTTTGAATATTGGAATTACCAAAGAATTTTTCCATAAAGTCGGAAAGGATCCAGTAGCCAGAGATACATTGAATATCAATGACAGAGGTAAAGAGATTACATTTGCACATTTAATTGCAAACAATGAAGGTATGCCATCCGCACCTGCGCCCTTATTTGGGTCCATTCTTTTTAAAACATTTAAAACATCTATTTTAGAGAATTTAACATTACTAAGAAAATTGTAAGGCACTGAATTATGCTCATGGGGTCTATTGTGCTGGGAATTAAATTTATTATAAACAGAACTGAAGTGGTTTGCAAAAAGGTTACATATATCATTACCTTGCGTCACAATTTTAGCGCCTAGGATCATTTGGCTAGGATAAGAACTCTTTTTCCGTCTTTTGTTTTTAACAAAAGTCCACACAAGCTTTGGGTTATTTTTAAAGGTGTTCTCAAGTTTTGATATATAAGAAATATAAGAAACTTTTCGGATATATTCACATCTTTTCCTTAAGAGTTCAAAAGACAATACATCGAGAGGATTCTTGTTAAATTTAATGACTTTTAACCTTATTTTATATTTTTCTCGCAATAAATTAATTAGATTATTTGAAAACCATACCGGGTACTTATTATTTTTTGACTTAGAAACTGGCACAAATTTAACTATAAGTTTTTTAAGTGGGTATAGAAAATAGAGAGCATTTCATCAACTGTCTTACAGTGTTCAAATAGTAAATTCCAGTCAACATTATTAAGTTCTAAAATATATTATTAAAATTTGCTTTAAAGAAACAATACTTATTATTATCATTGAACTGTAGACATTTTTCGTAGGTGCATTGTAAAGAAATCTGTAAGGGGGGATGAAATTTATCAATTACGCTCAAAGGATCCCCACTTTCGTGAACATTTGAAATATTGCAGTTGGCAAAAACTAGATCTAAAATCTTTTTATTTGAATTTAATACATCATTGTACTGTTTAAGTGAATTAAGTGTCGCAAAGTCGGATATCATTATACTAAACAAGCTCTTACTACAAATGGCTTGTAAATTATCCCAAGTGATATTTCCTAAATTAAAGTCTCCTACTATGAGTTTATTCGTAATATTACATGAATCATAAACGCGGTTAGCATTATCTATAAAATGTTCAAGAATATGCTTTTGTATAGGAGGAGGTAAATACACACCACAAATCAACAGGAGTTCATACGGTTGATTTTGAACTCCTGTTGGCGGTGTTACGTTCGATTAATTTGTCGACTGATGCTGTGGAGTGGTTTCATAGTTACCTGTACGATCGTTATCAATGTGTACATGTCCATAATAAATTCTCCTCCTTCCATCCTCTCTCCTCTGGCGTGCCGCAAGGCAGTGTCCTCTCACCCTTATTATTCTCTTTATTTATTAATACAATCTCCCAATCCCTTTCATCCTCCTTTCATTTGTACGCGGACGATCTGCAAGTGTATGTGTCTGCTCCACCTCAAAATATAAATGACGCTATTGATAAGCTTAACCTTGATTTACGGAACATCTGCGCCTGGTGCAATGCATATGGGCTTCGTGTAAATCCTGCGAAATCTCAGGTGATGTTGGTTGGAAGCTCTTCCATATTAGCTAAGATCGACCGTAGTGCTCTACGTCCCATATGCTTTGATAATTCATTTCTTACACTCAGCAACACTGTCAAGAATCTGGGCCTCATAGTTGATAATTCTTTTTCCTGGTCTACTCAAATCACGGAGCTTAGTAGGAAAGTCTTTGCTACTATCGGTTACTTAAAGCGATGGAAGCATCTGATGCCCATTAAGACTAAAATTTCTTTAACGCATGCCCTCATCCTCCCTATCTTGGATTATGCAGATTGTTGTTACCCAGACGTAACGGAAGCTCAACTTAATAAACTGGAACGGTTACAAAATATGTGTATAAAATTTATCTTTGGCTTGCGTAAATTTGACCATGTCAGCGAACATCGCAATAAGCTTAATTGGCTTACTATTAGACACCGCCGCAACTTCCACATCCTGGCGTTCCTGTATTCCATACTCTATAATCCTCTCACACCTAACTATCTTAAAAACCGTTTTAATTTCCTGGGCGCGGATACAACTTGTAACCTGGAACTGCGGTCAAGAACTGATAACCGATTAGCGTTGCCGACTGCTCACTCGCGCTTTTATGGTGAATCCTTCACTGTAAAAGCTATTAAGCTATGGAATTCGGTCCCGTCAGATATTCGACATTCCAAATCTTTAAATATTTTTAAAAGTCGTATATTTAATCATCTCCGCTCTCAGCAGTAATTATATACATTTTATTTTTTTTTATTTTTTTTTTATTTATCATGTATTTTATATTTGTTATATATATTTATTTTATATGGTACGTATGTAGTATATAAACATATATATTTGTTATTTAATATATGTATATTATATATATTATTATATTGTATGTATTAGATTAGGTATATGTTTTAATTCTTTCTTCTAAATAATCTTTGCACAAGCCCGGTTTTGTATAACTTTATTCCTCTCTTCAAGGGTTGTCTGGAAGAGATTGCTATTAGCAATAAGGCCGCCTTTGCGCAATCTGTATGTTGTATTATTTCTTTTGTGTTTTGTTATATTTATTTTGTGTGCAATAAAGTTTTTCTATCTATCTATCTATCTAAGCGCGGCGTTGAGTTCCGCCACTCAACACGCAATGCCTCAAATTCGGCGGACAGTGGGAAACAGACGGCCTCTACATAAATAATTAAGACTTTTTTTTTATGGAAGAGACGGCAAACGAGCGTACGGGTCACCTGATGGTAAGTGATCACCGTCGCCCACAGCCCCGTCTTACTTCAGAGGAGCTACAGGAGCGTTGCCGTCTTTTAAGGTGGATGGGCACCGGGGCCCGGCATTACCTAATGCGAAACGCAGTGGACAAAGCCACTACTTAACGCCGGTCTTATATGCCGGGGGTGGTAATAATCCGGTCGAGTCTGTCCATGCATGTTGCCATTGCTGGCAACGTGACTCTACCACACGTACTTTAGTCACTTCTTACGACACCATCAGTACCAGGGTGATCCTATTCTAAGCCGGGATCACACGGCACGTAACGGACTTGTGAAAACACGATATTCAACAACATATTATGTTTGTGTATTATTTGCTTTTCCTTGCTCTATAACAACCAAGTGCGGGGTTAAGTTACGCAGTTAAATATACACATTTGTAACTAAATATTGCCCCAAATACCATTGAAATAATACATGATTTATCTTACACTACATTCATATGTATGTTTTATGTTTGTTACGAGATTATGACTAAAATAGATTATAAAATTTCTATAAGTAAAGTTTTAGTAGTAAATAAATAACCGAAACAAAAATGAAATCAACACATAGTTTATCCACCGTCACTTCTCACAATAAGGATACTACGGAAGATGAAAGATGGAGTGTCTTGATTCTACGTCCACTCTACCTACCACAACGATGCGGGAGATGAGTAGAGATGAAACATAAAAGATTCTAATGTTTTTATTTGTCTCTTCAGCACGCATCGTAGTGAATATACACTACCGAGCGTTACATTTATGTTTGTACGAAAATAAACAATGGTTCTTAGAACGCAGTGCCAGGTGTTGATATGCGGTAGGGATGTGACGAATTTATATCGATATTCATATATTTATTCTCTTTACATATTTTGTAGAGTTTAAAATAATTTTCTAATAATTCGAATAAAGGTCACGTAAGAAATGCAATAAAAAAGGCGTAAGGAGTAGTACAGATATCTCGTATAGTACGTTTTAGAGCCGATCGGTGCACATGCAGGCAGCCACTCGGGCGTCTTTGTAATTCAACGAGGCGAGACAAATTTATTTACTTTCTTCTTTGTGTTCAAATATAAATAATAAAATGTGCTCAAATAATTTAGATGTTGACTTATACACATAACTGGTATATAATAAATACATAATTACTTACTTAGCTTCACGCTGTATCCCGCACATGGCAGAGCAGGCAGCGGGAACTTGGGAACCTAAAGTGTTAAAAAACTCCGATTCCGCTCCCTCCGCTGAATTTGAGGCATTGTATGGTAAGTGACGGAACTCAACGCCACAATATACAAGGTTATTTATAAATTTATAAAAATATTAAATTACATTATTAGATTTCAATCACATTGGTTTTAAAATAGTAAATAGATGTTATATATTTACTTGCAGCACCACTACATCGTATACTTTTAATGGAACTGTAACTGATCACTATCTGAACATGTATGATGTTTTATAATAAATCTTATTGGGCCGAAAATAGTATAAGTAAATAGTAAAAATAATATTTTTAGGCTTTTTTTTCCATTTGTCTAAGCGTATGTACGCGCTAATCTCAAAAACTGATTGACTTGACTTGACGAAGAATATTTAACAAGGTAGTAATTGATATTAGTTAATAAAAAATATAATTCAAGCGGGCTGTGTAATTTTAAAGTATTATTCCACATATAGGAAAGAGAAATACTTACAAATTTTAAAAACATTTAAAAACTCGAACATGGCCAGATTTGAACCTGCGCCTCTTGGGAACCGTCCAAGCGCTCTGACCACATTACATATCTAAGACATACATTCTCATCAAGCCACGTCGAAATTCTTATACGCCTGTTTCAACTTATTCATGTTGTTAGCATCATTCCGTGAATCATCATGTGGAATAGCACTTTTAACATATCAATTAAGTAGCGTTCTCTCTTGCCAGATGATAATTCTAATCCTCTATTTAGCTCAACGTTTTCTTCCAAACGGGGTAGGTAGAGAGAAGAGAGCTACCGTCTCTACCCCGGCCACCAACCTCTAGATACACGCCCTTAATCTAATATTATCGATTATTGATTTGAGATTGACAAACGAATATAAATTAAATATCGATATAATTAACCAACATCACTACGCCCCAAGTAATTTTATATTTCCCGAATCCCGATTTACTTTCTCGGTGTAAAGTGAATCAGTGAGACGCGGGAGCGCGAACGACTCGCCCGTTTAGATGAAACTTTGTAACAAACATAAGTGAGGTTTAAGGAGAAGTGTGTGAGTGTTGAGAATGATTTTGAATGGGTAAGTAAGTATTTTGTTATTTTTCTTCGCCATTTTTTATATATATAAATATACGTTTGTGTTGTTTTCTGTGAATGGAGCCGTGTGCAGTTTTTATATGAGATATCTAATTTTGGTGCCGGCCAAATATTTTTTTTTGCTTTGTAGTACATTTTTTGTTTTTTAATTTTCTTACTTTTTTTTATTTTTAGCTGATAATAAGATATAAATTCAATAATTATGAAATTGTTATTGAAAGAAACAAAAACATATGTTTTAAATATAATTATTTATTTCTTTTAGTATTGCCATGAAGTATAGTAATAAATCTGGGAAAATACTTGCTTGAGTTGAAATATTCTGCTCAGCTTCACGCTGTATCCCGCACATGGCAGTGTAGGCGGAGGGAACTTAGTGTTAAAATGCTCAGTTCCATTCCCCATTTTTCGATGAATTTAAAGCATTGTGTGTTGAATTTGAACTCAACGTTTACGCTTAAATATCTTTCTTCATCGAGTGGGCATCGAACTCACAACCTGTCGTTTACAGCCATACGCTTCTCCAGGCAAGCTATATGTCATATTATGATAATTGTTTTGATGTACCTCTTTGTACTTGAGATCATTCTTACGTATACCTAGTAGTTGTTTTGTATTATCCGGGCGAAGCAATTAAAAGTTTTTTATAAAATATTACATTATAGAGGCCTATTGTGGCACAGGGGCACCACTACAAAAGCAGGTTGTGGGTTCAATCCCCACTCGAAGAGATGAAATTTTATAGTATAATATTTTTTAATTCTTTTCGGTCTGGTAACTAGGTTCCCGAGTTCCCTCTGTTCCCTACCACGTGCAGTATACAGGGTAAAGCTGAAAAACAAAACAATATATTACCTTCGTGCACATATTTTTTTATAGTAATAACAAAAACTTATCATGAAAAGAGCATTGACATTTTGAACGAGTCGTGAAGATGTAGAGTCATTTTATTTTATTTAATAGCGGCCTCCGCGTTGTTTAGGAATAATTACTTCAATATGGCTATACATTTTTATTATTTTTTAAAGTGTTACTCCACGCTTAGGACAGAAAATACTAAACTTAAATTTAAAAAGCATATAAAAATTTTGAACGAAGCATGGATTTTGTTAGATAAATAAGTTATAACAAGCGTATAAGAATTTCGGCGTAGCTTGATAAGAACGTATGGCATAGTTGGTCAGAGCGCGCGGACGGTTTGCAAGAGGCGCTGGTTCAAATCTTGCTACGTTCAAAATTTTTATATGCTTTTAATTTTTTTTTAAGTTTAGTATGGCTATACATTTTAAAATTCTATTTTTTTATAAATTTTAATTTTTCATGTAAAAACGGTCGTGTTCGATAGAGTAATGTTTATATACTTCATATCTCTATATAGGAAATTATTTTCACGCAAAAATCTCGATACCGCGGTAATTAGGGGTCATAAGTTGCTCCATAATCCTTTTATATCTTTCAGTTGAAGTCTCATAAAAATCGGTCTAACTTTTACTGAGATTAGTCTGTACAAACAGATAGACAGAGACACGGGAACAATTGTTATATTATTAATTTATGTTACATATTGAAAAAACATTATTTTGTAATCAAAGAGAGATATTTCAATTTTATTTATTTATGTATAGATAATAAAGCAGGTTCACGTTTCACGTTTCTCCCATATCAGTTTAATCAGAAAAATCTTACTTTTAAGACATTATGTGGCCCGCATAATGATAATTTTTTTAGACGTTGCGTGATGACCACATGCGGCGTTCAGCTCCGCCACTCAAATTAATGTAAAGTGGATTCACTAAAAGAAAATATTTCATTTAATAAGGCAAAGCGCGGCGCTTTGCCTTATGCAAAGCGCGGCGTTGAGTTCCGCCACTTAACACGCAATGCCTCAAATTCGGCGGAAAGTGGGCAACGGAAGAAGAACGGAGTGTCTTAACACTAGGTTCCCGGGTTCCCTCTGCCTCCCCTGCCATGTGCGGGATACAGCGTGAAGCTAAGAAAGAAAGAAATATTTCACTCTCCCGTGTAAAATATCATTTTATTGAAAAAATTATGATTGTTTGTGAATAATTAATAATTTTAGCACATTTATATTCATGTTTACGTAAACACTTTCATACGCTATGTTTTTGTAAACAAATATCTGAATTCAAATTTTTGTTGTTTTATAAAGCTCAGCTCATATTATTAATGACTCCGATGGGATTATTTTTGTTGAACCCACGACCACCGTGTTAAAATGGGTGTAATTTTGTATTGATAAAATATTTATAAACAGGCAAGGTGTTTATTTACGGAGTTGCGATACGTAATCCAAAATTCAACAGAAAGTGGGGAACGGAGTGTCTTAACACTAGGTTCTCTCTGCTTTCCCTGTTATATTGTGGTTAACCTATCATACTCGAGTTACAGCGTTAAGCTACAATAAGTTATTTCACTTTCCGCGATAATTTCGATATGGTGATGATACCGGGATAACAAGTAGCCAATATCCTCAATTCTATCTATCTTTTAATGTTAGTCCCACCAAAATTGGTTCAGCTGTTCCGTGGATAAGCCCGGACAAAGAGAAAGACTTTCAGACAAATAAAATATTTTTTTTGTGCTTTAGTATGACGTAAATAGCTCTAGGAAAATTTTTTTTTCAAATATATAGACATTTTTATTTTATTTATATATATAGAAATATTCATGTATGATGTGATGTATTTTGAAAAGAACAACTGTTGCTTTTCTTACCGGCTCTTCTCAGCAGACCCGCCTTCTTAGCCGGTGGTAGCTTCCCGTAGGACTGACACTACAGACTTTTCTATGTAACTTGACGATTCAGAAGTGTTTGTAATGACCTATTAGAAGAAAGAACATTTTGATATCTCTTTAAAAATACGCATTCACAGCGTCTATAAAATCGCTATATAATATATGGTTTTTGTGAAACAAAGAGTTGCGTCAATAAATTTTACAGCAATCTTGCATTTAAAACAAACGGGGGAACGAGAGATTACAAATTTACATACATAATGTACCTAGATCTTATAAGCAAAGTGGTATAACTCACATTTTATAATACTAACTAATTTTCTTAAAAGGACAAATCCATAACCTTCAGACACATGCTATACCAATTAAAAGCTTGATTACTTACTTAGCTTTACGTTCTATCCTACAGCAACAGTATGGAAAGAGAGCCTGGGAACCTAGTGTGAAGACAGAATTAACTTCCCACACACTTCCGTTCCCTATTTCCCGTGGATTTCTAAAAGACTATATGTTTAGTTTCAGAATTCAGTGTCGCGTTTTTGCTTCGTTACCAGAAGAAAAAAATAAAAAATATTTCATTACCTCGATTGAGAATCGATCCCAAACCAATGCATCACGACTGATCTCAATAAAACTAATTAATAAAATTAGCATAAAATGCTAACTAATAGTGATAGTCAGTATTCAAACCATCTCTCGCAGGAAATGGTACTCAAAAGTAAACAAACATATAGAGATATATTTAGCTAAATATGCATATTATATATTAATAGTTTTATATGTTTATGGGCTTTGGTACAGTTTCTAAATTGGACTGATTTATTAGTAATCTCTGTTGAGTCACTTTCGGGCCCTGGCTCCATCACCAGACCAGTTCGGTGTTACCATGTTATTGTATTGTCATCTAAACTACGTATAACTAACAGGTTTCATGGTGCTAAGATAATTAAAAATGTGTCAAATTTAGTTTCTCTGATTTTACTATATAGATACAGGTTCAAAGCAATTAAATATTTTTATCGAGTTAGGCCACTTTGTTCTGTTACATTTGCAGACTATTTTAAAACTTTGGCAGACTCAGCTATTTACGAGAGGCGTGATGAAGGAAAAATATAATTTCGATTCAATCTTGATGCAGCGACTGAGCGAGAACCATCTTTTTCATAATCTGTAATTAATTTGATTGCCAAATATAACAGACATTGAATTATTATTAATAAGGTTCGGTTCATTTCCTCGCTTTGGTGAGAAGATGAAGCTAATCGCCAGTTTTCATCAGTTGTCTAAATGAAATCGTGAAATGTTCCCACACTAGGTTCCCACCGTAAAAAATCCTAAAACTAGGTGGTCGTCACCAAAAAAGTTTATTTTATAAAATATCCGCGCGCCAAACACTTATCTTTAATTGTTATCAATATTGGTACCACAATTTGGCTCCAACGTTGATATTGACGTTGGCAGCTCCCCTCCGATTTGACACTTTTGACATTTTAATTTTGTCGATTCATAAGAACGTATAATCTGTAATATATCATTTAAAGAAATAATACCGTAGGGAACCTAGCCACCGTTACGACATTTTGTTTTCCACGCACCGTCCAGTTAGTCCGTCCGTCGTCCGTCCAGCAACACAATGCCGTGGCTGATAAAGTGGCGAAACTTAACACCGCGCTTCGCCTTGTTGCCAGAGTGATGTTATTTAAGTAAGTAGTGTAGACAGACGAAACTTGGGAACCTAATGTTAAGTCACTCCGTATCAGGCAATGCCTGACTCGCGAACCTCAACGTAACGCTTTGCCCTGTTACCGAAACACAGAAATGTGAAATAGGTTATTTGAAAATATTAAGTATTTCACTTCTTCGAGTGGGGGTTTAGCACAACCTGTAGTATACAGTCACACGCTTGTGATATAGTATAAAAAAAAAAATTGTTTAAAGTTCCACGCCGCACCCCGCAAGCGCCGCGCCGGCCACAACGTTAAAACTAAAATTTGTTGTGTTTTAATCGACAGTAAACGTATCTATTATTATACGGAGATACGATCTTCGTGTTTTTGCCAAATCTTACCTCGTGGACCATTAATTATGGAGTTCTTACGTTTGATCTGACTTTTAATTGTATAATAGCGAGTCCTTACTTTGCCTCGAGTGACATATGTGGATTATTTAATGAAAAACGTATATGAATATGTTAAATGAACGTGAAAATATACGGCATACGGAGTGAGAAGAAAAAAAGATAAACTCCTAAAAACTAAACTATCAGACGGACAAAAATCTTATTAAGCTTTTGGTAATACTTAACAAGATTTCACAAATTTTCATGAAAAATATTGAAAGCATGAAACATTTTCAAAGAACGTAGAGAATATAATGATGGTACGTAGTAACATTATTAAAGAACCAAAGATACAAAGAAGGAAGTGCCTAAAAAGAAATATATTTAATTTAAGAGACAATTGAAGAAAGATTGTTCACATTAACTTTCAATTAATCCATTAACTTTGAAAGATATAACTAGAATTTTATATTTAGTCTAGCAGTTCTATGGGAAATAAAAATTCCAATAAAAACCCGAGTTCTATCAGTAGCAAGTACAAGGAACCAATGAATTGATAAAGTTAATTTGTATGTTAGAGAAGTAAGCGCGAGAAATAATATAGCGAAATATCTATAAATCTGTACAGCAAACTGCTGAAAGACCGATCCAAAACTATCTTTATTACTTCCAACTTCCACAGTCCCAACTCCTCCCTCTCTATTGAGATCCAATTCGGAATGATTCTGCCAGAACCAAGCCTAGATATTTATTCATATCTAGGCTTGGTTCTGGCAGAATCATTCCGAATTGGATGTCAATAGAGAGGGAGGAGTTGGGACGGTGGAAGTTGGAAGTAATGCACATTTATTGGGACTCCTTGGTGTAGTACTCCTTTGGGCGCCCCTGTCGGGGCTCTGGGGCACAATAGTGCGACTGTAAACGCAAAAAGTTCTAGATGTCTCAATCTCCACTCGGATAAGAAATATTAAATATTTAAATTACTCTGATAACGAGACTAACTAACTCTAAAATTGGACGAAAAACGGTATACGGAATTGTGTTAGTTAAAACTCTGCTTACGCTACAAAAGTGAGTCCCAGGAGTGGGAGGAGGAGTATCTGGAAGTTACATGATACAATATATTATTGTTTATTAGAGGGCAGTTACTGATATAATAGAACCAAAAAAAAAAAATATTTTTATTACATTATATTTTGAGAGTCTTCCCTCAAGATTTGGTGTTTGTTTCATTTCATACGATTCATAAATATAAAAGCCATGCCATAGACAAAATTGCTTTAAGCGGGCGAAGCCGCGAGGGCCACAAGCGTTTAACACATGAAAATGTTGTTCACAGGACGTTAAATATTCTCAAATTATTAGTAAACTCTACATACAACCGTCGACATAGTAAGTACCTCTCAATTGAAACACTTAAATTATATAAATTTTCTTGCCAAATTACATACATTTTAAGTATGTATATTTATAACCTCACTAATGATAGAATCGTAATAAATGATAGCCGTCGTAGTGCGATGGTGCCTCGTATGACCGCACACTTATGGGTCGTAGATTCTATTCTTACTTAAGGGAATGTTTTGAGAATCTTGGGATAGGAATCTTGCCTTGGTTCTTTCTTGTAAACTACAATTTTTCTCTATATAATTACTCACTCAGCTTCACGCTGTATCCCACACATGACAGGGCAGGCGGAGGGAACTTGGGAAACTAGTGTTAAGACACTCCGTTTCACTTCCGTTTCCCACTTACCACCGAATTTGACGCATTACTACACTATACTTAGTATAAAGAGCTAAAAGAAATGTTCAATCGCGTTTACCTCAGGAACTCGTGGTTTGAATTGAAAAATCCTGATGATATTGAGGCCTGTCGTGGCGCAGCGGCAAAATCTTGTGTCTGTAAACGACAGGTTGTGGATTCGATACACACTTGACGAAATGAAATATTTAATATTTTCAATTTAAATATTTAATGTTTTTCAGTTCCTCGCTCTGGTTCCAAAAGTTGAGTTCTGCCACTCAACACGCAATGCCCCAAAGTTCGGCCAAAAGTGGGGAATGGAAGTGGAACGGAGTGTCTTTACACAAGTTCCCTCTTCCTACCCTGCCATGTGCGGGCAGTAATTGATGGTATTGAATCATACATTAGCGAGAAGCTGTAAAGAACATTATTGTTTTCAGTTAAAGTAATTCAGGAAGTCACCCAATTTTAATTTTAAGAGATATGAAGCCAAAATACGCTAAACGACACGTACATACATACATGTGTACATGTGTATATGAAACGCTCGAGCCGTCCTAATTCTGCGTGTAATGAGGAAGTACTTCGATTTTATTTTAAACATAATATCATTGCGGGTATTTTTAGTGTGTCACTTTGTTAGCGTTTGTTTTTTACTCTTTTTATTGTTTTTATTTACGTTTAGAGTTTTTTGTGGCTTCACGCTGTATCCCGCGCATGGCAGGGTAAGCAGAGGGAACTTGGGAACCTAGTGTTAAGACACTCCGTTCTACTTCCGTTCCCCACTTTCCGCCGAATTTGAGGGATTGCGTGTTGAGTGGAGGAACTCAACGGCGCGCTTTACCTAGTTACCAGAGCGAAGATATGAGTATATTAAATACTGAAATTGAAAATATTAAATATTTCCTCGAGTGGGGGTCGAACTTCCAACCTGTCGTTTCCAGTCACACGCTTGTGCCGCTGCGCTGCGACAGGCCACTACAGTCAATGTTTTACAAACATTGCGTGTTGAATGGTGGAATTCAGACCAGCGCTTATATTTCTTCTAAAATTAAGTAAATGAAAATTATTCGTTCTCCGTGCGAGATTCAGATCTGCAAGAGATTTTGTGTGTTTCAGACTCTCTGACGTCATATCTTTGAACTCTCTCTTTTTATTTTTTTTTTTATTTTCACTTTCTTTGTGTTATTATATCTGTAGCACTTACAAGAGGGTAGGTAGAAGAAACCTGGCACCTAATGTTAGGAAACTCCATTCAAGACTATTTTATTTTCAAATTTTCACCGAATTCTGATATTAAGTACCGGAATACAACGCACTGCGCTGCAGACCGGTATCATATCAATTAGTTGATTTTTTTTTACTTCCCTCAGCACCCCGCGCATATCAGGGTATATCGTATCAGTGGGAAGTTGGGAACCTGGTGTTGAGACATACCGTTCCTATTAATACAATTCCATTATCCAATTTCCACTGAATATTAGGTTTTGTGTGTTGAGTGACGGTACTTTAAGCCTTGATTTATACTAGTACCAGTAACTGGAACTGAATCATCGACCGTTGGATTAAAAGGTGCACCTTTGTGCTCCTGCGCCACGACGGTCTCAAAATTATGAACCTCTTGACTGAGCCTTAAATTAATTCTACTTAGGTTTTATCAACAGCTTTGATCACGTTTATATACTTAAAGGACTTTTAATGATCATTCCAAAGTAATGCATATTTTTATCTTACGTTCTATCTCGCATAAAGCACTGTGGGCAGAGGGAACAGGTAACATAGTATTAAGACACTACGTTCCCTTAAATACACTTCCATTTTCCACTTTCTGCTGAAGAAATCTTGAGGCTGAGCGATGCGCTTTGCATTTTTACTAGAGAGAGGAAATGAAAATAATAAATATTTCAATTTCTCGAGTGGGGATCGAACCCACAACCAGGTGTGCTTACAAGTCACGTCTGACACTATAGTCCCCATAATTGAAATAAGGATATCTCATTGTTTATCTCTCGTATAGCAGAGTATGTAGAGGATACCAAGTGTTAAGACACTGGCATATTGGCGGAACTCAACTATTCGTTTCTTTTTTTATTATTTCTATTTTGCTTTTTTTTCCTGATAAAGGCAATTACAATATTTCCTTTTCCAGATTACTTGCAGGCATTAAACCCAAAACCAGCGGGTTCACAGCCAGTCCCTGAATTTCACTGATTTGTTGTTAGTCTAGCGTCTCCCACTCTCCCGCGTCAACGATGACAACGATGTCAGTCAATCTGTCGCCCTGGTTATTTACGACACAAATATTTATATACGTTTTTTTGTTTGTAACTGGGACGAGGTGTTTCAACTAAACTAAAGAATTGCGTACAACGCTTCTCTTTTTGGTTTGACCTTTTATTGGGACTCCGCTTTAAAGGACAATCGTATATGTTTTTAGGGTGATGGAGAGATAGTGTCACGATGGGAAACTTTTTTGGCGGAAACCAACGCCGTGAGTTTCCTCGAGTGATTGTTACCAAAATAGGAATTGAGATCTGGTGTCAAGACTTAAGGGCTCTCTGTTACTTATGCACCGTACTATTTTATAACTATTTTTTTTTTTTTTTTCAGCTTCACGCTGTATCCCGCACGAGGCAGGGTAGGCAGAGGGAACCCGGGAACCTAGTGTTAAGACACTCCGTTCCAGTTCCGTTCCCCACTTTAATTTTACAATTATTGCGTGTTGATTGGCGAAACTTAACGCTGCCGTCTGGTTAATAGAGTGTAAAGTAAAAATAGTTAATTGCTTTCCAAAACCTAAAGTATTGTATTTATACATTGGACTACCTGCAGCTGCGCCAAGTGGATGATAATTGTTTCATCATGAAACTTGCCAGTTATACGTAGTGTAGGTGATCATACAGTAACATGATATCAACGAGCTGGTCTGATGATGGAGTCAGGATCTGAATAGTGGAACTCTTCGGAGGTTACCGGTACACCACTCGAGTTTAGACTCATATAACTTCGATCGTCGAACACATTACATAGCACTTGGTACACTAAGAAAGAAAAGTCTTTTTTTTCTCAATTTCACGCTGTATCCCGCACATTAAGCAGAGCAAACTTGGGAACCTAATGTTAAGACTTCCGTTTCCATTACAACACTTTCGTTCCATCATTAGACCAAAGAAATGAAACTATAAAATATTAAATATAAGACAGGTTTTTTTCTTTTTTTAGTTTTAAAGCATATATTTATTTTTAATAATAAAAGTCTAATTAGACACAAAAAAGCGTCTGTAAGTAATAATTCAAGGTTATTTATACATTTGTTGCGTTTAAATCAGTTTTTACACGTCTGTTTTTGTTTAAACGTCTTTGGATACGGGTTCATTAACACGCAGCGCACTTGTGTATCTTTTTAATATATTATTCACTGCTTCACGCTGTATCCCGCTCGTTGCAAGGTAGGCAGAGGTGAATTTGGGAACTTAGTGCTAACATCCGGTTCCTTTGAATTCTTGAGGCATTGAGTGTAGAATAGCGGAGAATAATACGGGACGATGGAAATGTTAAATACTTCATCTCTTCATGTCGAAATATGCCCCTGCCATGAGATGCCACAACAGTAATAAAACTATTTTTTAAGATTTTAATTGTAGAGAACATAGTGTTGAAACACTCCGTCCGCACGTTCTGCCCATCATATTCACTTTTACTTTCCAATATGTTATAATTTCAAGTTAATATTCTTGTTTTAAGTTTGTTACGAGATTATTATTGAAATGGGGAGAAATAAATAAACAAAAGGACGGTGTCTGTAGGTAATTATTTAATATAAATACTTCACTGAACCAGATATAAATTCAAAACCACTTGAGTTAGACAATTTTAATTTTTCTGTCATGTCATTTTTTTTCTTTATCCCGCATTTTCGGTACAAAAACTCACTCCGAATCCCTTTTTCTGCTCAATTCGGCGGAACTCAACGCAACGCTTTGTTTAGTGACCAGAGTGAGTAAAATAATGCTGATTCGATCCCCTAAATTGGAATTGAACTAAAAATAGTCACGTTTACTGTCACAGGCTACTGCAGAGCCACCATATATAATAATTTAAAAGAAAATTATAATTTTCATATTGATATGAGCTAAATTGAGGGTATTTTTAGTGCACACTTTCTTTACCAGAGCAGGAAATTAAAAATGTAATCCCTCCCTCGAGCGGTAATTGAACTAGTAACCATCGCGATACCAATCAGATGCTGTACCGCTACAAAACAACATAGTAAGACCAACACTCACTCACTCACCTTCACGCAGAATTGAACCCATTACCATTGTATACATATACAGATGTCAGCCTCAATAATATATTTGTTATTACTTCACGCTGTATCCCGCATATTGCAGGGTAGGCAGAGGGAACTTGAGAACTTCGCCACGAGGCCTCAAGACAGAGACGTGCCAATAAATTCTACTAAACAAAGTAAAAATAACCAAAAGAAACATACAATAAAATCGTACTTTATTAGCTACCTCCATATTACAAATTTCGTTTGCCAAAACAATACTAATTTGTATCTATTCTGGGAAGGACGTCGACCTGCTGGGAACTCCGCGTCGACCACTCGAACACTGCTAACCTAATTATGATACTGGAGCTCATTAGTCTGGGAACCTGTCTGAATAGATAGTCCTTAGCGGCCGCATGTTGCAGGGAAGGTGGAGGGAACTTGGGAACCTAGTCTTACGTTATGTGTTGTGACTCTGTTCACATTGAGGCACTTTAGTTTACATTTTCTAAATATTTTAAATTCATGTATTTTTTAAAGGCAAAACGCAGCGTTGGGTTTCGCCACTCAACACGCAATGCCTCAAACTCAGCGGAGAGTGAGGAAGAGAAGTAAAACAGAATATCTTAACACTAGGTTTCCAAGCTCCCTCTGCCTACCCTGCTATGTGCGGTATACAGCGTGAAGCTGGGTAAGTCTAGAATGGGGTTTGAACCCACTGCCTGCCGTACTTACAGTCGCACGCACGGTGTTGTGCGCTTGCATCTCAGCTGGCCTCAAGATGAAATAGTTGGCTTTAGTTGATAGTTAAGTGCCAGGCGAATGAAATTGAGTGATCTTTCAAGTATATCAATTGAAGTGTTTTCCTTTCATCTTTGAGTATTTGTATTGGAATTTGTTAGAGAGAACCTCTTTGTTTTTTTTAATTCAGAATGATTATTGAAGTCACAATTTGTCAGGCAACATCTTCAAAGCTATGGCAAAAACAGTGGCAGACACACGATAGGGACGAGAAACAAGGACAAACGTGTTATCGTCTCCAAAAGTAAATAAATCATTTATGGTATACGTATCTATAATAGTATTCCGCAATGTATTTTGAATTTGCCGCTGGAAAAGTTTAAAGTAAATGTTAAAGCAATGTTAACCAAGAAAGCTTACTACACTGTTCAAGAATATTTGAACGATAAAAATGTATTTAATTAAGATCATTTGAATTTCATGCAGGATAGTCACTATTGTATTAAACAATGAAATTGTAACTTAATTCAATATTGAAAAGAGCAACTGTTGAGTTTCTTGCCGGCTCTTCTCAGCAGAACCGCATTTCGAGCCGGTGGTCATTTTATTATTATTTTGTGTAGCACACACATAACAGAATTGTTGAATTTTCCCGAGTGGCGAGCCCCCATACTGTCAGAAGCTTGTGTCCTTGCGTCACGACAGGCCACAAGAACACTATAGGTAGGCTATATTATAGTATGTCAATACGTTTTTTTTTTTTTTTTTAATGGAAAAGACGGCAAACGAGCTTACGGGTCACCTGATGGTAAGTGATCACCGCCGCCCACGGCCCCGAGTAACTCCAGAGGAGCTACAGGAGCGTTGCCCTCCTTTAAGGTGGATGGGCACCGGGGCCCGGCATTACCTAATGCGAAACGCAGTGGCCAAAGCCACTAGTTAACGCCGGTCTTAAATGCCGGGGGTGGTAATAATCCGGTCGAGTCTGCCCATGCGTGTTGCCATTGCTGGCAACGTGACTCTACCACACGCACTTTAGTCGCCTCTTACGACACCATCAGTACCAGGGAGATCCTATTCTAAGCCGGAATCACACGGCATAAGTATATGTTATGATCTATTTTACTTGTGGTGATTGACCTCCCAGCATTCGGAACGTGTCATGCGTCATACAAAACTTTCAATTGCCTTTTGTCCACTGGAGCAGAGTTCCAGTATAAATGGTGTTCCGATACACTAATATCATGGATGTATCGATCGATGGTATTCATTGGAACATACCTATTAGACAATTGATAGTAAAGCGCCAAATTATGTGCGGAAATTGATGATAGTCTGCCAAAGATTTTTTTAAAACATGTCGATAGATATATTACATGTATAATTATACTAATTGTATAAGTGGATGGTATTTAAAAGTTGTTTTCGTAAGAAGAGGTGATGCGATTTCCTCCTGCCAACCATTGTGTATGGCCTGAGAACAAAGTACAGAATAATTGTGTTAACAGAGGGAAGTGTAGTGTTACAATACTTCATTGAATGACGGAATTCAGCGCCGCGCTTTATCTATTATCGTTTATCGTTATTTTCTATGCCGTAGATGAACATTAATACATTACCATGTTTAAGCAGACAGTTTAATTGTTGTTTCATATTTTTTTAGCTGTAAGCTAAAGCTCGAGCTACCATGCTGCCATGCTGCCATGCTGGATACACCTGTATTTCCCGCATGACAGCCTTGTAGGCCGCGGAATCCTGGAATCCTGGATTTCGGCTTAAGACAAAATGTAAATAAACAAAACCACATTCCTTAAACCATTATTGTTAATATCACATTTGTATGGACGCGAATTCTTCAGCCACGTTTCTTTTATGTGTTTGAATACTTTAATAACGGCCACACTTAGCGTATTAGAGTTTTCTTTAAATACTTTTTATTTTGGTGGAGATAAGAACAAGCGCTGGATGTTCTTAATCTGTAAACGTCAATTTTACAAAAACAAAACAATCAAACAAGAAAACCACAAAAGTAACAACAGAATAACAAAGATTAAATCTATACATATATCTGGAAACAGTTCTCTAGTATCAACAAGTCTATAATATTATAAAAATGGCGGACATATCCCGACAGGTGACAAAACGTCACATTTCATTGTAAAATGCTTACATTATCTGTGCTCTGCAATTTATTAATATTACAATGTATTTGAAGTTTGACGTTAAATTGGTTTTTGGGTGTTTTTTCATGTCATTTTTTTTAAATTTAATTATTAAAAATAAAGAAAATAATTTATTATATTTATTTTATAAAATATGTAAGAGATTAATTAGTTCATGCAATAATAATAATTATAGCGCTATCATCGTATTATTTCCAGAGTAACATTTTCCTACACCTGATCTATAAAATTACATTTTCTGATTTATTCACCTTTTATCTATCACAGTGTCCTGAATATGGTGTAGTGTTAAGACACTCTGTTTTCTCTTAAAACACTTCCGTTGTCCATGTTCAGCGGAATTCTTGAGGCATTGCGTGTTGATTGACGCAACTCAACGCTGCGCATTGTCACGTTACTAGTGTAAAGATATTCCCCCGAATGGGAGTCGATTCTACAATTATAGCTTTAACGGTCGCCCATTACGGCCACTGCGCAACGAATGCCTCGATAATTTTATTTTCATTTTATAAATGTATTTTATGTTAATTTTATTTAGTAAATTTACATAAATCACTCGCTACCGCCTGCACATTACACTCAGTCCGCCTGTCAGTCATCGACACGTACTCGAGCTAAGAAACTATTTCAATATCTTCGGAGTTCACTCTTGCTATTAATATTGATACATTTCGAGCTTCACATATTGTGATACGAATACGTTTGACATATACAGGTATTTATGCATATTGACTGACTATAAAATTGAAGGCTGTAAGTTCGATTCCCAATTGAGGGACAAAGCGCGGCGTTCAGTTTCGCCAATAAGTACGTAACGTGTTAAATATTTGGTGGCGCATGTGGAACAGAGTGGCTTACTATTAGGCCTCATTTAGATTGATATAAAAAGAAATGTACAAATATTTGCAAAAAAATGAACCTTGCTTAAATCTCGCTGCCTTTCCTCTTTAATTACTGTTGGACACTTATCATTTTATTACGTACTAGCGACCAGCACGCGGCTTCGCCCGCTTGAATACACACTATTGTATTAACTAAATGTTAATTACTTTCTTGTTCTAATAACATTTTCAGGTGATTGAATAAAAAAGATGTAGCACTTTGCCGAACTAAATATTCAGTTGACAAATAAGTAAGAGTTGTATTTAAAACTGGTTAGACGTTCCTGGGATAATTGCAAACAAACGTACAGACAAACAGCTTAACAGAAAAAAAATAAAAAATCACTTCTTTGGGCCCTATTATAGTATTAATAAAGGTGCCCCATGTAAGATTTTTTCTAATATATCTTCCACTAACAGACAGTGATCAGCTACAGATTTGTTATTAGCATAGATTCTCGATAAATAAAGGAAACCCTAATATTTACACAAAGAGATATAAAATAAACACATTTAAATACTGAGTCATCGGTGTGTTTTAGTTTATTAGTTCTATTTTGGTAAGAACTACGTACAAAGATGTTACTACTACGACGATAGTATCTATAGTATGGGCTGGTTGATATTTTTAGCTTTACATTGTAATACGGATATGGTAGAGTAGACAGAAAGAAGAAGAACAGAAGAATGGAGAACAGAGAACACGCAGTACGTAGTGCTAAGACACTCAATTTCTCAAGTACCGCCCATTATGTCTTGAGTGGCGGAACTCAACGCCGATTTTTAATTAATAAAAGAAAGATATGAAAATAGCTTATGTATTATTCCCTAAAAGCTTGTCGTGGCTGAGCGGCACAAACGTGTGGCTGTAACCGACAGGTTGTGGGTTTAATCCTCACTGAAGAAGTGAAATATTTAATATTTTCCATTTAAATATTTAATGTTTTCGTTTCTTCGCTCTGGTACAAGGAAAATCAAGATGCCTCAAATCGGCGGAAACTGGGGAACGGAAGTGGAACGGAGTGTCTTAACACTAGCTTCCCAAGTTCCCTCTGCCTACCCTGCCATGTGCGGGATACAGCGTGAAGCTGAGTGAGTAAGAGTATTATTTCCTTCTTTATTTTTATATGCAGACATTGCGCCACTGTGCTACATTAGAGTCATTGTCATTAATCATTGTCAAAAATAGCAGCTTTATTGTTCATCTTGAATGTGTGTCACCGACCTCACGACCTCATAACTTGTAAAAAAACGTCGGAAATGAAGTGGCGGAAACAGCTACCTGAGATGTCAATGGCCAGCGGAGAAATGGGTCACTTACTAGGAAACTGAAATCATTCATGTCGGAACAAATGTTAAATGAATTTTGGGATTTCCTGTTAAAGGACTTGCCATAACATACCTGTACTTCTATACTCATATTGTAAAACTCAAGTGTGTTTGGTTGACTGTGCTGATCTCAGGACAATTGTTCTAAAAAATAATTGAAATATTCTATTTTTTTGCTATATAGTGCTATATATATATATATATATATATATATATATATATATATATATATATATATATATATATATATATATATATATATATATATATATATATATATATATATATATATATATATATATATATATATATATATATATATATATATATATATATATATATATATATATAAATACACGGTATAATAAAATTTAAAATTACAATCATAATTTGTTGAACGTCAAACAATCTAACACCAGTTCACTAAGTACTACTAGTTACTGCCTCCAGACCTGTAAATAGCCGGCGCAAGAAACTCAGCGGGACATCACGTCTTTTTTATATATTTTTTAATGTAATTGTTGTGTTGTCATGAAACTTAAAAGTATAGTATCATCGAGCTGGTCTGGTGACGGAGCGGGGAACTCTTTCTCTTTCGTTTACCACTAGAGCTTAGGTTCATATTATGCTGTATAACACATTTTAACGCATTTGTAGAACCTGCTACAATGAAACGTGTTTTTATATTCTTAAATCATAAGCTTTACTAATCGTCTATTCTGTATTTAGCGGAGAGATCATAGTGATAAGGTACTTCGTTTTTTTTTATACTTGCCACTGTATTCCATATTATGGTAGTTGTAGGGAACCTAGTGTAAGAATACTCCGTTCTCTTTATGTCACTTTCATTTAATACTGTCTATGGGATTCGAGAAGCATTGCGTGTCCATTGGTGGAACTCGACACCGCGTTTTGTCCCGTTACCAGAATGATGAAGATGAAAATATTTAATTTGCGTATATATATATATTAATTCTAGGCCTGTTGTGGCGCAGCACAAGCGTGTGACGACAGGTTGTGGGTCCGATCGCCATTCGACGAAATGAAATATTTTCAATTTAATTGTTTAATGTTTTCATTTCTTCCCTCTGGTGGAAGGCAAAACGCGGCGTTGAGTTCCGTCACTCAACACGCAATGCCTCAAATTGAACGGGAAGTGCGGAACGGAAATGGAACAGAGTGTCTTAACACTAGCTTCCCAAGTTCCCTCTTACATACAGATACAGCATGAAGTTGAGTTATATATATTATTCTTTATTTAATTTAATTTATTTATTATACGTACATATATGTTCGTGTATTAGAAGTAGAGTACAGGTGTGGTGGCTTTGACCTATTTACGATTTACACGCTAGTTACGGCCAGAAGGTCACAATTACTAATTTATCCTAGAATATATCTGATAATTTTCGTTTTAAACTTTGATTGGAATAATTGAATTTGCCATGTCTAAAAAAAAAATGTTGTATGAATTAAAAAAAAAATAATTTTCATATAGTGTAGATTAGCAGAGATCTATTAATCTTCTTGTTCTGACAGCGAGACAAAACGCGGCGTTTAATTCCGCCAGTCTACACATACTGAGTCCGAAATGCAGTGAAAAATGGGGAACGGATGGGTCTTCTTGAGAATGGAGTGTATTAACATGTTTTTTAGTTCTTCTTGCTTACCTCTGATATATGCCTGTGATGTGAGCGGTGCGTTCTCCTAGTATCACCATATTTACCCTGATAGTGCGTGAAAAAAGAAACGTCTTACAAAGCTCGAATTAAAAAACAGTATTAACTACTACTCACATTTACTCAGCTTCACGCTGTATCCCGCACATGGGAGGATAGGCAGAGGGAACTTGGGAACCTAGTGTTAGGACACTCCGTTTCATTTGCCGTTTCCGCCGAATTTGAGACATTGCGTGTTGAGTTGCATAACTCAACGCCACGCTTTGATTAACACGGCTGCCTAATATTTAATGTTTTCTGCCTAATATTTAAAATAAATATTAAATATTCCCGTTCCCTCGAGTGGGAATCGAACCCACAACCTGTCGTTTACAGTGACACACTTGTGCCACTGCGCCACGACAGACCTCAATTAAATTATAGAGTTCTAAGAATATTAATAATAAGAGAAGAATATACATTAATTAAATATTTTCATTTTCCTCGTTCTGGCAACGAGGCAAAGGTGGTATTGAGTTTTTGCAAATGAAATGAAAACGGCTTAAAGAGAACAGAGTTTACTATATTTCCTCTGCATACCCTGCTGTTTAAGTAAACGAAATATCTTATAACTCAACTCAACGCAGCTTCACGCTGTATCCCGCTCATGGCAGGGTAAACAAAGGGAACTCGGGAACCTAGTGTTAAGACACTCCGTTCCACTTCCGTTCCCCACTTTCCGTCGAATTTGAGGCATTGCGTGTTGAGTGGTGGAACTCAACGCCGCGTTTTCAAATATTTTATCTCTGCTATATACAGAGCAAATGATTAGTTCAGCAACAGAAGATAGTCGAGATTACAGAATTCATTTCAATTTGTATGCGCATTCTGCATAACACAAAATAATATTAATCACACATGGCGGACGACCATGAAATAATACCGAAAATTTTGGCCAAATTTCTGTCAGTTATATACGGAACAGCTCCTTTGGACGTGTGTAGTGACATCTCGACCTTACCCCACAAAGTGATCAGATTTGGCAGGAACTGTGAAAGATTTATGGAGACCTTGAGATGACCAGGGTTTGGATGAATTTGATCTAAAGAAAGGAAATGAGACCGACGTTAAATAACCAAGAGATTTCCTGTCGTTCTCGTGTTAGTATTTTAGGCATTGCTTGTTGAGTAGTTGTTGAAACCAGAGCGAAGAAATGAAAATATTCAATATTTCATTTCTTCAAGTGGGGACGGAACCCACAGCATGCGACGATAACAGCCACAGGGTTTTATCTCTTCGCCATGAAAGGTCTCAATGGCCTCATAAGGCCAAAATAATTCGTTAACTTTTAATAATGTCACAAGATGAAATTAATGACTACTCTTTCTCTTTTCCTAAGTACTTGTCAATATTTGAGAGAGAATTATTTAGTATTCCATACGTTGACCCGGCTTTATAGGGGTTTAATTAACCTTTCAGAATATTCTTACCGATACCAAATATTTTTAATTATTCAATATAATAAACGTAAAATCTCTTGTAATTTGCGCCAGACAGACCAGACAACATATTATCTAATATTAGTCAACTCGAGAGTGCCAATTTGATTAAATAATTGTTTATCGGTTACAGCAGTGTGAATGATACGAGTGTAACAGTCCAGTTCCTTTCATTCTCTGGCTGAGATATACAAGGCAAAGCTCAGCGTTTAGTTACGTCTTTTAACAAATACTGTACCGAAATTATGCGGAACGTGAGTAGAGGTTTACAGTTAACGGAGTGTCATACCACTAGACTTCCAGATATACTCTACTCTATATTTCTATTTTTTGGTAAGGTACACTCCAGTCCAGTCCCCTGTCCAAGAAAGGAGACTAAATCCTAGAATTAAAGAGAAGGAATAACTAAATAATATAATAATGCTGTTAATGGACAATGTGGCGGAGTTCAGCGTGTGACTGTAAGCACCATGGTTGTGGGTTCCACCCCCACATGACGAAATGATTATTTACGCATCTACATCCACAGTATGATGTACTGTAGGAAGGTCACGTTAAGTATGACGCACCCCGAAGGGCCTTTAAAGGTTTGATCTAGTCAGGTAGCCAGAGATATCGTATGATTTTATATATGTAACAAACAGTGACGTCGAACACAATTTTTTTGGCAAGTTCGATGGTTACACGTTCAATTCCCATTTGAATGTTTATATATAGATAATTGATATGTATGGAGGCGTACCTACGTAGTGGAATTCCGTAACTTCATACAAATTTATTTTATTTTGTAGGAAAGAAATTATAAGTTGATATAAATACTTTTTCCTTCACGCTATATTCTACACATGGTAGGATAGGCAGAAGGAACCTGGGAACCTTCTGTTAAGACAGACCGTTTCCATTAAGGCACTCCCGTTTTTCAGTTTACTCTGAATTACAGGCATAGCGTATTGAGTGGCGGAGTATAGCGCCGCGCTTTACTTCAATATTAGAACTAAAACTAGAAAAAAATGAGAATATTAAATACTTCTTTTCCCGAGCAAGTATCGAAATATATAACAATACAATAATGTCTTTGATTTTCGCGATTATTACACATTTTAAATGAAACACTTTTAACCGGATTAATCGCGTATATTGGATGCTAAACATCTACCCGTGACCACGGACTACTGTAGAATGTTCGAAACGTCGGGTTTCCAAAAAACATGTTTAACAATAAATATACGCGATTAATCCGGTTAAAAGTGTTTCATTTAAAATATATAACCATCTTATATATAGTCTTCAGTCACATGTTTGTGACTGCGGTGCGACGATCTTTCATTAAAACATAGAAAGTATATCGTAAATATTTATAATTACATGTAAACTGATAACAGTTAACAAAATGAACTATTCACATAGCGATTTTCCTTGTTATCAGAAAGCATTTATTACCTAATTCCAAGAACAAAATGTCAGTTACCAAAATAGATGATCGGTCGAGGCACGTGAAAAATTTACGGCTTTTCCAGCGTCTTTTATACGCTACTAGCTTTTATCTGAGGCTTCGTTTCAATAGGCAAATATTTTTTAGCTTCATGCAGTATTGCGCACATGGCAGGTAATGCATAGGGAACCTTGGGAACTTAGTGTTAAAACAGTCCATTTTATTCCCTTTGGGGCATTTCCTGTTGAATTGCTAAATCTATTGCCGCACAAATGAGGCAAATTGAATATTTTATTTCCTCAAGAGGGAACCGAACCCACAACCTACCGCGTGTACAGTCGCAGACTTTTGGCCGCTGCGCCACTACATACGTCAACTTTTCTAAACCTACTGCATGTCTGCCCGTGTGTCACCAGTCTGTATCTCATGAACTGTCATATATATATATATATATATATATATATATATATATATATATATATATATATATATATATATATACATGGTATGCTATTCTTCAATAGATAATATTTGAACAAATGTCGCTAATACCGTCTCGTTACACGATAACTATTTGTTAAGTTCTTCTTTTTATTTATTTATTTTTTTTTTTTTTCTTTAACAATTTTTATCACTTTAAGTACTGCTGACTGGTGAAAATGCTTGATTATATTTAATTTAATTTGTATTAATTATTAATAAAACATAATCTTATATATAAATATATATAGATATATTTTATTATTATTTTATTATTTTTATTTATTATAGTTATTATTACTATTATATTATACATATACATATTTATATTCATGCAAAGATTAGTATATAATACATTTGTTAAAAAAATGGATAATATGTTAGACAATGATAGTTTTAGTAGTAGTGGTGATAGTATACATGATAATTCAATTCATCAGTGCGATTCTATGACAACTGACGATAGTTTTCATAGCACTTCCTCCTTACTCCCTCCTTCTCTCAACTCCCTGCTGGACAGCAAACTTAATATCTTTTCCAAAAATTTTAATGTAGTCCACATTAATGCACAAAGTATACCAGCTCACTATCCAGATTTGCTAGACTCATTTAATGTAAAACATGTACATGCTATACTAGTATCGGAAACGTTTCTTAAACCTAGTTTACCATCAACTGCTTATGCTATACCAGGATTTCATTTAATACGGAATGATAGGACAGGGAAAGGCGGAGGAGGAGTGGCGATCTATCTTAGAAGTCATATTCCCTTCTCTATATTAGATAAATCGCCATCAGCCTACTCAAACTCATCGGAACATATTTTAGTAGAAGTTCTTTTTGGAACTCTCAAAGTCTTACTTGGTGTGGTTTACAGTCCTACACTGCATATTAATTATTTCGACTCATTTGAGCTTCTATTAGAAAAATATGTTCCGGGAGCTGACCACTCTATAATAATGGGTGATTTTAACACATGTCTCATTAAGAAGGACTCACGCGCAAATCAGCTTAAAACCATAATTACTAGCTCTAACCTTAATATTCTTCCAACAAACGCAACTCACCTATTCCCTGGCTGTACCCCATCTCTACTGGACCTCATGATTGTCTCGTCAACTGAGCGTGTAGCTACCTTCGGTCAAATTTCGGCGGACGCGTTTTCATATCACGATCTCCTTTACCTTTCATATAAAATACGTCCGCCCAAAATAAAGCCGTCTGTAGTTATGCGCAGATGTTTTAATAACATCGACAATGACATATTCATGAGCGATCTTAGTCGAATTGACTGGGATAGCATATTTCGTGCAGAAAATATCGATGATAAATTAAATATTTTCAATTCCTTATTGATTGAGCTCTTCGATACACATGCACCGCTTCGCCCAATAAAGATAAAACATCTCCCTGCTCCGTGGTTAACTAAAGATATTAAATTGCTTATGGCGAAACGTAATAATGCCAAGTCCAAATATAAGAAAAATCCTACGGATGATAACTTGCAAAGGTACAAAATACTACGCAACAGATGTAATAAGGCTTGCAGGGATGCGCGACGTAATTATATCTATTCATCGATTGACTACAGAAATCCTGGAAAAACCTGGAAATTTTTGAACACGATGGGAATAGGTGGCAGGCGCACTCAGCGTACTACAATCTTAAACGACTGTACGGATTTAGATTCACTGAATAATTTCTTTACTAATGTTAACATCATGGATAATAACGCCAAAACTAAGACACTTGATTCTCTGTCGCGCCTTGCCAATCATTCTGGTATCCCTTTCTGTTTTACGCCTATCACAACTGCAAAAGTACGAAAGCATGTAATAGCCATTAAATCAGATGCCACAGGCTATGATAACATAAGTCGCCGTATGATTATGTTATCTCTTAATACTGTCCTTCCTATCCTATGCCATATATTTAACTTCTCACTATCCTCTAGCAAATTTCCCGACGTTTGGCGTCATGCCCTTGTGATCCCCACACCAAAAACATCCAATCCAATATCTTTTTCCAACTATCGACCAATTTCCATACTCCCTTTTCTATCAAAAGTCTTTGAACGCATTGTGCATGATCAATTGTACCAATTTTTACATACCAATAACATCTTATCCCCTTTTCAATCAGGTTACCGCCCTGGCCATAGCACAGTCACGGCACTTAACAAAGTCTGCGATGATATTCGAGCTGGTATTGATAATAAACAGGTCACTCTGCTTGTTTTATTAGATTTCTCAAATGCCTTTAACACAGTAGACTTTGATATTCTATTAGCAATATTAAAGTCCATAAATATTTCCTCAAACGCTACTGAATGGTTTTCATCGTACATACGGGGCCGCAGACAGAGTATTAAACTAGATAATAGAGTATCTTCACTGAGCCACATTAACGCTGGTGTCCCGCAAGGTGGAGTCCTGTCACCATTACTCTTTTCCATTTTCATTAATACTCTCACTCAACACATATCTTCTTCTTATCACCTTTATGCTGATGATTTACAAATTTATACAACAGTAGCCGTCAATGATATTGCTAGTGCAACTGCCAAAATTAATTCCGATTTACAAATGATAAATATCTGGTGTAAATCATTTGGGCTCACTATAAACCCAATTAAATCTCAGGTTTGTGTGTTCGGCACCTCTAAACAACTATTTAAAATATATTCGTTTCCACTATCGGTATCATTTGATAATGTTAGTTTAGAGCCTAGTGGGAGTGTTGTGAACTTGGGAATCAGGATGGATAGCACATTTTCCTGGGCACCTCACGTTTCTGAGCTCAGTCGTAAGATTTTCTCTGCTATAGGTAGACTAAGAAGATGGAAAAATCTCTTACCTTTAAAAACCAAAATATCCCTGGCCCATACCCTTCTTCTGCCTATCCTAGACTACGCGGATTCTTGCTATCTAGATTTATGCCAGCAGCTACTTAATAAGCTTGAACGTCTGCAAAATCTTATTATAAGATTTATATTTGGACTAAGAAAACACGACCATGTGTCTCAGTTTCGGAATCAACTGAAATGGCTAACGATAAAAAACCGACGTAACTTACATTCCCTCACTCTCCTCTATACCATTCTTTTCCACCCTGTTACTCCTTTGTACCTTAAAGAACGGTTTAAGTTCTTGGGGTCAACCTCCCTGCACACTCAACCCCTCCGCTCCCGTGCTAACAACCTTCTGGAAATTCCTTTGTGCCGTACGAAATGTTATGCTGAATCCTTCACGATCAAGACTGTTAAGTTATGGAATGAGCTGCCACTTATAGTTAAACAATCTCAGTCAGTTGAAATATTTAAACGCCGTCTTAAACTACACTATCTGGAGCAAAATCTATGAGAATTTATTTTGTGTATGTATATGTATGTATGTGTGTGTGTGTATGTATGTATATATGTATGTATATGTATGTGTGTGTATGTGTATATATATGTATATATATGTGTATATATATATATATATATATATATGTATGTATATATATATATGTATATATGTGTGTATATATATATATATATATATATATATATATATATATATATATATATATATATATATATATATATATATATATATGTATGTATGTGTATGTATATATGTATATGTATATATGTATGTATATGTATGTGTATGTGTATGTATGTATGTATGTATGTATGTATATATGTATGTATGTAGGTATGTATGTATATATGTATTTATGTATGTATTGTGTGTATTGTATATATATATAATTCAGGTAAATCAATACTGTAGAGTATATTTTAAATAAATATCTTATAATGTATAAATATGTGATACTTTTTGCGCCATTCTGCTTTTCATAATACTAGATTCTATAGTACCGGTTGCCTGTAAGAGATCACTTTCAGTGATAAGGCCGCCGTTGCACATTTACAGTTTGTGTAATGTAATATGTTTAATATGTGAAATGTTAACCCATACAATATGTAAAGTGCAATAAAGTATTATTATTATTATTATTATTATATATATATATATATATATATATATATATATATATATATATATAATGGCATTTGGCAGGTCTTTGTGTCTCCCTGTTTATGTAAAAGATTAGTTTACAGGATGTTATTGGTGAGATATATTTATATTTACAATACCTGCAAATTAAGGTTTTAACATTTTTACGTCGACAGTTTGTGGGTTCGATCGCCGCTCGAGGAATTTATGTCTTCGCTCTAGTAACAAGGCATAGTGTGGCGTTGAGTTACGCCACTCAACACGTAATGTATTTCTTTAACTCTATTAGTGACTTAAAACTAACTTCCCAAGTTACCTCTGCCTACATGACTGGCCATGTGCAAACACAAAAAAAATATATAAACCATATTAACACCAAAGATGTTATTTTATACGCTTGTATTATCTTCGTGTAGCGAAGATTTGTTAAAATTTCTCTACAGAGACGATAACGACATAAATATGTTGTTCAATCCTTGAGAAAAGTAATTTACATTAAAGAAATTGGCGGAACGTTTCAACGTGTTTTTATAATCATGAAATTTGCAGAAACATGTAAAATGAATACAAATCTAAAAATGTTGATCTGATTTATTTTTATATATTCTAATCGAGGCCTGTCGTGGCGCAGTGGCACAAGCGTGTGAAGCGTGTAAAAGCGTCAAGTTATAGGTTTGATAAAATCATTTCCTCGAGTTGATTTGAGGTAATGATGCGCTCTGGTAGGGCGAGGCAAAGCGACTCAAAACGTAATGCCTTAAATTTGGCAAAAAATAGACAATGGAAGTGTGTTTACGGCAACAGAGTATATTAACATTAACTTCCCAAGTTTCCTCCGCCTACTCTGCACATGTGCAGGTGTATACAGTGTGGAACTTAAAGAAAATCTGGTCAAATTAATACAAATCTCTGTGCAATTGATAAGATAAGATATATACAAGATAGATAAGATAGATAAGATAGATGATAGAGATGTAATAAAATGGGCGTAGTAAAACAAAAATATTATTTTATTGTAATTATAGGGAAATAGTCTTTTCTAGTCTTCTCAGTAGTTTAAAATTGAAATGTCTCAAATTCGGCGGAAACTGGAGAAAGGAAATCGAACGGAGTGTATTAACACTAGATTCCCGAGTTCCCTCTGCCTACCCTGCCGTGTGCGGGATACAGCGTGAAGCTGAGCATGAATTGTTTAAGAATGTGATGGTCTTAGTATACAATGGCTGAGAAGACCAAGAAGACCGAGACCACCTAAGAAGTTTTCTCCTTTTCCCAGTTTACTGAATATTGTAGGAGGAAACTGAATTTGTGAATTAAGCGTAAAAATAAAAGAAAAAACAACCTTGGCCGACCCCTAAATCTAATTTCAATCCATCGTCATTAGTTATTTTGATAGATTTCTAAACAAGCGCCGCTGAAATTGAGATTGTAAAGTTAGATATGTAAATATTTTATATTTGCTACCAGTAGAAGTAATCGTTGCTGTGTGATATATGACTGAGCATGATAGTGGCTTTTTTTTATAAAAAAGACGGCAAAAGACGGTACGGGTCACCTGATGGTAAGTGATCACCGTCACCCACGGCCCCGTGTAACTCCAGAGGAGGGCAAGTTGGATGGGCACCGAGGTTCAGCATTACACAATACGAAACGGCAGTGGCCGAAGCCACTTCCTTAAATGCCGGGGAGGTAATAACCCGGTCGAGTCTGCCCATGGCATGTGTTGCCTTTGCTGACAACGTGACTCTCTCACACGTACTTTAGCCATCTTACGACACCATCAGAGCCAGAGTGATCCTATTCTAAGCTGAAATTTTACTAATCATTACATACTAATTTCAATTACATACTTTCTTGTTCTAATAACATTATCATTTATAGACAATATCTATACATTGAAAATTAAACTAACTGTTAATTGAATAAAAATGTGTATAGCAATTTACCACATTTACTCGTCAAAATATAAAAGTCAAAACTGCATTTAAATCTGGTTAGGCGTTTCTGTGATTAGCGAGTACAAACGCACATACAAACAGATATTTTTTTAATACATCTTCCATGTACCAATTAAATTGGGCAGTTTGAGGCAGAAAGTCTTTTTAAAGTCCTTTTACTCAAATGAAAAAGTCAGACCAGGCCTAGAATAGTCTTAAACTTTCCATTTTGCTTAGTCTGAGATATTAGATTTTTTATGATTATATTACTAAGTAGGTAGATCGAACGTGACGCATAGTTTAATATTCAAGACGATGCTTGTCGATGGCGTAACTAAGTGCCGAGATTTATCTTGGTAAATAAATCCAGAAAATAAAAATAACTCATTCCCCCGATTGAGAACCGAACCCATGACCCTATAACCCTCACGTTCACCGCGTGCATCGTTGTCTTTGATACATTACAGATTATGTCAAAAACAATACAATAATATAATGTTTAGTCTAGTCTATTTCAGAGTTCAATCCGGTGTATCGTAAAAATAAATAATGTGACGGAACACTTACGTGTTATTTCCTGAACATATTTTTTTGTTTATTTCTTTGATGGCCGTGTGTCGCAGCAGTCTGCAGCCACTCAAGGTTTGATATGCTGTGAACGTTATTACTTACTTAGCTTCACGCTGTATCCCGCACATGGCAAAGGAGGCAAAAGGAACTTGGGAACCTAGTGTTAAGAGACTGCGTTTCACTTTTGTTCTCCAAACGTTGTTGTTGAGGTAATGCGTGTTGAGTGGTGGATTTCAACGCCGCGTTTTTGCCCTGTACCATGTACTAAGTACGAAGTAATAAATAAATTGAATATTGAAAATTGAAATTATTACATAATTAATAAATAGATTCAAACCCACTATCCCTATGGCTACCCCGCCGTGTGCGGGATACAGCGTGAAGCTGAGTGATTGAGTATTATACGGAAATCGAATGTCATAATGTTAGAACATTCTAGTTCCTTTATCACTGGTGCTAAGTGCTAAGTGGCGGTAACTCCACGACGCATTACCGTCTTATCAAAACAAGGGAATAAAAATATTTTTACTATGTTTTAAAGTGTTATTCCACACTTAGGACAGAAAATACTAAACTTTAATTTAAAAAGCGTATAAAAAGCTGTCGTGGCGCAGCGGCACAAGAGTGTGACTGTAACCGACAGGTTCTAGGTTCGATCCCCAGTCGAGGAAATGAAATATTTAATATTTTCAATTTAAATATTTAATGTTTCATTTCTTTGCTCTGGTAATAAGGCAAAAGCGCGGCGTTAAGGTTCGCCACAGAACACGCAATGCCTCTAATTCGGCGGAAAGTGGGGAACGGAAGTGGAACGGAGTGTCAAAACACTAGGTTTCACTTCCGTTCCCTCTGCCTACCCTGCCTAGTGCGGGATACAGCGTGAAACTGAAAAAAAAAGTATTAAAATTTTGAACGAAGCAGGATTTGAACCCGCGCCTCTGGTAAACCGTTCCAGCGCTCTGACCAACTAAGTCATTCGTTTCAAAATTTTTATACGCTTTTTAATTTTAAGCTTGGAATAAAAATAATTAATTTCCCCGCGCGTCTCTTTAATTTGCAAATTCAAGAATCGTATAAATGATTAACAACCACGTAAAATGTTCATAAATAACTGGTGTACGTGTGTCTCGGCCAAAAATAATGTACTATTAATATATGAGCTGAGTAATTCTGTCCGTCTGTACGTTTCTTTGTGTGCTGAAACGATTTTGGTGAAGTTTAGTGCGATTTAGCAAATAAATATATACTTATATATTTTTTAATGTTATTTCAAACTAAAATATTTATGTTAACGTGTTAACGTTTCTGCAACCCACGCCTCATGTTGCTTTTTTAAAGACAACACTTTGACCACTAAGCCATACGTTCTCATCAAATTAGTTACATATTTATTTAATTATCATGATTTTTACACAGATTATTGACTTAGAGACGAAAAACGCAATTAATTCAATAATTTTCAACGTTTTTAAAAGTAACTCCTATATAATTTTAGATGTTATTTCTCACTAACAATAAGATTAGAAAAAAGTTTTATAGAATAAGCAAAATAAAAGAAAAATAAATGCTTGGTGGCGTGACGTTCCCGCACGCAATTTCCTTTACATGGATTATATAAATATATTATGAATATATAAAGGTCTGTCATGGTACAAGCGTGTGACTGTAAACGGAAAACTTCCCTCTGGGCACACGGCAAAGCACCATCTTGAAGTTGTTTCTATCAACTGTATGATTTGGTCAAGGTGTACATATTTCCGAACAACCTCGAGAGGTACTGCATTGAGGCATTAAGAAAAATAGGTTCCGGTATGATATGTTCGTTGAACATTATTTCGGCTTTATCCAAATTCATTCGGAGACCAATGCGAGCAGATGATTCAGCTAAGCTGCTTAACAGATATTGCAGGTCCTGCACGGATTCGGCCACAATAACAAAGAGGTCTACAAATCTCAAGTATGAGAGGCAATTACCATCTATATTGATACGCCGCCCTTACCAGTTCAACACTTAAAATTACATCCGACGAAAGACGGATAAGTTTAGACTTCTGTACTTGCACGGCCATAGTCACTGCAGTTTATATACACTTCATAGACTTCTCAACACTTAAATATATCGCCAATCGATCTGGCACTGTTGTAAGGACTCAAGGACACACTAAATTTCAATGGGGTCAAAGGCCTTATCATAGTCCACAAATTTAAAGCAAAAGGGCAAATTATATCCTTTAGTCTTCTGTGTAATCTGGCGTACCCTGTAAATGTGGTCTTTTGTATTACATTCACATAGTGCGCCAGGGCAGTTTTCACGAAATCTGACCTGTTCAGCAGGATAAAATTCGTCAATTCTACGTGCAAGACGATTTATAACGACCCTAGAAAAGAGCATATAACCCATGGCTCAAGGGGGAAATAGGTCCGTAGTTTTTCAAAAGGGATCTATCCTTTAAAAAAAACAAGATAACAATCCTTTTGCTTGGAATTTTGCTCGACAACAACACGGAATAAAATATACGCTCCTACAAAAAAATGGTACGCTGTCGTAAGTAAAACTTTCCGCCAGCCTTTAGTAACTCCATAGTTATTTTGTCTTTTCCGGGTGCTTTTTCATTTGTAAGCTGCTTCAAGGCCATCGAAATTTTAGTATCAAAATCTCAAATCGGGCTTGAGCCGGGACGCTTATGAGTTACAAAGTTTCCCGTAGAAATCCTTAGCTTCTACAAGAATATCCGGCTGAGATGCGACAGTTTTTTAATCAGTAGTGGTCAACTTCGACAGATAGGTTCGACCTAGTCTTTGCACAAAGACTTTTGACCCCCGGTTTTGCTCGATCGCTTCTCTTATAAAGATTGTATTGATTTTTCAGAGGCTGCGCCTTACCAGCTTCAATACTCATTTATTTAAATCTAACGATCCACCGTAGGATTTTCACGTCGTATCTGTACGATTTTTTCATCGGAATATTGCGTCTTATACAATTCCGTCCCTTCTTCACGAAAGATTCCCACGGCGGAGGTTACGGTCAATGTCAACGTCGCTTGTGCTTTCCATAAAAGAAAATCGGTTCTCCAGTTTCAACTGAAATGTTTCAGGCTCAAACACAGTTTAAAGCATGCTTGGCTGGAGTGTAGATTTCATAAGACGTAATCGTTCAAGTTTGTAGTGAATATTAAGAGTGCCTCGCCTCACCGTCTTGTAAACAGTGAGGGCTTTTGCCGTGTGATTCCGGTTTAGAATAGAATCACCCTGGTACTGATGGTGTCGTAAGAAGCGACTAAAGTGCGTGTGGTAGAGCCACGTTGCCAGCAATGGCAACACGCATGGACAGACTCGACCGGATTATTACCACCCCCGGCATTTAAGACCGGCGTTAAGTAGTGGCTTTGGCCACTGCGTTTCGTATTAGGTAATGCCGGGCCCCGGTGCCCTTCCACCTTAATGGACGGCAATGCTCCTGTAGCTCCTCTGGAGTTACACGGGGCCGTGGGCAACGGTGATCACTTACCACCAGGTGACCCGTACCGTTGCCGTCTTTTCCATAAAAAAAAAGACGGTGATCACTTCCGGTGTTGTTCCTAGTTACCACGGAGTGACCACTGAGTTATCCCTAAATGTTCACCATTTATCTGCTATCTCTTTCATTTCTTGCCAAAGCGCCGGAGCTTTGGAGGGAATAATTAATTCACAATATTAATTAATTAAAAATGCTTGTAAGTATTGTGTATACCTAAATAAAACTAAATAGTTGTGAAAATCGCAGTTGAATCTATTGTGTACTTTAAAAAATTTAAGTTTAGGTCAAAGATGAAAATCGGTATATTGTTAAGTACTATTTTTTTGCTTTACTCTGTATCCCACCCTCAGCTGAATAGGCAGAGGGAACCTGGGAACGTGGTGCTAAACCCTCCACTCTGACACCGTCTTTCTGCTGATTTTTTGACTTTTAGAAGCATTGAGTGTTGAGTGGCGGAACTTTACGTCGCATGTTGACTTCTTACCAAACCGAGGAAATTAATATGTTAAATATTTCATTTTCTGAAGTGGGATCGAACCCACAAACTGTCGCTTACAGTCACACGCTTGTGCCACTCTGCCACGACAGGCCTCCTTATACTATGTAGAGACACAAAATATGAAAAGGTGAACGTACGACCTGAAATTCAATTATATTAGCTTTATAATTAAATGGAAACATCAAAAACTGTAAATAAAAGAGAACATCAAAGTCAAAGAATATTGAAAATAATAGCGTTGTAAATTCATAGTTCACTGTACTTGTCTCTTAGTGGACTTATTATTGGGCTGTCAGTTTCACGCTGAATCCCATGTTTGCTTTGCAGCACAGTTCGTTACCAACGACTAGCGGCTTTGAGTTCCACCACGTAATACGCCTGAAACAATCAGCGGGTAATGAGGAACGGAAATGTCTAAATGGGAACAGATTCTCGTAACATTAGGTTCCCAGGTTCACTCTGCCCACTACAACTGCCTACGCATGATAAGCTATAAATGATAGCATTACGCAACGTATGGACAAACACTGATGTAAAACTTAACGCTACTATGCACTCCATATTCTAATTATCTATGTAGATATATGGAAAAAGATTAAAAAACCCATTTCCATTAAAGGATATTAGTTTCACGCTGTATCCCGCGTTAAAGAGGGAAAGGCAGAGAGGACAGAGTGTTAAGATACTCCATTTCAGACTTTATATCCGTACATAATCTTCTCTTTGTCGATAGTCCCACTGTGAACGCGGAGGGTGTGGTTTTGAGACACGGTTGGGGGGTATTTTATATGTTATATTGTTTTTTGTTCTTTTTTTTTCAGCTTCACGCTGTATCCCGCACTAGGCAGGGTAGGCAGAGGGAACGGAAGTGAAACCTAGTGTTGGGACACTCCGTTCCACTTCCGTTCCCCACTTTCCGCCGAATTTTGAGGCATTGCGTGTTGAGTGGGGGAACTCAACGCCGCGCTTTGCCTCATTACCAGAGCGAAGAAATGAAACATTAAATATTTAAATTGAAAATATTAAATATTTCATTTCCTCGACTGGGGATCGAACCCAGAACCTGTCGGTTACAGTCACACTCTTGTGCCGCTGCGCCACGACAGGCCTCGAATTTTATATGTAATAAAACAATTTTCATGCTGAGAAAATAAAAGCGTAGAATCAAGTATCACATAACACGCAACTGTTATTTTCCATATTTATATTATCTGAGGGTAACTGAAGACTGGATTCACTCGCTCAGCTTCACGCTGTATCCCGCACATGGCAGGTTAGGAACTCAACGCCGCGCTTTACCTTGTTACCAAAGCTTTTACTTGTTAACATCAAATATTTAATATGTTAATATTAAATATTTCATTTCCTCAAGTGGAGATCGAACACACAACCTGTCGTTTACAGTCACACGCTTGTGCCGCTGCGCCACGACATACCTCATTAAGATGTAGATAATGTACATTTTAGGGTTCCGTAACTAAAAGGTAAAGCCACGAGCATTTATATATAGGCCTTAAGGGTCACTCTAAGAAATGAAATACTTAATTTTTAATTCATTTCATTTCTTCGCTCTGGTAACAAGGCAAAGCACGGTGTTAAGTTCCGCAATTCCCTACGCAATGCTTCAAATTCTGCGAAAAATAGGAAACGGAACGGAGTGTCTTAACACTATGTTTCTAAGGTCCATCTATCGTGTGCGGGATACAGCGTGAAACTATTATGGAGTGTTTCCCATACAATTAGCATAATTACAGATTTATTTTTTACAGAGGGAACCCGGGAGCTTAGTGTTAAGACACTCCGTTCCACTTCCGTTCCCCACTTTCCGCCGAATTTGAGGCATTGCGTGTTGAGTGGCGGAACTCAACGCCGCGCTTTGCCTTATTACCAGAGCGAAGAATTGAAACATTAAATATTTAAATTGAAAATATTAAATATTTCATTTCCTCGACTGGGGATCGAACCACACAACTTATCGTTTACAGTCACACGCTTGTGCCGCTGCGCCACGACAGGCCTCAAATGTATATATGCATATTGTTTTCAATTTCACTATTTCCTGAGATTAGAGCATTCAATTAAATAAACTCCTCAGCTTCATAACATTAGTGTTGTTCTGAAGTTTCGAAACCAAAGTTTCTTAATACGTCGACCTGAAAAATGCAGTTATTTAAAGTTCACGTGGGCGTGATCGCTATTATATATTGCTAAATGACTTTTCATGTTTTAAATACCTAATAGTTGAGTAACAGTTGAGACACAAGGGCGTGGGATCAATTCCCAATCATGGAAAATAAATATTTGATATTTTCATTCCTTCGCTATGGTAACGAGGCTAAGAGTGGCGTTGAGTGGTACCATTCTACACGCAATGTTCCCAGGTTATATTCACCTACACGCCAAAAAAACTTCTACTTGCTCTCAGGCTGATAACTAAACAGATCGCGGTGTTAAGTTCCGCCAACACCCATGGTCTTTCTGCATGCTCATATATTGTAAATATTTAAATAAAAACTATAGGCTTTGTACAGATGCTAGATTGTCAAACGGTCAATTGATTATGTGATTTATGTACTAATACTAACTAAGTGTTGCTATTACTCTATGCTTGCCAAGATCTTATGACAACTTCACGCTGTATCCCGCTGTATCCCGCATGTAGGTAGGATACCCCGGAGGGTAGGTAAAGCACTTTCGTACCAATGCATTAATTTATGAGACATTGCGTGTTGAGTAGCGGAACTTAACGCCGCGCTCTGTTTGTTTACTAGAGCTGGGAAATTAAAATAATTGAGCTCCACATCGTTTAGTTTTTTTTATATTCATAATGTCTAGTAGTATGTATATATTTAGTAAATAACTTGGACTGGTCCCAAGAAGCGCGAGTTCGAGTCCCGTTACGTTATTAAATATTTCCCTTTAATTTCTTTAAGAGTAAAAAACAGAATTACCTCTTACCAAATGACCAAACTCACACACTCAGCTTCACGCTGTATCCCGCGTTTTGCCATATACTAGCGCGAAGAAATGAAAACATTAAATATTTAAATTGAAAATATTAAATATTTCATTTCCTCGTGTGGGGATCGAACCCACTACCTGTCGGTTACCGTCACAAGCAAACACTCATGTTTTATTTAAATAAAATGAAAATTAATATATATTTAAATGAAAAACTATTCCACCGAGAATAATCCCTTGCCTGACTGTGACCACAGACTACTGCAAAGTGTCGGAAATGTCAATTTTCATACTAAATATACCTACACGATTAATCGGTTTAAATCGTATAACCTTAATAATCAAAAAATTATAATATTTTTTATTGTTTCAGGTCAAAGTGAAAACAAAAGAACTTTAAATTTTATTTAAACTCATTAGCTTATTATAAACATAATAAATAATAATGAAATTAATAGAAAACAATATTCAATGTGGGTAGGTCAAAATTGTGTGTGAAAGAGACAGTGTCATAAAGATAGTGGCTGAAGGAAAGAGAGAGATGTCGCTGGTGGCGCCGAGGCGGGTCCAGCTGGACTGGGCCCATACGATACCGTGGTAAGATATCAAGTAATTTATGTTGCTTCTTTTGATTTAAAATTTTCATTTTTTCGCTCTGTCAGCAAGGCAAAACGCGGAGTTGAGTTCCGTTTCTTGTTTACACTTGGTCAACAAATATTCTCTGCCTACACTGGCATGTGCGTAACTGCGACAAACAGAATAGCTTCACGCTGTTTCTAGCCGGTAACTAGAGGGTCCTATCATTCCCCGGGCACCAACGAGGACTCCTTGCCACGTTTTGTCTTTGACCAGAGCATAGTAATTTTAATATATTTTTTTGCGACTTACATTGCATACGCCAGTTATTTCTTTAATTTATTTATCTATATAGGAAGTCATCAGAATGAATCCTTTTTATTTTTTTTATACATAGCTTTGTATACAATATTCTATATAGTACACTATGCTGAAAGCCTAAACTTAACATGTAATACAATTATTTTAAATTTTTCTTAAAAAAAATACATATTTTTTCTTTACTCTCCAACATTATATAACATTTTTTATAACAAAACATATAATAAAAAAAAAAAAAGGAAATTAAAACTTTTCTACCCAAGAAATGTCCACAGAGGTCGTTGCCCTCCGTACCTAACTTCACTCCGTTCAGACAAACCCGTCAGCTGAGCAAGCGTAGCTCACTTCACGCCGTCAATACGAACTGTCATGGCGCTCCGATCGATGTTACTCCGCTAAAAATTAAGAGAAAATGCAAAAAATATGCCGCACCAAGCGATTTTAGCGCACGTACGCGTCGCCCAGCCGTGTTTAATGTTAGAACAATTGTAAAATATATAATAGTTTGGCCGTTTAGTGTTTTCTTAGTGAGTTTTTCATCGTATCTAATTTTATTCGGTGCTACCTATCTATCTGGTTTCGGTGAGTACTGTTTTATACCCACGCGTTCTGTTAACTGTATTTATAGATCAGCTGCTTTTTTAAAATTTAAATAACTATTAAATTACATATTTAATTATTTTTCTTTAGTAAAAATTTCTTATGAATAGTTAAAAATCGATTATTTGTGGGTGGGATGGCCTTAAATATATCTCTCTCGCTCGCATACAACCCTACCAATTTGAGAAGTCACTTAACTCGATGTTACCGCATAGCCTCGTAATGCGGATAATATGGTCGGGTTATTATGTCTGTCTCTCTCATACTTTGGGAATGGTATATTTTTTTCGGATTTTCACTTGATTATTGACATTTTCTTTCGTTTTTTTTATTGATTTAAAGTTATTTTTGTATTTATTTTGGTGTTTTTTAAAAGTGAATAATGATTGTAAAAGGGATTTGTTTCAATTTTGCGTTAAAAATAGTATTTATTTAATTCTAATAAGACTAAATCCCATTATTTAACAGCCTTATCATTAATAATAGTTTAACACAAATAAATATTAAGTTGTTATTACTGAGATTAAGCTTAAAATATATCGATAATTTGCTACGTTCATTACTTATGAAAAGGAACAGTAATTTCTAAGTCGTTGTAACGGAAAATCGTATATTTTCAGAAAATTTGACTAATGGTAAAACTTGAATTTATTATGGAAAACCTCTGTCTGTTCCCGTTTCTATAATCTTCTTCTTCTTCTTCTTCTTCTATAATAATCTTCTCCTTTAGTGCTTCCCCACACTACCCTAACCTACTTATGTTATAAGTTTGATATGCATTTTTTTTTTTTGAAAATTATATAGAATAAACTATAATTTAAAATAATTCTAAATAATATGTTACCATATTTTATTTTTTTTAAAAAGATAGAGTTAAAATACTCTATTTTTCTTACTACATTCGTGGAGAAATAAACATATTTCCATATTGGGAGATGGAATCCTAGTGACTACTCTGCCTCTGCTATTACAACCATTGAAACATAGTTTTAAATTATGAAATACCATAAAAACTTTAAAATTTGGCTCCGGCTAGTGCTGCCCACGCACTGGTATATTTGGCTGTAACAAACAATTAATGTAATGAGTTGCTGAAAGAAAAACCATTTTTTTTTTTCAAAATAGGATTTTTTTTAAACTGATTTTTATTCTTAAAGTGGGGAACGGAAGTGGAACGGAGTGTCATAACACTAGATTTCACTTCCGTTCCCTCTGCCTACCCTGCCTAGGGCGGGATAGAGCGTGAAACTGATTTTTATTCTGTAATAACATATCTGAAATGGTGTTACGAGGTTTAAAAGGTTGTTTGATTGTATGAACTTAGTTAGTTAATAATCTGGTTTCCATTTGTTTTTTTTTTGTGTTGGACAGTCCATATACCGAAAGACTATATTCATATAGTCTTTTGGTATATGGACTGTCCAGTGGTCAGTATCATCTGGTTAGTTAATAATTTCTATGAAATCCGTGGCTTTTATGATTAAAGCGACTTTACGTGACTGGTGTACTTTTCTCCTTCTTTTTTTATAGGCTGCATAGAAAAAAGTAGCTGTGTTTGTTTTAAACAATAATTAAAATTGTCCTTTCTAAATAATTTCCAGTGTTACATACTGCAAAAAAATAGGTAATTATATTCTTAATTCACTTAATAGTGATGTCCAGACTTCGTCTGATATACAATAGATGTAGATTGTATAGATATAATATTTAATTAATTTTATTAAGTTAAACAATGTCTTGTTCAGCACTATGTACAACAGTTCTTTTACTTTTTATTAGCCAAAAAGTTTTTAAAATTGACAGTACTGACATAAAATTTATGGATCATACAGCTTATATATGTATATGTACAAAAAATATTTGAAGCGTTATATTAAATGGAGGACAAACCAAAGGTTATCATGCAAAAGTTGAAGTCTAGTCAACGTTTGCTAATTGGGTCGCCATCGAGAATGTCTCAAGACCAGCCCCTAAGGGTTCTATCTAATGTAGCCTATTAGTGATCTTGTAACCTATAAACAGGCTATGTAACAAAATCTATTTTATTAATGAGGTCAAGTTTAATTTTGAAGAACTACAATATGGGAGGATAAGTATGGGATTTTGATGGTCTGCTTAACATTTTGGTGTATGTTATGGGCATTTTCTTTATTCGCTAGGGTGTTTCAGGCTACTTAGCTATCTGTATTTTTTGTCTGTTAGCGGTAGTTTTATCAAAGTCAAGGTTGTGCCACCGGACAGCTCAGGACTGATTTGTAAATTTCTTTTGTGAAAGCATTTGTCCAGCTGTGAGCGTAAAATGTCTATGATGATGATGATTTCTTGAGTATTCGCTTTAATATCGAAAGTTGTTTATCAAGACCGGATATTACGTTTTATAACTTTTACATATTGCAAAAATATTCGCTATTGAATGACTGAAAGACAAACCATAAACGAAATTAATGAATGGCTATAATTCAAATTATTGGTTTTTCTAGAAGAATTTAACGAAGGTAATAAGGCAAAGCGCAGCGTTGAGTTCCACCACTTATCACACCATGTCTTCAATTTGGCGTTATTGTAGGAAACGGAAGTACACATCTTCATGGAAACGGAAACGGAACGGTATCCTGTAGAATCGTTACGATCTCGTTATATATTAATGAATTTAACAATGTATTCTTTTTTTCTCATAGAAATTTTTAATCTACACTAATCGTTCTTTGCTAAACGAGTTACGATGACTTAAAGGTAAGCGTAAGTTGTTACATAAAATTAATATTCAGAATTAACGGCCGTCTCCTTTAGCCGAGTGTCCGCACGCCCACGCTTCCGATGTAATTGTTTTACTTTACAACTTAGCTGGAACCAGTTTCATTGCGATTAAATGTTCAGATGTTCTCTAGTAATTCTTCTGGAGTAATAATGATATATGAAGAACATTTCTATGATAAACGGAGACAAATGCGATGTCTTTTCAGTAATTTGCTTCTATTTAAGATCATTTGGATATATTTGGAGCTTTCAAAGTATAGTATTCTAGTAAAGGTAAAAAAGTCATCATAAATTCGTTGGTCATATGTGACCATTTGAAGCTATGCGAAAGCAAAGTTCTACTATTTTGACACTGATTCACTCGTTCACTTATTCACTCACTCACTCATTATAGAACTATCAAATGTAGGAACATCGAAATTCTGGAGTTCCCGGTGACCCTGATGAGCTAGCTATTGTAGATATTGATATACTGCCTTTGCATTTTTTATTGAACGTGGTCAGATTCTTCTGTATATACTAAAATTTATATTCTGGAGCATCCAGAGCGCCCTAAGATCTCGGCTAAACTATATGAGAAATGGAAATGTCCCTTTAACTAGGCCGTTGTCTTGTATATATTACACGTAACCCTGCTCAAATTGAACATTCTTCAATGGTTAGTCCACATAAAAAAATTCGCAGCAAGGAGGACTTGACTTGGCTTTACGTAAAGATTTCCCTACTTTTTGTAGAAAGTGTAATTAATGGCTTTCCAGAATAAATTTGGTGAGATTATATTATACATCTTAAAGCTACTCCTTGCCTAACAGGGTAAGCAAAAGTACATGGGAACCTAGTCTTAGATCATTCTGTCTCTTGTTGTAAATAATTTTCTTATGATATCATGTGGAGTTTTCTATATTTAATATTTTTTTTATGACGCCTGTCGTCGCGCATAAGGGTGTGACTGTAACCGATAGGTTGTGGGCTCGATTCCCACTCGAGTTCCGCCACTCAACATGCAATGTCTTCAGATTTTATTGGAAAAAGAATATTTGAACCGGAAGTGCCTTAACGGGAATGGATTGGTTCCCGCAGTCTACCCTGCTATGTGCAGGTGCGATGATAAGCTAAAAAAATATAAGCTGATATATTTCTGTATTTATGTGAGGCGTAACCTAACGCCGCCTTAACCTTAACACAAGAAATATGAACAACGCTGATGAACTTGATCTGGTAACGCTCGCGTTTAAAAAGGGACACTCTAATTGCGCCATATCTTTAGAAATTCTTCAACATTTGAGCAAAATTATTGTTAAATTATCTGAAGATTTACAGAAGATTAAGGTTTTATGTGCGGCGTGTCTCTTGATCTCGTGTTTTATTCATCGTCGTTACGTAAAAGGATTTGTTTTTTCTTTAATGTTATCTTTATGAGCGTATCTAGAGATATTTTCCAGGTCTGAACCTGAACGGGGGCCTGAACCTTAACGGGGGCCCAAACTTAAATGGGGACCTGCAGATGAACGGGGGCCTAAACTTAAAGGGGGGCCTGAACCTGAACGGGGGCCTCAATTTGAATTTAGAATAAATCAATTAATGTTGTTTCTCGTGTCTTATTCATCGTCGTTATGTAAAAGGATTTGTATTTTCTTCAATGTTATCTTTATGAGCGGAAGTTAACGCCGCTTATCTAATCTTACTTGATATGTCCCTTTAAAACGTGTCACGTTTGTGTTACGATTTGTTTAGTTTTTGTAAGTTAACGCCGTATCGTGCACACGGCAGGGTACTTAGAGCCTAGTGTTGAGACACTCCTATCCCATTTAAGACACTTCCCGTTTGGGGAACGGGAAGTGTCTTAAATGGGATAGGACTATGCATTGAATTTGAGACATTGCGCGTGGTGTACGTATGGCAACACCGATCTCTGCCTCGATACTAGAGTGCAGAAATGAAAATGTTAAATGTTTCTTTTCTCTACTGGGGATCGAACTCCCAATTAGTCGCATGTATATGCCCCTGCACCACAACATGCTTTATTTATTTATATAATAATTAAATTCATAATTAACACGACAAAACTGTAATTATTTTCGTAAAACTCTTAACCTCTTTTCGATTCGCGAAGTTGGTCAAGTTCAAATGTATTCGTTAAGAGCGAGAGTAACCTAGTAATATGGTTTTTTTTTTCTATCCTTTAATGTTGGGTCAGCGACGTTTGTTTATATTTGTTTCGTTCTGACGTTCTGACGGGACAATGCGTGGCGTTGAGTTACGTTAATTAACGGGTAACGGGTGGGTGTGGGTGGTAAATGTGGAATGAGGTGCAATATCAGTAGTTTTTTTTTTTATGTCTACGAATGTTTTTACGCTGGAAAACGTCGAAGATACTTTTTTATATACATTATCTTTACTTGTTTATTTTTTAACTGCACGCCGTATCCCTCACGTCGCAGGGTAGGCAGGAGGAACTTGGGAACCTAAGGTTCCGTCCCTTTGGATCGCCTCCGAAGTAAAGGCATTAGTTGTTGCGTAACTCAACGCCTCGCTGTCTCTTGTTATCAAAGAATATTTAAATATTTAATAATACATACGTCCAAATTAAAATCAGTTACATTTTTTTTTAACAACCGTCGCGTTTACAGTGACACGCTGATCTACGCGCTCGAGGCTTGTCGTGGCGCAGCGGCACAAGCGTGTGACTGTAACCGATAGGTTCTGGCTTCGATCTCCAGTCGAGGAAATGAAATATTTAATATTTTCAATTTAAATATTTGATGGCTCTGGTAATAAGGCAAAAGCGCGGCGTTGAGTTCCACCACTCAACACGCAATGCCTCAAATTCGGTGGAAAGTGGGGAACGGAAATGGAACGGAGTGTCTTGACACTAGGTTTCCAAGATCCCTCTGCCTACCCTGCCATGTGCGAGATACAGCGTGAAGCTGCGTATATATAATATTTTATGTATCTCATATATTGTGTAATATTTATTAGTTTTATTCTTAAATGTATGTATACGTTAATTGTAATAGTTGCCCACGTTATTGAATGTTGTTGAAGGACATGGATAAAGTGCGTTTACGATCAGCCTTTCTGTATAGCGTATTATATAGGCCTGTAGTGACTCAGGGGCGCCGACTGCGGCAAATATTTAAAGTTTTCATTTTTTCGCTCTAGTTAAGAACGAAGCGCGGCGTTGAAGTTTAACTCACGGCAATGTCTCGATTTCGGCGGAAAATGGGGACCGGAAGCGTCTTAATGGGTACGGAGTGTCGTAACACTAGGTTCTTAAGTTCCCGCTGCCTACCCTGTATCCATATAGCGTGAAGATATTTTGAATATATATTTCAAAGCCCTAAATTATCGCTGATATTTGCCATTAGGGCAATACTACCCAAGTATTTCACGAAATTTCTGTTAATAATACAAAATTTTATGAACATGGCTTTCTATAAATAAAGCACCGCACACGAATCGGCTTATTCATTTAGGAGCTGTGGTGCCACAGACACACATACACGTTAAACTCATAACACGACTCCTTCTGCGTCGGAAAATAAGACGTGTTGCGTGGACTGTACGGACGTAAAATGAAATACTTGTTTTTTTTAGTTCCCCTCAGGATATGTAGGTTCCCTTTCTTAGTGTTCCCCCATACTTCCCATCTTACTTACGTGTCAACGTTACTAAGTCCAGTCGTAGTCCACTGTGTGTGTGTGCGTTGAGTGCCTGACACTCAGTAAGGGAAGATATATGTTACTAGCAAGTCGCTTGCGGCTTCGCCCGCTTGAACTACAACAATTATTTACCGAACTCGATTATGATCGTGTTCTAATCATTTTAAATATACTTTGTATCGATATATATATATATATATATATATATATATATATATATATATATATATATATATATATATATATATATATATATATATATATATATATATATATATATATATATATATATATATATATATATATATATATATATATATATATATATATATATATATATATATATATATATATATATATATATATATATATATATATATATATATATATATATATATATATATATATATATATATATATATATATATATATATATATATATATATATATATATATATATATATATATATATATATATATATATATATATATATATATATATATATATATATATATATATATATATATTATAAATTTAGATAAAACAAATAATAAATTTGATGGCGAGATTGTCAAAGTGGAAAACTACATGTAAATCGGCTAAGCCGTTTCTGAGATTAGCGTGCACAAACGAACAGACGGACAGACTAAACATATAAACATAAAAAATAACTAAATAATGAAACGTGGGTTCTTTTACAGGACGTTTAATATGTCCTTAATTTTTTTCCATTTTCTATGTACAGACACGGATCAAGTACGATTTTAGTATAAATATAGATACAAATTGTAAATTCTCTTGATTGATTGTTCGTTCTCATTACTGCACTTCCGTTATTTACTTTCCGTTACGAGAGCTAAGAAATAAAAATATTAAATACTTCATTTCCTCGAGTGGGCATCGAACCCACGATGTCGTTTCCAGCGATATGTTGGGGTTCGATCTCACGCGCCACGACAGGCCCTCTTAATAGATAATAACTGGTTTAAAATAAATCCAAACATTTAATTTAGCGACTTGCTACTAAAATTACCACATACATATCTATTCAAGTAAAATTCTTTAGGTTTTTTTCCCCTTGATAAACCAGATCTGGCCACTTTGATATTGGCTAAGTCTCGTTTGCAAAAAAATTACTTTATATGCGTTAGGACCAAGTATGTATTAGTGGTTGTCAATGTTGAGTGACTGTAAAGGCGATGGGTACTGGATTCGATCCCCAGTTAAGGAAATTAAATATTTATTATTTTTGTTTGTTAGATCTAGTAATGAGGCAGAGCGCGGCGTTGGATCCCGGCATTCAACACGCAATGTATCAAGTTCGGCGGAAAGTGTAGAACGGAAGTAGTTTAACACTAGATCCTTATGTGCCCTCTGTCCACCCTGATAACTTAGGAACCTAGTGTTAAGATGCCGATGCTCTTATGAGTACTATTCTTTTCCACGTTTTGAGCGAAACTCAACGCCGCACTATGACTCGATATCATACCGAAGTAATGAGAAAACATGATAGTATTCTTAAGGGACAACTTAAATAGCTCAAGGGTCTAGAGGTACAGTTATTAACGGCCAAATCAATATTATGGGTATGTTAATTTTATAAAAGGGTCGCTCTCATATTGATCTAACTTCACTTGTCTACCGTGTTTTTTCTGAACATGTCATACTTCGTCTATAAGGAGTAAGGACAGAGAATTGGTTTGTACCTTTCTTGTTGATTTTCTTTTTAATCTTCTTTTTTTTTTTTCTTTTTACCCTTATTTTGTTCTCGCGCATACATCAGAGTTGGGAACCTAGTGATAAGACACTCCGTTCTGTTATTTTATAATCAATTAGTTTCAAACAGATCCACGGTATTATTAGTTTTCTATTTTTGCGTCACGCTGTTTGTTGGGCTGATTGATATCGCAGGGTTGACTTTTATAGTGTATTCTACGTAGAGTTTAATTTTTTTTTATGGAAAAGACGGCAAACGAGCGTACGGGTCACCTGGTGGTAAGTGATCACCGTCGCCCACGGCCCCGAGTAACTCCAGAGGAGCTACAGGAGCGTTGCCGTCCTTTAAGGTGGAAGGGCACCGGAGATGTCTTTACTCTTTAATTGCATCAATTTAGAAGCTTTTTTTCTGTTTTCTAAGGTAGCGTAGATCTGATATTAATTGCAGCTTGGCAGAACCCTAAAAATAACCTACGCATCTAGGCCAAGGTCAGCTTATAATCCACTGTGCTGTTGGCCTCGTTACTTAAGATCAAATGTTCCTGCAACTGCCGTCAAGCTAAACTTTAATCAGAATAAGTGATTGTACGACGCCAGAGATCTCGTCGTTTGCCCATTTTTTTCCTTGTTATTTTTTAAATCATACATAAATTTGCATGTTTTTTTTTTACTTTTTTTTCATTTTAACCACCGACGCAAAACGGAGGGTGTTGTAATTCGACCTCCTGAATTAATGAATCTATTTGAGTGAGATTTTTCTTCAATATGGTGGTTCTCAGCTGTTTTATGAATCTACAGGGTTTTCTTTATTTTATATATTTTAGTTTTCTGCTTTTCATCTAGCATGGTATGGATAGAGAGAACGAAGTGCCAAACGTTTTGGTATCTGCATATCTTTTGTACTACGCCCTTCGTCGTCAAACTCTTACTTTTTACGTGAACTTCTTCTCTTTGCCATAAAATAAATATTTTGATCAGATATGTGGATGATATTTTTTGCTTTACGATTTGTCCCGCACTTAGCAGGGCAGGCAGAGGGAACATGGAAACCTAGTGTTAAGGCACTCTGTTCCCCACTTTCCGCCGAATTTGAGGCATGGAGTCATCCACATTGAGTTGTGGGATTCAAGGCGCCTCGCTTTGCCTTAGTAGTTTCAAATGAATATTTAGAATTTCTAGTCTCTAGAGATTTTTTAGTATTAAGTTCATTTAAATTTAAAATTAATTTAAATTAAAATAATTTATTTTAAGTTCAAGTGGGGAACGGAAGTGGAACGGAGTGTCTTAACATTAGGTTCCCGGGTTCCCTCTGCCTACCCTGCCTCGTGCGGGATACAGCGTGAAGCTAAAAAAAAAAGAAAAAAAAAGTTAATTTGAACATTATTTTTAATTTGCGGCTTTGTTTGTGTGGTCCATTGGATATAACAACGGTTATTTCTAGCACCATATGACATGTCCTAAGTGTCCTGGTCCTGACCTCGGGTGTAGCGAACTACGTCGAAACGATTATCTTGTAATATATATATATAGCTTGTAGCCTTCCTCTATAAAAGGAATATTCAATACTGAAAGAATATTTCAAATCGGACCATTATTTCTTGAGATTAGTATACGTTCTGCCTAATTAACTCTTGAGCATTGTAATATAAGTACTTTACGGTGGAGAAGATAGAATTACTTTCTTGTCAAAAAAAAAAATGTCTGCTAGAAATTGTTTGTTGATTTCTTGAGTGTAAGTTTCTTGAGTGTAAGTTATGTAGGAAAAGTGGGCAATGTTGGTATTCCATTTTATTTGAAACGAATCTGGTTGTGTAACTAAAGCGGTGTTGAGTTCCGCCACTCAACTCGCAAAGCCTCACGGTGGAGGTGGGAAATGATGGGAACGGAGTAAGACACTCCGTTCCCATCATACACTTTCATTTCCCACGTTACTACGTTCCCGAGTTCTGCCTACTCTGCTGTGTGTCGGATATAGCAGAAGATAAAAAAAAATAGAAGTGGAGCTGTGGCACTCCGCCAGGATGAGACGCGTTACCAAAGGAAAGAAATAAATATGAAAAGCAAATAAATATTTAATATTCGCTCTGGTATCAAGGCAAAGCGTGGCGTTGAGTTCCGCCTTGTATTGCAATACGTGAGGCCTCAATTTAAGGCCTATCACCTTAAAATTAATGATAAAAATGAATATGATAAAATGAATGAAAAATGAATGAGGCCTGTCGTGGCGCAGCGGCACAAGAGTGTGACTGTAACCGACAGGTTCTGGGTTCGATCCCCAGTCGAGGAAATGAAATATTTAATATTTTCAATTTAAATATTGAATGTTTCATTTCTTCGCTCTGGTAATAAGGTAAAGCGCGGCGTTGAGTTCCGCCACTCAACACGCAATGCCTCAAATTCGGCGGAAAGTGGGGAACGGAAGTGGAACAGAGTGTCTTAACACTAGGTTTCACTTCCGTTCCCTCTGCCTACCCTGCCTAGTGCGGGATACAGCGTGAAGCTGAAAAAAAAAAATAATTAATGATAAAAATGAATAGACGTAGATCCAAAGCGAAGAGCTAAAGCTATCACAGGTTCCAATTAAAGATAAACTTTTCTGACTGCAAATAATAGACGCTCATTGTCTTCTTGAATAATGGCTGCCGTGAAAAATGCGGAATTACATAGAAATTGTGGCGTACAATGTATGGATATTGGGATATACGTATGGTTTTTTTTATTCTTTCACGCTCTATCCCGTATAAGTGATAAGGTAAGAGAGATTGGGTGTTGTGCACTTGTGTTGTAGATGTTTTGGGTTGAACGCGGAGCTCAACGCCACGGTGCGTCTTGTTCGGAATCGAAGCCACAATTGCCGCGTTTATAATCTGAGATGATGTGAATATATTATGATTTCAGAGTATAATTGATTGCTTCATTATATATAATTTTTTTATCAAAGGTTGCTTAAAATGATCTCAGTATCAAATTTAAATCTGGAGGACATCAAGGAGGTTGTCCTTAACTCGAAAGTTATCTAACAAGACAAAGCGCGGCGTTATGTTCTGTAGCTCAACACGCAATGTCTAGAAATTGAATATTGTGTGGGAACACTGTCTTAACAGTTGGTTCCCTCTACCTTCCCGCCGTGAAGTTAAGCGAATAAAAAGATTTTACAGACAATCGTGAAAATCTAGACGTGGATAAAAAAGCAATTTTATACGGGCTTTAGATAAAAGCCTGAGCTCTTGACTAGCATTTAACTTGGTTCAGCTACTAAATACTACTTATACGTACTTGTAACTAGAAATATATGAAAGATATTTTTGTTTGACGTTTCAACGGTCTCAGTGGATATAGTTTTTTTCATATATTATTTCTTTTACAGCTTCACGCTGTATCCCGCACATTGCACGGTGGGCAGAGGGAACCTGGGAACCTAGTATCGAGACACTCTGTACCATTTCCTCATTTTCCGCGGAAATTGAGGCATTGCGAATGGTGTGGCGGAGCTCGTCGCCGCGTTTTGCTTTGTTGCCAGAGCGACGAAATGAAAATATTAAATATTTCATTTCCTCGAGTGGGGATCGAACCCACAACCTGTCACGTTAACAGTCACACGCTTGTGCCCCTGGACCATGATAGGCGTATAGTATTTTTATATAGATGTTATTTTTCGTTTTCCTGGAACTGAAAACTCACTGCCACCAGAATTCCTTGGAAAGTGGGAAACGGAAGTGTTCTTATTGTTTTTTTTTTATGGAAAAGACGCAAACGAGCGTACGGGTCACTGATGGTAAGTGATCACCGTCGCCCACGGCCCCGTGTAACTCCAGAGGAGCTACAGGAGCGTTGCCGTCGTTTAAGGCGGAAGGGCGCCGGGGCCCGGCATTACCTAATGCGAAACGCAGTGGCCAAAGCCACTACTTAACGCCGGTCTTAAATGCCGGGGGTGGTAATAATCCGGTCGAGTCTGCCCATGCGTGTTGCCATTACGTTGCAACGTGACTCTACCACACGCACTTTAGTCGCCTCTTACGACACCATCAGTACCAGGGTGATCCTATTCTAAGCCGGGATCACACGGCAAAATGCTACCATTCTTATTACCTAGTTGGTAAAAAGCAGTCCGTTCCGCCTTAGAATTACCCGTTCTTACCTCTTACGAGGTGGCAACCTGGCTTTAGGAAAACTTTACGAATTCCTTATTAAAATCAATAAATACCCCATTTTTTTATGGTCATTATAAAAAAAAATACATGAGCTGTAACAAATGTGTGTTTGATTATTTTAATAGAAAGGTATAATTTGTTTCACGTGATTTCCCGCCCATGGCAGAGGAGGCAGAGGGAACTTGGGAACCTACTGTTAACACACTCCGTTGCACTTCTGTTCCCCACTTTCAGCAGAAGAAGTATGTAGTATTACATGTTCAGTGGCGAAACTCAATATCAGTAATTTGATAATAATATGTAAATAATATGTTTGTTACAGGGAACAACAACCAGGCTGCGAGAGGGAGCCGTCCTTCAAGCAGCACCAAATAGCACCAAATACATCCAACCAATCTGGTGAGAATATCTCTTACTTAGAATATATCTATTTCCATACTAATGTTATATAAAGAATTTGTTTGGTTGATCCGACTAATCACAGGAACTATTGGTCTTTTTTTAGCTTCACGCTGTATTCGTTGACGCGACGTTGAGTTCCGCCGATCAATACGCAATGCCTCAAACTCGGTGGAAAGTAGGGACTGGAAGCGGAACGGAGTGTCTTAACACTAGGTTCCCAAGTTCCCTCTGCCTACCCTGCCATATGCGGGATACAGCGTGAAGCTTATTAGAGTGAAATATTGCCCTTTCTCTTAGCTTGACGATGTTTCCCACACATGGCAGGGTGGGCATAGGGAACTTAAGAACTGATTTAAGAGTGTCTTAACATTAGGTTTCCAAGTTTCCAGTAAGTATATGTGAAAAAATTACATACACACATACATACATAAACTATAACTGTATCCCGCATATATAAGGTTAAGTAGAGGGAACCTAGTGTTAAGACACTATGTTCCCCACTGCCCGTCTAAATTTCTAGACATTAAATAATAAGACATTAAGTGTTGAGTGCTATTATTCTAATACTCAGAGTAGGGCCGTTCCGTTTATTGCAATAAAATAAAAAAAAAAAACATTCTCGAATAAACTAATCTTTGATCAAATGAATCATTCTTTTTGTTGTCATTAGTTTATAGGAACAAAACCTAGTTGTTATACAAGTAATATATTAAGATTGATATTTTGTATGATTTTTAAATGAGTATGTAATTTATGGATTAACTAAAAAGGAGAATCACTCACTCTCACTCAGCTTCACGCTGTATCCCGCACATGGCAGGGTAAGCAGAGGGAACTTGGGAACCTAGTGATAAGACACTCCGTTCCACTCCTGTTCCACACTTTCCGCCGAATTTATGGCATTGCGTGTTCAGTGGCGGAACTCGACGCCGCGTTTTGCCTTGTACCGGAGCGAAGAAATGAAAACATTAAATATTTAAATTGAAAATGTTAAATATTTCATTTCCTCGAGTGGGGATCGAATCTGTAACCTGTCACACGCTTGTGCAGCTGCGTCACGACAGACAGGGGACAAGAATAAATAATAATTTTATTACTAGCGACCCGCCCGCGGCTTCGCCCGCTTGATAGATCCAATACTTTCTTGTTACGTTTAAGACAATATTTATAAATGTTAAAACATTGAAAACTGAAATTTCAATTTTGTTGAAATACAAAAAATGTACTAATTTTGTCGAACTAAGTGTTTTTAACTGTCGTATTTTTTTATCAATCGATTCAAATAAAACAAACACTCAGCTTCACGCTGTATCCCGCGCACAGCAGGGTAGGCAGAGGGAACTTGGGAACTTAGTGTTAAGACACTCCGTTCCACTTTCTGCCGAATTTGAGGCATTGCTTGTTGAGGGGAGGAACTGAACGCTGCGTTTTGCCTTGTACCAGCGCGAAGAAATAAAAACATTAAATATTTAAATTGAAAATATTAAATATTTCATGTCCTCGAGTGTGTATCGTTTAAGTCTGGTGAGCCGTTTCAGAGATTAGGGCTTACAAACGGACGGACAGACACTTTTGTTTTAAATCACTATACATAGCGCCCAACCCTATTACATAAATACATCTTATACGTTTCATAAATGTCTTCCATAAGATGTTACTTAATATATCTTCCATGTACAGACAGTGATCAGTTTTCACAGAATTATTAATAATAATTAATAATTATATATTTTCTATAACAGAATCGTCATCGTCGTCAGCGGATACAGCGTCGCAGGGCTCCGGGTCTGCGCCCGCGCAGCCCAAGAGACATGAACCCCAGGTGAGTATATAAATTACTGGCGGCCCAAACGCGGCTTCGCCCGTTTTACATTGTTGTTTTAATTTTTACATAAAATGTAGTTCACGTTTTGTTCTGATATATTAAACTCTATTACTGGGAAGTTTCAACTGAATCAATTGAGTAGATTTTTACTGCTTTTTTAAAGTGTTATTCCACATTTAGGAAAGAAAATGCTAAACTTAAATTTAAAAAGTGTATAAAAATTTTGAACGAAGCAGGATTTGAACCTGCGCCTCTTGAACACCGTTCAGGTATAGCATTCTCTCTTGCCAAACGATAATTCTTACGAGTTGTCTTTGGGTAGCGGAAATTTATGTAAAATCGTCCCTACAGAGATGCTAACAACATAAATAAGTTATAATAAGCGTATAAGAATTTCGACGTAGCTTGATGAGGACGTATGGCTTAGTTGGTCAGAGCGCTTGAACGGTTTTCAAGAGGTGCAGGTTCAAATTCTGCCTCGTTCAAAACTTTTATACGTTTTTTTTTAATTTTAAATTTAGTCAATTCAGTAGTTTTTGCGTTAAATTGAAACAAACATGCGTACATACAATCTTTAACATTTATAATATTTATCAGGATGTCATTACATTTTTCATCTATACGTTTAATTAGTGAACACATATACAAAGACGATAAGATGACAACAGTTTCTCCGCTCAATTCAACAATTTTCAGTGTTAACTTACGCCACTAAACACGCATTATCCTGAACTCTAGCGGGAAACGAAGAATAAAGTGTCTTTACACTCGATTCTCCATGTTATGTGCGAAATTAACCATGAACCTGGAAAACATTTATTGTTAGACTTGTTTGTCTTTCTGTCTGTAAGGAATGCCATATATGGCATATATGGCATATATATATATTGATGTTATAAATTATTATATGATATCACTTTGTAACACGCTTCTGTTAAAGTTGGTCGTATTTTTTGTTGTTTCATTAAAATTACTGTATATTTTATAGTGAAATAGCAAATTTTATTGTTCTTATATATGAGAGTTACTGTTGGTCGAGTCAGAAATCGAAGTCTGTACTACCTCGATTGTATGACCTACGTACTGATCGTAGATAGCTGTACATAGCTGTGAGGTCTATGGATCAAACTGTTTTGCAAATACTGCAGCCCTTGTCACATGTTGATGAATTTATAGTACTTTTAAAAGTCAACGAGTTTTTTAGGTTGTGGGTTCGATCCCACGTAGGTAATTCGGTGCCCACTAGAGGAAAAGATTTTTTTTTCTAGTTTATAAGCGCGGCGTTGAATGCCGCCACACAACACGCAATGCCTTGATGGAAACGGAATGTTTTAACACTGGGAACCCAAGTTCTCTCTGCCTACACTGTTACTTGCGGAATATAGTGTAAAGCTAAAAAAAAAATACATTTTTTCCTCAAGCAAGAATCGAACCCCAATATATCGCATATACAGCTATAGACGCTGGTGCTTTTGCGCCGCGACTGCCCCATATAGTTTATTATATTAAAATTGTATAAAAAAAATGTTATTTGTATTTGCAGAGGGAAGAGCGGCAGGCCGAAGCCGCCCGCGCTCCTCGGATCCAGCCGAATCCATTATTAAGGTAACAATACGTGATTATTCAGAAAAGAATATCTCTTTGTTTTCAGTTTCACGCTGTATCCCGCCATGTCATGGCGGGATGGATAGAGGGAACTTGGGAACCTATTGTTAACACTCCGTTCTCTTGCCTAAAGATATATCTTATATATCAAAAAACAAAAATATTTATTTTTGTCGTAGCGCAGCATGCACAAGCGTGTGACTGTAAGCGACAGGTTTTGGGTTTGATCCCCACTCGAGGAAATGAAATATTTATAATAATCTTTTTTAATATTTAATGTTTTCATTTCTTCGCTTTGATACAAGGCAAACCGTGGCGTTGAGTTCCACCACTCAACACGCAATGCCTCGAATTCAGTGGAAAGTGGGGAACGGAGTGTCTTAACACTAGGTTCCCGGGTTCCCTCTGCCTACCCTGCCTCGTGCGGGGATACAGCGTGAAGCTGAGAGAGAGTTAGAAATTAGTCATTTAGACAATAATCTTAGCTTGTCAACGTGCGTGGCTTAAACTACTAAAATACATTTTATAAAAATATAACTAAAAAATATCGATGAACAAGGCTTTCGATTGAAGAAAACACACTCAAATTGCTTTGTTTATTCAGGAGCTATGGTTCCACATACATCTGGGCCCTATGTCTGGTTTCCTAACTCATCTGGTTTCCCATGTCCCATCTCCAGGTCTCGCACCCTCCCCAACTTCGGCGGTAACAGATCGCGCGAGGCGTCCCGCTGCGACACATCGCGCCGCGCGCACCACATCACCATGGCCACCGAGGACCTGCTGCAGCCGGGGCACGTCGTCAAGGAGAGGTGGAAGGTGAGGGCATCTGGGGTTCAGAGTTGGGAGATCATGCCAATCGGGGGTTCCGGGGCTGAGGTTTGGGGATGATCTGTGGCATATCAGGAAGTCGGGTTAGGTCAGGACTACCCTTATTAAATGTTTTATGTATACTTTAGGAAAAGAATTGTGACATCCGAGGTTGGAAAAACAGGAATTTTGGAGAACAGCGTAAGTGAGTGGCAGCTCGAAGTAGAATTTATCCATTGAACGTATAAATAAGTGGAGTTGTCAAAACTAAGTGGAAAGTGAGAAACGAGCTGTCATTATGCATTTAGGAGGTTAGGAAGAGGGAATCCAATATTAAAATATTTCGTTCTCCACTTTCTGTTCAATGTTCAATATACTATAGGTTAAGTTGTGGAGCTCAACGCCGCGCTTTCTCTTGTTACTAGAGCGAGGAAATGATAATATTTTAATCCCCCGTATATGCATTGAACCCGCATTTGTATTTGAACCTTGTGCCACACCGCCACCACGGCTTATGAAAAGTAGTGTTATATTGATTATATTCTTCAGGTGGTAAAGAAAATAGGTGGTGGTGGTTTCGGAGAAATATACGAGGGTCTGGACCTGGTCACCCAGGAACAGGTGGCGCTGAAGGTGGAGTCTGCTAGGCAGCCCAAGCAGGTGCTGAAGATGGAAGTGGCTGTTCTCAAGAAGTTGCAGGGTGAGTTGGACATCTTAGAGTCTTCATTGGTATTTTTATGGTTGAAGTTGGAAAAGTGTTTTGGATTTTTTTTTCTTCACATATTATAAGAGGTTCCTGAAGGTTCCCGGGTTTGAAAACCCACTCTACTCTACTCAGCTTCACGCTGTATCCTGCACGAGGCAGGGTAGGCAGAGGGAACCCGAAAACCTAGTGCTAAGACACTCCGTTCCACTTCTGTTCCCCACTTTCCGCCGAATTTGAGGCATTGCGTTTTGAGTGGCGGAACTCAACGCCGCTATCTAAATAAAAACTATTTATTGCTTCACGCTTGAAATATAATTTCAAAAATGTTAAGTGTTTTCTTTTTGTGGTATTCTTTTCAAGTTCACATTTGATCCTGAATATGAAACAGTGGGTGGCAGAGGGAACCTAGGCTTATGACATTAAAGGTGAAGTGGTTGAATTTTATGTCAACCTTTGCCTCCAAAGAAAATGGAAATAAAAATAATTCATTCCAGTCTAATGGAATTCAATCCACACCTCCTTTTATTAACATTTGGACATATCTTCTATGACTAAAAATAGTATTTTTTTTAATAACATTATTCTTGTTATTTTGTACAGGCAAAGAACATGTCTGCCGTTTCATAGGCTGCGGTCGCAACGCGCGGTTTAACTACGTGGTGATGCAGCTGCAGGGGCGTAACTTGGCGGAGTTGAGACGCGCTCAGCCGAGAGGCGCCTTCTCTTTGTCTACTACGCTCAGGTTACTTGAAATATGTGAACATTTGTAAATTATCGAATAAATATATTATTATTTTCTAGACCTACCCTCCAATTTTTTTTAAAAAAAAAATTTATTTATTATTCCACTTTTTACTGTATGAGTTCGAATAACGATGGTTGTGGGTTTAGTGCCCACTTTAAAAAAAATTGTTGCCGTTTTCTTTAATTTTTTAAGTAAAATTTCAAGTAATTTGAAATAAAAAAAAATATATTTTTAAAATTAAATTATATACATAATGACTTAAGTGATTGCTTTTCAAAACGTATTGGAATTAGAATTTGTTTAATTATATTTTTAAGAGGCGCGGGTTCAAATCCCGTGCGGTACAATTTTTATATCTTAAATAAGAATTTTTTCACAAAAGAATGATACTAAATGGTTACAAATGATTTTTATTAAACAAATGTTTAAATAAAAATAATTATGAACTATACTGATTATTTTTTGTTAATATATTTTTGTTGTAATTTCCAGGCTAGGGCTGCAGATATTAAAGGCAATAGACTCGATACATTCAGTTGGCTTCTTACACAGAGACATCAAACCGGTAAGTTCGTAAGTGTGTATGTGTGTATGTGTGTATGTGTGTATGTTAGTGTAGAGTAATAAGTACATTGTACATGTGTCGCAGAGCAACTTCAGCGTGGGGCGCACGGCGTCCAGCGCGCGCCGCGTGTTCATGCTGGACTTCGGGCTGGCGCGGCAGTACACCACCAGCGCCGGCCTCGTGCGCCCGCCGCGCGCCGCCGCCGGCTTCCGCGGTCAGTTCTGTTTCAATGTTCTACCCTGCCTCGTGCGGGATACAACGTGAAGCTAACAAAAATATATAAAAAAAAAAATATATATAAAAAAATGGATTTTAAAATTTCTCAAAATAGTATAAATATATATATAGGATTTTTCAAAATGTAATAAATATTCACAGATTATTTACAATTTTTTGAGATTGACAGAAACTTTGAGGTATTTGATGATATTCCAGAAGACGGTGGAATGCTCTGCGATTCTGTACCCAGCTAATTGTGGGATGTCGTAAGGTTCATGCTGTATCCCTCGCGTGATGGAATAGACGCAGGAAACATAGGAGCCTCGCGTAGAAACACATACTGATTTCAACGCCGCGTTTTGTCCAGTTACCACAAAGTATAAATGCGAATATTAATAGGGACATTGAACCCTTTAACCTGTCGGACAGGCGCACACCAGTGCCACTACACCACGACAGATCTCTTTAAACTATAATACGATTCCAGGCACCGTCCGCTACGCGTCCATCAACGCCCACAAGAACAAGGAGATGGGGAGACACGACGACCTCTGGTCGCTGTTCTACATGCTGGTGGAGTTCGTCAACGGGCAGCTGCCCTGGAGGAAGATCAAGGACAAGGAGCAGGTGAGCTGGGATACACTCCTGTCTTGTCGTTGTGGGACTTGTTGCCGAATTTGAGGCATTGTCTCGTGCGGCGTGCCTTATTTGTGGGACTTTTGCCGAATTTGAGGCATTGAGCGCCTTGTTTGTGAGACTTATTGTCTTAACTGAGACATTGCGTGTTTTGTGTGTATCTATATCGATTTCAAGCTAAAAAACGAGACGTATTTGGAAGTTATTGTATGCGGGCGAAGTCTTTTCACAACATTATTTAATTGTGCTCTATAGCTTTCGACCGCATCATTGTAATGACACCCTTCTGATTTGAAACCTGTGTTTTTTTCAACTAAACCTTACTTTTTCAAAGTAAATTTTATCATTATTATAAAATGTAAGAACAAAAATGTGTAATATTTGTCATTAAAATCTGAGCCGTGTGATCCTGGCTAAGAATAGGATCACCCTGGTACTAATGGTGTCGTAAGAGGCGACTAAAGAGCGTGTGGTAGAGTCACGTTGCCAGTAATGGCAACACGCATGGGCAGACTCGACCGGATTATTACCACCCCCGGCATTTAAGACCGGCGTTAAGTAGTGGCTTTGGCCACTGCGTTTCGCATTAGGTAATGCCGGGCCCCGGTGCACTTCCAATTTAAAGGACGGCAGCGCTCCTGTAGCTCATCTGGAGTTACTCGGGGCCGTGGGCGACGGTGATCACTTACCACCAGGTGACCCGTACGCTCGTTTGCCGTCTTTTCCATAAAAAAAAAAAAAACCTTAACTTTGCGGATATATAAAGAGTTTTTCATCGGCATACAGACCGACAGTGGTAGACTTTTTGTCCTACATTTTTCATGTTTTAATGATATAGATCACTGGCTGGTGCTAAAAGCATTTGAGTTGGAATTGATGACTTGTGACGTTGTATTAAGATTCATAATGGAGAAGAAAATGCAATTATATGGAGAAAAATTAGTGTGTAGTTTGTGTTTGTCCTTGCTTAGTGCCAGAATTTCTTCAACATTTCAGCATAAATCTCAGGGTGCAATCAATCTAATTTTGAATGGTTCTCTTTCTCACTGAAATTTTGTATAGTAACATGGCGTTTCCACAAGATCATCAGACCAGAGAAAAAAAAACAAAAAAATCTATGTAGGCGTGACATTCTCCAATTATTTAAAATATTTAGTATATCTTCTCTTCTCGTATGATTATTCCGTTGGATTGAGCTGGCAGCCTCTTGATGGCGTAAAGTATACTGGTGAATTTTCCGTAAAAATATCCGAAGCTATTTCACTGTTCCACTTTGATTGTACCCTGGAGGTACATTGTCGAGCGTCTAATAGAGTTCAGGCACATCATAGTAGTACAGTAAGATACGCCGCTGCGTTTTGCAGTTTTGTGCCCAATCTGCTTCTGAAAGCGAAAAAAGATATTTCGTTACCCTGTTTCTTACTCCATTGGCCTGTATTATAAATTATATTGTTAGGTAGAAATGAGTACATATTATTTCAAGGCAAAACGCGTTGTTGAGCTCCACCACTCAACACGCCATGCCTCAAATTCGGCGGTAAGTGGGAAACGGAGGTGCAACGGAGTGTCTTAACACTGGGTTCCCAAGTTCCCGCTCCTACCCTGCCACGTGCCGGATACAGCGTGAAGCTGAGTATATATTATTTGTCATTGACTGTTATAATGTTTGTAATATATGTTATGGTAAATGCTTTTTTTTTCAATGGTTTTCCCAATAAGTTGGATTCCCTTACCCAACCCATCATTCAGAATGGATCTTGTATATTTGTTCCTTAATCAGGTGGGCCTGATGAAGGAGAAGTACGACCACCGGCTGCTCCTCAAGCACCTGCCGTCGGAGCTGCGCCAGTTCCTGGAGCACGTGCAGGCGCTGGAGTACGCGGACGCGCCCGACTACGCCATGCTGGCGGCGCTGCTGGAGCGCTGCTGCAAGCGCCGCGGCATCCGGGACGCCGACCCCTACGACTGGGAGAAGGACGTGAGTGACGCGTGGTGTTACCACCCCCGGCATTTACGACCGGCGTTAAGTAGTGGCTTTGGCCACTGCGTTTCGCATTAGGTAATGCCGGGCCCCGGCGCCCTTCCGCCTTAAACGACGGCAACGCTCCTGTAGCTCCTCTGGAGTTACTCGGGGTCGTGGGCGACGGTGATCACTTACCACCAGGTGACCCGTAAGCTCGTTTACGTTCTTTTCCAGGAAAAAAAAATAACTTATTGAATTCTTATACGAAATTTTAATTAATACCAAAATACTAAACTTAAATTTAAAAAGCGTATAAAAATTTTGAACGAAGCAGGATTTGAATCCCGCCTCTGGAATACCGTTCCAGCGCTCTGACCAACTAAGCCATTCGTTCTCACCGAGCTCCGTCGAAATTCTTATACGCTTGTTACAACTTATTTATGTTGTTAGCATCTTAGTTAAATTTAAATTCAGTATTTTCTGTCCTAAGTGTACAATAACACTTTAAAACATAGTAAAAATAATATCAAAATGTTAAACATAATTATTTTAGGTATTACTTAATTTGAAATTGTCAAAATACATACATTTTCCTGCTTACTTTCATGTCACGCAGTCAGCGCCCGCGACGCGGCGTCCCGCGCTGGCGCCGGCGGCGGACCACCAGCCCTCGCCCGACCATCAACCTGATAAGGTGACACCGACAGTTGTATTTCTTTTATATTTGGGATTCAAATCGGCTATAAAAGGATTCTGTAAATCATTGTATATTCATTTGGTAATTTATAACATAGACTTTCTTTTAGCTTCACGCTGTATCCCGTTAAGACACTCCGATCCACTTCCGTTCCCCACTTTCCGCCGAATTTGAGGCATTGCGTGTTGAGTGGCGAAACTCAACGCCGCGCTTTGCCTTATTACCAGAGCGAAGAAATGAAACATTAATTATTTAAATTGAAAATATTAAATATTTCATTTAAAAGATGTTATTATACATATATATTAGTATATTTAAATAACTACATAACGCTAAGCGTAAATGTAAGTGAGAAGGTAATTGAGGAAATTGACGATAGTGACATTGACGTGAAGGATAAAATAAACGTCAAAATAACATCAACGCTCACGGTGCTCACGCTCCCCGTCAGCACTGTAAGCACTAGCCAGTGACGTCACAAGTGACGTCATACTATTCACAACGCTAACTGTGAGCGATAAAAGCTCAATACGGACCGAGCGTTGGCGCGCTGTGAGCGATGTGAGCTAATTACGGACCACGGCAATTGTCAATTTCCTCAATTGCGGAAAATGCTTGAATACAACCATTTTAACAAGCAATTTATAATCTTCATCGGCTATACCACATACTCCACTCATATTTATATCAAAAAATGCTCTATTAGGTACTTACGAATTTGACAAGTTAAACATATTAACTTGTCAAAGTCGTAAGCACGCTCACAAGTGGTCCGTATTATTAGTACTGCTAACAGACGTTGGCGCGCTCTGATATCGGACCGCCCGTTAGCAGTGTCAGCGTCGTGAGCAATGTGAGCATAATTCGGACCACGACTTATGAAGCAGTGGAATCGCGACCCAAGCTTACTAAAGCGGATCAGTGTTTTCTCTAATATATTTAAAAAGGTCTGCTATTCAAGCTAAATCCATGTATATAAAAAATAAAATTATAAAATCTGAAGATAAACTAGGTACTACCTGGGACATTATATCTAAAACAAGTGGTAGATCCAAAACTTATAATGAGCCGATACAGTTAAAATTAGATAATAAATTAATTAATGCAGATTTTGAAGTTGCAAATATTTTTGAGAATTATTTTGCAGAAATACCGACTAAAGTAACTTCTTCCTTAAAGTCATCTCCATCAGGTGCTGTTACTTTATTGCAAAGTAACGCTGATAAATATACCACTAATTTTACCTTTGTACATGTAACACCAAACGAAATTATTAAATCTTTTAAAAATCTTTATGTGAAAAAAACTGGTGATCTATGGGGTATATCTGTTAAGTTACTGAGCTCTATTATAACTCACATTGCACCTAACTTATCATCGATTTTTAATAAATATGTTGACAAAGGCATTTTTCTCGACCTTATGAAAAACAGTAAAGTAGTACCTTTGTATTGCCATCGTTGAGTAATTTTTGAAAAAAAAAAATGTTTGATCAATTATCTTTATTTATGAATAGACATAGTATTTTAAATAATGCACAGTATGGATTTACTAGATGTAGATCTACAACAGATGCGGAAGTTGCCCTCCTTAATTACATTTATAACGCTTGGGAAAACTCACAAAATGCGGTCGGAGTGTTTTGTGATCTGTCTAAGGCTCTTTTGACTGCGTAGACCACGATACGTTATTAGATAAACTTAGCCATTATGGAGTCAAAGGCAGTGCTCGTGATCTCATTGCTTCGTACCTGAGAAACAGGATTCAGCACGTTACCTTAAATAATGTTAAGTCTTCCGGTAGCATTCTGCGGATGGGTGTCCCACAGGAATCGATTCTAGGAACTCTTTTGTTTTTAATTTATATAAATGACTTCTCCTTTTGCATTAATAATTTATGCGATGTGGTACTATTTGCAGATGATACTTTATTAATTTTTAAAGTAGATCTTAAGAAAAAAAAACTATGACGAAGTGAATAGTGCGCTGTCGCAAATACTTCACTGGTTTAATACTAATAATTTAGTATTAAACGCACTGCGCCATAATCAAAGAACCATACCATACCATACCATACCATTAAACGCACAGAAAACAAAATGTATAGAATTTTCTATGCCGAATGTTAGGAAAGAGAAGCTCAAATTAAGCGTGGATAATAAAATTCTCCATTTTTCTGATACCGCTGTATTCTTGGGACTAACTCTAGATTCAAAACTACAATTTAGCCCCCATTTGTCTTCTCTTGCGGGCAGACTGAGCTCCGCATATGCTGTTAGAAAAGTGAGACAGCTTACGAATGTTGATACTGCACGGCTAGTCTACTTTAGCTATTTTCATAGCATATTGTCCTACGGAATATTACTATGGGGCACTGCTGCAGATATCGAATTTATATTCGTAATACACAAAAGAGCAGTTCGAGCCATTTACGGCATGGAAGTTCGGGAATCCCTGAGATATTTTTTTTAAAGAAATGAATATTCTAGTTGCATTACAGTACATATATGATTATATAATACTTGTTCGGAAAAATATCCACAATTACTTAAAGAACAGTGACAGACATGATATCATTACAAGAAGTAAAAACAAGCTGATGAGTAAGTATTTTATGGAACATGGTATACAGTAAAATACCACAAGTAATTATAGATTTGCGGATTTAAAAAATTTAAGTGAATTTTAAAGATATATTGCATAGCATATTGAATTCAATTCAGGAATATTATCATGATAAGAATACGTGGGATTAAAAGCTGCTGGTACTCATTCAGGAAGCTAACTATGTTATATAGTTATTTTGATTGATATTTTGAAAAGAGTAACTGTTGAGTTTGTTGCCGGCTCTTCTCAGCAGAACCGCCTTCCGAGCCGGTGGTAGCTTACTGTCGGACTGACACTACAGACACTTCTATGTAACTTGACGATTCAAAAGTCCTGGTAATGGCCTAATTGAATAAAGATATTTTGATTTTGATATTGACATCACGGTATTCTCCACAGAGCCGCCGCCGGCCGGAGACGGAGGCCACCACGGCGGCCGCCACGGACACGCCGGCGCGCGCGCGCCCCGCGCCCGCCTCGCCGCGCCACGCGCCGCCCCACGCGCAGCCCCACGCGCCGCCCCACGCCCAGCCCCACGCGCACCCGCACCTCAACGGATACGTGAGTGTACACACACACACACACACACACACACACACGCACATTTATACAATTGTTTAAAACATCGGGTTTCCAAAACGCACATGAAACCATTTTAATTGAATTAATTGTGTATAATAATAATCCAACAAAAAATATTGATCCAACTAACATGGATTCATTTAAAATATATAATAATCGCTTAAATAACATGTATCATTATGTTAAGCCAAAATATTTGAAAAAAAAAAAAGAAATACAGATTATTATAAATATAGTTAATATATAATTTGATTTGCAGTCGACCACAGACAAGCCCACGCCGGAGAAGGAGGTCGAGCCTCGTATCACGCCGGCGCCCTCGCCAGACAGACACGCTAAGGTAAATATATATGTATATACTAGCCTATACTAGCCTATACCTAAGGCTTCGCCCGCTTATATGTGTTGTTATATAGTAGCTCTAATTATTATATAAATTGTAGGCAAGTTTCTACGAAATTCCGTCAGTTTTGAAGCTAAATCGATGAAAATTAAAGCTGTTTACGTGAATACTAAGCTTTTCTGCCCATCGGTTATGACTTTATTATAATAGTTTTTTATCTTCTGTTGGCGCATAAACATCCCTTGGCGAGAGCAAGTTCGCGGGCACCAGCTAGTAATTAATAAAAATGGAAAAGAGTAGAGGAGACAGAATTTCGCCTTGGGGTACACCAGCATCAAGATAAGAAAGAGAAGAATATTTAAAATTGATATATTTTCCAGATGTTGTATGTTGAAAGGATGGAAATTAAACTTTTTATATTTTTTTTATTGTTTTCATGTAAAATTTTTCTCTTTATTTATAAAAAATATGTTTATTTTTAATATCTATATCACGGCTTTTTTGTGCATATTTCAGGAACCGACGACCAACTCGGCGGTGACGGGGACTGCGGCGTCGCGACCTGAACGACAGAGTGTTCCGCCGTGCAAGCCGCGTGCACCGCAACCTGGTAATTTATTATAACGTGTATAGCTTCACGCTGTATCCCGCAAATACCATAGTTTTAAAATTCTACGGTTCCCCAAATAAAGTGCAATTTAGATTGGTTTTGCGTGTTGACACCGTTCAGGACTACGTTATCTAGTAATCATAGCGAAAGAATTAAAATATTTGATTCCCTCGAACGAGAATCGAACCCATAACTATGTTGACTAACATTCGTAACTCAGTAGGTCATTTTGAGTATTTAAAATATATCTCGTACATGCCCGGGAAGGCAGAGAGAGAACAATGACACTGTCACGTCACTGTCACGTCACTGACGCGGTACTGCCGCGTCAGTGTCGCCAGTGTAAGTAGTAACGTGGTAATTAATGGTGGTGGTGTTGTGTCGCAGCGGGCGGGCCCACGCTGCTGCGCCTGCGCGTGGTGACGGCGCCGCCCACCTGCGTGCAGGAGCTCGCGCCCGCCACGCCCGACCTCGCCGGTCTGCCTTCGCTCACTCGCACTCACTCTCACTCTCACTCACTCGCACTCACTCTCACTCTCACTCTCAGGGGCCTTAATCACGTGATGGTCTTTTTATAGCATCTTTTAACCCCCCCTTCACCCCTTGGTCATACATGGTGTAATTATTAATTATGTACTTATGTACACGTGATGACTTACTGTACCACCTTCTCCCACCCCCCCCCCACCCCCTTGTGATAGCCCTGTCCCCCTTCTTTCGAACCTCACGTGATTAAGGGACGGTCCCTTACTTAGCTTCACGCTGTATCCCGCACGTAACAGGGTAGGCAGTGGGAACTTTCCGCCGGTGGAACTCAACGCCGCGTTTCGCCTTGTTACCAGAGCGAAGAAAGGAATATTAAATATTTCATTTGTTCGAGTGCGGATAGAACCTACAACTTAACGTTTACAGTCACACGCTTGTGCCGCTGCGTTACGACAGGCCTCGATATTGACAAATTACATTTAATTAATATTTAAATATAAATAATACATTTTCAAGTTTAAAATCGTCATAAAGAACTTACCACTTTAAAAAAAATTACAAACACAAACAAGTCAAACTTATAACCTCCCTAATTTTGGATCGGAAATAAAAAAGAAATAAATATTCACTTATATGTATTCTTTTGTAATATTTACTACTAGTCAGCTTCACGCTGTATCCCGCACATGGCAGGGGTGGGCAGAGGGAACTCGGGAACCTAGTGTTAAGACACTCCGTTCCGTTAATATTTAGTTTTTAAATTGTGTTATTTTTCTTCATTTATTATTGTAACTTTTGCCATAATGATTAAATTACGTAATGGCGAGTTTTTTTAACATTTTTTAAATATATTTTTAGGTGAAGCAAGCAGTCCCAGGATTATGGCCGATGTTGACAGCGTACACTCCGATACACACTTTAAAAGAGGTACAACTAAAGAAATACTTCGTATAGTACGGTTGACGAGTTGTGGCCACCTTGAATGTTTTGTACATTAATAACTTGACCTCGAGTAGGAGAATAAATCCTAGGATCAAACCTGTGCAGAAAACACAGTTAACTTCGAAGTGGTCAAAACTCGTTGTCCGTACTGTACGATTGTGATTGTAATAAAGGAATTATCGTTTAAAAATGGACTTTATTACGCTGTATCCTACACATAAAAGGGTAAACGAGAGGGAAGTTGGGAACCTAGCGTTAAGACGATCTATTTTCATTAAAACAATTCTGTTTCCCAATTTCCGCCGAATGAGACAATGCTTGTTAAATGGCGGAACTCAACGCCGGTGTAGTTAAAATATTCCTTCTTCTAGTTTGGTTTGTTTGTGGTCAGGTCGCCGCGCCGCCCGCGCGCGCGCCGACCAGAGCTACACCCAGTTCGCGGTCATGGACGATGAGAATGTGTCCGCTTTGCAACAGGTATACATTTGTTATTTATTCTATTTCTTTCTTTATTAAAGCCCTATCAGTCAAAGTGCGGCGTTTAGTTACGCCACTTAGCATATAAGGTTTTGAATTTGTTTGGAAAGTGGAGAATGTAATTGCTTGATACTAAATTTTGCTGTCCATATTGTTTGTACGCGGGATAATACGTGAAAAAAATATTAATTTTAAAACTTATCGGGATTTGAGTTTTGAGCCGTGGTCTGAATTATGCTCACATTGCCTACAACGCTCACACTGCTAACGGGCGGCCCGATATCAGTGAGCGCGCCAACGTCTGTTGGCAGTACGAATAGTACGGACCACTTGTGAGCGTGCTTACGACTTTGACAAGTTAATATGTTTCATATTCAAATTCGTAAGCATCTAATAGAGCATTTTTTGATATAAATATGAGTGGAGTATGTGGTATAGCCGATGAAGATTATAAATTTCTTGTAAAAATGGTTGTATTCAAGCATTTTCCGCAATTGAGGAAATTGACAAAAGTAACATTGACGTGAAGAATATATTAAACGTCAAAATAACATTAACGCTCACGGTGTTCACGCTCCGTCCCGTCAGCACTGTAAGCACTAGTCAGGGACGTCACAAGTGACGTCACACTATACACAACGCTGTGAGCGATAAAAGCTCAATACGGACCGAGCGTTGGCGCGCTGTGAGCGATGTGAGCTAATTACGGACCACGGCCTCGATGTAACGTAATGAGAACGTATGACTTAGTTAATCGGAGCGCGCGGACGGTAAACAAGAGGCGCAGGTTCAAATCCCGCTACGATAATTTATCCTTTTTTAAGATTAGTATTTTTCTTTTAACTTCACTTCTTCTTTCCACTTTCTTCGTCACATACGTGTGACTGTAACCGATGGGTTGTGGGTTCGATCCCCACTCGAGGAAATTAAATATTTAATATTTTCAATTCAAATATTTAATGTTTTCATTTCTTCGCTTCCTTGTACAAACAAGGCATTGCGGCGTTGAGTTTTGCCACTCAACACGCGCTATGCTTCATTATTTAGCCAAAAATGGGGAACGGAAATAGAACGGAGTGTTTTAACACTAGGTTCCCAAGTTCCCTCTGCCTACCCTGCTATGTCCGGGATACAGCGTGAAGCTAAGTATGAGTATTTTTCTTAAAAATAGTACAAAATACATCAAAAATATTTTTTTTTAGGAATTTATCTATTTTTCTTTACCAGGTAACCAAAGGTGGAGCCCTCACGCTGGTCTCGCTGTGGAAGTCCCAGTTCGACGACTCCGAGGAGACCACAGATAATGAATGGAAACAGGAACAACTGCAGGTGACCTATCCATGTTGTCCGAATATTTTTCCTGATTGTTGGTACTGCGTTTTCGTGTGTCTGTGGGTTGTGGGTTTGGATCCCGTTTGAAGGAATATGGTTTTATGGAAGGTTTTTTCGATCCCCACAGGAAGTATATAAAAATTTAATATTAGATTTTTTTTCGCTTTGATAACATGACAAAACGCGGAGTTGAATCCCGCCAATCTATACGCAATGCCTCGATTTCGATTGAAAGTGGTGAATGAAACGACAGGACTCAAGCACAGGCACGTTGCTTTCATTTATAGAAATTTCCACTCAAATTCGGAATTACAGAATAAATATAGCAATGACATGTCTCTCAGGATATTATGATACTATCGTGTGAGTCTATGGAATCGGTTCAGATCTATAGGAGATTAGTCCGGACAATCCGAATGGCAGACAAACGACGGGCAAAGGCTTTTAATGTTGAATAATAAAAAGCACAATTGGTTAGTAACGTGTTACGCGCTCCGGCCCGCAGTCCCCGGAGCACCGCGCGCGCGCGTCGGCGCTGTCCAGCTGCTCGCACGCGGCGCGCACGCAGCTGCCGCTCACGCACACGCACACCACGCGCGCCTGCCTCAACCTCGCCAGCGCAGAGGTGAGGTACACACACACACACACACACACACACACACACAAACATCAGCATACACACATAAATACACAACACGCAAACATCCGCACACACTCACACACCCAAACACACACACACACGAACACACAAACATCCACCTACGACGACACCTATGACAAAATTCACACGAACACACAAACATCCACCTACGACAAAATTCACACGCACACACAAACATCAGCATACACACACACACATGAACACACGCAGACAAACATCGCACACCCTCATAAACACACGTACACAATAATATCCGCACATACACACATATAAACACATACACAAGAACACACTCATATACTAAAACACACACAGACGCAAAATCAAATTAATTGAATTAATTGATCCCTTATTTGGTTCTAAATAGGCAGAAAAACAAGAGAAGACTGACAAACAAACAGAACAAACAGACCAAGAGGTGTTAGAGGTGAAAGAGGCCGTAGCGCTAGAGGTCGTAGAGGCCAAACCCGCCAAACCCACCAAATGCTGCCTCCACAACGTCGGTATAGAGGCTTTCCCGCGCCTCCAACCCGCTTTACCTAGATGTTGGACTTTACCAGCCATAGGTGAGCCAATTTATTTATTTTTATACACAAAATAATAAATTATATTATTTTTTTATAATTTAATGTAGAAAATTGTTTCTTTTTGCTGTATTGTTTTTTTTTTTTTAAATTAAACTTTTTTTTTTAAATTTATAAGCGACACGTTGCGGATTTGATCTCAAGCGCATAGCTAAATCAAAACATTGTGTGGTACCACCAGGCAGCAGAGTGCGGGACCTGCGCCCGCCGCTCCTCCAGCAGGCCTCCTTCGACGACGGCGGGGGCGGAGCCCTGCGCTACCGCCTCGACGTCATGCGGGGCGTGGCGGCGCGCGAGCCCGTCGCGCCCGCCCTGCAGCGTGCTAGCAGCTTGCCCGTGAGTGTTTGAGTGTTTCTGCGTGATACGGAGAGACACACTGTACAGTGAACTCTATTTTAAATTAAAGAGGGTAGTTAGATATATGTATATATATATATATATATATGTATCTATACATATACATATATATACTAGGTTCTCTGTGCCTCTCTATGTGATAATGTAGCTACAATACATATATATATTTTCAATTTTATTAATATTTTAACTAAGCAAAGTAATTCATATATGATATTTTAAATAAAAAAAAATACATAATATCTATCAAGATAAAAAAAAACGATACTAAAATATCGATTTCACATTAAATGTACTAACATATACATATAATAGTAGTAACAGTAACAAAGTTACTAAAGATTATGAATTTTCCTCAAGTCCCGGGACGACAGCGAAGGCCCGACGCCTTAGGACTTCGCCCCTCCCACACAGATCTCTTCAGTTATTAATTTATTGATAAGTTGTATGAATAATGTACATATTTGCAAGAAATAAAAGTGTATACTTTCATTTTTTGTTTTCTTTTTCTTTCTTTGTTGTCTGTTAGGACCTTTAGTATAAAAGAAAAGTCAATATTATGAAAGATTAAGTATTTTTTTTTTTTTAATAAAAAACTGCAATGGTAACTTAAATGCATAAAAGCATATCCTTAATGAAACCATACAAACATTTTTAAGTAAAAAGCATTTGTTCGCAACATTTTTTGTAATATATTTTTACATAAAAAAAAAATACAATATTAAGAAAAATGGAACTCTACATAACGGAGTATCCTAACACTATGTTCACTCTGCCAATCCTGCGACATACGGGATACAGCGTGAAGCCAACTCTACATATATACATATATTTAATAAAACATATATAATTTTAGAGCATATCCCGTTCGACGACGTCCTCCGAGCCGCCACCGAAGCCCCCACCGGAGGCTACTGTGTCCAGCCGCTTGGAAATACGAGTGCGGCCCCCGGATAGCGCTTCGCCCCTCCATACTGGGAATACAGGTTAGACAATTAGACGTACTTACATACATACCTAGGCCGTGGTCCGTAATTAGCTCACATCGCTCACAGCGCGCTAACGCTCGGTCCGTATTGAGCTTTTATCGCTCACAGTTAGCGTTGTGAATAGTATGACGTCACTGGCTAGTGCTTACAGTGCTGACGGGTCGGAGCGTGAGCACCGTGAGCGTTGATGTTATTTTGATGTTATTTAGACGTTTAATATATCCTTCACGTCAATGTCACTATCGTCAATTTCCTCAATTGCAGAAAATGCTTGAATGCAACCATTTTTACAAGTAATTTATAATCTTCATCAGCTATACCACATACTCCACTCATATTTATAGCAAAAAATGCTCTATTAGGTACTTACGAATTTGAACATAAAACATATTAACTTGTCAAAGTCATAAGCACGCTCACAAGTGGTCCGTATTATTAGTACTGCTAACAGACGTTGGCGCGCACACTAATATCGGACCGTGCGTTAGCAGTGTAAACGTCGTCAGCAATGTGAGCACAATTCGGACCACGGCCGTACGAGGAAATGAAATATTTAATATTTTCAATTTAAATATTTAATGATTTCATTTCTTCGCTCTGGTAAAAGTTAAAACGCGGTGTTGAGTTTCGCCACTCAATACGCCATGCCTCAAATTCGGCGGAAAGGCGGAACGGAGTGTCTTAACACTATGTCCACAAACTTCCCTCTGCCTACCCTGCCACGTGCGGGATACTGCGTGAAGCTGAGTAACTTTTTTATTGTGATTATCTAATTGATGGTTGAGCGATTTGTTGTTATAAATATTTTTTGAATAACAAAAAAATATGCCTGTTGTGGGACGATCTTACTCTGGTACGATTATGAACAAGCAGTGTCTGGATAATTGGGAGGGGAAGTATCTTAACAGTAGGTTTGCCCTTTGTATCCGCGAGTGTTACGTATTTATTTTTTATATATAACAGGATTGGGAATAGAGGACACTAATATTAAAGCAACAACACAAAGCGCGGCGTTGGGTTCCGATACTCAAAGTAGGCGAAATGTGGGGAATTAAACTGTCTCAAAGCTAGAGATATAGCGTGGAGTGTGGAACTCAACACCGCTCTTATCTAATTATGACAGTGAAAATTGAACCCACTACCCGTCGCACATACAGCCACAAGCTGTCTCACTGCGCAAAATCCTCCTGAGTTATTGCTATAGCTTTATATAAATTGTCGTTGCAGTAAAAATCCACTCGGTGGTGAGCGGCGGCGAGGTGCGGCTCAACCACGAAGAGGCTTCCGTCTACTACGACGCCACCGAGCACCAGCGAGAGAAACGGTATGTGCCACACACATAACATACACACACAAATACACATACACACGCACACACACACATACACATACACACGCATACACACAAATACACACACACATACACAAACACGCATACACACACACACACACACACACACACACACGCTCCACGCTCACACACACACGCTCCACGCTCACACACACACATACGCACACACACATACGCACACACACCTTAGAAATGATTATCCCAAGTTTAGTTTATTAAAAAAAATACCTTTTTTTTAGGTTTACGCTGTACCCCCCACATTGTAGGTACACATTGTAGTCAAAGATTTGTTCCATTTCTGTTCTTGTTGTGGAGCTCAACGCCGCGCTTTGCGGTAATACCAGAGTGTACCAGTGAAGAAATTAAAACATTACATATATAATTTCTTCACACCTTTTCCACAATCTGCGTAATCACTTGTGCCACTACTATTTCGGTATATTTTTTTTAATCTGTAATGATGTCTCCAGCAGGTCTTCCACGAGGAGTGGGGAGAAAAGCCAGAGTCCGGCCGTAGAGAGGACCCGCTTGGACGCCATACCTGACAGGTCAGACTGATTGTAGCAAAGTATATCCTCGCTTAACCGATTAATTTAAATATTTTATTCAAAATAAAAGTTACAAGCTTGACTTATTTTGAACGTTATCATAAAGTAGATATCGTAACGAATAAAAAGTTGACTGACTGATTTTCAAAAAAATCTGAAATTTTGACGTCATAAGGGGGCTTTTTCATAATTAAATCGAATTAAGGAAAAGAAAATATTTTTTGTTTTAATTTAAAAATTGCAGTATGTTTGAGACTTCAAAAGGTATACATTTTGTCAATCGATGTGGAAAAAAATAATGTTTTTGTAAGAGATGAATATGAAAAATCAATAACTCGGTTATATGCAATTTTTTTTACTAAAATTTATTAAAGGTTATGTTCTAAAATTGCAAATGTAAAAGTTGTTCATGTTAGTGTTTGCATATAACTTTACCATTTACCTTTTTTTTTTATAGGTTTCGGTAGTTTTGTCAAAAAAAATATTTTTCCTTAATTTTTTTGGCTTTCCCAATATATTGTTACTATTTTTGTGTACTTTTTTTTGCCATTTTTTTTAAAGGCTTTAGCACTGGAGTAATTATATACAACCTTTTATCTTGTATATATATATGTATATATATATATGTATATATATGTATGTATATATATGTATGTATATATATGTATGTATATATATGTATGTATATATATGTATGTATATATATGTATGTATATATATGTATATATATATATATATATATATATATATATATATATATATATATATATATACATATATATATATATATATATACATATATATATATATATATATATATATATATATATATATATATATATATATATATATATATATATATATATATATATATATATATATATGAGTTTGTATGTTGTACTTTCAGGAGCGCGTCCGCGCGTCGCGAGCACAGCGCCGGCGGGGACTCGCATAGCTTGAGAGATGTATGTACTTTTTATATAATTTTTATATAAAATAATAGATAAATATTTTTTATTTCAATGCTTTTTTGTTTCATTTGATGAAATTTTGTCTACAGATTATATTAGCCTGAATATATGTTTGTATGTTAGTATTGAAATGAAAGTGTTATTTTAGAATTAATAAACAAATTATAATTATATATCAATGACTTAAACATAAATGGTAAAAATTTTCACTGTTCTATATATTTTTTTAAAGAAGGTTGCTATTTACTTATAATGTATATGTTAATATTTAACTCCGCAGCGGTCGACCAGCAGCACGTCCCGCATCCCCCTCCCGCAGCACCCCCCGGCGGCGGCCGCCCCCCACCCCCCGGCGCACGCGCACCCCCCGGTGCCGGGGGGCGGCGCGGGGGGAGGCGCGGGGGGCGGGCACCGGCTCGCCAAGTGCGCGTCGTGGAGCGGGGACCCCCCGCTGTCCCCGGACGCGCCGCAGCCCGGGGATCTTACACCGGGTGCGTCAATACTTATATACAGATACCTCACACATCAAGATATTATTTATTTTCTAAGAAAAGATAGTTATATACAGTGTCACAGGTTCAATTCCTGTCCTGGATCACTTGTTCTATATTTAAAAGGAGAAATTTATTTGAATACTATATTTAAAAATCGTCAAATATATAATATATATATATATATATATATATATATATATATATATATATATATATATATATATATATATATATATATATATATATATATATATATATATATATATATATATATATATATATATATATATATATATATATATATATATATATATATATATATATAAATATATATATATATATATATATATATATATATATATATATATATATATATATATATATATATATATATATTATATTAAAAATTATTTTTACAATCATTTTTTTCTATGTATTATTGCTCTATCCATAGCCTTAAGAAGAAGGAGACAGAACGCCAACGACAAATACGCACTAGACCCTGCACGGGAACTGAACCTGCGATTCGCGAGACCGAGACACCGCCACCAGCCGCCACAAACTAGGTAATTTATATAAGTGAATATTCTATTCACCCCCAACGCGAGAAGAACAGATTTATAAATTAGATCTGAATGTGTGTGTGTGTTTGTGGTGCCGTGACTCCTGAAATGAAGACGGAAACAGAGTGTTAAAACACTAAGTTTCTAAGTTCTCTCTGCCTAGCCTGCCATGTGTGGGATACAGCGTGAAGCGCAATATGTAAAGATTTTAATATGTCGATCGTTAAAAGCTGTTTTATGACATATTTAAATGTACAGATAAAAAAAATGAGAATTATTTATTTTGGATAATAAGGTATGGGAATTTGTAAAAAACACAAAAACTACTGAACCGATTTAGATGAAACTTTAAAGCAATATAGGTTTTAAAGCAATATTACATAAGCTACAATTTATATATACCTTTTGTTGCACCACCAGTGCTACCAACCGCTGCCGCAGCGTCACCACGGGCTCCCCCCCTCCCCCGGGCTCCTCCTCGTCGTCGGGCTCCCCCCCGCCGCCGCCCTCGGGCCCCCCGGCGCCCCCCTCGGGCCCCCCGCCCCACAACGCGGCGCGGGCGCGGCGCTTCCGGCCCAGCAAGGAGGGGAAGGAGGAGCTGCCCACCCCCGTTTATAGTGCTGTCGGTGAGTGCGTGCTACCGGATGTTTCATATGTTGTGGCGGAGCTTAACGCCACGTTTAATGTTGTTATCAGAGCGTGTAAATTAAAATATTAAATAGTTAATTTCTCTAAGAGACATCGAACGCGCAACTTTTGCGGTTGCCGTCAGATGTCACCACTGTGCCACAAAGGCTTCAGATTTATACACACTGTTTAATTTTATAAATAAATTTAAAAATAATAATTTTCTTATATTATATTTGTATTTTATTTCTAATTTGTGTGAAAATGTCACAGAGTTGTAATAAATCTACTAAATTGCTTCTTTTCTTTTAGGGTTTGTATGAAATATATGATTTAAAATCATTTATTTAACTTTTTTTGTTTTTTATTTTAAAAAAAAGCTACTTTTCCTTATAATTATAAACGTATTTATACAATATTATTATCTGTAACAAATATTGTGAAACTGAACAGTAAGTTTAATTAAATGCCCTAATCTCAGGAACTATAGATTTCAATTGAAAATTTCTTATTTATAGTGCTTATATACTATATAGACTATGTGTCATGTGTCATGACACAATTATTAACTATTTACATAGGACCAAGCGGGCGAAGCCGCAAGTTGTTAAAGAAAAAGCAGTAATACTTTGTTTTGAAATATGTATATGTGTTGTATATACATATATGTTGTTATATATGTATTATATATATAATTTACTATTCTTTTTCTTGTTTCTTTTCACGCTCAGTTTCAAATGCTTGCGAGGTAAAAATGTAGAAAAAGAAGTATTTTGTTTATGCCTTCATTTGTATGGCAGTTGTAGCGGCTTCTATTATTTAGTTTTGCTTTTTTGTAAATTGATACATTACATAATTATTATTTCAATGTATTTATGAACATTTTTTTTTTAAATACTTATCATTATTTTTGTTTAGCTTTTTGTTTTATTACTTTTGAAATAATATTTTTTCAATTTATTTTAAATAAATGAATTGGTACGTTGTATTTTCATTTACTAGAAGCACAGACAATAAAATATAGTATAAACTAAATTTTTATATTGTTTCCCCACAGGTTCCGGGCACAGACTGTGACGAAGCACAGAACGTGTGACGAACAGACGGACGTGACGTCAGCTGTGTCTCGTGGCAGCGGACACCATGACACCGAACCCAGGTTGAAAACCACTCGTTAAATACAACCAATTCATTGGTTTCGTTGGTTAATCTATAATGTCCAATTAATTGGTTTTTGTTCAATTAATTGGTTTGTGTTCAAATGGTTTACTGAATTTTAGGTTAGTAAATTAAGGTCAAGGACTTGTGTATTGATATTATATACTCTGTAGTTTATTTTTGTTTTAATTTATACTTGCAGGAGATGAAATGGGAATGCAACATTGTGGTATTTTTATTTTTTTTAATCAATGAATTGGTTGACATTGGTTGGTGAGCGAAGAAAGTAATGGAAAAAGCAAATTGATGCCTAGTCCTGCGTTGATCATTCTATCACCTAATCGCGGTGTTCATCATTGATTAAATAAAGTTGTTGAAAAATAAAAAAAAATATCACACACACACACACACAAGAAAAAGGTTCTTGGAAACGAAAAAAAATGTATATCTTTAATGCCTTAATTTTTACGTGCTTGGATCACAGTTTTTTGGTATATATTATCTGTTGACATGTGGAAGAAAGCAAGTAACAGTCGAAAATTATTTTTATATAAAGAAAATGTTTAAAAAAAGTTGTTCATATCGTCTCGCTTGCTATTTCTTAGACGGATCTGTAGGCATTAAACCTTGTTTAGTATAAGGATGATAATAATGTCAATAATGGATACAGAAAAATAATATGAAAAAAAAAAATGATGAATAGAAAAATATATTTAATATATAATTTTACTATCCAAGAAAATGGTTGACAACTCTGCACTTGTATGGCAATATTTCTAATGTCATTTAAACATGTTCAATCACAGATTATAAAATATTTTGAATGTGATAACGTTCTATTGTTTTTCTTTATCTGTGAACTTGTGACGTCACCGAATGTGAGAATTTAAAAAAAAAAATAGATCTCATATAGATAGACATTTGTAATTGGCTTGGTTTGAGCTGTTTCTGTCGAATTCGCTTGGACTTGAGCGTAAAAGCGTAAAAATTAGCTACGATTTTGTGCTGTTTTAAGGTAAAGTGGCGTAACTCTGTAATATTGAAAAATAAGCAAAAAAAAAAAAAATAAAAATTTTCATTAAATTCCAATATAATTCATGATCTATTTTAATAAATCTTACAAAATGTAATTTATTTAAAAAAATATATAAAATAATTTTCTTTTTTAATTAAATGCTTACATTTGATTGTAAACGACGGATGTGGATACGATCTTAGTTCGAAGTTATGATATACCCTTTGCCCGTCATGCCATATGCGGGATACAGCGTGAAGCTTGTTTTTTTTTTTTAAAAAAACATTCATTAATTCTAATCTAAACATCGATTGATAAAATATATTTCTTATCATATCTTTTTCTTCACGCTGTATCCCTCACGAGGCAGGGCAGGCAGAGGGAAGTTCCACTTTCGTTCCCCACTTTCCGCCGAATTTGAGGCATTGCGTGTTGAGTGGCGGGAACTCAACGCCGCGCTTTGCCTTATTACCGGAGCGAAGAAATGAAACATTAAATATATAAATTGAAAATATTAAATATTTCATTTCCTCTCGTGTGTATCGAACCCACGACCTGTCGGTTACAGTCACACGCTACAGGCCTCAATCTTCTTATCATATCAACTTGCATTTACAAATGGCTGTGCCACTTTATCTGGAACACTGTTCTTAGTAATGTTAATTCGCTAAAGTAAATATTAATCGTATACAGGGAGGGGAGGGGAGGGGAGGGCGGGGCGCGGGAGTTATTCAATATGCTCATTTTTGTTTATTCATAGTTTTAATTACATATATTACCTATTGGGATTTGGTATCGCTTGTCTGTATGTGTATGTACATTTTTTTTATATACAATGGAAACTCGATTAACCGGAATCGTTATTGTTTCGTATCCGGATAATCGAATGTGTCGAAATGGATTGGAAATATTGTGTTTTTTAAATATATCTTTCTATCAAGCGTCTACATATACATTTATTGTTTTAGTAATTCGGATACTGTCGAATGTTTATAATCGAGAGCCGGTTAATCGAGTATTTATCGATATCGATCTTTTCTCAATAGTGATGTATATTAAGGTAATTATTTATACAAAGCGAATGCAACACGCGTGTTTGTTTGTTCGTTTATTTGTACGATACTGATAGTTATTTATTGGTGCGATGATTTCTCGTGGAATTGTGGTGCCTTTTGTATTTACAGCTGTAATCTTCATTTTTTTTATTGTATATTTAACAGATTATATCTATATTTAAATAGCTTTTTTATATTTTCTTTTTTTTTTCTAACTCGCTGGATTTTGGTGTAAGTTAATTTGTAAATACACAATTGTATATTATGATTTTTTTTTTATGTTAAACGTCGCGATAATTCTAACTTTTATTGTTACATCGAGTTGTTTCTAATATTTCAGGAGTGAGAAACTTTTTTAAATATAACAAAAAATGTTCAGACAAAATATTTATATATGGTGTTCTTAAAATTTGTATCGTTTCAGAACTTGTGGGAACATTGAGTAACTGTTGAAGTGGACTTTTCTTGCAGTTTAATTTTATTTTTGGTCCAAATTAATATTTTTCGTCGTTAGTCCACTTTGCCAGTCGATTGTATACTGGTGAAGCGACACTGGCATGCCAATAATGAGGATAATGTCTTGTTTTTTTTTCATTTAAATATAAAATTGTGCTTGAATTACTTAAAAAAATATAAACGCACAATTATTATAACTTTTATTTTTATTTTTTTTTAAATGAGAATTACCAGGATTTAGTAGTTTTTTATTATCTTTAAAAATATATTTTTTAAATCTTATTTTGGTATGCCAGTTGTCGTTTTCGCGTCGGTCCTGTGTACAGGAGGATCAAAGATTGTAAATTTGTGGTGAAAGTTTGAAATAACTTGTACAATTTAATGCTTAAGAATGTTTCTTAAAATTGAATATATATATATAGTTGTTAGTGTTGCACGGCTCTCCCGGTTGGTGGACGATGTCGGGGGGAATAGAGATGTACCTTTTTTGGCATTAAATCATTTAACTAAAATATTTTGAAAAAGTCAAAAAAATGTTGGTTTATGTATTCTCTCCGACATGGTAGCGCCCTTGTAATATAACAGTTACAGTAAAAATGGAAGCGGAGTGACGGCGGGTGCGCATCTTGACACATCATACAAGCATTTATTAACACTTTTCTATATATTTCTGTCTGTTTTGATTTCAAACGTTAAATCTAATTGTAATATTACAAGTGTGCGTCGTACGTGACGTTTATGTAGACGCCATAAACTCTAGTCCCTTCTGCATAGAATAGAATAAATATGTATGTAATAACTAATTTAATATTACAATAAATGAATACATATGTAGCTGTAAGAGTTATTAGCGGTTTCTTTCGCTGTTTGCGGCCGTGACGTCTGTCGCTGGCGGCTGTCACGGTGACAGCTGTCAGGGGCGTGACAGCTGGGTTATTGCTTAGAGATGTTGGGCGGTTGTTTGTGACGCTGACACTGACAGTTAGTTATTTTTTCTAAATATGTCAACGGCAACTGACCACTCTCGAACATTCTAGTCTACGAACGGCTTCCGTCTCATAGTTTTATCAGAAAAAAAGATTGAGACAAAAGTTATTTTTGAAATATAAAGAAAAAAAAATTATGTATAAAATTGTTGTTATATTGTAGGCTCCTTTTTTTTTAAATATTTACTCGTCGCGTTTCCGGACATCGAAAGTCGCGAATTGCGTTTCTTTATGAATGCACGCTCGGTTACGTTTTTTTGCCTTATTTTTTTTTATATTTACCAAAATATGCACAATGACATTTAAATAAAAGGTATTTGTCCTTGTATTGTTGTTTTATTTAATCCCAAAACAAACTTTATAAGTAAAGTGCCTGAATATGATGATATTGAAAATTAAATTGTAATCGGCTTCACGCTGTATCCCGTACATGGCAGGGTAGGCAGAGGAAACTTGGGAACCTAGTGTTAAGACACTCCGTTCCACTTCCGTTCCCCACTTTCCGCCAAATGTGAGGCATTGCGTGTTGAGTGGCGGAACTCAACGCGTTTCGCCTTGTACCAGAGCGAGGAATAGAAAACATTAAATATTTAAATTGAAAATATAAAATATAGCTTGTGCGGCTGCGCCACGACAGGCCCTAAATTGTAGCTTTGAAATTAGTATTTTTTTTTTATTTAAATAATTTTATCACGTATATTGGCATTTATACATTATTGGAAACGCTACAATTCGAACACTATACAGAATTTCGTGGTTACTGGTAAACAATTTACTTTAAAATAGTTTCATTTAAAATATGTAGTAAACAAGAAAATGTCATATTATTATTAGTATTTTTTTATGCAAATATAAATGCTAAAATCCATGTTTTAGATTAGCAGCTATCGATGGGCCACAGCTTAGTTGTATCGAGTAGTGTATATTAGCAATATTTATAGATTTTTACAAACTTGCCAGTCAAATTAATTAAAATTGATTTAACTATGCCGTCTAATGAAATCAACATATTATTTCTTTAATATGATATAAATTCAAAGTCAGATGCATTAAAAATAAAAAATAATTTTAATTCTTATTATTACATGTGGGAGAGTCACACGGTCAGCAATGGCAGCATGGGCCGACTCGTCCGGATCATTACCACCCCCGGCAATTAAAACCGGCATTAAGTAGTGGCTTCGGCCACTGCGTTTCGTATTGGGTATTGGGTAATTCCGGGCCCCGGTGCCCATCCACCTTATAGACCGGCAACGCACCTGTAGCTCCTCTGGTGCTACACGGGGCCGTGGGCGACGGTGATCACTTACCACCAGGTGACCCGTACGCTCGTTTGCCGTCTTTTCCATTAAAAAAATGTGGCTGTCACCGTCGGAAGTTACTTCTTAAGGTAACGTAACTTTTGCATTGAAAATAGCTATTAATACAAAAGTTTATTTCTTAATAATAGCTATCATCATGTATTCATCATGATTTGGTTCAAATAATCTTATTTTCATTGATTGTAATTTTTTAAACATTTATTTTTCCCAACAATGCAGCGAAGGCACCGCCAACTCTGTTACCGGCAGCAATTCGCCTTTTCACATCCATTTCGTATGTATACATTATATATACCATATACCTCATTCACTTGTTCTAATATCTAATCATTTACACTAATCTGGCATTCTGTCCTTTCTTCATTTCTTTCAAATATCAGAACCATCGTCTTATTCGCATTCAAGCTCAGACCATTATTCGCACACTTTTCTTTCACAATGGTAACCAATGCCTCTAACTTGCTTTCTAACGATGCAATAAGCAGTATATCATCTGCGTACAGCAGGCATTTTATATTCGAGGTACCTACTTTCACTTCCATATCACTTGGTCTCGCCCCTTGAAGACAGTTGTCCAAATACAAATTGGACAACCAAGCTGACATAGCGCAACCTTGTTTAACACCTACCTAGCTCCTACTTGCACGCAGGCTGAGTGATCTCTGTAAAGAGACTTTACAGTCTGTAGCAAGCATCCGAACATTGTACCGAGACAGTAACTCCTATAATTTTACAACCCTGTCAAACGCCTTTTCCAAGTCCACAAAAGCCAAAAAATTCTTGTTAAATTAAATTTCTGTTATCATGCGGAGGGAAAAGATCTGATCCATACAAGCCCATCCAGAGCTAAAGCCTCCCTGGGCCCCCCACAACAGCCTTTCGGATCTTTCTTGCATTCTTCTCGCTAATATTTTAGCATAAATTTAACTACCTAAGCTAATCAAACTGATAGCCCAATAGCTTGCGCTATCTATCTGAGAACCTTTGCCTTTATACAGAAGCAGGATGACTGCGCCTCGCCAATCGTCCCCCGATTTCCAGCATTAATTGCACAAAAACCAGAACAGGTCCAAGTCACGTGCCCTACCATATTTAATCATCTCGGCAGTAACTCCATCTGCTGCTACTGTCCTACCACATATCAAACTTCGTATTGCAATCTCAATTTCTTTCATACCGGTATCGTCATCAGACGAACAACAAGAAGCGTTTCGCTAATACTTGTGGCAGAGGCTTTATCACATTCATACATCTCCTTGTAAAATTCCATCCATCGCTGCAAAACCTGTGGTTTTTCAGTTAAAAGATCACCGTCCTTTGAAAGCACCCCTTTAACTTTGCAGGTTAGTGAGCAACTCCGGGAACCACTCACTTGTCGCCAGAAAAGCTTCTTGTTTTGATGAAGGTTGCTAGTTAACCTTTCATCTCTTTCTTTCTCAGAATTTTCACGCTTTATCTTTATCAATACTTTCGTTTGGTGTTTATGCAGCGTATACTCTATCTTTTTTCTTATCTCCCTCATACTATTAGCCTTACCCGAGTTATTATAATCCTGCCATGCTTTCTTCTTCCTTTCTACTGCATCTTTCACTTCATCATCCCACACTTCGTCGCGTGTTTTGTTAAAGTCTCTTTTTCTCTTACCACATGCCTCTGCCACTACTTCCGTCATACAATGCCAGCTTTGCCAGCATACTTCAATATTTCTAGATTCACAACTGTCTAACTTCTTGGATTTTTTTTATGGAAAAGACATGGCAAACGAGCGTACGGATCACCTGATGGTAAGTGATCACCGTCGCCCCTTGTATCGCCAGGGAGCTACAGGTGCGTTGCGGGCCTTTAAGGTGGAGGTACACGCGCTTTTTGAAGGTACCCATATCGTATCGATTTGGAAATATGGCCGCAGCTAGACCGTTCCACAGATGTGTGGCACGTGGAAGAAAATTCCTACAAACCGCACAGTAGTCATGTGCCACGTGTCCAGATAATGTGGTGTGTGGTACTTTAGTTTGTGACGTACTGTGCGGTTGAAAAATTCGGCGGCAGGTACCAAGTCAAAAAGTTCTCCACAACACTCTCCGCGATAAATGCGTTAGAGAACGCACAGGGAAAATACGTCTCTACGCAAAGCCAAAGTATCAAGCCCCACACAGATCTTTGGGCCTCCAACGATTCGAACGGCTTTACGTTGTATGCAATCAAATGGTTGAAGCTGATACTGGGGTGCACCAGCCCAGAAGTGAGAATAATATTATATATGAGGCTGAACCTGGGCCCTATACAAGCCCAAACGGTGTTTTGGCGTGAAGTACTGCCTCACTCTGCTGATGACCCCGAGTTTCTTCGAGGCCAATATGGCCTTACTTTCCAGATGATCGCGATACTGGCAGTCGCTCAAAAAGCTGAGGCCCAATATAATTATGCTGGGCGCGGTTTTAAGGGAATTGTTCTCGAAAACTGGTGATACGATACAAATGGGTTCTTTTAGCGTTTAACTCGCAGAGTTGTGTCTTCTGGAGCTTGAAGTGAACCAGGTTCCTTTCTCCCCATACGGAGATATTCTTGAGGGATGCCTCAACGGAAGACACGTTGATTTTGGCACTGGTCGACGTTTTCCGGAGAGGACTTGCGTGACCGGAGTATACAGTGTCCACTGCATATCTGCATAACAATGTATTTTAGAGTCCTCCAATATATCATTGATATGCAGAAGAAACAGCGTAGGGGACCTGGGGGACGCCGGCGTTCACGGGCATGCATTTGGAGCAAAACCATCGACAGCGACCTTGATGCTGCGCCAGTGAGAAAGTGATCCACTTGCATAAATTCTCGGGAAGCCCGCAAGATGGAAGTTTCGCACGATCGAAGGCCTTCACCATGTCTAGGCTAACTGCCCGGCCCTCTCCCTGGCTATCAATAGCTGCAACCCAGCGGTGGGTTAGGTAAGCCAGAAGATCACCGGTTGAGCGACCCTGACGAAAGCCATATTGTCGGCGCAAGCACTAGGATCATCAGAAGAGAAGCAAACCGGCTCCCAGGGATAAGATTACTAAAAGTATGAGTATTTCTTCATATTCCTCTGTGATCGGTGTGAAAGGATAAACTCACTCCAGTTTCAGCTAGTTGAATATACATACTCTTACACTATTCAGTTTCTATTACTATATCAATTAAAACCTTTGCTGTTACAATACACACATCACTACAGAACTTTAAGCTTATTAACTTTTACTTAGGACAACTCAGTGCTAGTGCTACGTTGTGAAATAATCCTTAACTCTGACTTGAGGTGTTTTTTATATATAATATACACCAAGCCTAACGGAAGTTCGTTACATTTCAATTATAATTTACAAAAAACAGTTTCAGTGCTGCCACCACTTATAATACATTTTATTTATGACTTATAAATATTTAATTATGGTATTACTTTAAAATCACACAAATTCAAGTTATATTAAACATATTATTTGTTTTTAAATTACGATCATGTCATTAGTAAAAGTATTTATAATTCTTACTCAAGGCCCAAAAAAGTTCCCAGATCTCCTGGATTATTTCATCTGCAAAGGCATCCACCAACAACAAACCCAAGTTGAATCGTCCCTGGATGAGTGTTCAGACTATTCTCCCGTCATTCTCAGCATCAATTGCAGAGCATTGATTTGTAATAAAACAGAATTTCTATGCAACCAACCACAAGACGGATTGTGAGGGTTTAGAAGCTACATCACTAAAAACATCAAATCTAAACATCCCCCTAAAAACTGACACAGACTTTGTTGCAGCTTGTAAAAATCTTACTAACCTAATCCAGAAGGCTGCGTGGCTGAATACCCCTATGCTAAGCCCTGAAAGTTGACGTCCAAAGACTCCAATCGAAATAAAAATTCAGCTTTAAGAAAAATGCAAACTCAGAAGAGCTTGGATAACATCTCGCCACCCATCTGACAAAACGAAATTCAACAGAGCAATAAAAGTATTCTGTGGTATATGCTGTAAAGTATTCTGTGGTATATTCAGCACATCTGAACCTCAAGAATAAGCTTATGATGATGTCTCCAACAACTCAAGGTGAACATAATCTGTGGAGGGCCACAAAAAACCTAAACAAATCGGTCCAACACCAGCCTCCACTAAGACTAAAAGGACCAAAACACCGTTTGGCCCTGTATAGGGCCCAGGTTCGGCCTCATATGGAATACTGTTCTCACTTCGGGGCTGGTGCACCCCAGTATCAGCTTTAACCATTTGATTGCATACAACGTAGAGCCGTTCGAATCGTTGGGGACCCAATGACCTGTGTGGGGCTTGATACTTTGGCTTTGCGTAGACGTATCAACCCTGTGCGTTCTCTACCGTATTTATCACGGGGAGTGTTCTGGAGGGCTGTTTGACTTAGTTCCTGCCGCCGAATTTTCCAACCGCACAGTACGTCACAAACTACAATACCATCCACACCATCTGGACAAGTGGCACTCGACTACTGTACGGTTTCGTAGGAACTTTCTGCCACGTGCCATGCATCTGTGGAACGGCCTACCCGCAGCAGTATTTCCAGGTCGATACGACATGGGTGCCTTCAAAAAGCGCGTCTACCCAGTGGTATTAAGTTGAGAAATGTTACCTGAAGCAAACAATGTTAAATACTTGGGATTTCACCTTGAAAGACGGCTTACTTGGAAAGCACACACAAAAGAGATTAACACAAAAGAGACCAGATGAACCTAAAGTACAGAACAATGCTTTAGCTAATGGGACGCAACTCAGTCCTGTCAGTTGATAACAAACTTCTACTCTATACATCCATACTGAAACCAATATACCATATATATATGGACGTATGGTGTCCAGCTATGGGGCGTAAGCAACAAATGCTGTGTGTTTGCAAAGAGTCCAGGACGTTATCTTACGTTATATATTGAATGCACTGTGGTTCACCAAGGTGAGGAGGTTCGCAAACATTTTAATATCCCAACTGTTAAGGAAGAAATTACATCATATAAAAAGCGCTATTATGATCCAAACTCACTGGTTCGGAATCTCCTCGATAGATATAATGATGTTCGTTTCTGAAGAGGAGTCTTCTCTAAGCGCCTACAGAGAGGAAGTGACTGCAGTGGCAGACGCACCCTCATACGCCATTTCTGCTCTGAACAAAGTTGATAATAGTCTAAAACGACTGATGGCAGCTTTGAAGAAAAAAAAACATTTACATGTCACTTACCTCAGAACAATAGAAAACTTACAGTATGTAGTAAATATAAAAGTTCGTTAACTACACTCGTCTAAGGGTTTCAGTAATTATTCATTCATTAGAAGGGTTACTTAGTGCGTTCTTGAAAGCATTAAGCGAACTTACATTTTTTATGTGTCGTAGTATCTTATTATAAATATTTGCTCTTCTCCCTTATGGATTATCGTTTTAATGCCGTAATTAGTTATGGGTACCAAAATACCTATTTTGTTAGGACTAAGAAACTTGCCCGACGATTGTTGCGATTAGATATTTGTTTGAATTTGTTTGAATCATATGAAATGATTTTTTTTAGCTATACTCTGTATCCCGCACGAGGCATGGTAGGCAGAGGGAACCCGGGAACCTAGTGTTAAGACACTCCGTTCCACTTCCATTCCCCATTTTGCGCCGAATTTGAGGCATTGCGTGTTGAGTGGCGGAACTCATCGGCGCGCTTTTGCCTTATTACCAGAGCGAAGAAATGAAACATTAAATATTTAAATTGAAAATATTAAATATTTCATTGCCTCGAGTGGGGATCGAACCCAGATCCTGTCGGTTACAGTCACACGCTTGTGCCGCTGCGCCACGACAGGCCTCAAATTATATGAAATGATGCTACTCTGAATATTTTTTGTGGAGAGCTTTATAGAAAAATAAACACGTGTTGTAGATATATAATTGGTTGATGTTCATTATTTTTGTTTTCTTACATAGTTTGTTTGTCGGTACCAAGGATGGATAGTTAAAAATCATTTTGATTATTTTATTCTGTACTATTCGTGCTTTATTTAGGCCCGCCATTTCTGTTTTATCTTCGCCCCAGATTTCGCTCAAATAAAGTAGATGCGGCTTGACTAAAGTATTGTATACCGTGTAACGTGTAACGGAGCTTATGTACTCGTAGTATACATTGAACTACATGTCGAAATGTCCGAGTAGAGATACGAGTTTTGATCTTACATGTTCCAAGGACGCTTTCCATAATAGCGAACTATTAAGCCTAGGTATTTTTGACATGACTTTTGTTGAAGTGTACTTTATTAATTGTTATTGGTTCGTCTTCAGGTATAACTTAATTTTTAGCATGAAATAATATATAGCAGGTTTTATTTGTATTTATAGCTAAGAGATTGTACTGAAACCATGAGTTTAATTTATTTATATCACTTTAAGTTTGGGTAACTATTCCGTGTATAGATTGACAAATAGAAAAGTCAAGTATCGTCTGCGTAGAGGGTGAGATGGCCATTAAGGCCTATTTCGCCGATATTGTTTATATAGGCTAGAAAGAGCAGGGGGCCCAGTATAGATCCCTGTGGAATGTCGCATTTTATAGGTAATGTCTCGCTTTGGTAGCTATGATTGATTTTAACTACTTGAGACCTATTTTTCATACAGGATTCGTACATTTTTAAACATTGCCGGTGACGTTAAAAGCTGCTATTTTTTTTTAGGAGTAAATGATGACTTACTGTATCAAAAGCTTTTTTAAATCCATAAAAATGCCATGTACGATTTTTTTTTATCTACGTTTCGTTTTATTTTTGGTCTAAATCCATATTGTATATTTGAAAGAAACTTGATAGTGTTAAAGAAAGTTTTAAGACGACTATGCAATAATCTTTTCTAATATTTTAGATAACACGGGAAGCGTAGAGATTGGTCGAAAATTGCCAGGGTCAGACGTGGATCCCGACTTGTGAATGGACGTTATTTTAGCCACCTTCATGGAGTCAGAAAATGAGCCATAACTGAGCAATTTGTTAAAGCAATTACTGAAATTAGTAGAGATTATTATATTTTTTTTTTTTTTCAGCTTCACGCTGTATCCCGCACTAGGCAGGGTAGGCAAAGGGAATGAAAGTGAAACCTAGTGCTATGACACTCCGTTCCACTTCCGTTCCCCACTTTCCGCCGAATTTGAGGCATTGCGTGTTGAGTGGCGGAACTCAACGCCGCGCTTTGCCTTATTACCAGAGCGAAGAAATGAAACATTAAATATTTAAATTGAAAATATTAAATATTTCATTTCCCCGACTGGGGATCGAACCCAGAACCTGTCGGTTACAGTCACACTCTTGTGCCGCTGCGCCACGACAGGCCTCATTATTATATTAATGCACTTTATTGATTTAGTATTGATGCCGTCCAATCCAGTGGCGCAATTTGAATCAAGATTATTTTAGAAATTTCAGCGGAGGTGCACGGGTCAAGTGTAGATAGATAACGTTGGTTTTATGTTATATTTCTTTTTTGGTGACGCACGAGAGAAGTCGTCGTGAAATGTTTAAAGTATATTGTTTGGTAACAAAGGCCGTCGCAAATTACCTCTTAAATATTAAAATTATAAACAGTTTTTGTTCTAGATTTATCGCGATATGCTCAGCAAATCTATTTAAAACTTCCTACCACCACCTCACGCACCACCCACTTTGGTACACACTTGCAGCAGCACTTTGTCTGACAGCGAGTTCTTCTTCGTCGAGTCATTTTAGATTTTTTTTCTTTCAACTTCACGCCGTATCACGTATATAGGCAAAGTTGACAAAAGAGAGCTTAATGCTGTGACACAGCGTGTTAAATGGCGGAACTCAACGCCACGTTTTATCTTAACACCAGAGTAAAAATACATATATTTCATTTAATATTATTTCGTAGAAATGGAATCCACAGCCTTTCGTGTACAGTTAGTCACTTCCAATCCCTGCTCCACGAGAGGCCTGACTTTACAGTATTTACCACATACTCAAATTAAAATTGTCATTAAATCATAATTATTATAAATAAGTACAAAAATATATAATAGTAAAACACGTGTATTTTAATAATAATTTAATCATTTAAATATATATTCTATCATATAAATCTGTTACTTTACATAAATAGTTAGTGGTGGGCGTGGCGCGGGCCACACGCCTCTCCACGTGGCATGAACCCAGGCCACGTGGCCTGAGCCCGAGCGTGTCAGGCCAGCGCCATTCCACTCAATATAACATAATAAATTAAATTTATTAATACAGCAATTCAACAATGACCGCTATACCAGCGATAGAGAGTGAGTCTTTGGAGTTAAGAAAACGGCTAAAACAGATTAAAAAGGAATAAATTAATAATATATTTTATTTCTAGTATATATAAATGATTGTAATCAGTTAATTCCTAAGCACGAGGTCTCACTCTTTATCGCCTTCAGCGTTACTTTAACAATATCTTTGGTTACATAAAGATTCCTTGTGGTACTCCGCCAATTGACTAATAATATTTCGCGACTTTTATCACAAAATTTCATTAAAAAAATAATATCAAATCCCAAATGAGACTTAAGACTTAAGCTATGAATATTCAAATAAAATGCAATATAATTTTAGTAAGCAAATTATGAGATAAAGTGGGTTCACGTGTTCAGGAGAAAACATCTTAAATCTAATAACAGCTAACTCCCTAAGCTCGTGTTTAAAAACGTCATCTGTCAAATCTAAACTGTCACTTTTGACAAATTTGATCACAGATTAAAAATATTACACACTTTATTACACAAAACAACGCTAAAACGTGATAAAAGCCGCAAAATCAACATTTCGGAGCGGAGTTCTCGCGCGCTCAACAGTGGATAAAATTAAAAATAAAAAAAATATACAAAAAATAAAACAACCACGCCTCAAGCACCTAACTATACCTCAGAATAAAATGGCATCGAACGGAAACTAACGATAGGTACACGACGATGACAAACTATACAATACCCAACAGATAACTAATTTATTATATTTGTATACATAATTATATATCAATAGTGAGTGAACTGTGACGTCACTTTGGTAGTGATTAACGGTTTTTTTTTTGAATATGCTATAGAATATATGTAAAATTAAAATGGCCATCTTGGATAGTTATAATAATATAGAATAAAAATATCATTGTATGAATGTAAATAATATATATTAAATATTAGTGTGTTATAGTGATTTATGACGTCACTTGTGTCGTACAATTTCAATATAATTAAAATAATCCGGCCAAATGACAGAAGGAACTATCTACGGTTAAGATTGCCGAATTTGAGGCATTGCGTAAGAGTGGCGGAACTCAACGCCGCGCTTATGTCGAATAAGAACGTATAAATTTTAGAATGACATGATTTGAACTCTGAATACCGGCGCGTGACGTCACAGGTCAGTCATGCACCGTTTTAAGTTATCTTAGCTAAGAGTAAGTAAGGCATACCTTTAGATCGTCCTGAGGTAGACGCGGGACGCAACCACCAACCACCGCTGACGCATTTACATCTATCTATCTAATACATACATTTACATACACACGCACATATATATATATATATATATATATATATATATATATATATATATATATATATATATATATATACATATATATATATATATATATATATATATATATATATATATATATATATATATATATATATATATATATATATATATATATATATATATATATGTATATATATATATATATATATATATATATATATATATATGTATATATATATATATATATATATATATATATATATATATATATATCTCGAGACTTTAAAATAGAAATGGCGTAACTGGAGGATACAAATTTTATTATTTATTTCAATGTATTCACAATATATTTGTTTATATAACAATTCGTTTCTAATAAATAAAGTTAACTTTTCAATTATATTTCCAAATACATTGCAAAGTTTAGAGAAAAAAAGGGGAATTCCACAAAAATATTACTAAAATCAGTAATTATGTATGTACATGTCCAGTTACGTCACTTTCGTTCTCAGTGTACAATATAATGTCCATGAGGTGTGGTGACACAGACAAACATGCCGTTTAAAAATACTTTTTTTTTTTCATATATATATACCATATCTAGTATACAATCGTTTTCACATTCCGATTTTTTATTATAAAAGTAATATCATTTCATACATTTATTTGTATTTAAATAAGAATTTTCAATAATATTCTTTGAGAAACTCAACGCCACGGATTGTCTTCTTAGTAGAGCCAAGAATAGAAGCGAGTGGAGATCGAACCGACAACCATCGCCAGAACCACTGTGCCACTGTGCCACAGCGCCACAACGCAACATCGCAACATTTATTATAATTTCAACAGATAATTCAGAATGATTCATAATTTAAATATTTACAATACATGTAAATGTACGAGAACTGGTCAATTCCGTTATATATCCCCAACCAACCCCTCCCCTCCCCTCCCCTCTTCCCTCCCTCGTCGCGTGTATAAACATAGAAAGAAAAGTAAAGAAAAGAAACGAATGAAAGAAACTTGACAATTCAAGTTGTTTCATTCCTTTTAAAAAATTCAACGAAAAAAATACATTTTTTTTATTTCCAATATATATATATATATATATATACATATACATATATATATATATATATATATATATATATATATATATATATATATATATATATATATATATATATATATATATATATATATATATATATATATATATATATATTTGTAAATATAATATATTATATAACAAAAATTGAATTAGCATTTTAAGTATAAAATGATTATTCATTTCAACCTACGAGTTACATTTTATTGATATTTGGAAAAAAAAATCCATAATAATATAACAAAAATAAATAAAACTAAGTAAAACAAATTAATTCGAGGCATTTCAATTAGTTTAAAACGTACGTTCTTTATTTACAACCATTTATTTTTATATATATATATATATATATATATATATATATATATATATACATATATATATATATATATATATATATATATATATATATATATATATATATATATATATATATATATATATATATATATATATATATATATATATATATATATATATATATATTATATATATATATATATATATATATATATATATATATATGGAGTGACGTCATAGATCCATAGATAACGATCAATATTTATAAAATGATATTTGTCTGAGTTTTAAATTTTTCTTTTTCTAATTTCAACCGCAAAACTATTTTTAACTGTATTAATAATTATTAATAAATATATACATTTTTTTTCATTGTTATTAAAGCGGAAGTCTCTCGTGGCACAGTGGCGCAAGCGTGCGACTGTAAATGCTACATGTTGTGGGTTCTTCCTTAACTCGAAAGAGATATTATATATTAAATGTTCTCATTTCTGCGCTCTGGTAAAACGGCAAAGCGGCGGCGTTGAGTTACGCCACGCAACGTCTCAAATTCGACTCCGTGTAACTAATCATATTTTGAACTAATTTAAAAACAATGTAGGCGTTTCTTGTTATACAATTTAAAATGTGAATGAGCTGACAAGCAAACAAAATAAAAATAAATAAAAAACAAATATTTCTGTACGTTTGTTTATTTTAATACATAATCTAATCATTTTTTTATAAAAACACAAAACATTCGAGACATTCTCAAACAAAAACAAAATTAATATAAATTATTATTAACAAAGAACACATTATTTAATAAATAATAATTCCATATAAACTTGTCAACGCATTCAATACACGACTTATATAATAAATAACAATAAAATATATATATAATCATAATCGTAGTGAATGTATATAATCATAATCGTTGTGATTATGATCATCATCATTATCTAAACCCATTCTAATCACGATTATGGTCGTAATCATTGTATTGTGATTATAGTTATAATCAAATTGATTATGACCATAATCATAATTTTAATATATTCTGTATAATACAATCTCATTTTGTTCTACCATTATGTATTATTTATCGATATATAACATTAGTACTAAATTTTATTAAAAAACGTGTTATTTAAAAAAAAAATGGCGTCTAAACTTAATTAAAAAAAAAACAAACTATAATTATAGTGTTGGTACGATTTTTTTGAGTAATTTTCATAATAAAGCTTAGTACTGTGACGTCATATCCGTTATTAATAAAATATATCTATCTATATATGTATAAATATATATATTGTTTGTCTGTTTGTATGTTACAAGCGCGTGCCAACGCTGTACAGTTGGAGACACGATGATATTTATTTTCTGAAAAACAAAATAAAAAGAATAAATAAAATAAAAATAGAAGCTGTGACTTAATATTAATTTCAGTTTATATTTACTTGATATCTCCACCACTTCACTTTAGCGATCTGTCGTGGCGCAGCGGCACAAGCGTGTGACTGTAAACGACAGGTTGTGGGTTCGATACACACTCGAGGAAATGATATATTTAAAGAGATCATTCTTTCGCTCCGGTTACAAGGCAAACCGCGGCGTTCAGTTCCGCAACTCAACACACAATGCCTCAAATTCGGCGAAAAGTGGAGAACGGAAGTGGGGCCGAGTGTCACAATATCAGGTTCCCATGTGCCCTCTGCTTACCCTGCCATATGCCGTATACTTTTGATAGACACATAAAAAATAAATCTATAATCTAATAAAAAAGGTTCATTATTTTGATACATAGGGAACCCTGAAAATAAACACTGACACATACCCGTAGGCGCGTCGTGGAGGTGTCGGGGGGTATCGTGGGGGTGTCGTGGAGGTCTTGGGGGGTGTTGGGGGTCTACGCGCGCGGCGCCAGCTCGTAGAACAGCACGTAGGCCTCCGCCGACACCACGCTGCGGGGGCTGATGGTCGACACCCTGGATGTATAAACACATGTATAAACACATACAGGATGTTTCAAAATAAAAGCAAAGTAAGTTTGTGGTGCCATTTTTAAATTAAGAAAGTATGACAAATATCATACATATATACTAAATCTGCTGTCGCGGCGTTGAGTTCCGTCACTATCCCAAATTCGGCGGAAAATGGGGAAAAAAAGAGGTGTAACAATAGGTTCCCAAGTTCCCTCTGCCTCCACTGCCATGAGCGGGATACAGCGTGAAATTTGATATAATTTGACAGCATTTGTGCGGTGGATGATTTTTTAACTTCACGCTGCATCCCGCAAAAAGCAGAGTAGCTACACAGAGGGAACATGGGAACCTAATATTAAACTTATATATTCATTAAAGTTGTAAAATATTTGTTAATGAGTATTATAAATCTACATTATAAATATAACAAAATTGAGGCCTGTCGTGGCGCAGCGGCACAAGCGTGTAACTGTAACCGACAGGTTCTGGGTTCGATCCCCCCACTCGAGGAATTAAAATATTTAATATTTTCAATTTAAATATTTAATGTTTCATTTCTTCGCTCTGGTTATTAGGCAAAACGCGGCGATGAGTTCCGCCACTCAACATGCAATGCCTCAAATTCGGCGGGAAGTGAGAACGGAGTGTCTTAACACTAGGTCCCAAGTTCCCTCGGCCTACCCTGCCATGTGCGGGATACAGCGTGAAGCTAAGTAAGTAGTAAAATTGTAACCGATATCTGTCCGTACGTGGAACATATTTTCGAAAATCAATTATTGGGGGTATTTATCAATTTAATAAAACCCAAACTTATATCAATATAGAATAATTAGCGGGCCCAAGCGGGCGAAGCCCCCGCTGGCGTACAAGCGGGGTGTAGTGGCGTGTAGTGGTGTGTAGTGTCGTGTAGTGTCGTGTAGTGGCGTGTAGTGTCGTGTAGTGTCGTGTCGTGCACGCACCTGGAGTCGTTGTACTCGTGCCAGTCGCCGGTGTAGGGGTGCTTGCAGTACGCCGTGTAGTGCCCCGAGTACGTGGTGCCTGCCGGACGTACAGACATACAAATATGTTATATATATATATATATATATATATATATATATATATATATATATATATATATATATATATATATATATATATATATATATATATATATATTTGTCTGTTACTTAAAGTGCTTGTATATAGTTATTTTCACAATGCCTTAATATAAGGTTACATTTTTAAAATTTTTGTGTCTGTCCATCTGTTTGTTTGCTCTAATCTCCTGACGACTTTTGAGACTTTCGCTAAAACATAGAGATTTTTTTAAAATAAATATTTGTCATATTAATTTTAGTTACAATTGTAACAACACTTTGCCCGCAGTCACGTCGCGGTGCGCGGGAATTCATTTACCTATTAAATATTGAATTTCCACGAGCGGGAATTGAACTCGCTACCTGTTGTGCGGGATAAACACACGACTCTAGGCGGCACGGGTTGTAAGTTCAATTTCCAGTCGAGGAAATTAAATATTTTGTATTTAAATTTCTTAATTTTTTCTCTTCTTCACTTTGTTTCAAACTCAACAAATTGTGTCAAACAAATTTGTGTCAGAATAAGCGTGTCTCAACACTAGGTTCCCATGTTCCCTCTGCCTACCTCGCCATGTGCGGGATACAGCGTGAAGCTGTAAGTAATTTCTACTCTAATATTAAAGTACAGAGGCACAGGTACCCGAGTGGTTGCTGACGGCGTACAGGTTGTACGTGGCGTTGGGGGCGGGCGTGGGGGCGGCCGCGAATGGGGACATGTCCAGCCCCGTGAGGGGGAACTCCACCACCACCGACAGCTTGCCGCGGAACCGCTCCGTGGGGGAGAACCTGCGGGGGCGGAGTTGTTGCGTGTTTAGTATCCCGCTACCCCGCTACTGTGCGGGATAGGGAGTGATAATACTTATTATATGCATGAAAAATAATGTTTTTTGTATTTGTTAGATCTATCGTAGCTCAGGGGCAGAGGTGTGCGACTGTTTATACAACAGGTTGTGGGTTCGTATTCCACTTGAGGTTGAAAATATTAAAATATGCAAATATTTAATACTTTTCTTTGTTATAAAATGAACAACGGAAGTGTCTCAATGGGAACAGACCGTATTAAAACTACGTTCCCAGATTCCCTCTGCCTACCCCACCATGTACGGAAGACAGAGTAAATTTAAATTAAAATATTTTCATTTCCTTAGGAAATTAATAATGAAAGAGTCCCTATAAATGGAGTTTCTTAACAGTAGGTTCCCAGGTTCCCACGTGTGGTACTGACCTCTTGAGATGCAGCACCAGCACCTGCGGGAACTTCTGCACCGTGAACCACTTGAGGCACTTGCGACGGACACCGCACTTGGAGCACGTCTGGAGGACAAGTATATATATATATATACATATATAAATTTGTAATCTATCTATATATCTATTTTAACATATTTAAAGTAATATTCTCCGCTCAGAAAAAATACTTAGAACTTTTTTTTTGTTGAGTGACGGAACTCAACGCCGCGTTTTGCATTATTACCAGAACGAAGAAATGAAACATTTCCTCAAACTCAAACCTCCGGGGGCGGAGGGCATGTATGAAGAGGTTGATGACAGTGGACGAGGCGAAAGAGGTATGCCGAGACCGTAGCGTTTGGCGCTCCGTTCTCTCTGTCTACTCCGCTAGGGATATAGCGTGGAGATAAGTAAGTAAGTATATATATATAAAAAAAACGTACCGGCTTTTCATCCCCGTCCAGCTCCTCCTCCCGCACGAAGTGTTGCAGACATTGTTGTAACTTCAAGTTGCCGGTGCGGGAGGGGATCGGCAGACTGTAAATATACACACCCACACACTTACTTACATATATATATATATATATATATATATATATATATATATATATATATATATATATATATATATATATATATATATATATATATATATATATATATATATATATATATATATATATATATATATATATATATATAATCAATTTCTATCTGTGCGTAAAGAAAATTGTCTTATAGGATACTTTTTTAAAATAATGAATCAAAAATATAATATTTTTAAAATGTTTGTCCGTAAAACTTTGAGACGCACCTGAGGTCCCAGAAGGGGTCGAAGGTGACGGAGTCGTGCAGGCAGTGCGCGCAGCGCAGCGTGCTCTTCAGCTGCCCCACGAACAGCGCGCCCACGCGCGAGTCCTCCGCGCGCAGGTAGCGCGCCCACGCCTCCGCCGCCTTGCTGGCGTCGCTGCGCACGCAACCAATTTACATATTACATATTCAAATTGAAAATATTTCATGTTTCATTTCCTCGGGTGGAGGTCGAAGCCGATCGGAATCCTGCTACGTTCAAATTTGTATTTATTGACCAAAAGTAAGTACAAGATGGGTGCCAAGAATGCTCACACCACTTGAGAAACACTCGATGCTTCAAAGGAATTATTGAAGTTGTGTGGAGATGATCCAGCACAGATTTTGGAATGGTTTCTTACTGGACATGATACATGGGTCCATCACTTTGAGCATGAAACCCTTGAATTTCTTTGGGGCTTGGTGTGCCTGGTTTAGGCACACCAAGCACCAAAGAAATTCAAGGTGTCATAATCGACTAGAAAATTGATGGCTACTGGTTTTTGGGATTTTGAGGGTATAGTACTGATTGATTACAATGAAAAGGGAAGAAAATACTACGCATAGATTCGCAACAAATTAAAAGAGGCAATCAAAGGAAAATGTCGAGGAAAGTTGGCTAGGGGTGTGTCGCTCTTGCAGGATAACGCACCGCAGAGTTGCAATCCAGACCTGGCCCTCTAGTGATTTGTTTCCCAATTTAAAAGAAGACTTAAGGAGAAGGAAATTTTTGACCACAATGAGGTGAAGGAAAGGCAAATTTGGCCCATTTTGATCCCGCACGAGGCAGGGTAGGCAGAGAGAACCCGGGAACTTAGTGTTAAGACACTCCGTTCCACTTCCGTTCCCCACTTTCACCGACGCCGCCAACGCCGCGCTTTAATAGATAGATTTATTGTTTCATTTAATTTAGAAACTTTTCATTTCCACGAACTTTTCGACCTACCCTCGTAAATAAGTTGTATCAAGTGTGTAAGAGTTTCGACGTAGCTCGATATGAACGTATGGCGTAGTCGATCTTAGCGATTGGACGGTAACCAATAGTGTGCGGTTCGAATCCTGTTAAGTTAAAAAAGTGTGTAAAATTTGACAATAATTCTTTCCATCAATTGGGAATAGAATCCATAACGCTTAATCACACGTTGGATATAATTTAATGTTGATAGTCAACTTACTATTTTACCATTAACTAAGAAATATTTCTATATTTACTTTAACCCAAAAATTAAAAAAAATAAGTTAAATATTACAAAAAAAACACTACATGTAATACCACCAATGTGACCAAAAATCCCAAAATAATATATAAATATATATGTATATATATATATATATATATATATATATATATATATATATATATATATATATATATATATATATATATATATATATATATATATATATATATATATATATATATATATATATATATATATATAATATATATATATATATATATATATATATATATATATATATATATATATATATATATATATATATATATATATATATATATATATATATATATATATATATATATATATATATATATATATATATATATATATATATATATATATATATATATATATATATATATATATATATATATATATATATATATATATATATATATATATATATATATATATATATATATATATATATATATATATATATATATATATATATATAAATGTCTCACCTGAGGCTGTCATCGATCTCAGTGAGTATGGGCTTGGGCTTGAGAGTGACTCGGTTAACGTCCTCGTGCAGACCCTCCAGTAGATAACGGAGGAACTCCTGGAAAACGCAGAAAACATAAAAAGTTATAAATCCTGTAAGGCCTGTCGCGGCGCAGCGGCAAGAGCGTGTGACTGTAAACGATGTGTTGTAGGTTCGACCCCCAGGAAAGTTATAGAAATACTTTTCCTAAGAGGAAAAGTATCTCCAAATCTCTTTCTTTTTATCTTATCTTTTAATTCTGGCGGGATAGAAGGCAAAGCGTGGCGTTGAGTTGCGCCACTCAACACGCAAGGAGTATCTTAACACTAGGTACTCAAGATCCCTTTTCCTACTCTGTCACTTGCGGGATACAGCGTGAACCTGAAAGAATAAAAAATAATAATAATTTAGTTTAAGCGGGCGAAGCCTCTACCTGTGCGTCCTGCTGGCTGTACCCCATGAAGCGCGGCGCAAATCTTTGAACCTGGGACTTCAGTGACGTGGTGTTGACCACCGAGTCCCTCTCGCCGTCGCGCCATAGCTCCTTAATTACACTCGCGAACGCTGGAAAAAATGATCTTTTTCATATATCCATATCTTTTTGGGACAGGAAGGAAAGGAAAAAAAATTAATCAAAATATACGTTTTTTATTGGGAATTGAACGTACAACTATGACGGTTACGGTCACACAACGTACCACTGAACCAAGACGGACTTGGCTCGAAAATTATTTATTTAGTTTCATATCACTGATTCAGTAACTTTTTTTAAATTACTATTTTAACAGAGTTATACCACATTTAGGAAAAAAAATTATAAATTTAAAAACTTATATAAAAAAACGCAGCGGGATTCGAACCCGCGCCTCCTGAAAACTGTCCACCAACAATCTTGGACGGTATCCAAGAAGAGGCTTTTAAAACTGGAAAGTGCCTGTGGAACGGAGTGTCTTAACACTAGTTTATCTCTGCCTTCGGTAGCGTGTGCGGGATAGAGCGTGAAATTATAACAATTGTTCCTATTGGGATTCATACTCACAACGATCATATTTACAGTTGAAGGATTCATTCTTCACGCATAAACACGTGTTTCACGTTGATTAAATTACCGCAATGCTATTAACACCACGTGTTCACTTTTAATATAACATTTATCTATACAATATATAGAGTCGTTACACGAACTAAACTCTAATTGCATACAAGGAAACGTCAGGATGATGGCACATGGCAGGGTAGGCAGAGGGAACCTGGGAACCTAGTGTTAAGAGACTACGTTCCACTTCCGTTCCCCACTTTCCGCCGAATTTGAGTCATTGCGTGTTGAGTGACGGAACTTAACGCCGCGTTTTGCCTTGTACCAGAGCGAAGAAATGAAAACATTAAATATTTTAATTAAGAATATTAAATATTTCATTTCCTCGAGTGGGATCGAACCCACAACCTGTCAGTTACAGTCACACGCTTGCGCCGCTGCGCCACGACAGGCGTAATTTCATATTTAATATTCAACATTTTCACTAATATATACAAGTTTTATATCAGCCTCACCCAGCAGTGTAGGCAGAGAGAATGTAGGACTCTCCGTTCTCTACAAACCTCCCGATTTTCGAGACAGCAAGAGCAAATGAGAAGCGGAGTTCAATTCCGCACTTTGCTTTGTTATTTATATTATACGAAGAAACAAAATTATTTTATCTCATTAGGTTTTGAGTTTTATTCCCGCTCAGGGTAATAATTAATTGTCCTCAGCCGGAATAGAAGTCACAGCGTTGCGTTTACAATTATTATTTATAATTCCACTATACTAACCTTTAATAAGTGCTCCTTTCATACAAGAAAGCGTAGTATTGATATCCGAAGTGTATTTATCATCTGACACGTACTCGAGTAGCGGCCGCGTGTTAGACAAACACTGTAACACGCTGTTCATGAAACACGTGTTGCCGATGTTCCTTAAACCGTTGAGACCTGGGATTTATTGTTGAAATTATTGAATCAAAAGTTTTATTAATTATTATGTATGTTAGGAATGGAAGAGGGTTTAAAATGTAACCTTTGAGTACACCACACGTTAAAATTGTCATATTGGTCTTTTTTATTCTGAAACTGACGCTAAATTTATAACATTGTTTATTTTGAACGTTAAATAACATAAATATTTATAAAATCTGTACCTTATACATAAATAATCAGAATTTTTAGTCAAATAAAGTGTTCAAAATCATGGTTTCTTAAAAAGGTTCAAACTGAAATACATAAATAATAAATTTAAATACGTAAACAAAATTCACCCACCACTGGTTTGACTCGACTTTTCACTTCGTTCGGAGATGTCACTCCTCTCGCTGCTGCGGCGGAGACCGCTGGGGCCGCTCTTACCTCCCGCCAACTCCTACATCCACATATGTTTATATACTGACCTTATATATTACTAAATTACTTTTAAAATGTAAATATAACTTTGGATGGATCTAATTTCAATTATTTTGTCCGAGTGTCTGTCTGTATGTCAATTGTAATTCCAATATTTGACGACAATTGTGATATTATGATATAATAAGCACTTGACTATTTATAATTGAATTCAAGGTTCAACATAAAAACAAAACTATTTTTAAACACAATTAAAACACAATGAGACATAAATAACGAAAATGAAAAACACAGTTTCCTTGTTTTTGTCCATAAAAAAAAAACAATATCTAAAGAACACAACATCTATAAAACACGTGGAATAAATATCGATTTAAGTACATAAGAGATATGATTTCTAATGTATCTAAGGCTGCACAATGTTCGTAAACCTATTATTATATAATATTCAACGCTAAGTATATGGTAATACTATTTACTATGTAATATATAATCTTTTTATATAAGCTTTGGTAAACGAAAATAAAATCATTTGTAAGGTATCTTCGAGAAATTTATTATGACTTTAATGAAAGTAATCATGGCAAGTATACGAATAACACGAATATATTTTAAAATTTAGAAAAAAATAATCTAAAAAAGAGCATGCATCTACATAAACACACGGACACAAACATATGAGATAGCATTACGGATGAAGAGGGAGATGTAGATAATGAAGGCACTTAGAGTCAAACGTATTTCTGTGTTGGCTACAAAATATTGCTAATTGTTGTATCAACAGATGAGGGTAGTTGTAAAGTTTTAGAAGAATTAGATGAAGATGAGATCAGATTTTGGCAAAAACATGAAAAAATAAAACCGCTAAAGTAGTTTACAGTCACCTCCACAAATAATGTAAAGTTAAGAGACAACAGCAAAACAACATGACCGGCATCTCGAAGCATTTACGACAAAACACGCAATAAGATGGAACATCGTCCGTTACCATTCGTGTGATGGTCACCGTAGAAAGTTCCACGGATCCTCTAGCGGGCAGTCGCGCGCCGACAGCGCCCTCTGAACGACGCGTTTGGAAACCATTATTTGGGAAAATTCAAAAAAAATGTATGTAAGTTGAGATTATTTTACTAATTTACTCCTACGTAACAGCTATTAAGATAATTTAAATGCTACAAAATTACTAAAAATGTATATATTTTTTTTATTATATTTATAAATGTAAGATACTTTTAGCTAATCAATGAAAGCAGTTACAGCATCGACTTAACCAGGGACCTGATAGTGAAGCCCATAGGCGTGGTTTACGCGTAGGGTCCTCGGGCGCGGCTCGAAGCAGCGCCGGCAGCCACACTTCATTGCGCAGCGCCGAGAGCACTCCCGTCGTCACGCATGCGAGGATCACCAGCTCTAAGTACCAGAGCATACGACCAACAGCTTGGAATTGTTAATGAGAAAGCGAGATATTTCGTAAATTGAATAGTTTCAGCAAAATATCTCGACTCTTGACTTGTTCTGTTAACTTTCTGATTTTCGTCGTGTTTTCTTATGTTGGTTTTCACGTTATTTTGATGATATTTGTGAAATTAATCTCAGCTCAGTTTGTTTGTTAGGTTATTTCACATTTGCAACACCCACGTGCTACGGTTTACGCCAAAAGTCTGAAGAACTTTTTGAGGAAAGTCTAGTTTTTCACACAAAAGAATTTATAAACACTAACACTATAATATTGTTTTCATTTACACATCGTTTTTTTTATTGTTGTTTATTTTTTTAATTAGTTTTTGTTTTTTTTTATTATTTATGTTATTATTATTTTATAACTATCAATATATTGTTGTAACTTTTGTGATTCGAAAAACATTAGATATTAAAAAAATACACGTGATGAGGAAGGGAATGTTAAAATACTAATTTAGAATTATCATTTATCTAAGACTAGACGAAAATAGGTATATTTTGGGTTACCAGTAACAAAAAGTTTATTTTAGTTGTAAAAATATAAGTTATTTTTTTTAAACAGATTGCACGTAACGACCGCACTTGTAACAAATTCACATTTTTAACACTTCTCCCTGTAGCACCTCAAGAATTTATCAACATTGTACATTTAAAAACCGCCCTTACGCCTCCATCAATAAGAGTCCACTCTCAATTTTACTTGGCACAGAGTCAAGGTCACTTAACATAGACAATATCAAAGTACAATTTAAACTAAAATTACATAAATCGCGACACGCAAAAGAAGCTTATGTAAATTTTGAAATGCGCGGGAGTGACACAAGATGGCGGAATTAGGTGATTCCCGCGGGAAAGGGCATTTCGCGCGTGACGTCACTAACCCGCCATTGCCGCGGCTGAGCGCGAACTGAACGGGCGGTCCGTTGGCCAAATGCCGTTGCCAAATTTCACAATCTATTCAATACGTAATCTTAGAACCATTTATCTGCTATAGTTTTCCAGTGACATGTGACCAGACTATAGTTATCTTACATCTCTTATATTGACATCTGACATCGAAAATCAATATTTAATCAATAAACAGTACGGCAAATCAAAATATTAATAGCAAATCTTATCACAGTGTTGCCACAATCCTAATTCTCAGTTAGATCTTATCATCCTTTAATTCTAGGGATTTTCTAGTTTAATTCAATCAGAATAACCTTTAATATCAATATGAGTAAACTGTTTTTATTGATTTATGAGAGGCCTGTCGTGGCGCAGCGGCACAAGAGTGTGACTGTAACCGACAGGTTCTGGGTTCGATCCCCAGTCGGGGAAATGAAATATTTAATATTTTCAATTTGAATATTTAATGTTTCATTTCTTCGCTCTGGTAATAAGGCAAAGCGCGGCGTTGAGTTCCGCCACTCAACACGCAATGCCTCAAATTCGGCAATTCGGAAAGTGGGGAACGAAAGTAAAACGGAGTGTCATAACACTAGGTTTCACTTCCTTTCCCTCTGCCTACCCTGCCTAGTGCGGGATACAGCGTGAAGCTGATTTACGAACAACAGTATTCAATCCTAAACTTAATTCGGGAAACTAAATAAGTATTAAAACAAGAATTGATTGCTACTGGTTAACGCAGATTTCACTATATCGCTTTGGATTATACAACCTGCACCTTGAAGATGTCGTAACTGATAAGCGTTATCAGTTTGCTTACATTCCAAAATATACAAATATAACATAGTAACAAACCACGTAACGTCCCCACATTGAAAACTGATATATTTATAACATTAGAATAGAAGAAAATTAAAGTTTCATATAGATATTTCCAAATAATAAATTTACTATATGAGCGAATAACAAGTCCTTCCTAAGCACCTTCCTCAGTATTATCCTCAATAAGTAAGCAAGCACTTCTTAAATTTAGTCGATTCTCAGTCGTCACAAACAAAATCAACGACGGTATTCTGTTTAGTTGTTACTAAAGTAACAACAAGTTATCAAAATAAAGAAACATCTAAAAGAATAAGAATAAGGAATTTCGTTAAATAGATATCCATTATCAACTATAAGAAATAGCAGTTAAATCAGTTTTCAAATAAAATGAACAAATTTGACCTGTCGTGGCGCAGCGGCACAAGCGTGTGACTGTAACCGACACGTTCTGGATTCGATCCCCGGTCGAGGAAATGAAATATTTAATATTTTCAATTTAAATATTTAATGTTTCATTTCTTCGCTCTGGTACAAGGCAAAACGCGGCGTTGAATTCCGCCACTCAACACGCAATGCCTCACATTCGGCGGAAAGTGGGGAACAGAAGTGGAACGGAGTGTCTTAACACTAGGTTTTTACTATGTTTTAAAGTGTTATTCCACACTTAGGACAGAAAATACTAAACTTAAATTTAAAAAGCGTATAAAAATTTATTTAATTATTTATTTAATTTAATTATCCTGCTTCGTTCAAAATTTTTATACGCTTTTTAAATTTAAGTTTAGTATTAACACTAGGTTCCCAAGTACCCTCTGCCTACCCTGCCGTGTGCGGGATACAGCGTGAAGATGAGCGTGAAATTTGACAACATCAACAGCCTCATTTTGAAGTATACAGAGAATGCAGTGAGCAATTACTATACGTTTTGTTATTTATATAACAATGTTAAATTAATAACTAATTGAACTATAGAACGTCTAAGATGTATCTTTACCGGTACGCATCAGCTATAGTGCCTTTGGCAACATTATCTCTGATTTATTTTTATAATGAACTAAGAAGACAAAAAAAGTGTTTTTTTTTTTTAAATAAAAATAATGATTTACAGCTTCTTTTACGAATCACGATTCACTTTTATCCATATATGTATAATAAAATTTAACGTTTACAAAATTGATAAAATAACTTCGAAAAGATTTGGCAGTGTACTGACGTTTGTCATTTTAAAATATCAATATGTCGATGGCCAGAGAGAGAATATTATTAGTGTTCAGCAGCCAAATTGACTGAGAAAATTAAATAGTTATAAACTAATATGAGGTTTTATTTTTGGTTACAATGTATTTTTAAATTACATGTACTATGAGGCCTGTCGTGGCGCAGCGGCACAAACGTGTGACTGATATAAAATATTTTGTCTACGAAATTTATAACAAAATAACGACGAGAGCTTTATTCATATAAAATGTAGACCCATTTTCCGGAAATATTTGCCAATAATTGTATTGGCGAAATTGAGATACAACGATCATGACATCTTTTTCTGTCTCTTCTATATATGTATCTATAGAAAGACATCTTGTAATACCTGGCAACATATTTTACTCAGCTTCACGCTGTATCCCGCACATGGCAGGGTAGGCAGAGGGAACTTGGGAACTAGTGTTAAGACACTCCGTTCCACTTCAGTTCCCCACTTTCTGCCGAATTTGAGGCATTGTGTGTTAAGTGGCAGAAATCAACGCAACGTTTTGCCTTGCACCAGAGCGAAGAAATGAAAACGATAAATATTTCAATTGAAAATGTTAAATATTTCATTTCCTCGAGTGGGGATCGAACCCAGAACCTGTCGGCTACAGTCACACGCTTGTGCCACTGCGCCACGACAGGCCTCGACATATATGTTACTATAAGTTTATCAGGTAGTCGTGAAAACGACTTAACATTTTATATCTAAAAGTGACAGCACAATGCAGTTTCAACTGTTCACGATGTTTGTATTGTTACATTATGAATGGCAAGTCATTTGTGACAAGTAGCTACGACGCCCAACAATAGGCGGACGTAATTCTTATTTTTTAATCTACTTTGTATATTATTGTTTTCTTTTATACGTTGAAAAAATTAAAAACGCCTATCTATATTCACAATAAAAGCATTTTGACAGTAACAATATATACTGTGCTCTCAAGTAAATGTCACTGTCAAAATTTCAAAATGGCAGCGCAAACGTCAAATTTCCCACGTGGCGAAGATTCCCGACATTTCCCGCGCAATTTATTTCTAGACGTTACATTTGGCGCAGTCGTATTTATAGATGAGGAATGAAGATCGTCTGAGCGCTGCGTTTTTTTGTTAGAAAAAGTTTATGACACAATAAAAATTATAATATAATGATTATAGTCTTTTCTTTTATGACTGCCATCGACTTTTCTAGTATATGATTATTAGATATACTTTAATTTAGTTTGAGCGAACTATTGATATATGTTTTTTTTTTTTTTATTTAAATTAAATTACAATAGTACTTTTATTTCGAATCCTTTTTTTAATCTAGCAATACTGTTCATATAAGGTCATGTCCAGAAACAAAAATTATATTTATCATTAATTTATATAAGAAATGAAATGAATAAAAAAATACAAATGAATTAAATCATAAATAATTAAACATAACCAAATACAATATTTGGCAGCACTTACTCAAAAAAATAAACTTCCAAAAATCATCAAAATGTATAATTAGAGAGGAGGATGACAGACAAAAATTTCACGACACGCACACATAAAGATAAACACATAGATGAGTCACGCACACAAATACACGACGACCTCATTGTAAATGCCAACGAACTCTTGTTTCTTTTAAAATATTTAGATATACATATACATATATATATAATTTTGTTGTACTGAAGCTTTGGCAAAAGCTACTCCTCGATCCAGGCCATGCTTTTTAAGTTTATTAAACTTTCCTTTATCGGTGAATCTAATCAGTAAATATGTCTATTTATAATTCAACTACTGTTTAAGGTTATATATTATCTGTTCCATTATCTTTACGCATTTGTTGCAATCGCTAGGTAAGCAGAGAAGACTTAGTTGTTATTATTCTTTTATCTATTTCACGTTAGTATTATAGTTTATTTAATTAGATCAATATCACTGAGGATTCAAATTTTCATCCATAAATATCAGTACGAGCTTCACGCTGTTTGTCGTACATGTCAAGGTAAGCAGAGGGAACGTGGGAAAATAGTGTTACGACACTCTATTTGAGGCATTGCGTGATGAGTAGTTTAACTCAACGCAGCGCTTTGCACTGTTACCAGAGCAGATAAATAAATTAAATATTTAAATTACAGTCAAATGAATAAATAAAAATATATATAAATTTAGCTATAGTTTAAGACGTATGCCAAATATTTAAAATTGTTTTTGCCTAGTATAATGCTATAAAGTACATAATAGGTATTATATATTTTTAGAGCTCAAAAATGAATAATCAAATTTGTATCAAATACCAGGAGTTGATACCAAACTTAAAGAAAAAACCACACCGAATCTGAAAACATCACAATCAAAGAATTTTCAGGAAGACTTAGCATGAAAAGCTAAAGAATACAAACGATTCTCAAAATAGAAAACAATCTGTGAATGTCACATGTACTGTACATGTGCCCTTGTTGATATATGAGTGATACGAGAAAGGTCTATAATATATACATATATAAGGTAGATAGGGACCTTGGGAACCTAAAGTTAAGACATTTCACTTCGTTCCCCACTTTTTGCCAAATTTAAGGTTCTGCGTGTTGAGTGGCGGAAGTCACGCCACGTTTCGTTCGTTCTATACGTTCAAAGTAATAATTTAAACTTGACAATACTCTAGTTTAGCAATTTTTTGTATTTTGCCAATTCACAAAACCCATACGATTTTTTTAATCAGTACATTCATCATTTGAGTAAAACGAGGAGATAATAACGCAAATTATTTTGTTGCCAACACAGAAATAAAGTTATAAAAAAAAGTAAATTAAAAAAGTAGATAGTGCCTTCAAAAGGAGAGAAAGTATGATCACTTACCGATTTAATATTTTCATAATCTTTGATATCCAGGATCTTTCTTCTGGAAGACGGGGTTTCTGGACTGGAATCTTCTGTGGACTCACTGATGGTGCTCTCTGTACTGGTCTCCATTGATTTTACACCATCCTCGTCTTCGTTCTTTTCTGTTCTCTTCTTTAGGAAGTTCTCGTGTTCAAAAGTCTTATTTTCAAAACCGGTGCCACTTGGAGATTCTACATCACTTTCGAGCATAATTCTATCTTCTTCGGAGTCTATGTATTTAATCGACTTTTTACCATCTTTATTCTTAAGAGTATCCTCATTCGTTTCTGGTTTGTGTTTAGGAGTAGCACCGGACGCTATTGGTTGGGATATTTGAATGTATGAAGCAAAATTTGTAGTATGTTTAGGTGTTTTCGTCTGTTTTTCTATATCGGATTTAATTTCTTTAATTTTTACCTCGGGACTATTGCGTACTTTTTTACGATCTGTATAATCTAGATCCCCGTTTTCCACTTGGATAACAGTTGATTTTTCTAATATTTTACCTATTGGATTATTAGGGTCCAATTGACTTTTGATGCTAGCTAATCTTTCGGATGGAAGTTTTGCCGTTAGTGAAACGGACATTGAATTGTTCTTATCTAAAGAGGGCTTAGCTAAGGATACAGGCTCGGATATAGTCTTACTAAGAGATAAATCTGAGTTTGAATTAGATCTAGATTTAGGTGACCCTTCCCATCTATGACTTAGACCGTTCTTTTCTACATATGGCAAGTGAACTGGCACTGGTTGATCATCTTTAGAATTAATTTTAGTATAACCGACGCTCCCATTCTCACAGTCTTTCAGCTGATTGAGATATTGTTCTACAGTTTTAGAAGAATATCGCGAATCGTTAGCAGGTAGCTTAGTCACTGTCATCTTTGGGTCGAACCGCTTCCGTATTTCCGAAACGGAAGGCACCTCGTTGCCGTTACTGTCCTTCACACCGTTCGACATAGAGTTCCGCTTGCTGTAGCTTGGTGTCGGCGAACTTTCCTTATATCTTCTGCCTTCAGGTTTCTGGTTGTCGTAAAATTAATACTTAGCGATAATGAAATATTTCATGAAAATAGCGCGATGTGATTGTGTGTTAGTTCTAACAACTCCGCACATGCGTTGACCATTTACAGAGCGCTGCTACGATGCTATTAAGGGGGCCGAGCGAAAGGTATCAATTTAAAGTTGGCACCAACTTTTAGGGAGCAAGCGCTAACTTCACCGGTTTAGGTTAACTTTTGATAGAAAGCGTTAACTTTGATATATGTACAGGCTCAGGCTCCTTTCGGGCGGCGCGTGATTCTATTGGAAGCTGGTTCTGATGCTCGCTTAGTGCGATGGTTAAGAACATAAACACACAACACACGCGCACACGGCCTTGTTTACCTGTGAGACTATCATGTCTATCAAATTTAAATAGACAATAAAAGAAACATTAACAATATGTGGTTAATTGTGGCGTTTTTTTTACAAGTATGATAATCTGAATAGATTTAACTGCACTTTCTGCACTTTATATGAAATAATAAATTCTAACATTGGGAATGACTCATATCAGGGGTATATTCCTGTGCTTTGAATTTCCGTTTGATACTAAACTATTCAATTATAGCCTGAAATTCTCTTAAATAAAAAATAACTTTATGTAATAAACTCAATTTTGAAATGTTTTATTGTAATCTAGTATATAGAATATTATAAAATAAAATATATAAATTAATATTTATGAAGCCGTGACGTAAGAAAATTAAGAATGCGTTAACTAATGAAACCTTCAGTAGTCACACACATGGTGTTTAAATAAATTAGGTAAAGTATAATAAATACAGATATTTATTATCTGTATATATGAAATAAAAAAAGTATAAAATATTTTCCAAAAACAATTACGGTTAAAATTGAAAAAAAAAAAACCTATTACTTTAAGAAAATATTGACGATAGATAAAATACAAAAAAAAAAGATGACGATGATGACTGATCATTTACAGGCAACACCAATCCCACAGATAAACAAAACCAATATAGACAACTTAAGTGAATTATAATAAAAAGTAAAAGTACCGCCATTTTTAAGAACATTATGTAACCTCAAACTCAAATCCATGGCTTTACTTGTACTTTAAACATTAAAAGTTGTATAATTACCTCAGATATTGTAGCGGCTGAGTTCCGCGGCTTCCGTGCCCTGCATTCGGGTGCTGGCGGTCTGCCTATGTCGTTAGATATAGACTTAGACCGAGATATTTCTCCATAGTTGTTTTGACTTTGCTGCTGTATCCTCTGCGTTAACGGCACATAGTTTGCTGGGGAATACTTATTATACAACTCCGCTGGTGACATCGTCAGCGCCGCAGTACTAATTACATTCCTCTTCCCCCTCAAATCTGAAGTTCTGGAACTTTCGCTCCTCGTCGTGGACACATCGCGCGATCTGGACTCACTTCTATCAGATCTGTATCGACTTGAGATGCCGCTGTCCGAGTCCGTTACGCTGGGAGCTCGCGAACTTCTAGAATATTCTACGAGAGACGTTTTCCTTTCCCGTTTGCCATCGACTTCGCTATATCTGGACCTATATTCAGTAGTTCTATCTCCATAGCTGCTACGGAGTGTGGATGTGACGTAGGTGCCGCTACTTGTTCTATAATACGGCTTGTCGATGCTGGAGGACGAGGTGAGTGAGGACCTGTAGGAGCCGGTCAGAGTGGAGGAAGTCGGGGTGTACCTGGAGGGAGAGACGACGGGCATCGTGGCTTAGTTCAGTTCCTTTTCAATCTGGACGGGCGCTTTCTTTGCATTTTTATGCTACCTACAACAATGTTTGATTTTAGTGTATGTTTCTTTACAGTACGGTCGACGAATCTTGGCTGCTAAGAAGTTCTCCTACTAATTAAGATCTCAAGTAAGCTATGGGCAAAACTTCACAAAACCTAAATACAGACCAGCCACGACTCGTCGATCGTACTGTGCCTTAGGTTATTATCTGTTTCATAGCGTAGTTAACGATCTTGAGGATATTTTCAGCATTACGTAATTTATTTGGATATTACATACGATAAGCTAGTATAGCAAAAGCTGAAGGTTATTATAATTTCTTTTTTTTTTTTTTTCAGAGAATAGATCAAATCTTGAAAATCTAATTTACTTATGTAACACAGGATCTATTTGTCCAAATATCTTACTTATGAAAACTAGTAATGCAAAAGTTTGTGTGGAAGGAACAGTTCCACTTTCATGCAATATGTACTGAACTGATTTAGAGCTGGTGGGTTACAGTAACTTATACATTGTAGTCCATGCGTTATTCTAATATATAAGCTATGTTACTGTAAATTTTATCAAAATCAGTGCAGTAATTTTTGCATGAAAGTGGAATAAACATACATAGTGTGTTCATTTTATATGAGCTCTTTATCTATGCCTAGTCGTAGGCACAAACGTGCGACTGTTGAGAATTTAGTATATTCGCTTTCATCGCTCTTGTATCAAAGCATTGCACGGCGTTGAGTTCCGCCACTCAATAAGCCAATGTCTCAATTCAGCGGAAACTGTAAACGGGCAAGTCTTAAGTCTTAACATTAAATTCCCAGGCTCTATCCCACGCAGCTAAGTGCAGGATACAGCGTAATGGCAAAAATACCTCATTACGAAATCGAATTTACTACCTACTAGCAATAAGTGAAAATATCGAGAATTTCGATATATTTTAGTGACGCAACTTTTTTTCTTTACTGAATCTCAAGCAACAGATGATAAATAATAAATAATAGGTAAATATCCTGCACATGTACACGCCACGATAGTCTTATATGAATTAAGGCGCAGTGGCACGAGCGTGCGGCTGTAAATGCGACGGTTGTTGGTTTGATCTCCGCACAGAGTAATAAAATATTATATAGTTAATATTAATTCCTCAAAAACGCTATATGTATTTTCTTTTTCTCACTGATGGTGACCCGTACGCTAGTTTGCATTGCCTTTTTGATAAAAAAATCTTGCTCTCGTGAACGGAAGTATGTTAAAGAGATTAGTGTTGTAACACTTGGTTCATTTTGTCTAATTTGCTTTGCGGGATACTTATAATAAAAAAAAAATGTACAGAGTTTTATTCTCGAGAGAAAGATTAATATTTTTTATTTTTTATTATTCTTGGCCTAAATAATACAACCTAACACACAATTACCGTAAAATATGTGGTAAATTAGAATATAGTGTGTTAACACTACATTTTCTCTAAAAAAAAAAAATACAACCCTTTCGCTGACTGACTTATATACCTCCATAACTTCAATATTAATTTTAATTAACTACAACACTATTAGGTTGGTTTTAGACAACAATATCAGCGTCCCTAACGTGAGTTCACCCACCACTTATAAATATTAATATTTTATAGCTAAATTATACATTAATCTGTGTAGTCGTTATATAATCTGTAACACTGTAAAGTTACTTTAAAATCTGCACAGTACTTTTTGCGTGCAAATGGAATAAACATTTATTTTCGCAACCTTTTGTTTCACGCTGTATCCCGCACATAGTAGGGTGAAACAGAGGGAACTAGGGAACCTAGTGTTAACGACACTCTCTTTCGTTTCAACTTGATTAACGCAGCACTGCCTTGTTCTCGAATGGGAATTGAACACAGAACCTTTCGAGATAACAGTCGCACGCATTGGCCCTACGCAACGATAGACCTGCTACCGACCAATAATTTTATTTTAAGGATTAGGGAACTTAGTGTTAATACACTCCACCCTCCGTCCGCCACTTTCCGCCGAATTTTAATAATATATATTTTGTATTTGCAACTCTTTCAAATACATATCGATATCGTATTATAAATAAAATAAAATAAATACGCATTATTAATAAAAAAACGAAAAAATCGAAAATTACGAGTTTCTAATTGTCAATTTTATGTAAACACGCCTCTGCAGTATAATAAAATTTTGCGAATCACTGAAAATATTAAAGGCCACACCAAAGATGGAATGTGAGCATTGCTGGTTTGAGTGCGTAATATCTAATGAGAATTATTTTTAAGGTGACAGTATGTACGTAGTTATTTTTTGAGCCATGTCGTGCAGGACACATACATGGGACTGTAAAAGTGACAGGTTGTGGGTTTGATCCCCGTTAGATACAGAAAAGAAAAGTTTAATATTTCCATTTATTTGTTTGCGGCAACGAGGCAAGGAGTGACTATCAGTTCCGCTAATTAAAAACACAATTCCACGGAGAGTGGATTGAAGTAGGAGGAAGTGTATTATTGAGGAAGGAGTGTTTTATCACTAAATATCCCTCTGCCTAATACATTGCTGCTTACAGTGTGAAGCAAATAAGAAAAAAATTAAGCCACCTCATATAATATTATATGAATATATAATTCAAATATTTATGTAAATGAAGTAATCAATATATATTTAAATATTTATATAAATACACTTATATATACATACATATATATGTACTTTTTAACATAAGTAAATGATTCGTAAACAGCGCAGCATGCAAAAGTGAATCATAAAAAGTGCAATGTTATTGTAATGGGAACATATTTACTGAACATAATTATTTCTTAAAGAACTAAAAAAATAATGCCTACTTTAAAAAAAAAATGGGAATATTCCAACACAATATGTCGAAAGTATAAGTAAACAATATATTTATGTTTGTACTCCAACAGCAAAAAAAAAAAGATTCTGCTAAGAAGGAATCGTACCCACCATTGTCATATTAACAGTCAAACTAGCCCACAATGGCCTGAAATAACATTGATATGAAAAAAATTATGACAATCACATTATATAGATCTTTACAAGTTTTTTTTTTTATTTCAAGGATAACATTGCAGTATCATTAGTTAACAGGGGATGTAACAGGGTAGGCCAAGGGAACCCTAATGTTAAGATTGCCTCATTCAAATTAAATATTTTGTTATAAAATAAAAATTGTTTTTAAAACATTGACGGCCACTTTAACTAATATAACAACAAAATTATCTCATACAGTCAACATAACATCATCTGTGTTAATGTTGTAAATAAATATAACATTTGTAATAAGTAAATATCATTTATTTAAAAAAATACTCTCGATGCTGCGATCTTTGTGACAATGGTCTGATTGTTAACAAACAGTTCTAGGGTTGATTCCCGCGCTTACAATATAAAAAAGGCATAGCGGAGTTAAGTTTCGCCACTCCTAATACAATGACTGTTAAATTGGATGATGTGTAAGAGCATATATATATGCTTCGTATTATTGATAGTTAAAATGTAAGCTAATGTAGTTTCTATAGTTTGGTTAGATTTATTAAATATTTTTTGATATAAATATTGATATTTATAGTGGGACTTCATTAATAAGAAAAAGATAATCATTTTAGTTAGTATTACGAGAAAATGTTTGCAAACTAAAGCAATAAAGCAACAATATAAATTCTTTTAGCTATTTAAACCAGTAATTGGTATAAGGGAGATAAATAGAGTAGGTAGCAAGTTTTCCTACACATTCTTTACATGTTATTTATACATAATTATTACTTGTTCAAAATAGAAAAATTGTTTGGCCGTATATTAATATTTTGTATATTATATGCTTTCTATTAGAGATGACACATTTTAAGTGTAGGAGTCAACGTTGTGTGTACATTGAGCTAATAACTACTACCAATTTGATGTAATTTGGCCTATATACTACAGTAAAAGATATTTTTTAATTCCTACCAGCAGTTCCTCAGAATGTTATAGAATAAATAAAATTCATGTATCAAAAATGTTAGAACAACGAAAAAACGTAGGTGTTTACCAATCACCATGACTATTTTATGGGAGTGTGTCAAGGTCATGAGGCTGTCATTGATCCAAGTCATATTTTACGAGAAAAAATGTAGAAAAAAATGCGTACTTTCTACTGTAATAGACCACTGTAATCCGACACCAGCGCTCACAAGGCCGAGGGTCTGAATACTTTCACCCTAGTCACTACAAGAGCGCGGATTCACCAAACACCCGAAATACACTAAGCTTATTTTTAGCGATTCCAAATAAGATTTCGCATGACACAGCCACGGCGCTAAACTAAATCGTCTATATATTAATACATACATTTTTCCCATTTAACGTCTATCACGTGTAAATACAAATCGATAAACTAAACTGCATTAGCGTTTATTATACTTTATACTCACGAAATAATGGTATATATCTTGTGTTTTGTAAACCAAAGCGCTGTAACACCACACTGTCCTCAAATTATAAAACACACGCGTCTCAAGGAGCCCTAGATATAAAAGTTTAGTTAACAAATTGTTGTAAAACGCAGTGGTAAATGTCGAATAATATTTTCCTTTGGGCTCTCATGTAATTTTAGAAGTCTCGATCGCGTGACGTCAGTGGGATTGTAGGCAATCCTATTTTCGTTGTTTCCGCGATCGTTTCTAAAAGGATTATAATCCTTCTTGCGTTTAAAATAAAGTGTACAACCACACCACCTATGTGACAGTTAAAGTTAGTCTGACGGGGCTGCCATGTTGAAATAATGCTTTTCCGTCCTTGTCTAACGTATGGGAATATGTCAAATTATTGTGTATGTCGTCTCTTTCTCTCGTGTAAATTGCAAGTGACGTAATAAATGAGTCATAAGTCAGAATCAAATAATATAATATCTCTTTTAATACAAACAAATAAATTAAGTTATTAATAATTTCTCATTTAATATATAGTACACGATTTTTTTGGAGCAAATAATTATATATTTACTTTTATCCCTATTTTCTAACAATCTGAAGTTATCTAGTGACAATTAATTTTCATATTTAGTCTGTACAAATTATATATTTTATATTTATTTGTTTTAAACACCAATAATTTTAAATTATTTATTTGTTTCATTATTATCGTTCATTTCAAAAGAATAAAAATATTACAAATGTATTAATATAATTTTATAATCTGTGCTTAATAACCCATTCTACTTGACACAAGATGGCGGTACTTAAATATATTAAACATACTAGATGTCTCTAATGTAAGTAAACAAAAAACAACATTTCAAGCTTCAACTAAACTTCTATTCATACATCTCCACGATATAACAAAGTAACAATTCTCATTTTACCTTATTAATATATTACTTTACTTTTTCAGTATTATGATTAGTTGTGAGCACATATCTTTCTTTAGGTACAGCCTAAAGAAAGATATATGCTCACAACTCCTTCGTAAAGAAACGGGTAATCAATAATAGTAGTGTTAATACACTCCATTCTCCAAACACAGTTATATTTTCGTGTTGAACGGCAAAAATTAACGACGATTTTTCATATTGCCAAAGCGAAGGAATGATCTGAAACTGTCGTGGTTCCAATCAGACGTAGTGCTTCTGTTACAATATGGTATTTTTTTGGTAGGTTTTTTTCAGTTGCAAATCCCTTAAATGGTAGGGTGAGCAGATTAAAATATTAAATATTTCATTTCTCCGAGCCGGAATCGAACCAGCAACCCCTCCAAATAAATGTATGTTTAATTGCAATATTAATTATTTGATAAAATTCAAAATGTATTTTATTATAAAAATTGTCTAGCTTTCTTGACTTCAGTATTGAACATATGTTTTTAGCCTGTCAGTTAAAATCTTCTGTAACAGAGAAGATAGAGAACGCTCAGAGAATTTGGCGCTCTGTTCCCAATAATACATTTCCGTTCCCGACTTTCCATTTGTTAACTTTATCACAAACAGTTAAATATTTAATACTGCTATAGGGTTACCAGTACTTTATTTTTTTTTCAGCGTCACAGCACATGGCAGGGTAGGCAGAGGGACCTTGGGAACCTAGTGTTAAGACACTCTGTTCCACTTCCGTTTCCCACTTTCCGCCGAATTTGACGCATTGCGTGTTGAATGGCGAAAATCAACGCCACGTTTTGCCTTTATACCAGAGCGAATTTCGCACTTTTGCCTCTGCGCCACTATTGTCCTTATTAGGAAGCTAATTATTGTTAGAAAATTTAACTGTATTTATGTTAAAAGGAGTCAAATTTCGTTACATTGATTTATTAAAGAAATTAAATAGCTAGCAGATACCGACATTACTCAGCTTCACGCTGTATCCCGCACATGGCAGGGTAGGCAGTGTTAAGACACTCCTTTTCACTTCCGTTCCCCACTTTGAGGCAATGCGCTTTTGAGGCCGAATTTGAGGCATTGCGTGTTGACTAAGTATTTAAATTAAAAATATTAAATATTTCATTTCACACAACGTTCTCGAAACATTGATCATATTTTATTAATATCTCATACAGATGACGCCACAGCCTTTTCCAATATTAGCGAAATCCACCATTTTATTATATATTTTTAATCAACTTTGTTGCGATCGTTTCATGTTTTTTTTTACGTACCTTTTCATATAATTGTCTCAAAACGCCAGGTGCGAAATGAAGTGGAAATAATAAAAAAAAAGAATTGTATATATATGTATGTATGTATATGTATATAGATGCATTGAAAGTTAATCCTACCCTATACAATTGCACCCTTTATGGGATTTTTTGTGACGGGCTTTAAAAAAGTTGTGCAAAAATACGCTCGGCTGTGCTCGTTGTGGAAGTTTTTGACCTCGTTTGCGATGATTTTTTTCTCTAGCTTGTTCCGCATGTGGTAGGGTGGGCAGAGGGAACTTGGGAACCTTGTTTGTAACACTACGTTCCAATTAAAATACTTCCGTTTTCCATTTTCGTAGAAATTGAAGGTGTTGCGATAACAAGGCATTGCCTTGTTAAAAAGAGCGGAGAAATGAAATTTTAAAATGTTCATTTTCTCGAGTGAGGATCGAACCCACAACCTGTCTACTGCGCCTGCGGCTGCGCCACGACAGGCATCTATTTATTTTTTTCTAAAAGTTTATTAAAAAATTACTATCAACGGGAATAGAACCTGTACTCTCCACTAATTATTATTTATACAAAAAAATAAACAAAGTACAATAAATTATTAGGGGCATTCATTAAATAAGAACTTAAAATAATTAGTTGTTATTTTTTTGTCTGTACGTTTGTTCGCTCTAATCTCGGAAACGATTAACTGATTTTTTTTATATTGAATTATAGCAATGTATGGTAGGTTAAGTTAGATTTTGTCTTTGTTTTGTTTCAATTAGTTCAAAAATGAAAAAGTTGTATCAACAATAAGAATTTCTTTTGTTAAAAATGCTACAGTAGTTAATAGTTATTGCATAGTTCAAGTAGGCGAAGCCATGAATTGGATAAATAGAGAGAGAGAGACTGAGAGAGAGAGAATAATATTAGGACACTCCGTTCTCCGTTTAGCGTGGTAAATTAAAGACACTATAAAGCCGAGAAGTCCGAGTTGTAACGAACCATCGCTTTGTCGTAAAACACCTGTGGCTTATTTCCTTTATAAATGAAGACTTAGATGTATGAAGAGGAACAAAAATGAAACACAACATTTATTCAATACTTTTTTTATTTGTTCATTTAAAAAAACTTATAATTTACTTACTTAGGTATTAAAATATTATTCACAATTTACAAAATAATTCAATATTAAAATAATAATAAGTATTATATATCTATACTTATAATAAATCTGTAACCGATCACTGTCTGTACGTGGATGATATTTATTTATTTATTTATTTGATATATTGATAAAAATTGTATAGGGGAAGTATATTAATGTAGTACGGCCCAAAATGGTGATTTTATTTGATTTTCGTCTGTTTGTCTGTGTGTTTGTGCGCGCTAATCTCAGAAACGGCTAATCAATTTTAAATGCAGTTTTCACTATTATATTTTGCCAACCTTTCTTTAACATTTAGTGCTTGTTTAATTTAAATTTTACTATTTATTTTAAATTAATTTAGCTGAAATTTTAGTTTTCAATGCATAGATATTGTCTTAAAACTCATAATGTTATTGGAACAAGAAAGTAATTAAGATCAGTGGTAAATTGTGTCAAGCGGGCAAAGCCGCAAGCCGATCGCTAGTACATATATATATATATATATATATATATATATATATATATATATATATATATATATATATATATATATATATATATATATATATATATATATATATATATATATATATATATATATTAAAAGATTGTTGTTTAAACTGTTTGTCTGTGTGTCTGTCTGTGGTACCATACCTCCTGAATTAATGAACGCATTTGAGGATGTTTTTTTTTTCAATCTTAAAGTGTTGCTCATTTTGAAAGATCTTATATATTCTATGTTTCATGAAAAACACTTTGACAAGGCAAAGTAGTGATTATTTTTTTAGGAGCTTTTTTTAATTTTTTTTCTCTTTTACATACATTAATATTAATATATAATAATTTAAAACAAAGATGGTTGGTTACATTTTAATATTATCGTAATCATTTTACTTCCCGGTTATAGCTAGAAGGGTATGGTTTGAAATCAGGAATGGATTCCATGTATTTCGAGGCATTGTATTTAGAGCTGCGGAACTCAACGCCGCGTTTAGTCTTGTTACCAGAGCGAAGAAATGGAATAATAATACCGTCGCTATTTTCAGTTTCACGCTGTATCCCGCACATGGCAGGGTAGACAGAGAGAACTTATTAACCAATGTTAGGAGACACCCCATTCTGTTTTTCACTTTAAAAAAAATATTTATTTGACAAAATTAATATTTAAGAAAAAAAGAATCATTTTACTTTACAATATAAGAAAACGACACTCCATAAACAAACCAAAATATTGATAATTATTTTAATTTACAGTAATTTACAGTCAAATTTGGCGGAGAGTCTTACCACTAGGCTCCTCCAATCTCCCTTACAGCGTGAGGCCGATAAAAAAGGCGTAAAATATTTATAACAATGTTATTACAATTACCCGCCATTATCTTACTCAAATACAGACAAACCTATCACACTACCACAGATATACATAAAATTAACCATAGACATATATTGAAATATAGAAAAAAAAATTGTTCTCTTTTAATTTCGTTTTTCAACAACAACGTCGCTCTGTCGTCGGCCGGGAAAGTTAGCAGGCTATACAGTCTCTCCCAAGTGTTGTAATACAGTACTATACAACCTACTACCTCACCCCGCCGGCGACGTGGCTGCACCTTGATTCTTTACTGCATCCGCCGGAAATGAACCTAGAGCCTTCGTACTGGAACCCGCATCTACTTAGCTTAGTGAAACTTATAACTAAATAACCTAACCGTAATTAGTTTTTGTACATATATTTAATTTTCCTATCATTTCGATGTGAAATCAGAATGATAAGATTACAATTTTCGTCTTATGTGCTACTTAAATCTATATACATTTGTATTTTTATAATCTATATTTCCAAAAACCTTGCCATAACTAAAAAGATAAAACAAAAAACACAACATACACAAATTTCGGCCACAGATAAAAAATAAAAAGAAACAAAATGAACTGAAGAGACGTTGAATTCCCACCACAACTTGCCCGCGTATCACCAAACTTGTGGGTAACGCTCCCAGACTAAACTGTCGCACGACTCTCCATTAATGTACGTAAGACATTTTTGTCGTGACGCCATGCGACGGAACAGTCGCAGTCGCGTTAAACCGTCTCAAGCGCACAAGTTTGGATGTACGGGTTCCAGTTGAGGCGGCCAAAGCTAAACGTAGCATCTCCAAAGCATTAAATTACAATTACCTTGGAAATACTATATGGAAAAGAAAAAAAATACAGATTAAAAAAAAATGAACTGTCAACATAAATAAAAGAAAACAAGAATAATAAAACAAGGTATGGAAATTTACATTTTTGTTACGTACATACAATATATCTATAGAATATATATATAATACATATATAACGCATCATTTTGTCCGTATGTTTGGTTACGCCCTAGCTCCTAACCAAATATATCAAAACTTTTAATGCAATATATTGACGAAAGGGTTGTTTTTTTGAAAAACAAAAAAAAAACGCAAGACGCAATAATATTTTAGCTGACTGTACTTGCCTGTAACCTTTCACACTTACCACGTATTTTTTTTTACTGCGGTTTTTTATAATAAATACTTTCCTTATCCATTTTCATTTATACTTTTATAATATTGTTTATGTCAGCTTTTACATCTCATCCTCTTATTTTGGTGACCTGAAACTAGAAAACATATGAATTTTAATTGAGAATACATTGAGAATATGGAGAGAAGTTTGACTTAACTATTGGGCAATTAAATATGTCATTGCCTAACTATAGTAATAACATGAAGAGCGGCGTTGAGTTCCGCAATTACATACAAATATCTCGAACATTGAACGTTGTGTCGAAATCAGAGTGTCTTGCTAGCTAGTGTTTGTTTACTATAGCTATATAAATAATAAATTTAAAATATTATATTAATACTTTAGTAAAAGCACAGCTAACAAAAATCATTGAGTCATATCTATTATTTATCTTTGTGTCTATCTCTTTTCTTTTCAATCTCTTTCCCGGATACATCAGAGAAGAACAGACAGAGGGAATCAGTGTTATGACACTCTGTTACACTCCAATTCCGGGGATATTGCGTGTTAGTGTTGTAACTCAACGTTGAGCTTTGTCTTGTTACGGCAGTAAAGAAATAAAAATAATTAATTTCTCAACGTAACGTTTTGTCCGCACAATATCCATTTGGTGTGAAATTAAGAAAAAAATAACAATAGATGTTTAAAAAAATTGCATGTCTACCCCAAAACCGTTACCGGAAGTTGATTTTAAAGTAAAAAACAGTTAAAACATCCCTTGGAAAGGGAGTTTAAGTCACATCACAAAAGGTGTAGTGATTTGCCATTTTTTTTTTGTTAGAAATAAAGGAATATCTTTTGGGATATTCGTTTAAATATCTCACGTGTAAAGAATATTGTTTATATTGTTATAGTGTTAGGTATTATTTATTATTTTGTTAGTATATCACTGTATTCAGTAGGGAACCCACAGGGAACCTAATGTTAAGACACTATACACTGAACATTTTATGAGATATTATATGTTAAATAACGGAGTTAAACGCCGCGTTTTGTCATTTCGAGCTCTTGCTATTTAACTCAAAATTGTCACGTTTATAGTAAGACGCTGTGCCGCTACGCAAAGACGTCAGCATACAGTGTTTAGTTTTCACGCTTCACGCTCTACCCCACGCATATAATAATCCCGCGGGTTACGTAGAGGGAACCCAGTATTTAAATATCTTATATATATGTATTAAATAAAAAAAAGTACTTTAACTAACGCGAAACAGTTAGTAAATAAGACGAATAAAAAAATCTTTAAAAAAACGGCGTGAGAGAGCCGACAGATGTACAAAGTACAATGGCAACACTTCTTTATTTATAAAAACAGTAGAAAAAAAAAACACACTTTTTATACATCTAAAGATACAGTTAATTTAGTGTATAGTTTACACTTCTATTATTTATTAATTTATAGCTGCACGCTTTATCCCGTATATAGCGGGATAGGCAAAAGGACTACTTGGGAACCTAGTGTTAAGATACTTCCGTTCCTCACATTCCACCGTAATTTTGAAGTATTGCCTGATGCTGAGGTTCCCATTTCGATACAATGAGAGGCTAAAAACAAAATATTATTATAATATTCTCGAATAGAATTTAATGCTTGGTTAATAACACAATATAATTTTAACTTTTAACTACAGTATATGTAATATTAGCTGTCTGTCTGTACATCAAAGTTGAAAGGTCAATAGTCATTACAATTGTTGATTCTAAGTTTAATGCTAAAAATACCTGTCTACTGTCTGTCTAGACTTGGGGGTGGGAGTTAGGGGGTGTCAGGGGGTGTTTGGGGAGTCGGGGGGCGCCAGGGGGTGGAGGTGGCCGTCTAGACGGATGATCGACTTGCTCCGGCTTTAAATTGTCACTACTTGGGTATTTGACTCGGGTTACTGAAGAAAAATACGTTTTTAATTATTTATAGACAGCTACTGTGTTTTTGCACTTTTCCTGTAGATCTTTTATGACTTAGTGGAAATAATGTGCTTACAAAGAGATTTGGTAGTAGATTCGATATGTGTGTCCTTTTTGTTAGACTTAACTTAGTGTTAAGGCACTCTGTTCCCCGAGCATCACAAAACTTTTTTATACGTAGCGTACTGACTGGCGGTACTCAACGCCGTGTTTCTGTTTTTTAATACTCAGCTTCACGCTGTATTCCGCACATGGCAGGGTAACTTGGGAACCTAGTGTTAAGACACTCCGTTGGACATTGTGTGGCGGAATACAAAGGCACGCTTTGCCTTGTTACCAGAGCGAAGAACAGAAAACGTTAAATATTTAATTTGAAAATATTAAATATTTCAATTTTTCGAAAGTGTATCGAACCCACAACCTGTCGTTTACTGTCACACGCTTGTGCCGCTGCGCCACGACAGTTTCTGTTATTGAATAGAGCAAGAAAATATAATTAATCTAAATATAATAATTCCTTCAAGTGGGTATCGAACCAGGAACCGCCATGAAACTATCTTTATTGAATATTATATAATAAATAATGTACTTACGTATAAATATATTATCCTCCATAATATTATATCGGCTGAGTAAAATGATTTCTTCATTGTATTGATTGATACACAATCCATCTCTTTTCTTCTGATATCTGTTATCAGTAAAATCTGGAATTAAAGAAAAATAGAAATTAGTATTAAAAATGTTATTCTATACATACATAAGATATAGGTCTGTCGTGGCGCAGTTGCACAAGTGTGTAACTGTAACCGACAGGTTGCGGGTTCGATCCCCAGTCGAGGAAATGAAATATTTTCAATTTCAATATTTAATATTTTTATTTCTTCGTTCTGGTAACAAGGCAAAACGCGACGTAGAATTCCGCCACTCAGCACGCAATGCCTCAATTTCAGCGGAAAGTGGGGAACGGAAGTGAAACAGAGTGTCTTAATACCAGGTTCCCAAGTTCCCTCTGCCTACCCTGCCATGTGCGGGATACAGCGTGAAACTGAGATAAGATATCCATTTTAATAAACGTCTAAAAATGTTATATACATATAGCGAGATTCGAACCTGTGACTGTAAAAATTATGGGAAAGTAGTCAGTTTAATTCCAAAAAACATTCGTTCAAACTTTTATGCGTTTTCTAAAAAAATGTACTGCGATAATTATCATTGAGGTGATCTTGTTGTTGGTTTGTATACAGGATTTAATAACGGTAAGCATTTTGTTTTACAGATTCTAGTTGATTGAGCGCAGCGTTAAGGCCTGTCGTGGCACAGCGGCACAAGCATGTGACTGTGACTGACAGGTTATGGGTTCGATCCCCACTCGAGGAAATAAAATATTTAATATTTCTAATTTAAATATTTATGGATTTTATTTATTCGTTCTGGTACAAAACGCGGTGTTGAGTTCCGCCACTCAACACTTAATGCCTCAAAATTGGCGGAAAGTGGGGAACGAAAGTAGAATGGAGTATCACTAGGTTAACAAGTCCTCTCTGCCTACTATGCCATGTGCGGGATACCGCGTGAAGCTGAGAGAGAGAGAGTGAGAGAGTATATCATGTAAAAATTGTACGGTGTATGGAATTCGAAGGAAATTCCTGACAATAGGTTCCCTGTCTAGCCTGCAATATGCGGGATACAGCGTGAAAGTGTCGAACAGTTATTATCATTGACTCTAACTAAGCATAGATCTGAAGTGATGGTTCTAGGTTCACAACCCGTTAGGTAACGCTGACAGGAACACGCTGTATATAATATCTGTTCCTTTTAGGTTAATCAGAGGTAAATTATATAACTTAAAAAAAATGGAGCTTGTAACTTCTTATTTTGAATATAATAATTTAACTTTGACGTTCACTTTCTTTATTTCTACAAAGAAATATAAATATAAAAATATCGACCTGTTTAGATTGAAAATGAAACGTAGTGATTTGAATCTCCATTGTAATGCAACTTTATGCCACATCCTGTATAAAGTATGGTAAAAAAGAGAACCTTGTGTCAAAACACTCCGTTACAGAGAGAAAAAATGTAAAAAACATCCCACTCAATTTAGAATCGAACCTATACACGTCGTATTCCCAGTAAGCTACATTAGTGTTCATTAATGGTGTAGACTGTAGAGAAAGGGTTTTTTTTTAGCTTCACGCTGTATCCCGCACGAGGCAGGGTAGGCAGAGGGAACCCGGGAACCTAGTGTTAAGTCACTCCGTTCCACTTTCGTTCCCCATTTTTCGCCGAATTTGAGGCATTGCGTGTTGAATGATGGAACTCAACGCTGCGCTTTGCCTTATTACCAGAGCGAAGAAATGAAACATTAAATATTTTAATTGAAAATATTAAATATTTCAATTCCTCGACTGGGAATCGAACCCAGAACCTGTCGGTTACAGTCACACGCTTGTGGCACTGCGCCACGACAGGCCTCAACGGAGAACTTTGATATGATAAATAAAGCTGTACCGAAGCTGCAGCTCGAGGCGTGTCACGCGCGTACAGACGGCCGTGGGACAAGATGGAGGATATAGCGATTTGTCATTTTTTTCTCTTTCACGCTGTATCCCGCATGTAGCAGGGTAATTACTATAAAAATATATGGAAACGGAAGTATCAAGAATAAGAACGGAGTGTTTTAATATTAGGTTCCCATGTTCCCCTTGCCTTCTGTATTATGTGCGGGATAGAGCGTGAAGCTAAAAAATACTATGACTCTACAGACATGTTGTCCGTTTAATTTTAATTTCATTAGTATTATATTTTCGTATCATTAACTTTACGTTTCATTAACTTATACAATTTACGTTTCATTAACTTATACAATTCCTTTATATATATAATTTATTATTAATTATATATAATTTCAGACATCTATTCTTCATTCTTCTATAATTTATAAAATATAATATAAATACTATTAAATAATAACATATATACAAAAACCACCATTTTGTCTCAACACTAGGTTTCCAAGTTCCCTCTGCCTACCCTGCCTCGTGCGGGATACAGCGTGAAGCCGAGCGAGTGAAAATGACTCTAGCTACCAATATTCTTTGCGTAGTATATCTGCTGTCTGGACGTTGAAAATATTAGTATACAAAAAAATATATAAAAAATACAATTAAAATAAGATATAAAAATAAAACCTTTTTCCATAATCATTGCATTATTAAAAATTACCTCAAGCCTAAAAATATCGTTAATCTCGAACCCGCTCCCACCTTTGACTAGGACTAAGCGAGCCAACCGGTTTCCTAACTACTCAAAAACCGTCTGGCAGCGGTCTGCAGCCGCGGACAGGCCCCGAACACACTGTAGACGCATGCAAGACATTATAATTAAAATTTATACGTTTTTTTTCAGCTTCACGCTGTATCCCGCACATGGCAGAGTACGGAGAGGGAACATGGGAACCTAGTGTTAAGACACTCCGTTCCGTTTCCCACTTTCCACTCAATTTGAGATATTACGCGTTGAGCCGCGGAATACAACGCCACCCTTTAAATTGTTACCAGAGCGAAGAAATGAAAACAATAAATATTTTATTTTCTCGAGTGCTATCGTGGATCGAACCTACACCGCGGTGCCTTTACGTATTAAATAATTCCATATTATAGGCCTCATCTAAAAATAATTCCATCTACAGACTCCTATTTAATTTTAATTTCAAATCACATTTTTTTTTATTATATTATTTTTTTTGATAAGACAAAATATATTTAAAGTTTAAAATAATGATGACGACGATATCTCAAGTTACAGCGCTGTGACACATTCACGTCATTTTTTAAGAAATCGATAAGATAAACTAGTGTAGCAGGTGTCCCGGTAGTAAATGATCACCGCCGCCCACGATCCCGTGTTACAAGCTAGCTAACAACTTACAAAGTCCTAACCTACCTGTCTTTAACCATGAAAAATTCCATGGTACTAGTTTCAAATTCAACTCAATAGATCATGTCCTTCATTTGGTAACAAGGCGGTGCGGCGTTAAACTCCGTCACATAATACACAATATTTCCATAATTGGACGAACATTTTAAGGAACATACTAATTTCGACCATCCTGCTATGTAAAGGAAACAGCGTGAAGCAACAATTTATTGACAATTTGAATCAATCTTGAACCAAAACATGCACAACGTCTTATACATGAAGTGTGTAAGCAGCCTTAAGGCACACTCCCGCCGAGCGCGAGGCGGCTATCATCCGCTCTAACTGAAACTTTAACTTCTTGACAAATATTATGTCAAAATTAAAAGTCAGTAGACGAAATTTTTTAAAAAATCCGACCAAAGAAACTTTAATCATCTATCTAAGCGGAACGGAGTGTCTTTACACTAAGTTCCCAAGTTCTCTATGCTTAACCTGCCGTGTGCGGGATACAGCGTGAAGCTGAGTCACTCACTCAACTTCAAATTCAAATATTTTTTAATCAAAATAAGAAGTCACAATCTTCATTTGTTGAACGTCAAACAATTTACCACCAGTTCACAAAAGTTACTTCTTTTGTTTTATGGAGCGTACGGGTCACCTGATGGTAAGTGATCATCGTCGCCCACAGCCCCGAATAACTCCAGAGGAGCTACAGGAATGTTGCCGGCCTTTAAAATGGATGGGCACCGGGGCCCGGCATTACCCAATGCGCAGTGGCCGAAGCCACTACTTAACGCCGGTTTTAAATGCCGGGGGTGGTACAATCCGGTCGAGTCTGCCCATGCGTGTTGCCATTACTGGCAACGTGACTCTCCCACGCGTACTTAAGTCACCTCTTACGACACCATCAGTACCAGGGTGATCCTATTCTAAGCCGGAATCACACGGCATAAAATGACTGCCTCAGACCTGAGAAGAACCGGCGAAAGAAACTCAGCGGGACATGTCTGTTTTTATCAAAACTTAACATATTGACATAGTAAAGTACCACCGCGGTGAACAACGTTTTTTGCTAAAAAAAACTGCAGTTGAATCAGTTTATTAATTCAGGAGCTACGGTACCACAGACAAACGTACAAAGTAAAAGCGTAATATTTCCATTTTGTCGCTCTGGTAACAAGGTACGGTAACGCGAATGGAGTGTTTCAACACTAGGTTCCCGAGTTCCCTCCGCTTATACCATGGCCATGTGCATCTATGTGTATCAATAATAATACTTCCACTTAAAAACATTAACAATAGGCCCCATTGTCAAATAGTAAGTTAATTTTTTACCGATCACTCAACCTTTTGTCCCCCCTTTCCTCTAAAAAAGTAAAAGGCGTATCGATTATTGAATTTTGTATCGATAGACATCGAACCCCATTCCACCGTCCACGAAGGGGTGACAAAACGTTTTTTGCCAATTAAAGTTGCAAAAAAAAGACACATCTGTCGCATAAAAAATGTATTATTTAACCCAATTTTAGGGAATTGAGTGTAGAGTTAATAATAACGTGAGCCAATCTATTGTGTTATTGTGTTCTAACCGACTTTAAAAGAAGGAGGTTATCGGTGTTTATATGTATGTATGTTTGTTGTTGGTATTGGATAATATTTTAGGCTGCGACTGTAAACTGGACTGGTTGTGGATTCGATCCTTACCCTGGGTAATATTTAATATTTCAATAATTCTCGCTTTAGTAACGAGGCAAACCGCAGCTTTAAGTTCTGCCACTGAACATACAATGCCTTCACAATTCAGCGGAAAATGAGGAACGGAAGTGACTTAATTAGAACAGTGTTTTTACACTACATTCCCAAGTTTCTCTTATTTTAGGTTAGGCAGAGGGTTGTTATGTGCGGGACACGGCATGAAGTTCAAATGAAAGGTACTTTTTATCAGCTGCACGCTGTATCCCGAATATGGTAAGGTAGGCAGAGTGAACTAGGGAACCTAGTGTTAATACACTTCATTGCACTTCCGCTCCCCACTTTCCGCCGAATTTGAGGTGTTGAGAGGCAGAACTCAACACATAGTTTATTTATAGATATACATATGTCGTATATTTCATTCCAAGCACCTCTATAACCCCGACGCAATAAGAAAGAGTTATGAGGTTGACTATCTGTGTCACTGTAGCTCCTGAAGTGATGAACCGATTTAAAAGGTGTTTTTAGTCTCAAACCGGTGGTGCGGTGAAAGGCGAATTAGTTTCACATATTTTTGGCGACAGGAGGCACTTGGGAACCTTGTGTTAAGACACACAGGTGCCCTTTCGTCTATGATCGTATTGCGTGTCTAGTTGCGGAGCGCAACGCCGCCGTCAATTAAAAAAAAGTACAGCCATATATATTTATATATATAGATGTATATTGATAAAAGAGAAGCTATAATAATCGAAAATATATGTATATAGGTAGTAAGTAGGTAGGTAGGCTATACAATAGAATGGAGATACGTGACATTCATACAAACATACTGACGAATTCACCGATTATGTTATATGTTGTATGTGAACAAACAAAATTGACTGTTTTAGAAAAAAACATTTTTTTTTCGTTAATAATTTTTGTTGTTCGAGCAGTCTGTTTTATCTTTAAAAGAAAAAATAAATTGTTAAAAACCAGATATATACAGTTGCATTTAAATCAGTACATTGATTAGAATGGCGAAGTAACTCACAGACAGATCAATTTTATAAGATATTTTTTACCCAAACTTCAAAAATCTTACCTTCACGTTGTATCCCGCACATGGCAGGGTAGGCAGAGGTAACTTGGGAAATTAGTGTTAAGACACTCCGTTTCCCTATCGTTCCACACTTTCTTTTTTAGAGGCGCGTCGTGGTACAGCGACACAAGCGTGTTACTCTAAACGACAAGTTATGGGTTCGATTAACACTCGATTAAGTTAAATATTTATTATTTTCATTTCTACACTCTGGTTTTAAAGCAAAGCGCGTCGGTAAGTTCCGCCACTCAACACGCAATGTCACATATTCAACGGAAAGTAAGGAACAGAACGAAGTGTCTTAACACTAGGTTCCCAAGTTCCCTCTGCCTACTCTGCCATGTGCTAAGCGTGAAGCTAAAAAAATCTAATCAAAGCTAAAAACATAAAACAGCCCATACAAAAGTTGCACTACAACGTACGTCCAGGTCAAGGCCTGGAGTTCATGAACTTGGCTTTTTCAATTATCGTAAGTATCGTACTGTACGTCTGTCTGTCCACTCCCTTCTACACTCTCTTTTCCACTCCCACTTCTCTAATCTTTTCTTAAGATAGTAAAGAAATAGTTGTAATAATTAAAATGATGATTGTTCAGTCGCCATGGCCTGAAAGCTTCGTTCGTTGTGAGTGTAAAGGCTAGGGAATGACTGTTATTTCTTAGTGTTACTGATGAAATAGGTGAAAATTAGATATTTCAAATATAAACTTTAAAAATCTTATTCTATATAAATGAATAATAATATAATCAGATATTATTGTACAAGCGGCCATCGAGCAATTTATGTGTGGATTCGGTTTCAATTTTGAAAAAGCAAGACAAAGCGTGGCGTCGAGCTCTGCCACTCAGCATGTCTCAAATATTAAGCGAAGTATGGTGAACTGAATATCTTAAATCGAGGTTCCCTACGCCTTCCCTGCCATGTATAAAAAATCTAACCTTTTTTAATAGAAATACAACTAACTATATGTCAGATCTTAACGCCGCCGTTTGTCAAACTTAACGTATGAAAGTTAATTTTATAGAAAATCCCCAGTTTATTTCAGCATTGTGTCTATAATGAACATGTAGGCGTGTCTCTTGGATGTTCAGTAAAGCGTGTAGGTCATGGGCTTGTGTGGGCGCTGTCTGCCTGTCTGTGTAGTCCTACAGACTACAGACTACTCGTGTATACCACACGTGGATGTATTAATTGGGATGGCATAATTAGTATATATATATATATATATATATATATATATATATATATATATATATATATATATATATATATATATATATATATATATATATATATATATATATATATATATATATATATATATATATATATATATATATATATATATATATATATATATATATATATATATATATATATATATATATATATATATATATATATATATATATATATATATATATATATATATATATATATATATTGTGAGTTGTATAGTTCATTTACAAACATTACACTTGCACGAAAGACCTTTCTAGCTTTCCTTATAGCCTATGTTACATCATGTTTCTGTTTGTCGGTAAGATATAAATTAATTTAAGATTTTGCAGGCAGAGCCGCATATTTTCAGCGTCATGCTGTATCTTGCATATAGCAGGTAGGGAACATGGGAACATAGTAGACACTTTGTTTCCATTAAAACACTTTCGTTCCCCACTTTCCGCTGAATTTGCTGCATTGTGTCTGTGGCATTAAAAACAATCGTGACGTTCTGATCGTTTTTAAATTAATATGTCCGACCCACACTTTGAACGGCTTTGAGTCCCTCCACTCAACACGCAACGCCTCAAATTCGACGGAAAGTAGGGAACGAAAGTGTAACGGAGTGTCTTAACACTAGGTTCCCAAGTTCCCTCTGCCTACCCTGCCATATGCGGGATACAGCGTGGAGCTGACGATAAAATCTTTCACACTTAACGATTTTTATACACCTTCTAATATCCGTTTGAGCACATAATATTATATAAATAAAATATAAAAGACGATGTATTTTGACGAATATTTATCTTTAATTGAAAACTAAAACAAAAAGAAACAAAAATAAATTATCATCAAAATAATAACAAATACAAGTAAAAATATATTTAATATAATTAATGATTCCAATTAGTTCAAGACACAAACACAGGATACTGTGTGGGAGTTGCTTTGAATTACTTGTTTTAATAAATAATTAATTGTATAGATAAGTATTGCTTATAGACGGACAGTGCGGGTTTAATTTCGATGGTCTCCTTCTTCTAAATCGGAGAGGATGTTTGCTTATCACTCGGAGGTATACACATTATTATTTTTTTATTCATCGTTAAGTTACGGTAATTATTACGTAATGTGTCTTATGTTTGGACAAATAGCGAACGTGTTTTGATATTAATGATACCAACTTGGATTGATACTAATGATACCAACTTCATTTGATACTAATGATACCAACTTGGTTTGATACTAATGATATCAACCTGGTTTGATACTAATGATACCAAATTGGTTTCATACTCATGATATCAACTTGGTTTGATACTAATGATACCAACTTCATTTGATACTAATGATACCATTTTGGTTTGATACTCATGATATCAACTTGGTTTGATACTAATGATACCAACTTGGTTTGATACTAATGATATCAACCTGGTTTGATACTAAAGATGCCAATTTGGTTTGATACTAATGATACCAACTTGGTTTGATGCTAATGATACCAACTTGGTTTGATACTAATGATAGTGGTATCATTACCGATCAAAGTGTGAGTCGGGCATATTAATTTAAAAAAACCTATGTCTCTGACTATCCTGATATATGCGGGATAGAGCGTGAAGCTGGTTGTGGGTGTAAATTGTATTTGAAAAAATATTCATATAAATAATAGATGATAACTACATTTTATCAAAAGTCTTAGGAACTGTACATCATGGATTAGTTTTGAGTTTCTTTTTCAAGCTGAATGCCGCTTATAGAGCTGGGAGAGCAGAAAAGTGTTCGCGGAGCATTGTGTCCTATTTTACGTAACTCAATATGACCCTTTGACTACATAATTTCTTTAAATTGTTATTAAGTTATTAAGTTAATTATACGAGTGGAAATCGAACCTATGACCGTCACTGTGACTGGAATGCCTATAAGGTTTTTTTCTTTTTTTTATTATAATGATATTTTCGTTTTTGATAACAAAACAAACGTATTCGTCTTAAAATTAATAAAAAAAATTGAAGCTTGTCGTGGGGCACAAGCATGTGATTGTGGGTTCGATCCCCAGTCGAAGAATTAAAATATTTATTATTTTCAAATTAAATAATTAATGTTTTCATTTCTTTGCTATGGTTACAAGGCGAAGCGTGGCGTTGTGTTCCGTCACTCAACATGCAATGCCTCAAATTCGGCGGAAAGTGGGAAACGGAAGTAGAACGTAATCTATTAACAGTAGGTTCCCAAGTTCCCTCTGCCTACCCTGCCATGTGCGGGATAAAGCGTGAAGCTGAGTAATAAAAATAATATTCTTATTTAGAGATGAACGTGAATTCGCTTCTTGTTTTGGGATAAGATTTTTATGTTTATTAATTTTTAATATTTGTTTATTTGGCATTTGCTTTCACTATATTTTTTAATCATATTTCGTATATATTCTTAATACTGTATCCTCCTCATAGCAGAGGGAACCCGGGACCCTGGTATTCACATTAAGACACATTCGTACCCTAATTCGTTTTTCTAACTAAAATTATGTAGAGTAAAAGGTCTTTTTTTTATTACTCAGCTTCACGCTGTATCCCGCACATGGCAGGGTAGGCAGAGGGAACTTGGGAACCTAGTGTTAAGACACTCCGTTCCACTTCAGTTCCCCACTTTCTGCCGAATTGGTGGCCTAGCGTGTTGATTAATTTTCTTATTTTAACACGTATTTTTTTAAATTTAGAAATATACTGTGAGTTGAGTAAAAAAGAGTTGTATATCATAGTAGTTATTTTTATTTTTCGTCTGGACCTTAATAAATAACAAGGAAAGCTCTCCTCTCTCAGTACCTCTCCGCTTTCCCTAACCTACCAACATAACTAATGCCAAACGTTACTAATTCCAGTAGTATCTTTTGTGCGTTGTCTGTCTGTCACTCAGTAATAGTTTTATATATATAATTCCAATAATAGAATCAATACTCTGTTATACTAATAAAAAGAAACAAATATACTTATTGTTATAAAAAGACAACTTACATTTTTTTTTTCATTTCACGTATAAAATTAACAAAACCACGACATGTTTGAACAAGACACAAAAAAAACCTATAAAACGTTGGTTAAGTAAAAACACTGCAATACACATTTGAATAAACACAAACAAAATATTAAAATAAATCGAATAAAACACTAAAATTAATTATTTTAAACAACATTTCGTAAGTAATTTCACGATTTTTCAGTAAATAACACGACACAACCTTCCCGCACGAAGGGCGATGGGCGACTGATGTAGAGACGATAGGAACTGTCAAAATAGTTCGTGTATACCCTTATATGTATATATATTATAAAATAGGGACAGCGTCTGTCTGTATATGCGACGGTTGTAAGTTCGATATTTAGTACGAATGATTGCTTATTTTTCAACTTAGATAGAGTTAATTTAATGTTAAAACCAGAGTCATATTCTCACCCGCCCTTAAACATTTGAAAAATGGAGAACAGAGTGTCTTAGCACTTATGCAATTTTATAAATTATATACAATAACGTAGGCATGTTGTGGCACAGAAGCACAGGCTTGTGACTGTACGCGTGACGGGTTGTGGGTTTGTTCCTCTCTAGTTAAAATGAAATATCTAATATTTTAATTTCTAAGTTCTGGTAACAAACCAAAGCGCAGTGTTGTGTTACGCCACTCAATATTTAAGTTTTTTTTTAATATAGCAGTAATATAAGTCAGAGTAAATTTAGTTATTTTTTCTGGTTGCATTTCTATTGTTGTTACTGTTAATTATCAATATTATACAGCTTTGTCGTGGCGCAGCGGCACAAGCGTGCGACTGTAACTTAGACAGATCGTGGGTTGTGGGTTCGAAACATATTTCAAATGGCAAATAAAGCGGGCGAAGCCTCGGGCAGAACAATAGCAATATTTCAAAAAGTAAGTAAACCCGTAAGACAATCTTACATATCATAAATATCTACTGTGGATGCGCAGTGCAGCGGCCGATGCAGCCGGTCAATGACCTTTGTACTGTTCACATAAAAATCACACATTTAAAATAAGAAAAAGAAATGTAGCTTCACGCTGTATCCCGCATAAGCAGGATAGACGGAGGGAAACTAGTGTCAGACATTATTGAGCACAATTTTGACATTTTGCGTGTTGATTGGTAAACCTCGAGGCCAAAGTTTATCTTCTCGCTAGAGGGTGGAAATGACAATACACGATATGCCGCAGTTTAACGACGGACTACGCAAATGTAAATGTTAAAAAATTAAATGGGCTTTATGAAATAATACTGGTTTTAATTTTTGCTTTTAATATGAAAGATAGAAAATATCTCTACAAATATATACTATAACATATTATAAAATTTAAAACTTTGTATGTACGTTTGTATAAGCACACTAAACTGTGGAACTGTCAGTTAAAAAAAAAACGTTATATTTATGATCGTTAAAATAAATCTTATTTATACCAACATTAAAGAGGAAGGATAATAAGTGCGTATATGTCAAAATTCTTGGTTAGCTTTAAATATCATTTTTTCAAGTTCAGCGACCAAAAGTGGAGAATGGAGTGTCATTACACTAGCTTTTCGGTTTCCCTATGCCTATCCCGCCATGTGCAGGATACAGCGTGAAGCTCAAGCCTTTCACTAAGGCTTCGCCCGCATGGCCAAAATAAATAAGCACACATGAACTATCATCAGCAAGTACATAAATGATAAACGTCATCCAAACAATTTAAGACGAGCCAGGAGTTACTGAGATTAGTGCGATAAAACAAATATATATATATATATATATATATATATATATATATATATATATATATATATATATATATATATATATATATATATATATATATATATATATATATATATATATATATATATATATATATATATATATATATATATATATATATATATATATATATATATATATATATATATATATATATATATATATATATATATATATATATATATATATATATATATATGTCTGCCTGATAACACGACGTTGTCAGTTGATTCCCACTCAGGGGAATTATTTTTATTATTTTTCTCGCACAGCTTAGGCTCTTAGATAAAGATTGGCGGTGATTTCCGCCAAATGTCTGTCAATGATAATGTCAAATGTCAATGTGAAATAATGTAACGCTACATTTTATTTGAGGGAATTGCGTGATGGTTTAATGTAATTATATTAATTCAAATAAAAAAACATCTACTTCCGGCTGTATCCTGCTTAGCCTTATTTTTCGTAACACTGCAAAATGTTCGAGACATTACTCAGTAGGTGGTGGAACTAAACGCCAACTTTAATCTAGACAAAAGAGCTGGAGCTATTTTGTACTATATGAAAAAAAAGGTCAATTACGATTTTTTACATTTCCGAAAAGTATAAAATTGTAGGAGTATATAACGAAAAAAAACGGATGAAGTAGACAGGCATTACGCTCTAAGACGATGTATAATTAATTCCTAGCGGGGATCGATCCCACCACCATCACGGTAACAGACAGCCCCCGTCACTTCACCACGACACCATCACGTATTAATATATTTATCCTTACAGTAGATACTATATATTTAAATTTAATACAAATTTCTTTAAATATTCCATTATATTGGAACTTTGCCCAATTGTGGGATAAAGAGACGACATTGGTTGGGTATGCAGTACGTAGGTCGTTGAACTTGTAGTACAGATTGCAAAAAAAACGTAAAAAGTCATTTAAAACCAGCAAATATCTCTAGATAACTGAGATTTTAGTGACAAATTACTCACTAAAATATTTCTTATGTAAAAATATTTATCTGTAACAGATCACTGTCTGTTTAGTAAAATTATATGAGAAAGACTTTTATCAGAAGCATAAATATATTTTTAATAATATATATTTTTTGTCAGCTGAGCATTTGCGTTCATTTCTTTTCATTGTTATATTTTAGCACAAAATGACTCCAATATAACATTTTGACGGCTGTAGATACAAAATACGAAAGTAATCTAAGTAAGTAATGATAGTTCTAGCAGGCGAAGCCGCGGACGGGCCGCTATGTAAGTTATTGCTAAACCAAAAAAAATAATTAAAAGTAAAATTAAAATAACGTTTTTATTTTATGTACACATATCTACGCATGTAAAAAATTGTTATTAAAATAAAAAAAAATCTATAAATACTAATTTTATAATTGTAAATGATCACTTATATATACTTAAACCTTTTTAAAAAAAGAAAAAAATAAGAAATATTTTCAAATATTACATTAAAAATACGCTGCTGCTATCGCTACTACAGCAGACTACCCCGTCTGGACATCGAACGTCAACCCCCCGCGAGTCCCCCCTTTCGTTCCTTAATAAGTATTACTATCTCTCAGATTTACACATCTTTAAAGAAAGTGAGAACCGTAGTGTCTCAACACTACATTCGTATGTATGTACGAGGTACAGCTAGAAACTAAAAAAAAAGTAAAGCCGTCCTGGCGCAGTGGTACGGTAACTGTAGGCGTGACAATCGTGGGTTCGACTCCCTTTCAAAATAATGTAAAAGACAAAGTGCGATATTGGTTTCCGGCTCTTAAATAATATGTTGCGAGGGAAACGGAGTGACATAACACTAGCTTCCCTATAGCTATCGTGCGGGATAGAGCGTGATTATTCATTAAAGAAGACATTGCAATTCAAAATTATATATGAATAATTATGTATGTATAACATCGTGACGCAGTGGCACAAGCGTGCTACTGTAACCGACAGGTTGTGGGTTTGATACACACACGAGGTAAATTAAATATTAAAATATTTGAATATTTTCATATTAAATGTTTAAGGTTTTAATTTCTTCGCTCTAGTAGTAGTGAGGAAAAGCGCGGCGTTGAGTTCCGCCACTCAACATGCAATGCCTCAAATTCGGCAGAAAGTGAGTAACGGAACGGAGTGTCTTAACACTAGGTTCCCAAGTTCCCTCTGCCTACCCCGCCATGTGCGGGATACAGCGTGAAGCTGAAACAGAAACTGTTATTATTTTCAACATATATCCTATGTATTTATTTACATTTAAAAGAAAATATTATAAAAAGACGAGTAAATCCAAATGAAATGCTTGTATACAAATAATATAACTTGTAGTCGGGTAGGTCGGGGGTAACCTAGTTACCTACAAAGTTAAGGATGTGCCAAATTAAATGTTTGAGGCCTCTCGTGGCGGAGGCACAAGTGCGACTGTATTCGTGACAGGTCGTAGGTTCGATCCCCGATCGACGAAACGAAATATTTAATGGAATGTGTAAACACTAGATTCCCAGGTTCCTTTAGGTTCCCTGTTACGTAATAAATTCAAAGTGAAGCTAAGTATAGATACAAAACTGAACACTCTATACTGTTTCCGAGTGGCGCTTTTCTCTCTACCCTCTTAGGTTCCCACAGACTCCCTAACCTACCTACAGGACTAATGTCATCGTTACTGCGGTGTCAGTCAGTCACTAACTAAAGATATGGTTTTATTGATTGAGATAAGATTATGATCAACAGGAAACTTACAAGTGTTTGACAAGTACTGTAATAATGTACATATATTATGTAAACACAATTAAATTATAAAAACTGTGGAACGGAACAAAATGTCTTAATCCTAGGTTCCCGGGTTCCCTCTGTCTAAAAAAAACAAATATTAATTCTAAAGTTTGAACGCAGCGTAGTTTTAAAAAAAAGGTATATATTAAAACACTCTATCGTTTTTCTTGTGAAAGCAGGTATTACGTGTTCAGTGGCGGAAAGCTAGTTACCAAAGCAAAGAAATGAAAATATTAAATATTTTATTTCGACACGAGATGGAATCGAACCTACAACTCGGTGTTTCTATATATTTAATAAACATTCGCATTGCAAAAGAAATTTTATTAGTAAATATTTTTTTATAATTAAAAGAAAAATGCGTATATATATATATATATATATATATATATATATATATATATATATATATATATACATATATATATATATATATACATATATATATATATATATATATATATATATATATATATATATATATATATATATATATATATATATATATATATATATATATATATATATATATATATATATATATATATATATATATATATATATATATATATATATATATATATATATATATATATATATATATATATGTATATATATATATATATATATGTATATATATATATATATATATATATATATATATATATATATATATATATATATATATATATACACCCTTCAAGGATGGAGTTACGGAACTCAACGCCGCGGTTTTTAATCCCGGATACATAAATAAGGGTGTTACAACTTTGACCGGTTTGTCTACGTGTCTGTCTGTCGCACGGTAGCTCCTTAATGAGTTGCTGACCGTTTCAGTCGTATATATTTTTGTATGTGTGTATGTAAGTATGTATATATATAAATAAATTTTTGCATGTACGAGTATGTATGGAAACTTTAAATGTGTTTTTGACCGACTTTGAATTGTAGGGTTAGATCGAAAATTTTGCATACATATCGAGGTACAGACAGTTTCTTTAAGGCATAAGTAATTCATATTTTACATTCCCAGTTTTAATTAAAGAAAATGATGTATTATATTTTAGTTTCACCTTTATTATATGCAGGATACTCCTGAAGTAAATGGAACTGAGCTTAAGACATGGGAACATGATGGACACAACGTCGTAACGGAGCCTCTTAACACTAGGTTCCCAGGGAACATAGTGTTAAGAGGCTCTGTACCCATTAAGAGACTGTAGTTCCCTAAAACCTCTGCCGAGTTCTGCAGGCATTACATGACGTGCCACAATGCTTTCTTACCAACGCTTACTTACTGACTTACTTACTTAGCTTCCCGCTGTATTCCGCATATGGCAGGGTGGGCAGAGGGAACTTCGGACCCTAGTGTTGAGCCACTTCCGTTCCCCACTTTCCGCCGAATTTGAGGCATTACGTGTTGAGTTGCGGAATTCAACGCCGCGTTTTGTCTTGTACCAGGGCAAAGAAATGAGAACATTAAATATTTAAATTGAAAGTATTAAATATTTCATTTCCTCGAGTGGGTTCGAACCCACAGCCTGTCGGTAACAGTCACATGCTTGTGCCGCTGCGCCACGACAGGCTTACAGGGTTCTTACCAACGCGAAGAAATTAAAATAGTAAGCTTTCTTTTCCTCGACTGAGAATCGAACCGACAACCTGTCATCGTCACACGCAAGTGCAGACAAATTATAGTAATAAATCTGTTATGAAAGGAATAAAATTTCAATCCCTTCTGTACGGTCTACCCTGGTGCTCAATATCTGACTTAAAACGTGACGGTAATGAATACAATTCCGATGCGTGCAGAAAGAATCATTTTCGTTTCTATGCTCTGGTAACAAAGCGCGGATTTGAGTTCCGCCTATCGTCTCTAGAAACTTGTGCGATTTCGAGGAAAAGAAACGATATAGCACTAGGTTATTTCCGTCTACCACGTTATATGTGATACCTACAGTGTGAAATCAATTGAAAATATTTTTTATAAATGTAAATACTTAGCTTCACGCTGTATCCCGCACATGGCAGGGTAGGCAGAGGGAACTTGGGACCCTAGTGTTAAGACACTCCGTTCCACTTCCGTTCCCCACTTTCCGCCGAATTATGAGGCATTGCGTGTTGAGTCGCGGAACTCAACTCCGCGTTTTGCCTTGTACCAGAGCGATTTAAATAATAATAATATTTGTATTTATTTCTTCAGTTTCAAGCAACCCTGCCAAGTGTCACTCACGCACACACGCCCGTCCAGACGCACGCACACACGTACAGCGAGACGTCGTGACACACACACACACACACACATACAGAGACAAAACTTTTGACATTATACATCGTGGCGTGAACCAGAAATGTTTTAGTTCTGTTTTTTTGCGTGTAACATATGATAATGTAATAATTTTTTTTATATCGATAGCTGTATATTGTATTTTTTTATTATACTTTAAAACGTAGGCAATTTTAAAAGAAAAAATAAATGACTTGACCAGAGTCCTCATAATGCTTGTGATCAAAAATGAACCACAGATACAAAATATACAGAAAATTTAATTACAATTCTGAATGAGCTTGATAACACAAAAAAATATACTGCAAAAAAGAACAGTAGTCAAGCGGCCGTAAGTTCGATATCTGTGGAATGAATGCTTTTTATTTATTCACTCTGGTTAAGGTAAAAAACGTGGGACGCGATTAAAGATGGAGAACGGAGTGTCTTATCACTCTAGGTTCTCTCTGTCCGCTCCGCTGTATGCGGGATACAGCGTGAATTATTATTATTATTTATTATTATATATATATATATATATATATATATATATATATATATATATATATATATATATATATATATATATATATATATATATATATATATATATATATATATATATATATATATATATATATATATATATATCTTATACGAAAAAATCTACCCATAATTCCAATAAGAACACTCTATATATATATATAAAAACACGCACACACAGTCCCGTGCGTACACGTCTGTCTCACGCACACATGCACGTGCACTCACACTGAGAGGGCGAGGTCGTCGACCGCGGTTTTTGCAAGACACTGAGATTTCTTCTGCCAAATGAATTTGAACTTTATCTTTTATTAAGTAGAGCTTAAATTCGTTAATTTCATTCAAATCTTGATATAAATTATAGCTCTTATTTCTATGTAATATAAGGTTGATATTTTATTAAGAAAAGAATTATATAAAATGAACTGATTATAATTTTAATTGATTTTGAGCTTTATTTATATGGCATTAAAATAGTTTATCTAATGTCAGGACTTGGATGTCAATTGTTAAGGAAGTTCTTTAAGAGACGATTTTTGTTCTATTTTTTTTTATTTGTAAAAAAAATCTGGAGAAATTTCTGCCTTGAAAATATTTTAGGTTGTTTTTTCATATTTTATTCTTTATTTCTCCGCTTTGGAAAGATAATACACGGCGTTAAGTTTCGCAATGCATAATGTCTTGCCTTGACACTAAAATAAAACAATATTTACCAGCGTTTAATAAATAGAAATAATAATATAACACGTAATGCCTTTAAAAATAAATAGAAATAATAATATAACACGTAATGCCATATTTTGTATATAGCAGGGTGGACGGAGGGAACTTGGGAACCTACTTTTAAGACACTACTTTTCTCACACACCGTCAAATATTTAAAACGTTTTTAATGCGTATTGAGAGGGCAGAAGAAGTTAACAAAATAAGCTATGCATAATATCGTTTGTATCCAAAAAGAATATAAAAAAATCACATATTTAATACCTCCCTTATGATTATAAAGAAATGCTCCATATAGGTTAACTTACACCCCCCAAGGAAGTTATATAGAGTTTTACTGCGTTCTACGCCGCGCAGTCGGCATTATGCGTTGTATGTTAACAACTTGGTAACGGCAGATATGTGTATATAATTATTCATGAAATATCATGATTTTTTTATATAAATTTATCAAATTCTGGACTTGGAAAACATATATTATTAAATAACCATAAGAAAACAACACGAGACTATTTTTATTTAATAATTGGATCAAAAATTGCTTTCTGCTTCATTGACAGCTGTATCCCACACATGGCAGTGTAGGCAGAGGGAACTTGGGAACCTAATGTTGAGACACTTCGATATCCACCTACATAGGTACTATTCTACACTAATATTATAAAAAAAGGAAGGTTAAAAAACTAGTGGACTAATTTGATACACTGTGTTCCTGAATAAATTAGTATTTTCCCAGTTCTTGTAAACAAATCACAGCGTTGAGTTCCGTTAAACAGAGTCTCTTAACTCTAGGTCTCTTACCTCTGCCTTCCCAGTTTTGCATGAAAACAGTACCCTACTTTAAAATGTTTGTTTTAATTTTACGCGTCCCCTATATAAAGTGTACGGCCATTGGTCCTTATACAGAGTGTTCCAGCCAATCTCTTTCTTCACTTTCACCCCATTGTGACGGTCATCGATTCAATTCCCCCCTTGCTTTATAATATAACACGACTTTACCGACTTTCTAAAGCTGGTGTGCGTTGTTATTATTAATTATGTTGTTGATACACCGTTTAGGAGTTATGGTATTTATTTACTATTTTCAGTTTCACGCTGTATCCCGCACGAGGCAGGGTAGGCAGTGGGAACCCGGGAACCTAGTGTTAAGACACTCCATTCCACTTCCGTTCCCCACTTTGCGCCGAATTTGAGGCATTGCGTGTTGAGTGGCGGAACTCAACGCTGTTAAATTAAAACAAATAAATTATGAAGAAGGAAGACAAATAAATTATGAAGAAGGAAGAGAGATTAGACAGCTCAAAAGTGTTAAGGAAATAGAATAAACGGAATTTTACGATTCACAGACCAATTATAACTAGTTAAATTATGTAGAACTATATACCCATATATCCATATCCTCTTTGGTTAAGAAAACACGGTGCTTAACTCCGTGTACTATCAATATCTCCTATACTATTCTATCCTATCAATATTAGAGGGTCTTCGTTCTCTTGTTTTTATTGAAAAATTAATAATATTCAGACGTAAAATTTTCAATTTACTTAATATTTTTATAAACGTATTGTTAATTTATATATTTTTAAAATTCTATTTCTACAGTAATAAAAAAGTATCCAGAAAATGACCAAAGTAAATAGTTCTTTATTAGCAATTTGAAATATAATATCGTAAATAAATCATTTTATCTACAAATAGACTTATTTTTTTTACATATAATCATATAGAAAACGTAGTGATAAGACACTCTGTTAGCCATTTTATCAATATAAAGACTAAAATGAAAATAATAATTTTTAAATAATTTTCATTTTAAGTTAGGCCTTAAGATCGTTGATGTCTTTTGCTAGTTAAATAAAACATTGGTGTCAATGTTACTTAACCCAAGATTGTAAAGTACCATTGAATATTGACACATTGCGTGTTCAGTGGCGGAACTCAACGCCGCGATTAGCCTTACCAAGTGATAGAAATATAAATAATTAATTTTTACGAGTCGAGATTGTACTTATAACTGTTTTTAGATTATAATTAAATGATGTGCAAATCATAATAAGCCCAAGCTCTTACGAGTAGATAAATAAAGTCAAAATTCAAATTGATTCACAAAATGTTTTATTATAGCAATAACTAAATATATTTTTTCTGCATTAACTATTGAAATAATACGCGGCGTTAAGTTCCGCCATATATAATGAACGTTAACTTTCAAATATAGAACGGAGTGTCACAAGCACAACTAACACAAGTAAAGCGAAAGCTATAATATAATGATTTATATGTGTGTGTGTGTGTGTGTGTGTCTGTGTGTGTAGTGGTGTGCGTGAGCTCGCCGGGCCGGTCCGGCTACTGTGTTACGCGGCTTGTTCACATTGTAGCTTTGTTTATTTTTTTAAGACGAAATTAAATATCTTTTGTGCTCTAGTAACTTGACATAATTGTCAAGTTTAGTGGATAGTGGGGAACGGAGCGGAGTGACTGAGCACTAGGTTCCCAAGTTCCCTTTGTTCACCTTGCCATGTGCGGGTTCGTTACCTCAGGAAGTACTGGTTTCAAATTATAAATAGATTATATTGAATACGTGATTAATAACGAGTTGAAGGCCCTTGGGCTGCATAATCCAATCTTGTAAAAAGCTTCTTTAAGCCTCATGAGATTTATTTTATGTTTTTAAAACTTCACGCTGTATCCCGCACATAGCAGAGTAGACAGAGGGAACTTGGGAACCTAATGTTAAGACACTCCGTTCCACTTCCATTTCCAGACTTCATAATTTGTATATGAGAGTTTTCATTATTTTTACCTTTAATATATGTATAGGTTATTGTATTTATATACTTTTTTGTTTAAGTAGGTTAACTGAAAGGTTTCTTTGTTTTCCAGTGTAAAGAATGAATAAAACAGTTTACACGTTAGACCCTGTATTTCCTTAATCATTTACGTTGGATTTAATCATCAAGCATCCATTTTAGATAATTGAAATTCTGATAAATCTTAATATACTTCAGTGTATTACTCTTAAACTACGAAGTGAGAAAAAGAGAGTTAGATCTTATTATAAATATAAAAAATGTTTATCTATAAAATTGACTCATGTCATATCAGTAATGTCAGCCAGTTTATTAGAACGTGATAAACAGTTTTTTTTTTCAGTTACACGCTGTATCCCGTATAAAGCGGGATAGATAGAGGGAACCTGTGAACCTAGTGTTAAGACACTCCGTTCTATTCTCCACTTTCCACCAAATTAGAGTCATTTTAGAGGCAGAACTCAACGCCACGCTTTGCCTTGTTACTGGAGCTTATAGAAGTTTTTATTATTTATAAAGTACACTAAATATAATCATACATATCGCTCAGCTGCTTGTAGATATAAATTTATATTTTATATAATTAAAAAACATATATATTGTGAAATAATTAAAAAAATACAAATTATAATATAGTATAAGTTTTAATATAACTTACCTCATTAAACACTGCTGTTGTCACATAAACAATATCAGTGACAAAAATCTGAAACAAAAAAATCTTCTTTTAATGTTTCTCCTAATGAGAACAAATAAATGCAATATAACCTTTTTTTCAGCTTTACGCTGTATCCCGGGCACGCTAGTAGGCAGTAGTAGTAGGCAGAGGGAACTTTGGAACACAGTGTTAAGTCTCTCCGTTCTCATTATACACTCCGTTCTCTCCGTCATACATTCTGTTCTCTCCGTTATACATTACTTCCTCCACTTTCCATTGAATTTAAGGCATTGCATGTTGAGTAGTGGTACTCAATGCCTAATATATCTATCTAATCATAATATTAACGAAGAATTAAAATTATACTTAAATAACTTCTATACTGTAATATTATAGAGCTAAAATAATTATTTCCCGCTGTATCTGTATAAAATGATAATATAAAAATAAAACGGCTACGACAAAAACATCGTCACACAAAACCGCTTACAAATCTGTAGCAATGGAAACGCGCCGCGGTTCACGAGGCATTGACACGGTCGCGGGTTTGACTCCCGACGAGTTGAGATCTTACCTCGTGTAATTAATAAACACTACATTATAGTGGTTATATACAGATGTATAAATTATACATATATAGTTATAGCCGAAGTGGCGCGTACAATACACGTACGTCATTTTGTACAAAAGTTATTATACTTATTTTGATAATTCATTTTATTATTAAATATGAATGTTTTCTATCTATCTTATTTAAAGAATTGGTCTTTCCCGCTGTATCCCGCATATGGTAGTGGCAGAGGGAACTTGGGAACTTAGTGTTGAGTCAAGGCAAGAAGGATATCATTGTCACTAATAAATGAGGCGGAACTGTATATAATTGAATGAAAAAAATATGTCCCGCCTCGTTTCTTGCTTGAGTTCTTCTCAGGTTCGAGGCAGTAACTTCAGTGAACCGATGGTAAATTATTTGTTTTAAATATGAATTAAAGACCCTTTTCCCCATTATGACACTACCGTTTCCTATTTCCACCGATTGCGAAGCTCTTATTAAGAGTTGCGAAACTCAACGCCGCGTTTAATCTCGTCACCAGAGCGAACATACGAAAATATTAAATATTTAATTTTCTCGAATGGGAAAGTACGCTCGTTTGTGCCCCGCGCGATGTCAGACCTCTTGTACTCCTCCGTCGGCGAAATTTTCCTATTAAACGTTTTGCTTTAGGCCTGTCCTGGCGCAGATGCACGGGTGTGTGACTGTTAATAACGGGTCGTGGGTTCGATCCTGCTCATGGAAATATCGAAATTTAATATTTTCTAATGAAATCTATACTTATAATAAATCCGTAACTGATCTCTGTCTGTACGTGGAAGATATATTAAACAACATCTTATAGGGGATGTTTATTTATGTAATAGGATATTAAATAATGGTTTTTGCTATTATTTTGGTCTGTTCGTCTGTACATTTGTATGCGCTAATCTCAGAAATGGCTCACCAGATTTGGATGCAGTTTTCATTGTTACATTTTTTCAACTCTCAAGATATGTAGGTAGTGTTTGTTTCATTTAAAAGTCACATCAATTTAAAATATTTAGTTGGGAAAAAATACTACAAAATTTTAGTTGTTGGAGCTGAAATTGTAGATTTCAATATGGAGATGTTGTCTTAAAAATGATAATGACGTTAGAACAAAAAAGTGATTGAGATTAGTAAATAAAAATGTGTGTCACTTGTAATTAATATTTCTTTACTCTGATAATAAGGCAAGGCGCGGCGTTGAGTTCCGCCACTCAATATACAGTGTCTTAAATTCGGTGAAAGTAGGGAACGGGACGGAGGGTCTTAAGTCTTAACACTAGGTTGACTCTGGCTTAACGGGAAACGTTTTTTTAATTTTTTTTTTCAGCTTCACGCTGTATCCCGCACTAGGCAGGGTAGGCAGAGGGAACGGAAGTGAAACCTAGTGTTATGACACTCCGTTCCCCACTTTCCGCCGAATTTGAGGCAATGCGTGTTGAGTGGCGGAACTCAACGCCGCGCTTTGCCTTATTACCGGAGCGAAGAAACGAAACATTAAATGTTTAAATTGAAAATATTAAATATTTCATTTCCTCGACTGGGGATCGAACCCAGAACTTTAATTGTGATTTATTTAACAGCGAATTGTAGATATTTAACAATATCGTTATGACAGTGTTACTGTTTTAATTTAGTATTTAGTAAGGAAGTCAGACTGGGACATGGGAACCTAGTGTTTAGACTTGTCCTAACAATGTTTTTATGTATAATGCCCTTTTTTTAATTTATAATCTTAAATAATTTTAAATTCTAGCTCTTTATTTGTATATTTTATTGAGTATCATATTTTTTAAATATTACCGACCCAAATTTAGTTTCACGCTGTATCTCGCACATGACAGGGTAGGCAGAGGAAACTAGGTAAGAGGAAACCAGGGAGAGCGAACCTAGTGTCAAAACACTTCGCTCCAATTCTATTCTGCACTTTCCGCCAAACGTGAAAAGTTGCGAGCAAAAAAAAGATATCGAAAAATTACTAAACTTAAATTTAAAAAGCGTATAAAAATTTTGAACGAAGCAGAAATTGAACCCGCGTCTCTGGAAAACCGTTCCAGAGGCGCGGGTTCAAAACCACGCTTTTTAAATTTAAGTTTAGTATTTTCTGTCGTTATAGTGGAATAACACTTTAAAACATAGTAAAAATATATCGAAAAATTATTTGTTCTTGTATGTTCAAGGTCACATTTATTCTTGTACAAGAGTGAGACCTTTTTAATTAGATATCAAATTGTATTAAACAGACACAAATATATATTATTGTACTTATGTACACTATATTCAGCTTCACGCTGTATCACGCACATGGCAGGGTAAGCAGGGGGACCTTGGGAACCTAGGGTTAAGACAATCCGTTCCACTTCCGTTACTCACTTTCTGCAGAATTTGAGGCATTACATGTTGAGTGGCGGAACTCAACGCCGCATATTATTGTATGTGTATTCATTACTACGGGTACTGAACCTGAGGCCGTAGTGTAAGAAATGTAATATAGAAAAAAAAACCCATAGGTATGTTACACAAAACTGTATAACGAGACTACTTGACTGAAAAAGTTTAAATTTTGGTATCTAAATAAGATCTGGAGTGTAGGAGAGAGCTCAAAGAGAGTTTATACAGAAACTGGAATAAGGATTTCTTTTACACAAGTTCAGTAATTGATGTGTCGTGACACCTGCCTTTAGGAGTTAAGGAAAAAACTAAAAGGATTTCCTGAAATTCCTACAGGAAATGTGACCACTAAGCCATACGTTCTCATCAAGCTACGTCGAAATTCTTATACGCTTGTTACAACGTTATTTATGTTGTTAGCATCTCCGTATTGACGATTTTTACAAAATTTCCGCTACACAAAGATAATTCCCTGCAATTATCAATTGGGAAAAGATAATAATAATCATAAAATATTTTTAGTTTAATAATGTCTTTGATTTTCGCGATTGTTATACATTTTAAATGAAACACTTTTAAACGGATTAATCGCGTATATTGAATGGTAAACATTTTTGGGAAACCCGACGTTTCGAACACTTTACAGTAGTCCGTGGTCACGGGTAGACGGGTCTACATCAAATCTAACTAAAATATTTTTAGTTTACTCAGTTTCACGCTGTATCCCGTAACGGAAGTGGAACATAGTGTTAGGACACTCCGTCCCACTTCCGTTCCCCACTTTCTGCTGAATTTGAGGCATTGCGTTTTGAATAGTGGAACTCAACGCCGCTCTCTGCCTTGTAATCAGAGCAAAGACTTTAAATAAATGAAATGGCGAATTACGCTACTTGTCAATAGATGGCGCTAGTTGTAGGTGTAGAAGCTCTAGATTAAATGTAAAAATATCATTTAATTATTCGTTTTAAATGTAAATAAATGTAAAATAATGATTAAGACAACTTAATTTTAAGTAGATTCTTTCTATGAATAGGCTTCATATAGTGTTTTATATTGTCAATATGTTGAAAAGGCTTGTTAATTAAAATTTAAACTAAATAGTTCAAATTAATATTAAATGAAAAACAAAATCATAAAAACATAATTTTAAATATTTTCTGTCTATTATAAGGTGATTTTTTTATTTCGACATAGAATTTGGGTCCAAATGACTAATATACATTTATGCAGTATGTATTATATGTACTGACCTGCCTCAACACATAGTCAGTTGACTCTACATACTTATTTTATGTAACATATACATTTGTATATAAATAATTGTTAACATTGATATATTGTATGAGACATAATTGTTACCATATACAGGTAATGGGTTCAAGTCCGTTTAGAGATGGTTTTATAATTAATTAACTTAAATTGAAATTGGCTTAACAAAGTCAGTGTAATTTTATATTTAATAAAAAAATATATATCTTTTGTGATTTTAAATATATTTTCGTGTAACCAGATCGTTTTAATGTTGATGGTTCAAATTTTTTTTAATATATATCTAATAGCGTTGAGTTACGCATTTAAAAAAAATATGTAATAATAATATTTTTTTTATATAAAATATTAAAAACGGAGTGAATATTCACTATGATTTCTCTAGTGCTATAAAATGTATGATTAAGCAACTTCTTAATTTTATTTACAAAAGATTTTTCTTATGTGCCATCTAAAGTATCTATGACCATAATATGTTTGTCTGTATGTAACATAATATATAACGCTGTTTGCTGCGACAATAACATTTAAACATAAGTTATTAAATAATCTCTCTGTATACATACATTGCCATTATTTAACTTAAAGTAAAATGAGACTTGTCGTGGCGCAGCGGCACAAGAGTGTGACGGTAACCGACAGGTTCTGGGTTCGATCCCCAGTCGAGGAAATGAAATATTTAATATTTTCAATTGAAATATTTGATGTTTCATTTTCTTCGCTCTGGTAATTAGGCAAAGCGCGGCATTAAGTTCCACCACTCAACACGCAATGCCTCAAATTCGGTGAAAAGTGGGAAACGGAATTGGAACGGAGTGTCTTGACACTAGGTTCCCGGGTTCCCTCTGCCTACCCTGCCTCGTGCGGGATACAGCGTGAAGCTGAGTGAGTAAAATGCATTTACGTTATCGTTGCACCAAACAAGCGATATATGAAAATTATATATTTATTTACATATATTTTTATGCTACAATCATAAAAATAACGTATATATTATAAATATTGAACACAATTTTTTTTTCTTTTAATGTCATTGTTCTCCTTCTACATAAAAATATTGTTATTATAATTATAAATAATATCAAATTGAAAAATCTTTCTAAATTAGGAAAGTACCTATATTTAAAAAATATATATAATAATTTGAATAACTACTATTTTTATTATTATGTCAATATATAATATATGAGAAAACAAAGTTACATTTACTGACATGTCTATGTCTAGACAGATCAAGCTCGAGACTTCCGGTTATACCGGAAGTGATTCATATTATTTTGAATAATACAGTTTCTAGATGACCTAGATATATAATTATTAATATTTTAGTTTGAACTGTCCAACAGGGTGTGTGTAGAGGGGAACTTTTTTTAAGACATTGTGTTGTAATGTGGTGCTTAACGCCACAGTATGGCTTATTAGTAAGAGATAGCAAAATTATAAATATATGTAAATATTTTTTTTTTACGAAAGAGACGACAAACGAGCGTACGGGTCACCTGGTGGTAAGTGATCACCGTCGCCCACGGCCCCATGTAACTCCAGAAGAGTTACAGGAGCGTTGCCGTCTTTTAAGGTGGATGGGCACCGGGGCCCGGCATTACTTAATGCGAAACGCAGTGGCCAAAGCCACTACTTAACGCCGGTCTTAAATGCCGGGGGTGGTAACAATCCGGTCGAGTCTGCCCATGCGTGTCGCCATTGCTGGCAACGTGACTCTACCACAAGTAAAATATAATAATATTTTTTTTGATTAGGTTTTGAAATCATTACCAAAGTGTTACAGTCAAAAGTTATTGTATACTATAATAACTTTATCTGACCTAGAAAATGTATTTGTGTAGACTTTATTTGTGGTTGACACATTCATTTATTTATATGAGCATTCATTTATTTACATAAATATATGAAACATGTTTTTAATATATAGATTTTTAAGTTTTGATATAAAAATTAAAATTATTGTATGAATATGTCTTCACGCTGTATCCCGCATATATATATATATATATATATATATATATATATATATATATATATATATATATATATATATATATATATATATATATATAAGCAGAGAGAACATAATGTTAAGAGAGATACTTTGTTCCATTCCATATTTGTGGCGCTCAACGCCGCGCTTTCCCGTGTTGCCAGAGTGAAGAAATGAAAATATTAAATATTTCATTTCCTCGAGTACCCACAACTTGTCTCGTACAGTCAAACTCTTTTGTCCCTGTATCACGACTGGCCTTATTTTTATTTGAAATATATTTAATTTTACAATAGATACTTTAAATCATATATTTTAATCTATTTTATGTAATTAACTATAAATTGAAAATATAATCAATAAACTCTTTGTAGAGTTCTAAAATTAAATGTAATGACTCTGGGAATTAGTTTATTCTTCATTTATTCTTATATTAAATAAAAAAAAAATTAAATGATTATATTATTGGTTTAAACCTATTTTTTTTTTAATTTCTTAATACTATGTAATTTCTCTTAATGTTAGTCATTAAACTTATATTAAAATCATATTCAACTGTAAACAGCAGAATTCCAAAATAAAATATTAATATTTATATATAATATATTGTATATTAGGTATATATCTTAATAGACATATAATATAAAAAATATATATTTTCCAAGTCTGGCCCTGAAGTTAAATTATTTTCCATAAATTTTGAAAATAAATACTAATTTATAAAATAGTTTATAATAATAAAAGAAAATTAAACACGTCATTCCTTGATATCTTACTAATGTTATAAATGTGAATTGTGTGTATGGATTCTTTCCACTTTCATTCAAAAACTACTGAACGAATTTTGATAAAACTTTGCAGTAGCTTATACATCAGACCTTAATATCTTTACATCAGACTACAATTTATATAACTTATGTATAATGTGGTTATGTATAATGATATAATATTAATTTTAAAAGGGTAAATAACAGCAGTGTATGTTTTTTAATTATTAAAAAGTGGTCATTATTTTTTTTATTTGTATATTTTTTAGTCTATATTTTTAATTAGGCTTAGAATCGTGATCTATTTAGATAAGCATTATTTATTATCTACATATAAATGTATATTCCTTATACTTGTAGGTATACTGAATAAATATCAAATATTTAGTTTTTTTTTTTTTAATAAGGTAACATTAAAAAAGTTCTATATTTATTGGTGTTCATTATTTGTTGTCTTTTTTAATTTTATGAGATTTTTTTAATTTAATATTTTTATTTACAGTTAAATATTTTTTTTAAATTGTAAAATAAATTTAAACCCTATATTTATATATAAATTAATATTTAATTATATTTAATAGGAAACTAACGTTTATTTTTGCATGTCAAAGGAGCTGTCACGCCTTTTCCTCTATCCGAGAATCCAGAACCGTCTTAAAACGTAAAAAAATCCACGTGTCTCTTAAATAAAATAAAAAATAACCTACATTTTGTATTTGTTTTGTAATTTTCACTTAATTTATTGACCTTTTTCATAAAAAAATCACTAAAATTTCATAAATTTATTCGAGTTAACCTGAACGAGTTCACATTTAACTGAAAACTGTTAGGAAACACTGAATTTAATGATTATTTATATAAAATATGTAGAAAATACGATAAATTATTGAAAATGATCACTCACCACTCAATATAACTGAAATTTCACACGAAAATACCAAAAAATCGTCGAACGGTCGTTTCACACAAAAAGAAAGTACAAGAAAGAGAAATGCGCGAGCGAGACGGCTGTCTGTTTCAGCGTTCAGCCTCGGATTGAAGAGTTCATTGCACCTCCTTACGTGGGCGCGGGCGGCGTGTTGCCGTCTCGCTCGCACTCGCAGACACGTGGGTGGTGCGAGCGAGATGGGGAACGGTCCACTTTTTGTGGAACTTGAATTTCGATCAATATAGCGCGACGCACGCTCTTGGTACTTGAGCGTTTTTTTTTCGTTTTATTTTTACTTTGATTACAAATTTTTTATAGTTTAGTATAATTCTTAGGAAATTATAATATTTTGTGAAGGTTGTGATGTGGTTTTGAGGATATGTATCGGTTTTTATAACGGTGGTTGTATCGGTGAGAATAAATGATGCATTTTTGGGTCATTGGGTTAACACCGACCGAGTGTTTTTGGCAACTTGATACTGGTCGTATTTGGCGCATAATTTTTTTTAAAGCTTTTTATTTTGCCTAAAAGTATCTTACATTTATACGTAAGATGTTTAAATAAAAATAAATATCGAAAATTCAGTTTCACAATTTACATATAAGCATTACTGAAAAATAAAAAAATACTTCATATGTACATGAATGTTAATTGAGTTATCTTCACTCACAATTATGCACAGACAACGTTCGAGCACGTGAAGTATGCGGCCGTGTACTGCGCTAGCTGCGTGCGAGACTTTGCTTGGCAACAACCACACTATTTATAGATATCTATTTATGGCATTGAATCATTCAATTAGAGGTCTAGACTATACGGTTGGTCACAAAGAAATACTTTTAAGACACTATCGTCCTTATCACCAGCAATTAAGAGCTACGAGTGTGGAAGGCGGCAAAGGCGCGTCGTACAAGACGGGAGCTCAAACGTAACTGGCTTAAATATGGTAATAGTTTACGATAAGCTTTTTGCTTTAGGCGTTTCGTGGTACTGGCAACATTCTTCGTGGAATGAAGGAAATCCGCACCTTTGATGAAAACTAAACGCTTTTCTTTTATTAAAATGCATTTATGTTGAATCATACTTACCGTCCTCACTGTAATGTTAATTAGTGAATGAATAATAGGCAGTCTGTCTGTGTGTCATTCAGTTATCTTGTATAAGTGAGATCTAGTGTTGAATAAATCATGCTCAGAATATGATGATCAGATTTGTTTCTCAACCTTTCTCGTTCTTAATAGTCAGTGGATCAAAAGCCCTGATGCATGGAAACAGGTATTTTTAAATATGGTCAAGGTTGAGCCATTGTTCGTGATATTAACGACTGAGACAGGGGCGATTTAAAATGCCAAGTACATATACATTTATTGTGCAAGCAATAAAATTTTGTCTCATTGACTTACGAATACAGTACTCGGTACGTTTTGTAGATTTTATTTCATATTTTATTAGCGTTCTCATAAAGTGGGACGTATATAAAACTGCTACATTTTAACATTACGGTAAAATACGTTGACTCTTGAAATAAAATTGTAATTTCAATTATTACTTTATGTTGTAGACAAACGAGTCGAGAAAAAACATGTTCAAATACAAGTATCGATAAATATTTATGGTTTTTTTTGTGGAACAAAAAAGGACTTTTATTATAATATACAACAAAAAAAAATTTATCATTTTGATTAATCAGCATATTACTTATAAGTATTAATATTAAGCTATGAGTGATAAGGAGACATCAACTGCGTATAATATGCTATTTGTACATTTAAAAAGAGACACATTGTATATATTTTAAAATAAAATATATATTTTAGATTATTTTTTAACAGATTAACAATAATTCAAATAGAAATGTAGTAACTCAGATAGAGTATGTTTCTATTAAAGCGAAATGCTAACGGGAAATTGATTAAAATATGCATATGACAGGGTTAAAAAAAACTTAACATCTTCCTAGCATCATGCTAATTTGTCATGATTTTACTTAAAAAAGCATATAATAAAAAAATACTCCATAAACCATACGAACCTTATTTCACAAGCAATAAGCAAAACATACACACATACATAAAGGCAAACACAAAAAAAAATTAAAACAAAGTATCAAAATGATGCAGCATGTCACCGAGTGGGCGGGGGGCGGGGCGACAGAGCGAGACGGCAACAGTCCGTCAGCTCGTCGTCGACATAACGGTGCGCAGGCGCAGGTCAGACTTGTCTTGAAAACTTTTTTAATTTGATTTTGAACTAAATTACACGGTTTTTGGTATAACGAAGTTACGTAATGCTACCGTTTTAATATTTATTTTCTCTCGTTTCACGCTGTATCCCGCATATAGCGGGATAGGCAGAGGAAACATTGTCTCAAGACACTCCTTTCCTTACTTTCCAACGATTTGGAGAAATCGCGTGTTGTTTAGCGGAGATGAACGCCATATTTCATTTTACGAGACTGGGAAAGTTAATTTATGTTATCACAAAACTGTATATAAAAGGGTATTCAAAGGGAACCTGATGTTAAAATAAATGATACTACATTTTCCTTGGATGTGGCTATATTGCGTGTTGAGTAACGTAACTTAACGCCGCATTTTATCTTACAAGAGTTATATAATTATATCAAATGGCCTATATGATGAAATGACAGCATTATGACACAGCTGTAAAGTATCTGCTTGTTCACTGAAGTAGTTAGTTCAATCCCATTTAGAGTAATATTTATATATAGAATTACTTTAATTTAATTTACTTGATTAGATAAATTTCTTCATTATTATTTATGGAATTAGATGAGATAAATGGACGGAGTGTCTTATCACTATACATTACCTTTGCTTATGCTGCTATGTGCGGGAAACAGCGTGAAACCAAAGTAAAATGTAATATGAATATATGTTGGAGGCGTTTCTATAGTGGATTTTTTTTTATGGAAAAGACGGCAAACGAGCGTACGGGTCACCTGATGGTAAGTGATCACCGTCGCCCACAGCCCCGAGTAACTCCAGAGGAGCTACAGGAGCGTTGCCGTCCTTTAAGGTGGATGGGCACCGGGGCCCGGCATTACCTAATGCGAAACGCAGTGGCCAAGGCCACTACTTAACGCCGGTCTTAAATGCCGGGGGTGGTAACAATCCGGTCGAGTCTGCCCATGCGTGTTGCCATTACTGGCAACGTGACTCTACCACACGCACTTTAGTCGCCTCTTACGACACCATCAGTACCAGGGTGATCCTATTCTAAGCCGGAATCACACGGCTAAAAAAATCTTAGGAAAGGAGAAAAATATATATATGTTCCACACTCTGCACCGACTGTCGATAATTGCCGCAATAATGACGTTACTGCATTCTATTTATTTATAAAACACTAATATATGGCAGAGGTGTGTCTGGCGCAGTCACAAGCGTGTGACTGTAGCCGATAGGTTGTGGGTTCGATCCCCACTCGAGGAAATGAAATATTTAATATTTTCAATTTAAATATTGAATGCTTCATTTCTTCGCTCTGGTACAAGGCAAAACGCGGCGTTGAGTTCCGCAACTCAACACGCAATGCCTCAAATTCGTCGGAAAGTTGGGGAAAGTGGTAAATCTGAGTTGGCATGTCTTTGATAAATAAAAATATATCGAACCATAAAAGAAAAACACACACACACACACACACACTTAGCTTGTTATTGTACGTCTGCCTGTGTGTATGTGTGTGTATGTATATTTGTCTAACAAGGCTAGTTACCTCAAGTATATGTGGTGATATGAAGATGATAGTTACTAGAGTGGGGAAATATTATTTTTTTATATTTTCATCCAGTGGAGATTGAACCCACGACTGGTCACGTTGGCACTCTCACGCTTGTGCTGCTGCGCCACGACAGACTTCAGTATCTTATTTGATACTTTTTTTTATTCACGCTGTAGGAGGCATATAGTATAGCATCGTAAGCAGAAGTAATTTAGGAACCTAATGTAGTAGAAATTCTTGAGCAACAGCGTGTTGAATGGCGGAACACAACGCCGTATATATAATAAATGTTTTTAACTTTACAATAAATTTAATATGAATCTAGTTAGCTAAATGGACAAAAAAAATACCTTTTGTAAGCACGTGTTGTACTGATTCTGCTTGGCGTGGCAGGTTAGGTAAGGGGAAGTTGGGAACCTAGTGCACTACGTTCCGTTACCCACTTGTCACTTGCCCAACGCATGGGCACAAGTGTTGACCGTAAACGTGACAGATTTAAGGTTCGATTCGGACTCTACGATGATATTGTTTCGTCATTTAACAACGCGCAATATCTAAAACTTAATCGAAAGTGGAGAACGAAGCGGAGTCTCTAAACACTAGGTTCCCAAGTTCCCTCTGCCTACCCTGCAGTTTACGGAATACAGCATAAAGATCTTTCTTTTTTTTTAATTATTTATTTAATTAATGATTGATGCCTCAGTTTTCTATAGGTATATGACAATTAATTCGATATATTAACAGCAAGATGTTGACACACATACTGACAACTATGTCATTTTACTTAGGTAGGTACATAGTAAAATCACTTTGCTCTCCGCCAGGTGTTACAGGTGCTGACTCGAGTAGTCTACCAGTAACCTCTGAATAGTTTCACCATTGAAGTCCTTACTCCATCATCAGACCAGCTTTCTCGTCGAAGAAAAACATAAATACAAACAAACGTACAAAAAAGTTTTTAATTATATATAGGTATTTTCTGTGCAAAACAGTGTACAGACGGACAGGTAGCACTGTGACGTCATCGTTACTGCAGTACTTGTATGACGTCATGGTCTGGCAACGCAGTACAATGTTCTAATATTTAATGGGCTCACTCTTTATCTTCATGTTAAGACATCCGTTCTCACGATTCGACCAATCTGAGACATGACTTGTACTCGTATGTATTGCGGAGCTCAGCGCCACGCTTTCTTTTGTTATCAGTGCGAATATACGAAAATAATATATTTCTCTGAGTAAAAATTTAACACAGGCATTGCATTTAAATTCATAGACAATAAGTTTTGTTTAATATTTATTATGCTTTATGGTGTATCGAGGACCAGTTCAGGATACATTGTAGGCAGAGAGAACTTGGGAACTAACTGCTAAGACACTCCGTTCGTTTCCCGCCTCTATTTTACCTCGTTACCAGAGCGAGGAATTGAAAATAATTATGTAATTCCCCTTAGAAGGATTCGATCGTACGACCATTGCCTTGCCAGTGCGACACGACTGTCCTTGTTTAATGCAATAGTTTAAAGAATTTCATATGAATTGAAAAAAAAAGTTACAAACACTAACCAAATGAAACTTGGGAGAAATGAAAATGAATAATAGTCGTTAAACCGACGACGCAAAAAGGAATGTTATGAGTTTGACACTTTTGTATGTGTGTCTGTCTGTAGTACCGTATCTCCTGAATGCTGGTTAATTGGGTGCGGTTTTTATTCGAAAGCGTTCTTCATTGCTGTCATTCGTCGCTATGTTTTTATGAAAACCTTTTTTTCGCTCTGGTGACAAGGCAAGGCGCAGCGTTGACTTCCGCCACTCAACAGGCAAAGTCCTAAATTTGGCAGAAAGTGGAGAACAGAGTGTCTTAACACTATTTGGAATAGAAATCTGTACATCCGTTTGGATACGACGATACCGACCATATGACGTCATTTCATGGCGGTAATTGCTTAAAATTTATAATGATGTCCCATTACACGAAAATTAGTACAGCATTAGAAGAAACTACTCTTTTCTGGACAAATGAATGATTGTAACGCTTAACCAAGAATGATAAGATGTTTCCATGCTTTCTATATAATGTTGTTATATATTAAGTTTTCTTTTCATACTTCAATTTGTATTGTTTGTTTCTCAAGGTTGTTAAGGCATTTAATATTGATTTAGTATTAATAATTTAGTAGCCTATTGTGTACACTGCCTGCCATGAGGGCATCGTGGCGCAAAGATCTCAACGTGGGACTGTCAGCGTAACAGTTGTCAGTTCCATTCCCACTCGATACAATGAATTAATCTTATCCTTTCCTCGCTCTGGCGACGTGGCAAAACGTGGCATTCAATTTCGTCATTCAACACGCAAAGCCTCAACATTTCAAAGGAAATTGTTAACGGAAGTATACTATTGTAAACGAAAAGACTTAACTTTAGGTTCCCAGGTACCCTCTGCCTGCCCTGCTATAATTAGAATGCAGCGTGAAGTTTTGGGCCTCATTTGGTGCAAAAATTAAGTTAAACATGAAAATGTACTCTGAAAGATTATTTACTATCTACTTATAATATATATATTTAAAAAAGAGTGCAATTGCGTCATTATTGCTGAAAGAAGAAAAGCTTTTTTCGAAATATTTGAAATTAGAAAACCGGGACCGGAAGTATCTTAATGGGAACGGCATGTCTCAGCACTAGGTTCCCAAGGTTCCACTGCTTGCCCTGACTTGCATTAAGTGTAAAGCTTAAAAAAACACCTCTATAATGGAAAGAAACTATTTGATAAATAATTAAAAAGGGAAAACATTTAGATGACTTAGTTGTTTTTTCTTAATTTTGATCATGACAGACCATACTCGTATAAGTTAACCTGTATCATACCGATTTCAAGTCCCCGGCGCCAAAGAATGGGTTATATAGGTTTGACCTGTCCGCCTGAGTGTTTATTTTTGTGACACCATAGCTCATGATTAAATGACCCGAATTGGCTGCTATGCGTGGAAGAAGAAGAACGGTGAATGAAGGTGAGAATGAAGAAGAACTGGCTCAAGTGGTTTGGGCATGTTGATCCTCGTCGAAATTTATGAAGGGAAAGTGAGTGGTAAAAGAGGGAGGTGGAGACTTTGGTTGACCTTCGAAAATACAGTATCTACGATATTGGAGGTCACGTAAAGCATGAGGACCCCCCAGAGGACATGCATATGTTGGTTGATGACAGTGGACGAGGCGTAAGACGTATGATGACACCGTAGAGTTTATAGCTTCGTTTTCTCTAGGGAAACTAAGTAGTTAAGTAAAATAAAAACGAAATAAGGTTTGAACTGCCTACCATTGCGTTTATATTCCCCTAAATCACTGTACTATAATGACCTCGTTCACTAAATTCAAGTTTATTTATAACGAAACTGCTTCGCCAAAGATCATTGCACTCAAACAACACTAAAGTTCCTCGACCGATGTTTTTTATGTGTTTTTTTTAGTATATTTTTTATTTCAACCCGTTACCTGCAGTTAAGTATGTAGGGCTCGGTCGTTTTGTTGTAAGACTGCAGAATATTATTTTTAATATATAAACCTATATATATATATATTTTATGTTCTAAATGCTAAAAATGCATTTTTTTTTTAATACAAGGTTCCGGAAACTTATAAAAAGTTGCTTTCAATGCATGGGAAACAGAGTAACTTAACGTAAGGTTCCCTCTGCCTTCCCTGTTACATGCAGGATGAAACTTCCTCCCACGGACCATTCGATTGCGGAATGAACTTTCGTGGGGTTTTTTAAGAGCTTTTTCACTCCCCTTAAAGCCGCGCCCTGTATCAGTATATTGGGCTTTAGCTTTTCGAACGACTGCCAGTATCGCGATCATCTGGAAAGCAAGGCCAAGTTGGCCTCGAAGAAACTGGGGGTCATCAGCAGAGCGAGACAGTATTTCACGCCAAAACACCGTCTGGCCGTTTATAGGGCCCAGGTTCGGCCTCATATGGAATACTGTTCTCACCTCTGGGCTGGTGCACCCCAGTATCAGCTTGAACGATTTGATCGTGTACAACGTAGAGCCGTTCGAATCGTTGGGGACCCAATGATCTGTAAGGGGCTTGACACTTTGGCTTTGCGTAGAGACGTATCTTCACTGTGCGTTCTCTACCGCATTTATCACGGGGAGTGTTCTGGAGAACTGTTTGACTTGGTACCTGCCGCCGAATTTTCTAACCGCACAGTCCGCCACAAGTTACTATACCATCCACAACATCTGGATACGTGGCAATCTACTACTGTGCGGTTTCGTAGGAATTTCCTTCCACGCACCATACATCTCTGGAACGGCCTACCCGCGGCAGTATTTCCAGGTCGATACGACATGGGTACCTTCAAAAAGCGCGTCTACGTACACCTCAAAGGCCGGCAACGCACCTGTAGCTCCCCTGGTGTTACACGGGGCCGTGGGCGACGGTGATCACTTACCATCAGGTGACCCGTACGCTCGTTTGCCTTGCCTTTTCCATAAAAAAAAAAAAAAAAAGAGCGCCGAGGCGCATGCAATGCCACTGGTATTGCCAGCGTATAAACGCTTACCACGGTAACCACTTACCACCTGATAATGGACCGCGTGCCTCTTTGCCACCATAATGGTATAAAAAAAAAACATAATGTTTTTACTATTTTTGAAGTGAAAGAAAAAAATATTCAATAAATAGAATTCTCTTTTGCCAAACAATAATTCTTACGAATTGTCTTTGTGTAGCGGAAATTTGTAAAAATCTTCTCTACAGAGATCGCTAACAACATAAATAACGTTGTAACAACCGTATAAGAACCGTATAAGAATTTCGATGTAGCTCGATGAGAACGTATGGCTTGATAGGTCAGAGCGCTTGGACGGTTCCCAAGAGGCGCGGGTTCAAATCCTGCTACGTTCAAATTTAAATTTAGTAAAAACATGATAATTTTAACTTAACTTACTATTTCAACTTAATTTTAACTTAGCTTCACGCTAAGCATTTACAATTAAACAATTGAGAGATAACAAAAATACAAATTAAATTTTCGTCAATTAAATATTAGCAGCCTTTTCTTGATAAGATTTTACTACTAACAATGTTATCTGTCTTACTATATAACCACAAACAGAGACCTCAATTAAGACTTAACAGGCACTTCATTTTTTTTTTAGCTTCACGCTGTATCCCGCACGTGGCAAGGTAGGCAGAGGGAACCCGGGAACCTAGTGTTAAGACACTCCGTTCCACTTCCGTTCCCCACTTTCCGCCGAATTTGAGGCATTGCGTGTTAAGTGGCTGAACTCAACGGTGCGCTTTGCCTTCTTACTTCTCTTCTTAGAGCGAAGAAATGAAACATTAAATATTTAAATTTAAAATATATCATTTCCTCGACTATGGATCGAACCCAGGACCTGTCGGTTACAGTCACACACTTGTGCCGCTGCGCCACGACAGGCATTTAAAATGATCAAGTAATATTTCTATGAATTTGCGTATTAAGTATCGTCACGTTTTAATTTTGGAAAGTGAAATTGTAAATAGTTTATTCTAATGAAGTATCCAGTTGTAAATTAGTGGGTCTTTACGTAGCGCAGGCACAGACGGACACAAACCTGCGGCTGTAGTCGGAGCGCCTGAATAATTTCACGCTGTATCCCGCACACGCGGCAGGGAAGGCAGAGAGAGCTTGAGAATCTTATGAAGACACTTTTTAAGACAGTGCGTGTTAAATGACGTTACTTAACCCCGCGCTTTATCTCATTACCGAAGCGAAGATGAGAAAATATTATTTTTTTAATTTCCTCTTGCGATTGAACCCGCAGACTGTAGCATCCACTGTCACACGTGTGACCTTGTACCTCTACGTACTGCGTTCAAGTATCATTAAAAGTAGATTTCCCGCAAATTATGATAAGATATGATATTTGTTATCGTTTTAATTTCCGAAAGTAATCGCTCTATCTGTAGTGTTCATAAAATGTTGCTAGTGTTGTAATTAGTGTTTACAACACTAGTGATAAGACCACCCATCAAAGCACGGCGTTGAGTTCCGCTACTCAACACGTAATGCCTTAATTTGACGGAAAGTGGAACGGAATTGATTTATTTAATAAACGGAGTGTCTTTACACTACGTAGTCAGGTTTGCTTTGGCTACTCTGCTCAGTGTGGGATACAGCATCACGCTAAGAAAATGCGATAAGCGTAAACGTTCGTTTCTGAAGTAAATGTAGGAAAACATCTATGAATAATAAATACTTTTTGCCGTGTGATTCCGGCTTAGAATAGGATCACCCTGGTACTGATGGTGTCGTAAGAGGCGACTAAAGTGCGTGTGGTAGAGTCACGTTGCCAGCAATGGCAACACGCATGGGCAGACTCGACCGGATTATTACCACCCCCGGCATTTAAGACCGGCGTTAAGTAGTGGCTTTGGCCACTGCGTTTCGCATTAGGTAATGCCGGGCCCCGGTGCCCATCAACCTTAAAGGACAGCAACGCTCCTGTAGCTCCTCTGGAGTTGCCCGGGGCCGTGGGCGTCGGTGATCACTTACCATCAGGTGACCCGTACGCTCGTTTGCCGTCTTTTCCATAAAAAAAAATACTCCCCACTTGCCCATTTTAAAAAAAACAGCGTTCTACGCCGCGTAGTTCCATCTGTACATTGTCCGAGACAAAAATGGAAAAGTCTTACATGTAACAACGTACATTACGATTGAAAATAATTAAAGACTTACCATTTCATATCATCAGTTTCTTCTTTCGTTTCTTTAATGAATATCTGTAAATAAAAAAAGTATTTTTTTATCGTTCGTATCGTTTCTCTACATAATATAGGAAACATTTATATATATATATATATATATATATATATATATATATATATATATATATATATATATATATATATATATATATATATATATATATATATATATATATATATATATATATATATATATATATATATATCTATATATATATATATATATATATATATATATATATATATATATATATATATATATATATATATATATATATATATATATATATATATATATATATATATATATATATATATATATACACGCACGTTAATTTGTAATTTGCCATACTTATCAAGAACCGAAGACAATACTGTTCGATGCGAGCCGGAACTTTTACTTAATTTTTATTTTAATAATCTTTTATGTTGACTCGTCATATACAGTTACTCTGTCTGCCCTATTTCTAGTAATAGCAATAATAGTACCATCGAGCTGGTCTGATGCTGAAGCCAGGACCTGAGCAGTGGAACTCCTTGTAGGCTACTAGTTAAGCGAGATAAGGCCCATTTAATTTATAACTTAGCACATTCTATAACTCTTGTAGTACTTGATGTAAAAAAGTGGACTTTTGGATTTTTTTAAATTACACATAATACACTTCTGCAGATGCCTCGCTTTCTATCGAGACATTGTATGTTGAGTTGCGAAACTCAGCGCCGCGCTTTGCCTTGTTACTAGATCGAAGAAAATTTGAAATATTTTACCTCTTCGATTGGGGATCAAACCTAAAACCAGTTGTTTACAATCACGAGATTCGTGCCCTGCGCCACATTGGACCTCATTTTAATAATCAAAATTTAAAATTGTCATTTTTTTTTTAATAATAAAAAGTTACTTTATAAAATACTTCACACTGTACCCCGCATACAGCAAAGTAAGCAGGAGGAACCGTGTAGTGTTAAATCGCAAAAAAAATAAAATTACATTTCGAATGGCGGAACTCAACGCCGCGTTTTGTCTTCACACCTAATAATCCATTACTCAGTGGGAGCTACCCCACAACCATGTCGTATATTGTCACTACCTCCCTAAGGCCTCACGTAAATATATACAGTATATTTATCTATATATGTATGTATATATAAAAACAAAAATAGGCAAAAACACGCCGCCCTGTTGGGAAAAATAAAAAAAAGGTAACATCTTCCATCTCTTTCTAACACATGGGGGTGTCCCTTTCACATCGTCTATCCATTTAAACGTTACAACCTATTGGATACAATGTGTATGTGTGTATGTGTGTGTGTGTGTTTTTTTTTCTATTTTTGTTTGGGGTAATGTAGGGATGTCGCTTGATTGTAATTTTGTGTTCTTTTTGTTTGTTTTTTTTTAACTTTCTTTAAACATTTTAATTCGATAATCTTTTTATATTGACAATGATTCAATCTGAGGATCTGTCGTGGTCATGTGGCACGTGTCAGGGGTAAAAGTGAAAAATGTTGGGTTCGATACCCACTCGATGGAATGAAATATTTAATATTCGCTCTTATTCGCTGTCGTAACATGGCAAAGCAGGAGTTGAGGTTCGCTTCCCAACACGCAATGCCCTGAAATTGGACGGTGAGCGGAGAACAGAAGAGTCTAAATGAGAACAGAGTGTCTTAGCACTAGATTCTTAAGTAACTCCGGCTGGGGGCCAAAAAACATCTCAATCAATCTCAATGTTTGAAAAATAAAATTTGAATTCAAATTATTTCGCAATGACTTTGGTTTTCAAAATGATAATTTCATAGAAACATGTATCTAATTAATTAAAATGTGTTAATAATAATAGGCGTATACTATTAGGCGGCGTAGAACACTGAAATTTGGCAAATATTATTTTTTGAAAGTAAAAGAATATAAAAAGATTAATTTTTAAAATCTTACAATTACAAAAATTAACAGGGCTTAACTTTTTTATACCTAATGAAAAAAAAAGTAATATTGTGCGACCAGACTTAACTATTAAAATTTATTTAAATATAAAAAGTACCCAATGTAAAAAAAAGATATCACGTTTATTTAATAATTTTTTATTTTGATTATTTTCTTAGCCTTTTATTAGGTTGAACTTTAAGGTATAAAACAATATAATAAAAAAAAAGTCCAAACACTTCTAATTGCATAATTGATCATGAAACTTGGCAATTATATGAATATTATATGACAATACAATATGATGTTACCATCGAGCTGGTCTGATGATGGAAGTGGATCTGCTGATCGAACTTTAGACATCTTACTAGTATACATATATATACACTGTGTATTTAACTTTACTGTAATTTATTTCAAATATAAACAAGTGAAATATTTTACAAGAAGTGACAGCCCTATCACAGAGGGTTCAGCATTTGATTAATATTATTTCTCCCATACTCTATGTATTGAACTTAATTAATGACTTTTCTTAGCCTGTAGATTACATAAAGTTAAATTTCCATAAAAAATATTGTTAAACAACCACAGCCTTTGCTTAGGCATTTAACCAAAAGCATCACTCCCCTCCCTGCCCTCCCTCTGGTCACTCTGACCCTGGTTTCCTCTGGCCATGCTGACGTATGCGGGATATAACGTGAAGCAACAGCATTACAAATTGCAAATTTTTATTTAATAGTAAAAAAAAATACATAAAATCGGTCTGTACGTGTCAAGTTATGTATGACGTCACAGCCACATGTCACGTGACGTCACACGGCCTTGCATTGCATTCTGCACGATCGAAAATATTTTAATCTGAATTATTTTAAATATCTGCGTATTTATAACTCCGTCGTGATTCAGAGGCACAAGCGTGCGACTGTAATACGACGGGCTGTGGGTTCAATTACACTCAACGTCTCTATGCAACTAGGTAATACACGGCGTTGAGTTCCGCCACACAACATGCAAATCTTCCTAAATTCGCCGAAACGTGAGGAACGAAAGTATTTCGAAAAGTTTCCAAGGGCCCCCAACTGCCCTGCTATGTGCGGCCACCAGCGTAAAAATGTATGTGTACGTGAAATAAAACTTAGTACCGATTTTCACGAAAATTGAGCTGATAGAGAAGTATAGAACTTGGCATTGCTATAATTTATATATAAAAGAAGTACATAATGATAATTTTTTATTAGAATCAAACGACACTCGCGGCTTCGCCAGCTGGAACTACAATTACATATATTTCCAAATCTGAAATACTTTAGTGTTTAATAAAATGATCAATTTATAGACAATTTCTGTCTGTACATTGAAAACTAAAGTTATAGCCAGTTAATTTAATAAGAGAGTTATTTTGTGGCAACTTTGTTTAACAAAACCTTCATATTGATGTCAAGATGACGTTTGCCAAAAAATAAATGTCAAAACTGCATTGAATCAGCCAAGCTGTTTCTGAGGTTATCCTGCACTGACGCGTACAAACAGCCAAAAATTCAATAAAATTTTCTATTATATATTCATGTACATGTGACATGCATCACAAAAAAATATATTACCTACTTATATCAATTATGAGGCCTGTCGTGACGCAGCGGCACAAGCGTGTGAATGTGACCGACAGGTTGTGGGTTCGATCCCCAGTCGAGGAAATGAAATATTTAATATTTTCAATTTATATATTTAATGTTTCATTTCTTCGCTCCGGTAATAAGGCAAAGCTTCGCAACTAAATTATACATGTAAAATATATAAAATTATAGAAATACTTTTCGCACACGCTACAATGCATTTGACAATATGTGACATTATTTCAAGTGCGTCACTTGCTATGGCAACGCGTTTTGTACGCATCAATTGGTTCGCTATTCATTTAAGAAGTTATTTCTTGCTATGTTTTTTAACACTGATCACTCATTTATTTTCACCTAATCATTTCATTTTTTTTCAAGTTTCTGTTTCTTATGTCCTTAGCTTCACGCTGTATCCCGCACATGGCAGGGTAGGCAGAGGGAACTTGGGAACCTAGTGTTTAGACACTCCGTTCCACTTCCGTTCCCCACTTTCCGCCAAATTGGAGGCACACGTGTTGAGTGGCGAAACTCAACGCCGCGTTTTGCCTTGTACCAGAGCGAAGAAATGAAATATTAAATATTTAAAATATAAAATATTTCATTTCCTCGAGTGGGGATCGAACCCAGAACCTGTTACAGTCACACGCTTGTGCCGCTGCGCCACGACAGGCCTGTTTCTTATGTATTTTAATACAATAAATAATATTATATTTGGCTTGCCTTGTTAGTAAGTAAGTGGGCTTGCAAGCTCAATTTGGATCACGCACCAGTGTACGATTAACCTGAAATTTATATTACTACTTCAGTTCTGATGACATTTAATCAATTAGCAATACAAAATGGCTGACACAACAAGATGGCGGCGGATTTTTGAACAATTCACTTAAAAAAGAGTTTAATTTGTAAAATTCAATAGACAATGACAAATAATATTTAAATCCAGAAACAAATTAATGGATAATTAGTATTATATACCTATTTGATATATCATCGTGTCTACAACATAGAGCGGCGTTGAGTTTCGCTATAAAGGTAATAAGTTTTGATGAATGAAGTGGTAATTTTGTACAACTTCTAACACTAGGGTCCCAGTACCAGACTCCTTTTGCCTACTGAATGAAAATAAATGCATGAAATAAGGCAATTCAGTACAATTAATTATTTTCCTTTCCTTACTCTGGTAATTAAACAAAACGCGGCGTTGAGTTCCGCCACTGAACAAAGTCTCAAAAGTTCGGCAGTACGAGAAAAACGAGATACGAAGTAGAGCTACAAAAAATACAGCCAATTATAACACAAAAAACCACCGACAAACGGACAAAGTTAATATTTTATAGATATATAATAGTTAATATTTAATAAATTATATTAATTAATTAGCATATCTCCAGATCTTGTACTAATGAAGCGATCTAACGACATCTGATAAGAAAGCAAGTAGCGTCTACAGACGTCTATATTACTTTTAATTGGTTTTTACTGTTAATTATGACTCTACGTGAGCCGCGGAGCCTGAATGGAGGCCGAGAGTTCATTTCAAAAACGCGGAAACGTTTACATTTATATAAATATAAATTAGAAAAGAAAAATATTAATTTTATGAACGTATATAAATTTGAACGTAGCGATACGAACCCGCGCCCCTTGGAAACCGTCCAAGCGCTCTGAACTTGACCAACTAAGCCCTACGTTCTCATCAAGCTACGTCATAATTCTTATACGCTTGTTAGAACTTATTTATGTTGTAAGTATCTCTGTAGGGACAGTTTTTTCCAAATCTCTGCTACACAAAGTTAATTCTTTATAATTATTGTTTATATTTATATAAATATAACGTACAATATGTGTATTTTTTTATATAAATATAGAGATTTGTCGGCTTCGCCCGCTTTAATTACACTATTTTACATTTACTTTATCACTTTTAAGACAATATCTTCTAGAAATTAAAAACTAAAATGTTATTTAAAAGAATATCTAATAATATTGAAACTATTTTGTCGACCATAATATTTTTGATTGAACTACTTTTTTATTTTTTAACCGACTTATATGAAACAAAGATGAGATTAGCGCTTACATACAGACGACAATTTTTAAAAATAATAAACGTCCCCTATAACATATTATTTAATATATCTTCCACGTACAGACAGTGATCAGTTAAAGATTTATTATAAGTATACATAGCCGAAACTAAAAATAAACTTTGGGAATTGTTAAAATCTTCGGTTATACGTATGTTCATAGTTTTTAAACACTTTTTTGTTTCTCCTGAACTTATTTTATAAGCTGTTAGCAGATATACTCTCTTAGCAGATTATTTTATAGTTTTCAGCGTTCTACGCCGCGTATTACCGGCTGTGTAGTATCTATACATCAGTTGACTGATTAATAAACAATTCACTATATTAATTAATATCGAAGAGTCTCGGGAGTTTGGAAATAGAAATGTATATACAATTTAAGTTATAATTAGTCATTTTAAAATACATTTTTTTAGTCTTACGTTGTACCCCGCATATAGTGGGGTAAGCCAAGGGAACCTAATAATAATAATAGTACTTTATTGGACAAATAAAGACAGAAAAAAAATACAGATATATAATATCTACAAATATGACAGAAGAAGTAGATGTGCAATGGCGGCCTTATCACTAAAAGCGATCTCTTACAGGCAATCATATGGAGAAAGGATACATAATGAGAATGCAGAGAGGTGCAAGAGGTCCAATTTTGAACATTACGTGGTGAGTGGCGGAACTCAACATAGCAAATACGATATTAGGAATAAGATTTTAAAATGTTACATATAACTTGAATGAAGATAAATGCTCTCTCATTTACTGGATGTTCTATTGGCATGGCTATAAAAGAATGGTTGTTTTTTTAATGTAAAAATATAATAAGCAATGTAATAAAGTAAGAGTGAGTAGATAGAGAGGCAAGGAGAAGAGTCACGGAGAAGGTCCAAGGGGAACTTCAGTTGACTTTCGAGACATAAAAAAAAATAAAATAAAAATTATTTATTAACATAACGGCATTCAATTTTGATATATATAATGGTACCCACACTAGGTATTCCTGTATCGTGGGTTCCAAATTACAGTTTAACAACTTACAACTACTGTTGACACTCATTTTACAAATAGCTTTATTACATAATTAATATAAGAAAAAACAAAAAGAAACAAAGAACATTTAAAGGGTATTTTTAAGAACAATTACAGAAATAATATGATAGGTATCATTGTTTTGTTAACATAAGGTTTTCAGTTAAATCATAATTTAAAGAAGCAAGCCAGGAAACAATTTTTAATTTGGCTTTTTTAATTGAGTCATGTTTTATATCGCAAATATTGGCAACTTTGTTATAAAGGAATAATTCTATGTAAGGACTAAAACGTCTAGCAAAAAAGGATTTAATACTTGGCAAAGGGATGTTAAAATTTCGACGTTTGATTAGAACTTTATAGTCTTCAGAAGATATAACCGTACGGTGAGCTTTAAGTGCAATTTTCAGAATAAATAGTTGACGCACGCTAAGAACATTACAATCTTCATAAAGCTTGGAAGTTGGATATAAGAAAGGCTTCTTTAACATTACCTTAAGAACAGACCTTTGAGCTCGTTCAAGCTGGAGTAAAAGGGATTTTGTGGCCCTACCCCAGGAGTTTATTTAGTAGACTATTATTGATTGACAAAGAGCAAAGTATACATTATATAAGATTTTGAGTGAAGCTGATGATCTTAGTAATTTCATAATGTTGGTAATTTTACGCACACGACTTGAGAGTGTTTGTATATGGATCTTAAAATTCAAATTTTGATCTATAATGATTCCCAAATATTTTGTGGAATGTGCTTTCGTAAGCACTGAACAGTTGCACTGACTTTGTTCATGACATGTATGTAGTTTAAGTTGAAACGTCTGAGCGGGAGCGGAACTTATGGTTTTATGAAAACAAATGTATTGAGTTTTTGATATGTTAAGTGTGAGGAGATTATTAGACAGCCATGTTGATATTTTACGAGTACCTTCTTCAGCTTTTTTAAATACATCGTGCCATGTGGAATCTTCATATATAATGGCCATATCATCTACATAACAGACTATCTCACCATCAACATTATCGTGTATATCATTAATGTACATATTAAACAGGGTAGGTCCCAGAATGCTTCCCTGTGGAACACCAAAGTTGACTTTTTCCATATCACTTTTGTATTTGTCTAGTCTAGTGCAATGCATTCTATTTGTTAGGTAACTATGAAACCATTCGAGTGCCACTCCACGTATGCCAAATTGGGTATTAAGTTTTTCTAGCAATATTGGAATCGATACAGTGTCAAAAGCTTTGGACAAATCTAGAAAAACAGCAATGCTGGTTTTTTGATTATCCAAAGAAGCGGCTATTACCGAGGTTAACTGAGATACTGCATCTTCTGTGGATTTGCATCTTCTAAAGCCATATTGCTTCGAAGAGATCAAGTTGTTGTCCTCGACATATTTTGTAATTCTTCGGCTTACAATTTTCTCAAGTAGCTTAGAGAACGCAGTTAGCAAAGAAATCGGACGATAATTCTGCGGACAATCTTTCGTCCCAGATTTGTATATTGGTTTGACACAAGCCATTTTCCAATTATCAGGAAATGTTCCAGTCAATAGACTTTGATTGAATATTGTGGTCAGAGGTACAACAATGAAATCCTTAATTTCCTTAAGTAAGAAATTGTTAAGGTCGTCAATACCTGGTGCTTTGTCGTTTTGTAGAGATGTTATAAGAGACTGTACTTCGTATTGGTCAGTGGGCGTCATAAAGAAAGAATTTGACTTGATATGCTTGGGATAGATTTTCTTTGTTAACTTCTTCTCATCGGTATTTTGTACTTGTAATATTCTGTTTGCCATAGACTGACCTATTGTTGAAAAGTATTTATTACATTTATCTAGTGAGTCTTTAGCATCAATGGTACCTTCGATCTCTAATAGTTCACAGGATTCTAGGTTATTTCTAGGAAAATGACAGATATTCTTAACAATTTTCCACATTTTTTTGGGATTATTAGCACAAAGTGATAAATTATAGTTATCATATTTTGACTTAAGTTTGCGCAATAGGTCATTACAAAAATTACGATAGCGAGTATAAATGATTCGTTTCAATGTGTCATTCGGGTGTTTTCGTGACTGCATGTGCAGCCTGTCTCGATGTCGCATGCACCGAATTAGTCCAGGCGTAATCTATGGCTTTATAATACGTTATCTGCGTTTTTGCCAAATATACATCGTGTGTTTGCTAATAATTTGACCCAGCAGAGAAGTGAAGCTATTAAGAGTATTATTCACGTCATTTGCATCAAATATTTCAGCCCAGTTGACATCACTTAGATTTTTCTTAATTTTAGGTACGTCATGTTTAATTTTAACTTGGCTTTAAGGTTTACAGCATGGCATGTTTAATGACAGTCCAAGTATAACTACGTCATGATCCGTTATATCACTACTACAAATTACACCAATGGTTCCCTTTATTTTATTGACAAAGATATGGTCAAGGCAAGCATTCATTCATGTTGGTTTGGTGAGTGCCAGAAATAGTCCATGTTCAGCTGTAAGACATAAGTATTCAATGATTTGATTACTTGTCGAGTCTAGGAGATTAATATTTAGGTCACCGATCATTATTAATGTTTTATTAGATTCTGACATATTTTTCAGTATTGTATTCAAAGAATACAAAAAATTACTTGTTTTTCTGAATGATGGTGGGCGATATATAGCCAAAATTATAATTTTTTCAGATATTTGTATCAGTAAGCCGTCTGCATCATCAAGTTTCGCTCGGAGACTACATGATTCCAGATGTCTTTAGCGTAAACTACGATTTGCTGTTTTGGTTTATTCTTTTTTGAGTATAACTGGTTGTATAAGAATGCAGCTGAGGAATTATAGACAAATCATTAAGCCAGCATTCTGTTAAAATAATTACGTCAAAACAACGGTTGAAGCCCTTTAATGTTGTTTAAAACGTATCAAAGTTCTTATTCAGGCTTCTAATGTTAAGGCTAAGAATACTAAGATTATAATCTTGCGTTAAAAGATTATTGCAGTGCTCAGGTTTCTTTATAACGTGGCAGTTTATGCTTAATGTATCTAACTCATCATTATTGAGTAAACTATCGCCTGTTAGTGTAGGTTATTACATAGATGATTTTAATAATAACAAATGAGATTATTAAGTTAATCCTAAAATTTGGACTGCCACATAAATATTTACTTATTTTATAATAGAACAGAGATAGATAACGACAAATTTGCTTAACAAAATAATGGTTTGATTGTGTGAAGAATGAGCACATAAGCCACGACTTTTTAACTGTGTACAAAGTATTTAGTAATGTATTATTAACTATAAGATTATAATATAAACCTTTAAATGCAAGTGTGAGTGTTAGTTTAACATTAATATTACATAAAATTATAACTGAAGTTAAGTTTATATAATATAATAAAGGTGATAAGCAATTAGCTCGACGACATTGGGAAAATTTCAGCAAGATCGTCACAATTACGAACGGAGCGAGCTGGCTTGCCTTCATGTTGTCTAATAAATATGGTGCCTTGTGAGCACCAACAATGATGGAATCCCCTTTCTTTAGTTTTCTTACGAGCTTCACGAAAAAGGTCTCGATTAGCTTTGGTCAGACGTTCATTGTAAAACACTTTTTGCGATTCTCCCGGTAGATCAAGATCAGCGCTCATTATGTTCCGTCGTGTCTTTGCTGCTTTGATTATTTCATCTCGTTTGGATCTTCGTAAAAAACGAACAACTATCGGCCTATGAAATCTTCTGCCATGTATGGCAGACGAAGGTTGACCTCGAGGACCTACACGCGCCACCCAATCAATGTCGTTACCATCAGGCTCCACTCCTACCTTTCGAATTGCTAACAAAACTATATGAAGGAGATTTTCGTTGTTTGCCTCAGGTATACCAGACAATTCAAGTTCATTGCGCAGATGGTTTTGACTCTGAGTATTTAATTCTTGTTGTAAGCCTTTTACTGTGTTTTTTAATGTCTCCGTTTTCTTTTCCCGATCTTCTAGACATTTAATACGATTTTCATTGCTAGCAATCGCTGACCCCAGTTCATCAAGGCGTTTCTCGCAGCTGCGGAGTGACGTTATCGCGTCTTAAAGATGCTTTTTTAGGGAATAAATTTCTTGCGTTAATAGACGAACTTCGTTGGTCAACTCTTTTACCTCCGCACTACTTGCAGAAGATGTACATGCTACATCAGTCTTCTTACGAAGAGTAACGTTATCTTCCGATGGTCTAACGGGCGTAGCACTATTATCTCCACCCCTTTTTTGTGACGCACAACAATCAGGGCATTTCCAAATGCTCTTTTTTTCGTTAGTGAAACCGGATATATTTATGCATAATGAGCAAAAATATTTTTCACAAGCCGAACATTTAATTTTATTTAATTCCTTGGTGTTCTTGAAACATCCGTTGCACTTCATGTTGTTAAAAGTTGATGGTTTAATCGTATGTCTCTCAGAGTAAAGCGGTGGGAAGTGACAGCACCGTACTATTAATCTTTGATAAAAGACCTCACGTATTGACTAATGATTCATACATGCACCGCTTCACGGGAATATAGCACTTGCACCACACACGGAACCGCGATTATCGTATGCACTGGACACTATGCACTAGTACAAAGACGTCAGCCAATTCATATTTAACAATTATTGTTTATCACTAAAGCTTTCTTTATATGGAGGTTTCTATTAATAAATAGTTTTAATAACACTTTTTACACACTTTTACTAACTTTTCTGGTTAATTACTACTTAAAGTACGATGGAAACTTTAAATTTAGTTGGGAGCTATGACCGTTAACTTTTACCAGTTTGACCGAGCGTCAAAGAATCCATGGCTATCTAGACACCGCCGTGCTTGGTTCTCCGTTCTCTCTGGCAATACCAATCATCATCAATGTTATAACTTTTTGTTTGTGTAAAATAACTTAATTCAGCTACAATTTTTTTTAATATTTTTTGCGGTTAGCTCTATTGGCACATAGCATCACCGGGTTATGTCACCTCTTTATGGTGACACTGCCAAGGTCAGACAAGAGAGAAGAGTAGTCCTCTTATAGGGTAACCAGGAGATGCACTGACGACACTATAGGGCTTAGTATCGTTTACATTAGTCATCTGGACAGTCTTTGGTCGCTCCAGACAGGTAAGTTAGTGGGTGTGACTCTGTTTACAGAGAGTGGAGAGCTTAAAATAACAATGAGAACGGCAACAAACGGGATATTTCCTTTCTGAATTTCAGGTCCAAGGAAACTACCGGGAGACCGTCAATGATATATGCTCAGCTCAGCTCAGCTCAGCTCAGCTTATCCCGCACATGGCAGGGAATCTAGTGTTAAGACACTCCGTTCCACTTCCGTTTTTTTTTATGGAAAAGACGGCAAACGAGCGTACAGGTCACCTGATGGTAAGTGATCACCATCGCCCACGGCCCCGAGTAACTCCAGATGAGCTACAGGAGCGTTGCCGTCCTTTAAGGTGGAAGGGCACCGGGGCCCGGCATTACCTATTGCGAAACGCAGTGGCCAAAGCCACTACTTAACGCCGGTCTTAAATGCCGGGGGTGGTAACAATCCGGTCGAGTCTGCCCATGCTTGTTCATCAGTACCAGGGTGATCCTATTCTAAGCCGGGATCACACGGCCGAAAACTCCGTTCCCCACTTTTTGCCGAATTTGAGACATTGCGTCTTGAATGGCGGAACTCAACGCCGCGTTTTGCCTTGTACCAGAGCGAAGAAATGAAAACATTAAATATTTAAATTGAAAATTATAAATATTTCAATATTTTCTTTTTTAATGATATATGTACGTATATATATGTATATATGTATGTATGTCATGCATGTACGTTACAACTGTCGTACAAACCGTTGAACGTGTACAAGTTATATAAAAACACAAGTCAACGAAATATATTGCATGATTTGTCTGAGATAAGATAATTTTATTTAAATTACGTAATACTAGCGATGTGAATGCGACAAACACAAACAATACAAAATGTTTACATAAATAGTTGCAGTAAATCAATTCAAGTTTAAATATATTAATTCCAAATAAGAAGTTACATACTTTACTCAACTCCGCGTTTTGCCTTGTACCAGAGCGAAAAAATGAAAAGATTAAATATTAAAAATGTAAATATTAAATGTTTCATTTCCTCGAGTGTGTATCGAACCCTCAACCTGTCGGTTACAGTCACACGCTTGTGGCGCTGCACCACTTTAATTATATAAAATTTATATTTATTTATCTGTAGTTAAGTAGGTAAGTATTCGTAAACTGACAAGCGTTAAGCATTCTCATGGCAAATGTAGATACTAGACGATGAATCATTACAAATTGTTTGGTTTTCAGAATTATTAAACATATTAAAAAAAACTATGCAGTCATAGCTAAGAGGCATGTCGTGGTGGAGTATAAGCGTGTGTATGTACAAGTTGCAGGTTGTGGGTTCGATCCCAACTCGAGGATATGATAAATTTAATATTATCATTTCTTCACTGTGCACGGTCTCGGTAACACGAGGCAGAGCGCGTTGTTGAGTTCCGCGACTCTACACGCAATGTCTTAAATTCAGCAAGCGAAAGTAGGGTACGGAAGACAGTGTAGAAGGAAGTCTGTGAAGGGAGACATTAAATTTTCAAGTTGGTAGGGGCAAAAGCGTGAAGGTAAAAAAAAATAAGAAACCGTGTCTGACCCAAATATGACAATCGTATCATTATGAAACTGTCCATCTACACGTAGTATAGGTGACAATATAATAATATGGTATTACCGAGCTGGTCTGATGATGGAGGACAGGACCAGGACTTGAATAATGAGCTGGTCTGATGATGGAGCCAGGACTTGAATAATGGAACTCTTCAGATGTTAGTGGTACACTCGAGTTTAGACTCATTTAACTTATAACTCTTACCATATTCTATACATGTACAATTTAAAAATATATTAAAAAAATGATATCTACTTTTTTAATGTTTTTCATATTTTTGCTTTAATTTTCTTTATATAAATAAAAAAAAATATTAGTATACTTTCAATTACTTCATTATTATACGTAACATGTTTTTTTTTTAAGCTATAATATATATTTTTTAAATTGGAAGTAAGAAAAAACATTTATTAGATAATAGAAAATGTAAAACAATTCCAACCTACATTTTTGAAACAAAACACTTCAGCTCAAACTCAACGCATACCAAAAAAAGCTCAAAGCTTAAAATCAACTCAAAAAGCTCCAAACTCAACTTAACGCTGGCAAGAAAGGGACCGACTAGAAACTTAAGGGCCGGTGGTAGGGCGCCTGCGCGTGCGCAGCCGATTGGCCCACACTGCGCATCCTGCGCACTCCTAGATCAATTTCTATTGGTCTATTTTTTTTATTCACCATTGGTTCATTTTTTAAGCTGCAGCTACAACGAATGGTTAACGGCTTTTTTTTGTATTTGCCTTTTTTTCTGTTGTGTGGTCGACCCTGCGTCTATGACTTTATGGACTTCTATTTACATATGATATGTATGTATGTATTAGTTATATTTCTCGTAAACTCCACTCAGTTTTAGTTTTGGATGGTATATTATGTATCTCATTTGGTGCAACAGTGACATTGTTGCCTTTTTTTTTTCGAAAATCAAGATAATTATGTTGATTTCTGTCTAAAAACTTTTTACAAACTTGTTTATGTCTCATTTAATATTAAAAAAAATGTTCAAATGTTATCGTGGGAACTACGACGTTCCCTTTGAGTATTTAATTATTGTAAATATTTTTTTCTAAAATTCTCAAAATTCTGAAACTTTAAGAGATTTAAACTAAAAAAATAACAACGTTGTTATTCCCAGATTTTTTTTCTTTTCCCTTGTGCGTGGGAAACGGAGTGTCTCAACACTACGTCCTTAGATAAAAAAGTTGCCTATGAAACAAACACTTGTACGCCCTCACTTGACTTCATTTTATTTAAAATAAACATAATTAACTAATGTAGGTTGAGTGTGGTTGAGATCATATTGTGAAATATCAATTTACTTTTGCGATAATCGAAATAAAGTAGGATAAAGTAATATTTTTTTTTATTATTACCACACTGTATCCCGCATATAGCAAAGTAGGCGGAGGGAACTTGGGAACCTAGTGTTAAGACACTCCGTTCCACTTCCGTTTACCACTTTCCGCCGAATTTGAGGCATAGCGTGTTGTGGCCTGTCGTGGCGCAGCGGCACAAGAGTGTGACTGTAACCGACAGGTTCTGGGTTCGATCCCCAGTCGAGGAAATGAAATATTTAATATTTTCAATTTAAATATTTAATGTTTCATTTCTTCGCTCTGGTAATAGGGCAAAGCGTGGCGTTGAGTTCCGCCACTCAACACGCAATGCCTCAAATTCGGCGGAAAGTGGGGAACGGAAGTGGAACGGAGTGTCTTAACACTAGGTTTCACTTTCGTTCCCTCTGCCTACCCTGCCTAGTGCGGGATACAGCGTGAAGCTGAGAGAGAGAGAGAGAAGCGTGTTGAGTGGCGGAACTCGACGTCGAATAGATTCATATTATAGAAATGAGGACTTCTTAAGATTCATTATATGAAAGACGACCAGATTTACCACAAGACAGTGTTTACAATGCGACCTAGTTATGTGTGACTCAGTGTACATCGAGTATTTATAATATTATTTATATATACCTATATAAAATTGAGGCCTGTCACAGCGGCACAAGCGTGTGACTGCAACCGACAGGTTCTGGGTTCGATCCCCAGTCGAGGAAGTGAAATATTTAATATATTTAATATATAAATATTTAATATTTTATTTCTTCGCTCTGGTAACAAGGCAAAGCGCTGCGTTGAGTTCCGCCACTCAACACGCAATGGCCTACCCTGCCGTATACAGAATTCTTATTTAACCACTTCCGTTTCCCACAATTCTCCGAATTAAAGGTATTGACTTTAGAGCAGTGGTTTTTGACGCCGTGTTTTGCCTCGTCACGTGTGCTATGCTCCACTACAGTCCTCAGTTTCTTATATTTTCAAGTTATTTAAAAAATATATATAAACTGCCTATTATTATTATTATTATATTTTGCCTCAAATTTGGCGGAAAGTGGGGAACGGAAGTGGAATGGAGTGTCTTAACACTAGGTTCCTAAGTTCCCTCTGCCTACCCTGCCGTGCACGGGATACAGCGTGAAGCTGAGTAATAAACTGCCTATTTTTATGTAATTTCACGCGCATCAGCCTTGTTTTTCAGACTCTAGACATTGCATATTGAATTGCGGCGTTGAGTTCCGCCACAATACACAATAACTCTACTGTCTACACAGCGAGAGACCTCTCATTGTTCAAGTCATTGCATTTTGAGTGGCGGAACTCAACGCCGCGCTCTGGTTCTCTAAAAGATGAAAACGAAAACAATATCATATATTATAATTGACTATATATAGCCAGTGATTGCACTTTGCAAGCGCTATCGCGGTGCATCGACCTTTGACATCTGAATATAAATACATTATTATATAGTATACGTGTATCACGTTTTAATATTGTTTTACATGAACGCTCTCGTTTCGCTCAGGGATTTAATATCAATTTTTTTTATGTACAAAACACGGCAAACGAACGTACGGGTCACCTGGTGGTAAGTGATCACCGTCGCCCACGGCTCCGTGTAACACCAGAGGAGCTACAGGAGGGCTGCCGGTCTATAAGGTGGATGGACACCGGGGCCCGGCATTACCTAATGCGAAACGCGAGGAGCTACAGGAGGGCTGCCGGTCTATAAGGTGGATGGACACCGGGGCCCGGCATTACCTAATGCGAAACGCAGTGGCCAAAGCCACTACTTAACGCCGGATTTAACAATGAAGTACTGAATAGTTAAATTTAATATAATTTAATAGAGTTTAGAGGCCTGTTGTGGTTCAGAGGCACAAGGGTGTGGCTGTAAACGCGACATGTCACAGGATCGATAACCACTTGAGGAAGAGAATTATTTTTTTTTTTTTTTTATACACCGTTCTCTCTTAATCATAGAAAAAAATTGTAACAATATGTAATTTTGTAAATAAATAAATATTATTTTTATTGTTATTATTTGTTCGCTCTGGTAACAAGGTTAAGAGCGGTGTTAAAGTCCGATACCTAATACGCAATGCCTTGAAATTGGCCGGCAGTGGGAAACGGAACGGAGTGTATGTACACTAGGTTACCAAGGTTCCTCTGAAACCAACAAACATGAATAAGACATAAAATAAAAAATGTCGTGTTTTCCATTTTCCATTTTAATCCAGCCTGTTTTCTGTGCGTGTTAAAGCGTGAAGTTAAAAAAACACAATCGTGTTTTGGAAACAATTAATAATTATTATATTTTTCATAGAGAATGAGTTATAGAACAAAAGACGGTGTTAAATTCCGCCAGCTGACACACAGTGTCTTAAATTTGGTTGAAAAGTGTTAATGTTTCTCTGAGTTTTTCCCAATCATAGAAGAAAAACATTACTTCCTACTGATGATAATTATCTGTAGGAAGCAATTTTTTCTTATTTTTTTTTTATTTTCTTTACAAGTTAAGTAAATCTGCTTAAGTATTTATTTATATTTATTATAAATCTCTACAAAAAATTAAATTAATTTAAATTATATATAAATTTATTGAATAAATATACTTCAGTAGATATATTTAATTTTTATTTCAGCTTCACACTGAATCCCGCACAAGGTAGAGAAGGCAGAAGGGGACTTGGGAATCTAGTTTTCCTCCTGTCCTCTCTTTTAGGCGTTACATGTTGGGTGGCGAAACTCAACGCCGAGCTATATTTAATAACCAAAGCGAAGAAATAAAAATAATTGGTACCCCCAATTGAGAATTCAACGAAAAACCACCGTATTTAGAGACAGGAAGCGACATCTAACATATTTATTATATATAGAGAGTACTAAAGGAATTACTTCAGACGTTATTGCGTGATGTACAGTGAACTAGTACTAACAGGTACACAATCAGCAGGACAGATTAATTTCAACAGTGTTTAATAGAGTTTCGTAAATCATTATCGGATCTGCTCGAGGGAACTTTCTACGTAATTAATTAGAAGTGGATACTATTGTAGAGTGGTTATATATATATATATATATATATATATATATATATATATATATATATATATATATATATATATATATATATATATATATATATATATATATATATATTATAAAGGAGGAGACAAAGTTCCGCTTATATGGTGGAATATGGTGGAAAGCGACGTACAGAATCTCTTCACATTAGGTTAGTTATCGAAAAGATAGGCTTTTAAAAAATACACCGTATACATAATATCATATATATATATATGTATATATAACAACATATTATTGACTTTTGCCCTTTAATTTTCCTTCCCTTTCTTCACACTATATCCGGCAAAGTAAGCAGAAGGAACTTGGGAACCTTGTTAATCTAGTGTTAGGACACTCTGTTCCCGTAAAGACACTTCCTTTTCCCATTTTCTGCCAAATTTGAAGCATTGCGTGTTGAGTGGAGCAACTCAACGCCGCAGTAATTATCCTTCATAATTATAAAGTAATGAGAAGAAATCTTTTAAAAAACAAGAGCTAAGAAACAGATTTTAAAAAAGTGTACACAGAATTATGTTACATATATTTTTATATTACTCTCTAAAGTAGTACTCCTTATATTGCCTAACCTACCTTGACGATAAATTAGTATCTTGGATGGTATCCAGAGAAGTGCGGGTTCAAATCCAGCTACTTTCAATATTTTACATTTTTTTTTTAACTAAAAATTATATTTTTTTATTTTGACTACTTTCTACATCAGCAGTCTCGTCTGTCGGTCTTGCAGTCACACAGTAGAGTGTTATATATTATGTATTTCTAAGATTTCTTTGTTTAAAGTAAGATCATTATTGACTATCTGTAATTATATGAAAAAAAAAAAACATTTAAAGGAAAAATACACGAAAAAAAAATGTTTATTTGTTGAGATTCACGCTGCATCCCGCATACCACGGGATACGCAGAGGGACCCCAGTGTTAACAAAGTCCATTCTTCACGCATTTTCCCTTTTTCTACACATTGAGTAGAGTAGCAGATCTCAACGCTGCACTTTTGTTTCGTCACTGGACTGTCAACTGTTTTATAATTCTTAATATTCGAACCGACTTTGACCGGAAAATTATAAGAAAAACATTCTAAAAAAATCTTTTTCTGTAATTTTTATTACTAAAATAGGAACAAAACGTTCCGAGGGGTTCCGAACGGAGTGTTTTAAACCGCACTAGGTTCCCAAGTTCCCCTGCCATGGCGGGATACAGCGTGAAGCTGAGAGTAAAATACAGATTACAACAGAAATTTCTCTAAACAAAGCTGTGTATATAAAAATATTGCCTACATACAAGTAATCGTGGCGAGGGCGCGGAGTCGTTTTCAAAATGGCGAACATCTTATATGACGTAATGACATTAGTTTCACACGAAAACCCGCTTTTTTAACCCAAAAATAATAAATAATATTAAAATTTTCAACAACTTTCATAAATTTTTATGTTCAAACTATAGTGTCTGAGCTGGCGATAGACAATGGTGGGCGTAGACGTATCGATCTACAACCAACTACGTACCAACGTTCTGTTTAATTCAATTAATACATTATTAACTATTGAAAAAAAAAAGGGAAAAACAAAAAAGAAAAGACCGATCAAAACGACAGATGTTTAACGAACAAAGAGGATTTTCAAAATGGCGTTATAATATGGCACCGAATTCAAAAATTGGAAAGTACTAACCTTTCTACGTAGCGACGTTGTATTTTGCACGAATTTCAAATGGACAAACCGTTTTCGCGTTGATATATGGTCACTCTTAACCTTTTCCAATATCATTTTGTGTGATTTTTGATGTTTTTTAACCGTCGACGCGGATGCACCGAGGCGATTGCATCGGTGTACTGACCTAGGGCTTACTGCATCGACGCAGGGCGCGCACACACGCGCATTACACTCACAGCCGCGGCTTCGAGCTCTGCCAAAACGATTTTAAGCCTTATTTTACTCTAATTAAAGTTGATTTTCGCTCGTTTAAAACAAAAGACGCGTCGCTCAATACGCATAGTAACAACTAACAGGCAGTATATATAGCATATTGCATTAAACAGCTATATATGCAATAAGGCGTGTCTCAATTACACATTTAAATATTTTAAATGTGATTATAATTATTGTGCGTTACGATTTTAGCTTCGCTTCGCTTTTGCCGCTTAGTTCTTTGGTTATTTTGAGAGAGTCAGTCATTGTTTCTGGTCAGTCTACCACTGCGTGCGACCACGGACTGCTTGTAAGTGTTGGAAACGTCAAGTTTACTAAAAAATAAAATAAATCTGATAACGAGGCAAAGCGCGGCGTTGAGTTCCGCCATTCAGTGCTTTCAAAATGTAGGGAAAAGTGACGATCGGATGTTTCTTAATGGGGATGGAGTGTCTCTAGGTTCATAAGTTGCCTGACTTACGCTAATATGTATATATATGCGGGAAGAAAACATATACGCAATCAATCCGGTTAAATTATTTTAAATTTGAAATGTGAAATAATCGTGAAAATCTAAGATCGTCAATCAGCTTTTCTCAATATAAACTAGGGTTAGCACTTTCCCAACGATTTTTCCAGAATTAAATATTAATTGGTGGAACATAACGCCGCGTTTTGTCTACGAAAATGGGAGAAATGATAATTCTTTAAGAGTTACGCTTCCAAAATTGGACGTAACCTAACCACAGTCATACTGTACCATTGCACTCCCAACGGCACCTGAAATGTTTCTTCTTTCAAATTTTAAGTTTCTTAATTAAAATAATAATCGTACAAAAAACTATAGAAAATAATTATTTTTTTTTTATCTTTTCTATTAAATTTTATTTTCATTTAGATAACTTTAACACGCAAATTAAGTTACAGTTTTTAAAGGTTAAAAAATGTGTGTAAAGTCGATAGTGATAGGTTCGATTCCCGCTTGTGGTGATTAATTAGTTTAATTCTTTCACTCTGATAAGACTTGTTAAAAGGCCTCCAAATTCAGCGGAAAATAGGAAACGGAAGTGTGACGTAGTGTTTTTACTCTAGGTTCCCAAGATACAGCTTGAAGCAGAGTAGAGTAGTGTAAAAGGCTGAGTTCCGCCACTCGACAACGAAGACAACGGAGTGTCTGAACACTAGGTTCCCAAGTTCCCTCTGCATACCGAAGCTAATAGAATGTCACAATCATAAATGATTACTTTCACGCTTTTTATTCTTGTATAAAAAAAATCTAATTCTATATAAATAGTATATCTTTAAATTAAAGCCGTTCAATTTTATATTTCAGTTTCTCACTGGCATGGAATTAAACTGGAAAGATAGACTGAACAAAACTTTTTTTCATTATACGTATCCGTACAAGAACCGCACAATGTTCGGCACATTTCCAGTTAAGAACTAACTGAGCGCAGAGTCGCGGATCTTAACGCCGAATTTAGTTCAAACAATGAAAAAAGACACACTTATGCATGAATTGATATACGGCACGTTGCTATGGTAACTGTTAGTTTACACGTCAACAAGTTAAATAAATAAACGTATATATACAATATATAAATAAACGTATTTTTTTATTAATTTCAGGTTGTATCCTGCACGCAGCAGGGAAGGGGAACCTGGGAACCTAATGAATACATTTAAATTCTTCAAATATATAATTTAAAATATTTGTCTGTAATTTCAAAATATTTTTTTTTTTCAAAGGCATTTAATTATTGACACGATTATTCAATATTTTCACTCAACACACAATACCACAATTCGACGTAAAGACGAACAGACGAACAGACGAACAGGAGTGTCGTAATAGGAACGATGTATCTTAACACTAGGTTCCCAACTTCCCTCAGCCTACTTCACCTATACTAGTTATAAATTGACGTGGACCAACAATATGTTGTTATTTAATAGAGCTGAAAAATCAGCCAGCTTAAGTTTGCCACTTCAGGCCTAATTCAGCCTGCCAACTCAGAAATAACAAGTACCTATACTGAAATTATACCCTCATCTGTTAACCAAATATTTACAACCACTAACTAGGGAACCTGGTTGTAGGGTTTGTATATATTATATAGATACGTAGCATTGTCTCATGTACACCAGGAGAGGTGGAGTGTGGTGACAGACACGGTACGGGTCGGACGTGCGCGCGCGCCGCTGCTGACCTGGTGTAGTGGTGAGCCAGTGATAGTGTTCCCAGTAGTCTATGAAGCCATACACTACACTGGTGATAAAGAACGCCACTCCCTTCCCCATCGTCGCAAGGCAACGGCAAGCAATGGATAACTTTGAGGGCAACCGGAGAGTGAGAAAAAAAAAAGTTCTGAAAAGTAGAAATAGAGTCGCCACAACCGTTGCATCCACAGTGAGACACTGTACTCCATCACGACTACTTCCATTTTATTCAATTATTTAATAAAATATTAGAAAATATATGCTGATATTTCTGTAAGGTAGGCAGAGGGAACTTGGGAACCTAGTGTATAGTCACTCAGTTTAATTCTCCGTCGATTTTAAGGCATTGCGTGTTGAGTGGTGAAACTCAACGCAATTTAATATATAAAAAGCTCAATTTATTATAAATAATTAAAAAATGTCAATATTTCAATAACGTTGTTCGATCCCCATTCGAAAGTAAAATATTTAATATATTTTTTAAAGTAATATTTAATATTAAATCATTAAATCATTAAATCATTTCTATACTCGGCGTTGAGTTCCGCCTACCATACATAGATTAGAAAAACGGAACGGAGTGTCTTAACACTAAGTTTCTTCTGCCTACCCTGCCATATGCAGGATATGTCATAGTGGAGAAATATTTAATTATTATATTAAATATACTTTAATCTTTTAACTTTAACACTCTGCATGTGTCATATTAATCTATATCACTCATTTAGCTTCACGCTGTATCCCGCACATGGCAGGGTAGGCAGAGTGTACTTGGCAACCTAGTGTTAAGACACTCCGTTCCATTTCCGTTCCCCACTTTCCGCCAAATTTGAGGAATTGCGTGTTGAATGGCGGAACTCAATGCCGCGCTTTGTTTTATATCAGAGTGAAGAAATAGAAATATTAAAAAATTAAATTAAAAATATTAAATATTTCATTTCCTCGACTGGGGATCGAACCCACAACCTGTCGGTTACAGTCACACGCTTGTGCCACTGCGCCACGATAGGCCTCATTAATCTAAGTGAGTTCATCATTGCTGATTCGTATTCTTGATAATTTTATAACACGTACATAATATACGTAATTTAATTTTAATAATTCGCTATACTTTTCCTCTTAACTACGGTTTCTGTTTTTTCTTTAAGTTTAAACTGTATCTTGTAACTTGGGAATTTACTGTTAAAGCACATTCCTTTTAAAACAATTCTGTTTCCCACTTTTTGAGGCATTGTGTGGCGGAATTGACGGATTTCAACGCCGAGCTCTGTCTTGTTATCAGAGCGATGAAACTGATAATATGATATAATTACGCCCGCGACCTGTCAGTCACGCTTGCAGTCGCACGCTTGCGCCACGACAGGCTTCATAAATAGATTTACACGTTTAACAAATTAACCAAATGAGAATGTTACAAGGAGAACGAAAGAGAACGTGCTCAGGTTGAGACCCGTCGAGAGAATAAGTGATGGAAGAATGGAAAGAATATTTATGAAACACCAGTAAGTAGTAAGTATAGTAGGAGACCTCAATTTACCTTTAAGAAAACGAAGATACTGGAGGAAGGTCCACGCAATGCTTTACGAAGGTGAGGACTTCCTGTCATCATGAGGACATGTATTTGCGGTTTGGTGACAGGGTAGACAGAGGGAACTTGAGAACATAGTGTCCAGACACTATGTCCCATTAAGTCACTGTCGTTCCCCACCTTCCTCTAACTTTTAGAGGCATTGCTTGTTTAATGGCGCAATTCAACGCCACGCCTAGCCTCGATATCAAAGATATGAAATACATATAAATATTCTATTTCTTCGAGTGAGGGTCGAACTAACGACCTATCGCATTTACAGTAGCACACTTGCGCCCCTGCGTCAAAACAAGCCTGAAAAAACAAAAATGTCCAAAAAAAAAATAATAAAAAAAAACAATGAAAACTCATCAATATAAATATGCTGGCTGTATAAATTTACGAAATGACTCTCGCATGTGAAAAGCTGAAGGGAATAATTAATAATAATATTAAAAAAAATGTATATTTTTATGAAATTAAGAATTACTCGATTACTTAAAAACAATAAAATAATAACAAAAATAAAAAAATGAACGCTTTCGACTAAACAATTGAGAACTTGGGAACGTAATGTTAAGACACTCCGTTCCACTTCCGTTCCCCACTTTCCGCCAAATTTGAGGCATTGAGGCATTGCCTGTCGAATGGCAGACTTCAACGCCGCGCTTTGCCCTGTTACCAGATCGAACCCACAACCTGTCGTTTACAGTCAAACGCTTGTGCCGCTGTGCCAGGACAGACTTAAATTGAGATATCTCATTTTAAACAAAAAAAGATGGCGACACCTCATTTTAGTAAAGAGATTATAATTGTTAAAGTCACGATAAACAAGGATTTCGATTGAAAAAAACCGCACCGCAAGATCTACTGTATGGCAGAAAGACAAACATGTTAAATTCACAATACCCTTCTTTTTGCGTCAGAGGTTAAAAACGTGAAATATGTTAAGTTAAAAAATGACATGGACAAACAATAGTTTGTTATCTAATAGCACTGAAAAATCTGTCATTCCTTGCTATAAAAAAGAAATGTACAAAAAAATATTTATTTCAACCATTTACGAATTTCATTATTACTCTCTATCCTTTATATAGCAGGGTAGGTAGAGAGAGGCTAGGGTTAAAACAACCCATATTGCTTCTGTAGTATATCGCTGAGTTTTCCGATTATCAGAACGAGGAAATGAAAACATTAAACCAATTCAATCCCAAATAAGCTAACCCCCCCTCCCATAATTTCCCTAAACTATGTAAAACCCCCCATTTTCAACCCTCCTAGTGGAATGGTGCTTTTACCCCATAAGGGCCACGCCTTACGGAAGCAAATCTAACGATTATACTAACAATGAACTATCGTGTAACATCCAAGAGTTATTGATTTTCCACGATGTGCCTCAGATTGCGCAGGTAGCGCTGTAGGGTGACCATGGGCGCGAGGTCTTGGAGATTATAGTAGTGGCGCCATCTGGGTATTGAAAGACGCTTCAAGCTATATCCTGCGCATGGCAGAATAGGCAGACAGGACTTGGCAACTTAGTGTTAAGACACTCCGTTATCATAAAAGGTGACGGGAAGGCCCTTATGTTAGTAGAGGAAAGGTATGTTAGTCGAGAAGACAGACACTAAGCATTGAGTCACACCAACCAACATCTGACGTTTCAAGAACTGAGAAAAAGTGCAAGAACACTGCTTTCTCCATTCAAAACGCGATTCTTCATGTTTGGCACAAATTGGAGAACGGAAGTATTCAAATTAGAACTGCTGACAAGTGCCCTTGCTATCTGCTGGATACACCATGAAGTGATCAGTACCCCCTCAACAAACCTCGTCACCTTGTTGTATTTAAAAATATTTTAAAAATACTATTTTATTTAGTAAAAAACAAAACACACTAATATAAAAACGGAGAACGGAGTGACCTAACTTACAAAAGTTGGCTAAAGCGTTGTGACATAAAAAAAAGAAATGTCCCACAAAGTGCACCTTCGTGGACACTGTCTGTAGACATCGATTTAGTCTAGAGCTCTGAGCTATGTATTACAGCTATAGCACTGCAGCTGAAATATTATATCGTGTTTCGGTATTTAACGTTATATTTGCTTTACTTGCTTTATTGATTGATATATCTGAAGATACACTACTTAGGAACTTAGTGTCCAGTCACTCAGATTATCCTTTCGTTATCTTGTTTATACTGAATAAAGCAGGGTAGGCAGAGTAAGTGTTAAGACACTCCGTTTACTTCAGATTTCCTAAGACTGGGAATTGAACGCATAACCATTTTAGATAGTTCACGTTTTTGAGGCTCTCACTGCGCCATAAGAGCTTTAAAACTTAAAATTATTATTTTTTTTTAGCTTCACGCTGTATCCCGCACGAGACAGGGTAGGCAGAGGGAACCCGGGAATCTAGTGTTAAGACACACGTTCCACTTTCGTACCCCACTTTCGGCCGAATTTGAGGCATTGCGCGTTGAGTGGCGGAACTCAACGCCGCGCTGTGCCTCATTTCCAGAGCGAAGGAATGAAACATTAAATATTTAATGTTTCATTTCTTCGCTCTGGCTTCACTCAGCAGACCCGCCTTCCGAGCTGGTAGCTTTCTGTAGGACTGACACTACAGACAATTGTATGTAACTTGACGATTCAAAATTGCTTGTAATGGCCTATTTGAATAAAGAATATTTTGATTTTGATTTAAATTGAAAATATTAAATATTTCATTTCCTCGAGTGGGGATCGAGCCCAGAACCTATCGGTTACAGTCACACGCTTGTGCCGCTGCGCCACGACAGGCCTCAAAATTATTAATCTATAGTTTAAATTTTTATCCGTAAGTACAATAAGAAAAGTATTGTTTGTTGTTGTATATTATCTGAGGCTTGTCGTGGTGCGGAGGCACAAGAGTGTGACTGTAACCGACTGGTTGTGGGTTCGACCCCACTCGAGGAAATCAAATATTTAATATTTTCAAGTTAAATATGTAATGTTTTCATTTCTTCAATGGCAAGGCATTAAGTTCCGTCACTCAACACGCAATGCCTCAAATTCAGCGGAAAGTGCGAAATGGGAGTGGAAAGGAGTGTCTTAACACTAGGTTCCCAAGTTCCCTCTGCCTACCCTGCCATGTACGGGATTTAGTGTAAAGTGGAGTAAATTCCTTCGCTCTATAAAATCTTCTAAATTTCAAATGTCATCAAGAAAAGCTGATATATTATTATCCATTGCCCGTTTTTAGGGGTCCGTACCTCAATACTAAAAACACGGAACCATTTACTATCCTTCTGCTAAGACGGTCATCTACCTCGATTAGCCGTGGAGGTGTCGTGCTTAAATTATTATTATTATTATATATATATATATATATATATATATATATATATATATATATATATATATATATATATATATATATGTATATATATATATATATATATATATATATATATATATATATATATACATATATATATAAATTTCTTTTTTTTTTCTATTTTGTTATTGAAATATTAATATATAATATGAAATTCAACTCTTATATGAAAAATTAGAAATACGGCAAGTTCAACTTAAAGTACAAACAACGAAAAAAATACGGAAAATGGTAATTTATATTTTTTTCAGCTTTCGCTGTATCTAGCAGGGGGCAGGATAGGCAGAGGGAAACTTGGGAACCTAGTGCTAAGATCCTCCGTTCAGTTGCCTCGCCTTTGCCTGAGAGAAAAAGCGAAATTTACAGTCACACGCTTGTGCCCCTACGCCACAACAGGCCTATTTATATTACAGTTAAAAAATATTTCAAAATTAAAATTGTTCATTTCATACAAAAAGAAAACATATCCCATCCAGCCATCTCGTGCAAACTTAACTTTATCAACTTTTATAACATGTACTTCCCATTTGCCTACAATCCCGAAATGAGTACGGAACCCGCGGTGGTCAAGTCCGACTCACACTTCACCGATATTACATGACTTCGCGGACTAGTTTAACTAACACTAAGTCGTTTTAGCGTTAGTTAAACAAGTCAGGGATATAAAATATTTTACCATACACGAGCTTCGAACCTGCTACCCATATACTGATAAATAATACTACAATCTAAAGTTGAATAGCATTTTGTTATTACTGCGTCGTTATATGCCTGTTATCAGCAAAGTGATAACCGCTTGAACTCGAGTATCTGAGTGCCGTCTCCGCCCATTGGGAGGCAAGCCCACTGGGGCAGACAGAGCCTGCTGTTAAGACACTGCGGCTAAAATCGAGACATTGTGCGGAAATCAACGTTTAGATTTAAGATCTTCTTTCACTTTCACGCTGTATCCCGCATAGGCTAAACGAACTTATTCCTATGCGGGATACGGTACGTGAAGAATGAAATCATAATTTTGAATATTGCTATTTTAAATTTGATACTCAACGACATTTTTTCCTTGGGGATTCACATACACTTTCCATCGAATAGCAGAGCGTGTTGGCTGGTGAAAATCAACCCCTTGCTTTACCTCGTTACCACAACGAGGAAATTTATTTCCTCAAGCGGAGATCGAACCCACAACCTATCGCCTTGACAGTCTCAAGCTTGTGCACCTGTGCCAAGGCAGGCCTTAATTATTATAAATATATATTTTTTTATTTCGCATTTAATTTAAAAAAAAAGGCCTGTCGTGGCGCAGCGGCACAGGCGTGTAACTATAACCGACAGGTTGTGGGTTCGATACACACGAGAGGAATTGTAATATTTAATATTTTCAAAATAAATATTTAATGTTTCCATTTCTTCGCTCTGGTACAAGGCAATGCGCGGCGTTGAGTTCCGCCACTCAACACACAATGCCTCAAAGTGGGGAATGGAAATGGAACAGAGTGTCTTGACACTAGGTTCCCAAGTAATAAAAAAAATAAAGATTACCACGAAAGAACAAACAGAGATCAATAGTTCCAACATTTAACACTCATTTTTTTGTCTTCAGAGTGATCTTGCATCATCAGAGTGTTTAACATTCGGTTCCCTCTACTGAATGCGGGATAGAGCGTGAAGCGACAAAAAAAAGAAACATTCCTACTTTCTGATTTCACAATCGTTATTATAAAAATTGTTTGGTTTCTCAAATTATCATAACATTTAACGAAGAGATTGAAGCAAAAAGTGTTTAATATGCATTTTATATTGTAAAGAGTCAGCGACATCGAGTGTACTTGCTGAAGGGGTACTAACAGATATTTGTTATGTCTACTAAGTTAATTGAATATATTCTCTTAACCGACTTAAACAAAAGATTGATGGACGAATTACATGAGGAACGGGTTCAAATCTGTTACTAATTTAATTGAACTACATATTTTTTTTCAGCTTCACGCTGTATCCTGCACGTGGCAGGGTAGGCAGAGGGAACTTGGGAACCTAGTGTTAAGACACTCCGTTCCACTTCCGTTCCCCACTCTCCACCGAATTTGACGTTAGCGTGTTGAATGGCGGAACTCAACGCCGCGCTTTGCCTTGTCCCAGAGCGAAGAAATGAAAACAATAAATATTTAATTTGATCATATCAAATATTTAATTTCTTCGAGTGTTGTTGTTTCTTGTTCTTGTATATACGTTTTCTAAAAAAATTTTTAACTTTCCTAAGTCAGAATGAACACTTTAAAAAATAAATAATTATATACTACTCTATGTGTTATTCGGACGTATTAGTTACAGTTTTAGCGTGAAAGTGGAACACACATTAATCTACTCATTCACTCAGCTTTACGCTGTATCCCTGCACGTGGCAGGTTAAGCAGAGGGAACTCGGGAACCTAGTGTTAAGACTCTCTGTTTCACTTCTGTTCCTGCACTGCGTGTTGTTACCAAGAAATCAAAACATTAAGTATTTTTTCTCTTTCTCTCTCTGATTAAGTATTTAATTTGAAAATATTCAATATCTAATTTCGTCGAGTTGGGATCGAACCCACGACCTGTTTTTTACAGTCACATGCTCGTGCCGCTGCGCCACGACAGGCCTCAATCTACAGAAACCACATTTATAATATTAGTATTTATTTAAGGTAAATCTGTAGTATATATGAAGGTATGTTTATCCGTTAATTTCTTGTAAATTATAAATGAGAATGTTACTCACAATAAAACATACAAAATACACAAAATAAAAATAATATAAAAACAATAATGTTCAGTGGAGATAGTTGTGTCTTGAGGCCTTGTACTCTTCGCCTATCACGCTATTTGCGGGATAGAGCGTGAATCATGACAAAATTCAATAACTAACAAGCATTAGAACGCAGATCTTGCCATAGCAATATTTTACATTTTCAGTTCTTCGCCAGAGTAACAAGACTAAATGGCTAAAATTCACTTTAAAGTGGGGTATAGAAATGTCTTAATGTTCCCAGGTTCCCTCAGGTATCCTGCCACGTGCGGGATACAGCGGGCAGCTATAAACCAAAACAGGCATTAGAGATAGTGTCACTTCTAGGAAGTTCGCAACAATGTACGACAGGTCAATTCAAGGAATATATTTTAATTGATACAGTTCTATATAATGCTTATTTATTCTGGTTAAAGATAATAAGTACATTGTTGGTGTAATTTAAAAAATTAAAAGTGCTAACAAGCTAACTAACCAATTCTCGCTGTAACCCGCACATGTCCGGGTGGACTGTGGGTACCTGGGAACCTAGAGACAAAAACAAAATGTTCCTATTGAGACGCTTTTCTGCTTCCCAATGAACTAAATGGAGAAATCGCATGTTGAATGGCAGTTTTGATCACAGCTTCTGGTATGGCAAGATGCGACAGCGGAAAATATTAAATATTTTACTTCCTCGATTGGAAATCGAGCCTACAACGTGTACTCGACTGTAAGCTGGCGCCGTGATCCTAATATTGATAGTGACATCACCTTGCATATTACCTATTTAACTCGCAGTACCTCAACAATTCAACGACAAGGACGGAACGCAAGTGTGTTTATGGTAACGGAGTGTCGTCACACAGGTTTCTAAGTTCTGTACACAGGTACAGCGTGATGCTATAAAATAAATCTAATATAAATACGCCTCCGTTCAAAAAGACACATTTTTGAACGGAGACGTACACATTTTCAGAAAAGCAGATACATTATAAAAAACTTAATATAAAAATCAAAAACACTATCTTTTCTACACCAATCGCTACAAAAGTTATAAAATTGGATCAGATTTAGAAATTATATAAGTCTAAAATCGAGTAGTGTGCCAGTAGATTTTGAAGAGTTCCATTATTCAATTCCTGACTCCATCATCAGACCAGCTCGGTGATACCATATTATTGTACTTCGTATAACTGGTAAGTATTACGATGAAACAATTGAGTAATCGAATGAGTAAATTCGCAAATGACAGATTAGGAAGAAGGAACCTAGTGTTAAGTCACTCCGTTCTCATTAAAACTCTTTGAACGCCCATTTTTTTTTAGTATGAGTTCGGTGGCACCACGACAGGTTTAATTTTGTTACCAGAAATGAAGACAGGAAAATACTAAATATTAAATTTTCTCGAGTTGGAATCGAACCCACAATCTATGATATTCACAGCCACACGTTTGTGCCTATAATATTAGTATAGATAACGTATAACCGCCCGTCCACGTGTATGAGGTCACTCTCGGATTACTTGTGCCTATTATTCAAATAAAGCGATCACGATAAGAAAAATGGCAACATTTAAATTTAAATTCATTAATATTTGACGTTTATTTCAATTTATTTATCACGTTCTGTAGCTGTTAGTTTGGGTTCTGTTCCCGGTGTTGACATATTATACATTTTAAAATAAGCTATGATAAAAAATACTTTATAGAAACAAAGTCTTTGTAGGAAATGACTGAAAGTCTTTTAATTTATTTTATTTCCCAAAAAATCTTTACAATTTAACCCAAAAACATTGCTGTTATACAATATATAGATTACTAAAAAGTATAAATACTGATATTGAACAAGCCTTAATATTTTTTTAACAAGTGTTAAACTATACAATTATACAAAGACATATTTATTAAACACATATTTCTATCAATAAAACAAAGCGCAGCGCTTAGCTCCGCCATTCCACGCATAACATTTCGAAATTTGGGTGGTCTGTTTAGTCGGCGTGTCTTAATACTAGGTTCCCTTTGTTTCCTCTGTTATTTGTAGAATATAGCGTAAATAAAAAAAATGTATATTGAAATTGAAATATAAAAAAAACCATCTATAAACATTAAACAAAGTCTAAACAATCAATGAAAATAGTTAGAAAATAACAATTTTTTATCTCAATCATATTTAATTACGTTTTACAACCCCACTAAATCAAGGACGTACATAAAGAGTACCGGAGCCAGCGTCGTGCCTTGCGAGACTCCAACCAAAAAAAAAACAAATAAACACGACGCGAGAGTCGCCCGCTTATCAATTATTCTTCAGCCGGTTCTTGCTTGTAAATGAAATTATTATCACGCGATTTTAGATCTTATTTTTATATTGTTTAAGTGCGAAAGTCATGTTAGTTCATATCGAATGCCTGGTTGAGAAAGGGTGTGTGTAGTTGCTATGTGCGCTGCCTTGAGTGAATTAATTGTGACCCTTATTTTTAAGCTTTCTTCATAAACATCTGTTCGGTTTTATCTTCAATGTTGTAAATTCACATTTTATATACGTTTTTGAGATAAAATTACTTAGAAATGTGTTTTAAACAATTATGTATATGTGTGGAAAAGTTTAACCTGTTTAAGAATAACTTTAAGAAGCGTAGTCTTTATATAATTAATTTAAGAGCGACTAGGGATTATTAGACTAAGGTCGCAGCTTTAAAGAAAAATCACATTGACAAAAAGTCGGTACTTTTTGTCAATGTGATTTTTCTTTTATAGTATCCCGGTGGATACACTACGGGCATCATAATTAACACAAGTTGACTATATCTATTTATTTTACAAGAGTCTTTGCAATAGCGATATCACACGTTGATTTATTACATTTTTAAAGTGTTAAAATCATTATCTTTAAACAAGGACTCGTCGCTCAGTACATACGGTATTGTGATGACAATCAAATTACTTCATTTTGTGCTCAACACGCTGTATCCCGCACAGTGGATCGCGAAGTGTTCAGACACTCCCTGTGTTTGTTTCACCAAAATAAGAAAAAAATAAAATTATTAAAGAGTGGGGAACGGAAGTGGAACAGAGTATTTTAACACTAGGTTCCCAAGTTCCCTCTGCCTACCCTGCCGTGTGCATGATATCGGGTGAAGCTGAGCAAAATTATTGAAGAGTAGGGACAATATTGTCACATTTAATCACACGACGGCCTGATTTTAGTGCTATTCTCATTACAAAAAACATTATACATTAAAAACAATGAAAGTGCTCGAAATGTTAACAAAAAATGTACCCACCTATGTAAGGGTACTGGAGAAAATATGGAACAAACTTATATACACATACACATACAAACATCTTAAATCATTAGCTTAGGGGTGTAGAGAGGGTTGAAATTTTGGGGCCTTAATTTTCAGTGAAGCATTACACCCGTTTAAGTCAACTGCCAAAAATGATACGAGCTTTGAGCACCCTTACACTGTAGGAGGGGATTACTGAGAAATATGTAACACTAGCAACACGCCCGCGGCTTCGCCCGCTTAAATGATTATATACCAATTATATTGATATATGATAACCAAATTATATAAAATGTATACATAAATTGTAGTTTATTTGACATTCTGATATATGAACTATAAAAATCAAAATCAAAATCAATATATTCTTTATTCAATTAGGCCAAGCACTTTTGAATCCTTACAGGAAGCTACCACCGGCTCGGAAGGCGGGTCTGCTGAGAAGAGCCGGCAAGAAACTCAACAGTTGCTCTTTTCAAAATATCAATTAAAGTAAATATATAACATAGCTTCCTGAGTGATATTACTGTTAAGTTTCATCTAAATATGTTCAGTAGTTTAGGCAGTAGTATAGGTGAGAGTTGAACAAACGTCCGTCCACGCAAACATTCGTATTTATAATATTAATAATATGTATATCTAAAAATGTTTAAATCTAAACAATTACCAGATATCGATACCGATACCGGATAAAAAACACAGTTTTTCAGAAGATCTATAGATGAGGAAGATCCATAGATCTATAGATTCATAGATGATCAACGGATAAGATCTACAGATTTACAGAAGGATGAACTGAGTGACATGTCACTATGGCATAAAACACTATTCTGTATACGTATATGAGATTATATGAGAAAAAGTATGAAACTTCTTTTTTTAGTTTTTTTTTATTGTCGTGTCATTTTTGATTGGTTGTTAATATTAAATGTTAGATTTTTTCTTTTGTTTCATTAAAAAAAACTAAATAATCGACAATATATACCTTAAAAGTATAGAGAGAGTAAAAAATAATTATTAAACACTACTTCGAATTTCTTTCTTTTACTTTACATGAGGCCTGTCGTGGCGCAGCGGCACAGTTGTGCGATTGTAAACACAACAGGTAGAGTGTTTGATTTCTCGTCGAGAAAATTAAATATTTAATATTTTTTCGCTCTGGTAACAAGACCAATCGTTGGTATTCAGTTCCATCACTCAACTATGTGCCCTCTGCCTACTCTGCCATGTGCAGGATACGGCGTGACGCGTTAAATAAATATGAGCAAAATTTATAATTCCATAAAAATGTTTAGATTTGCTTTACTTTGTATTCCATTTATAGTGAAGTTGGCAAAGGTGACATAGTGGTAAGACACTTTCCAACGTTCAAATTTTGATTTTTAGCGTGGCGGAACTCAACGCCGCGCTTTCTTTTATTACAAAAACGAGTAAATAAAAATATTCCATTCCTCCAACTGTAAATCGAACATGCACCCGTCAAGTTTATAGTCTGATAATGTCACTGAGCCATACCGTTTAAAACTTTTAAAGCCTTATTCAATATAGAAGCTAGACAATTGTATTTGAACCCAGACTTACGTCTACACACACATGCACACGCACACACAAACATACACACACATCATAAGAACAGCCTTCGGAGTTCAATGACCGACCATCTGGTGAACATTAGTGCGAGTTTCAGCGGATACTAGAAATCAGTCTACTTTAGTCTAGTTAAGGCATCTCTTTTCTATTTTATTACATATATGGTGTGCTGGCGTAATTCAACGCTGCGCTTAGAATTGCGAGATCGATTCTTACTCTGGAAAGAGAATTATTTTCGCTCTTTAACCTTTTTATAACATATCTTGTGCATTCCAGTCTCTTATTTGTAGTTTTTTTTTGTCATTCATAGTCTGTGCTGGCGTAATTTAACGCCCCGTTTAGCACGCTGAAATGTATTCCCACATGACTTAATTTCTTCGCTTGGGTAATACAATAAGATTCGACCGAATGATTACTACTCCCGGCATTTAAAACCGGCGTCAAGTAGTGGCTTCTGCCACTGCGTTTCGCATTGGGTAATACCGAGACACGGTGCCCATCCACGTTAAAGGCCGACAACGTTCCTGTAGCTCCTCTGAAGTTACACGGGGCCGTAAGCGACAGTGATCACTTACCATCAGGTGACCCGTACGCTCGTTTGCCGTGTATTATACATAAAAAAAAAACAAAGTGTATATGTATCTGATCTTTTTACTTCTATATCCAGCACAGGGCCTTCTGTACTTTACACTCCAATATCTTCTGGAGTAGGAACGGACGGAGGTAGGGAACGGAGGTAGTTTACGTTTTGACTTAACACAGTGTTCCAGCTATTTGCGGGGTACAGTTAAAAAAAAATATGCATTTATTTTCCAAATTGAGATGCACAGACGAAATGCAGCGTTGTGCTCCGCCAATGAACACGTACATACGAGTATATTACTAATATCTGAATTACTATAAAAATCCCAATTTATTGCAATTCAATAGGTACTTTTTATGTAGAACATTAGTTAGTTATCAGGTTATTTTTTTAAGTGCATAGGGAACTTGGGAACCTATTGACAAGCGTATTGAGTGGCGGAATTCAACGCCGCGTTTGTGTTAACAGAACGAGGAAATGAAAATATTAAACATTTCATTTCTCCAAGTGGGAAGGAGCTTCTCCTGATGTAAGTTACAAAAATTATAAGGTTTTTTTTTCTAGTGACTAGTGACGTTTTTTTATTATATATATATATATATATATATATATATATATATATATATATATATATATATATATATATATATATATATATATATATATATATATATATATATATATATATATATATATATATATATATTTGTAAATTTTAAAAAGTATTTGCAATATATCACATTAAAAAAGAAACAGCATTAATTAATTATATTTATTGTACTTACCACTCCACATGTCCGGCGGCCATTGAATATCTTTAAACAAGAAAAGGAAACATTAATTGAAGTCTTAAGCTAAATGAAATAACTGACATTTTCAAGTTATATATATATATATATATATATATATATATATATATATATATATATATATATATATATATATATATATATATATATATATATATATATATATATATATATATATATATATATATATATATATATATATATATATATATACTGGTTATGGGTTATATATTATTCTTACAACATCATAAAAAAGATAATATTATGTTATATATGTTACTTTATATTTCTTCAACGTGAACCTCTTAAATTCTAAGTTTCCAAGTAATAAAATGTCAAATTATAATAAAAAAAAAATGACGTCAGCGTCTCGAAAGTGAAATGCCTCAATGAGAACGGAGTGTCTTGACACCAGGGTCCCAGGTTACCTCTCCCTGTTCAGCTAAATATGTTGAAGTTAAAGGAAATTGAAATTATAACCACGCTCCGCTCATACACCCGCTATCAATCACTCCACACCTCAGACTGAGACAGATCGGTTGAGAATGTTCCCGTCTCGCTCGCACTCCCACAACCGCATATATTTGTCTCTGTCTCTCGGACGGAATATCAAAATTTGGTTGGAATTAAATTTGGGTTCCTTATACATTATATATAGTCCTGTCTGGACTTAGGAAGTATGGATTTTTTTTTCACAGATTAAAAATGATATTTACTTTAAAAAAATATATTTTTTTAGGAAAACTTGGGATTTGACGCTTCTTTGAATGTATTTTTTTTTGTTTTCACGCTTTATCACGCGCTTTTTTTTTAATAATACGTTATATCCTGGATATTGTTTTTCTTGTTTTTTTTTTAAGTATTTTACTATCGTTTTATTATCTATGTTTATGTCATCTGCATATTGCGTTTTAAGTTTTACGCTTAAATTTATCTCTGAATGATTCTTAACGCCACGAGGGTAGGTTCGATTTCCAGTCGGTGAACGGATTATTATCATTTTCCTAATATTGTAACGAGATACATAGCGGTGTTAGTTCCGCCCTTCATCACGCAGTATCTCGAAATGGCAGGCAGTGTGGAGCGGAGTGTCTTAGCACGCTATCACTTCGAGTGTAATCTAGATATCATATATAAAAGCCTGTCGTGACGCAGCGGCACAAGCGTGTGACTGTAACCGACAGGTTGTGGGTTCGATACACACGAGAGGAAATGAAATATTTAATATTTTCAATTTAAATATTTAAGGTTTTAATTTCTTTACTGTGGTACAAGGCAAAACGCGGCGTTGAGTTCCGCCACTCAACACGCAATGCCTCAAATTCGGCGAAAAGTGGAGAGCAGAAGTGGAACGGAGTGTCTTAACACTAGGTTCCCAAGTTCCCTCTGCCTAACCTGCCACGTGCGGGATACAGCGTGAAGCTGAGTGAGTGAGTAATATATAAAAGTAAATAACTTATATAAAACAATTAGCTAGATTTAATTTTTAATCGGTTGAAAGTCAACACACGATGTCCGATGAATTTGGCGGAAAATGGGAATAGGAAGTATAATAATTTTAACTAAGCGTCCTAACACAAGGTTCCCCCCCAGGTTCCCCTTGCCAACGCTGCTAAGAGCTGGATACATTGTAAAGTTGAAAAAAATATAATGTCAAGAATATGCATAGCGTAAAGAATCTAATATTCTAGAAAACGTATAACCATATAAATGTAATGAGATTCAAACCCGTGTGTCTGGTTTGCCGTCCACAACCTCTGTCCACTAAGCCATACGTTCTTATCGAACTACACGAAATTCTTATACGTGCGGATACATTTTTTACTTATTAACTAGTGACTCGGTCGCGGCTTCGCCCGCTTGAATTACATTATTTTATTTACTTATCTCCATTACTTTGCCCTCGTACCTTGTTCTAATAACATTATCACTTTTGAGATATTATCTGTACATGGCAAATTCAAATTTCAGGCAATTGAGTAAAAAAAAATGTTTGATTGCAATTTTGTCGATCTGAATATTTTAACTTGTTTTATTGTTTTGTTTATTTACTAATTTTGTTTTACGAATATAAAACAGTACGCAGATGGAACCCGGGAATGTGAGTCAGTGTTGAGTGGCGGTGTTTAACGCCAACCTTCACCCCGCTACCGGTGCACCTAATTTTACTATTTTTAAAGTGTTATTCCACACTTAGGAAAGAAGCATACTAAATTTAAAAACGTATAAAAATTTGAACGTAGCAGGATTTGAACCCGCACCTCTTGCAAACCGTCCAAGTGCTCTGACCAACTAAGCTACGTATTCTCACCAAGCTTAAGCAATTCTTTCTCAGCAAGGTTTTTTAAATTTAGTATTTTGCTTTCCTAAATGTGGAATAAAACTTTAAAAATAGTTAAAATAGCATTCCATTTTTCCAAATGAAATTCCTAAAGAAATCGTCGTTGGGTAGCGGTAATTTGTAAAAATCGTCCCTACAGAGATGCTTACACCATAAATAAGTTGTAATAAGCGTATAAGAATTTCAACATAGCTTGATAAGAACGTATAGCGTAGTTGGTCAGAGCGCTTGGACGGTTTCGAAGAAGCGTGGGTTCAAATTCTGCTACGATCAATATTATATACGTTTTTAAAGTTAGCAATGACATTATTATTAGTTTATAATCACACGGATTAACTAACCAGAACGAAAAAAATTCTCTCTCACTCTCACTCTCAGCTTCACGCTGTATTCCGCATGAGGCAGGGTAGGCAGAGGGAACCCGGGACCCCCCTAGTGTAAAGACACTTCAATCCACTCCTGTTCCCCACTTTCCGCCGAATTTGAGGCATTGCGTGTTGAGTGGCGAAATTCAACGCCGCGCTTTTTGCCTTATTACCAGAGCGAAGAAATGAAACATTAAATATTTAAATTGAAAATATTAAATATTTCATTTCCTCGACTGGGGATCGAACCCAGAACCTGTCGGTTACAGTCACACTCTTGTGCCGCTGCGCCATGACAGGCGAAAAAATTTTCTATTGAAGAAAACTTATTAAATATTTAATTTCCTCGATTGGAATGTTGTCCACTAAAAAACTTGTGCCCCCTACGGCACACAGTCCTTATACAATTTATAGAAAAAAAACTAAAAGTGGTTGAAATAGGGTCTAGGTGCGAGTTGGTTGATATGAAGGTTGCAGGTTTGATTCCTTCTCGGGAAAATAAATTATTTTTATTCTTCAAACACTCCTTCTGATAACGAGAGAGCAACTTATCTCCGCTTCTCTACGCAATGTCATGAGTACAAGTGGAGAGTACAAGAGTATTTTATCTCTAGGTTTATCCCCGACATCCTGTTATTAAGAATAAATCGTGAGGCAACATAAAATATAAAACAAGATTTTTTTTTTTAGAAATTTAATACTAGGTTCCCTCCGGGTACCTTAGCTATATGGGGAATACAGCATGAACCCAAAAATAATAAGCTATATTCAGCGTTAAGTTTCGCAGCTCAACTAATGTGACATCCCTCAAATAAACATAGAAAACAAAGAAGTTACATCAAATTATGTAGAAAATAAAACAAAATGAAACAAAGCAAATTATAAATGTATAGAAAATTTAAATTACCCTTTGTACGAACAAATAAATTAAAAACGAAGAAAAAAATCCCACCCTTCCTGTGCCGTGAAACGAATTTAAAAAAAAGTACCGTTTCCCTCCAAAACGGAGTGTCAAAAATAAATCAAACATGGCCGCCATTGGCTGTCACAGACGAATGTAATGGACGAATTGAAATTGCATGTAAATTTTGATCGAAATGTTGTTTTTTTTGTATTTGAACTTGTAGCCTACAGAAGTAGCTATGGTTACATCAACCATTGAACTGCTATAGATAGTTCAGTAAAGTATTTTTTTAATTAAATAACAAATAAATACAATGATGAAATATAACGTCGCGGTGGCGCAGTGGTAGATTGTATGATTGCAATCGAGACGGTTGTGAGTTCATCTCTAAACAGTAAATCAATTAATATTTTCAGTTCTTTTTTATGGGTTACGAACTGAGCCAAAAGCCGGTGCAACAGCTCCAAAATCATCTTTTTATTATCTAATATTATTTAGATTTTTATTAATAAAATATATATATATCTATATAAAATATATAGATAAATATTTTTTATTAATAAAAATCTTCGCTTCACGCTGTAACCCGCATAAAGTAGTGTGATTCCGGCTTAAAAAAGAATCACCCTGGTACTGATGGTGTCGTAAGAGGCGACTAAAGTACGTGTGGTAGAGTCACGTTGCCAGTAATGGCAACACGCATGGGCAGACTCGACCGGGTTATTACTACCGCCGGCATTTAAAACCGGAGTTAAGTAGTGGCCTTGGTCATTGCGTTCGCATTGGGTAATGCCGGGCCCCGGTGCCCATCCATCTTAAGGACCGGCAACGCTCCTGTAACTCTTCTGGAGTAACACGGGGCCGTGGGCGACGGTGATCACTTACCATCAGGTCTTAAAAATAAAAAAAAAACAGGATTGGCAGTGGGAGTGTCGTTGTAAAACTCCAAATGATAAAGACAGTGCATGGAACTCAACGAAACGCTTTTTCTTGGCCAAAGTGAAGTATAAATATAATTAAGCATTAATTCCCCTAACTTAAGTCGAACCCACGACCGATACGTTCACATTCAAATGAAGGCTAACTCCACTGTAATATACACTGTATATAGTACGTTTAACCAGTAGTGGTCACACTGGATTTCATATTAAACACACGGCGGGAAAATAAAAAAACCCTGATAATTAAATCTGTACGGCCACTACTCGTCGATCGTACTATACTATCCTAGGGCGTCCTAATCCCAAGCAGCTAGATAATAGATAATCTAGATACGGATGTGTCAAATAACCGGGATACCTGATATGTAAATACTCCGGCCTTGTATCGATGATCCGATATCGTATCAGATCTGATCTACATCTATTATCAATATTGGCATACTTTCATTTGAAGGACGTTTCTTTTTTTAATATTTACTTTTTAATACGCTCAGTATCCAACATACGCCAGGGTACGCAGAGGGAAGTTGGGAACCTAGTGTTACGGCATCCCGTTATAAACCCCCCTTTCCGTCAAGTTTGAGGCATTGTTGGCGTGTCGAGTGGCGGAAATTAACGCCGCGCATAGCATAGTTACTAGAGCGAAGAAAATGAATATATTAAATATTTCATTTACTCCATTGAGAATCAAACCCACAACTCTTCGTTTATAGTAGCACGCTCGTGCTGCCTCTGCGCCGCGACAGGATCTTACGATATTAAAAATATATCTATACAAAAGTAGAATGCATAGTGTTGTATATACGTATATATATATAATTGGTATTTAAATATGTAATGCTAGTGATGTCCCCTCTCAATGGAAACGCGTAACCAGACACGAATCGATTTTCCAATTAATCGTTATCCGTCAATTTGTGGAACGATTACGAGTTATTTTTAACAATACTTTTTAGTTAATTCTCAATTAAGTTGTTAACTGATTGTTTAGGCTAACTTTTATTATCGATTTATATTGTTTTTTTTATCTGTATCTTTTATCCCACGCGTGGCCTAAGTGGGTAAGCAGAGGGAACTTGGGAACCTTGTGTTAATACACTCTGTTTCCCTTAAAACGATTTCGCCAAATTCTAGCTGTGCTCAACGCCACTCTTAACCATGTTACGAGAGTGAAGTAATGAAAATATTTAATATTTCAATTCATTGAACGGTAATCGAACCAACTACTTGTTATCTTTACAGTCACACGCTCGTAACCCTGCGCCATGACGGGCTACTCTTTTTTATTAAATTTTATTATTGTTAAGGTAAACTAACATTATTTGAGGCCTGTCGTGGTGCAGCTGCACAAGTGTGACTGTAACCGACTGGTTCTGGGTTCGATCCCCAGTCGAGGAAATGAAATATTTAATATTTTGAAATATATATTTAATAATTTCATTTCTTAGCTGTAAACAAGGCAAAACGCAGCGTTGAACTTAACACGCTGTGCTTCAAAATTCGGTGGAAAGTGGGGAACGGAAGTGGAACGGAATGTCTTAACATTAGGTTCCCAAGTTCCCTCTGTCTATGCTAGTCCCGCACACAGCAGGGCAGGGCAGAGAGAGAACATTATTTGTGTAAAAATTAAGAAAAAAGGGGAAAATATAATTTCAAATTGGAACTATTAACGTTATGTACAGTCGACCTACAACCATCCGATTAGTTTTTTTAGCTTCACCCAGTATCCTGCATATGGCAAGATAGGCAGGGAGAACTCGGGAACCTAGTGTTAAGACACTCCGTTCCACTTCCGTTCCCCACTTCCCTCCAAATTTTGAGGCATTGCGTAATGTTGCAATAAAAATTGAACACGCAGTATCTGAGGTATATTATAAAATAGGTTCAGATTTTTTTACTTGCTCGTTCGTAAATTTTTACAAATCATTTTATACCTACTGAATAAAATTTATAATTTCATCCAAATAGATACAACCATTACTAAGACGAGTAATATGACAAAAAAAACGTACTAACAATTATATATAAAAAAATACGCTTGCTTCAGAATATATCTAAGTCCATTCAATAAAGTTTACTACATATTTTACTTTATCCGGACATGAACCCCCGACTATAGTGCTATGTACGTACGTATGTATGTCGTCACACATCTGAGCGTACACGCAAAACGAATACCAGAGCAAATATTAAAAGTCTAAAAATAATCGCGCGAACTACTTCATTTGATCTCTTTTAAATATTCATTAGTATTTTTATAGCTTCACGCGCGGGATACACTCCCGCACATAGCAGGGTTCCGTCTGGGAACCTAGTGTGAAGACACTCCGTTACCTACTCACCTATTTACATTGCAAGACATTTCGTGTAGAGTGACAGAACTCAACGGTGATCGGCGTCCTGTTCCAGTATGAGATCAAGTATAGAGCTTCACGCTGTATCCCACATATGCAAAATCTAGTGACTAGATACTCTGTTCCATTCCCCACTGACATCATCGAGCATTCGGAATTGAACCCTGAACTAACGAAACATCGAAGTCAATCGAAGCCACACGTTTTTTGGGATAATTTTAAGCGTAAAGGTTGTTTGTAACATATAGATAATAATATCATTAAAATTAATTAGAATCACTGTAATTAATAATATTTTTTTTTTACTTGACTGAATATTTATTGGTGCTGTTTACTACAAGTAGATATTATAAAGACCGTAGTTGCACGGGTCTGGGGTCGATTACCCTTCGCAAAAAATATTTATTTCCATTTTGCCACTATACCAAAACAATCCGCAGCGTTGAGTTCCGTCATTAAATGCGTAATGTCTCGAATTTAAGTTGTATATTCAGGTCATAAAGGAACTACCACATGTTTTGTAGTCCCCGAGAAATAAGTAGACAAACATACATACAGACATATCTCTCAGCTTCACGCTGTATCTCGCACATGGCAGGGTAGGCAGAGGAAACTTGGGAACCTAGTGTTAAGACACTCCGTTCCACTTCCGTTCCCTACTTTCCGCCGAATTTTGAGGCATATTGTGTTGAGTGGCGGAACTCAACGCCGCGTTTTGCATTGTACCAGAGCGAGGAAATATTTCATTCATCTATCAAATTAAATATTTCATTTCCTCGAGTGGAGATCGAACCCACAACCCATCGGTTACAGTCACTCGTTTGTGCCGCTGCGCCACGACAGGCCACAACCTGCAACTTTTATACGCATATATTAAAGAAATTCAGCACACGAGCTTAGAACTCTAAACAGTTCGTCATACTAAATATTACATATTTTATTTCAACAATATCAAATTTTATATATGTCCAAGTTTTAACCTCTTTCTTTAAAGAAGGTTATTTAAAAAAGTTGTATTTAACATAGAAGCTTTACTGGCGGCTTTACTCGTTTGCTCTCATGGAAACAATTTCTAAGCTCGATGTGTCATGACACATGACACATTGTAAATGCGAGAGGTTACTATGACACCAGATAATACTGGGCTACATTTACTTGATTGGATGCAGGATGTGAAATGATTCATTTTAGTTCGAAGCAGTAGTTCCTGAGGTTAAGGTTTGTAATCAAACACACTATTCAGATTTTTTTCTTCAGCTCCTTTTTCTAGTTCCTCAGTTACAAATCGAGTTAAAGGCACTGGGTGTTAAGTGGCGGAACTCAACGCCGCGTTTTGCCCTGTGACCGGAGCGACGAAATGAAAACTTTAAATATTTAACTTGAAAATATTAAATATTCCATTTCCTCTAGTAGTGGATCGAACCCACAACCCGGCCACGACAGGCCTCAATACAAGGCCTATACTATAAGTATTGAGATATATTAGAGAAGCCTAATTATAAATTGTCGGTCAACAACTTCAACTTGAGTACAAAAAATATATATGATATTGTTTTCTTTATTTATTTTGACAGTTAATTAAGAAAAACAATTTTCTTATAAATCATGGAACATAATTATTTAAGTCTATATCATTGAATTTATTACCATATAATTAAATTATTATTATTATTTATATATATATATATATATATATATATATATATATATATATATATATATATATATATATATATATATATATATATATATATATATATATATATATATATATATATATATATATATATATATATATATATATATATATATATATATAATGTGAAAAATATCGTCCGTCGTATCTTATTCAACCTCTTTTATGCTCATAAGGATAACTATAATAAAGGATTTTTTTTTAATTTATAGTACAATATTAATTCACAGTTGCCAAGTATCACACTTCTAGGTCATCTACGAGACTAAACACCCCATAGGTTTTGATTACAAAATTTTTTTTAGATAAAGGCCTGTCGTGGCGCAGCGGCACAAGCGTGTGACTGTAAACGACAGGTTGTGGGTTCGATCCCCAGTCGAGGAAATGAAATATTTCATATTTTCAAATTATATATTTGATGCTTTCATCTCTTCGCTCTGGTAAGTTGAGTTCCGCCACTCAACACGCAATGCCTCAATTTCGCGGGGAACGGAAGTGGAACAGAGTGTCTTAACACTAGGTTCCCAAGTTCCCTCTGCCTACCCTGCCATGTGCGGGATACAGCGTGAAGCTGAGTGAGTGAATATTTTAATTAAATTATTTTAAATTGTTACATACAAAATGCGGCGAAAACGAAACAGAAGCACTTTCGTATCTGTTGATTGCGTTAACTTATCAATTATTTTCTTTTGGGAACAATGGACAGTACGAGTTTATTTATATATATGATATTAATTTCAGCTTGATATCTCAATATATTTTTTAAAAGAAAAATGTCCTTGACAGACAAACAGACATAAAATCCTGTAGGGAACCCGTTTTTTTCTTATGTAGAACAAAACCATAAATAGAGAATTCAGATAGGGGACTTTAGGTTCTCTCTCTCTCATCTCTACACTCTCCGTTCCAGCTTCTGTGATGTTCAAAAAAATCTACAAACGCAAATCGCGTGGCTTCCGCGTGTCAGTGTGACGCGCAGGTCGACGACCGCGCGGCACACTTTAATTTCTATATACAATATATGACTCAGTGTATGGAATATATCACTTTTGAACGTTTTTTTTTATTTATTTTCACGCATTTAGCGGGTTACGCGGGAACCTAGTGCTAGAACACTCCTTTCACCAATTTCTCCTTAATGTCAAGGTATTAAGGCGGATTTAAACGCTATATACAGATAATATAACTCTAATTTTATAACACCGCAGAACTTGTCTGTTTGATCACTCTAATCTCAGGAACTACTGACCTCAATTGACATATTTTTGTTTTGAATAGACTATAGCCAATATTACGAGTACATGAGGGGCTAGTGGAGTGGTGGTGCAGTGACACAAGTGAATGACTATAAAAGTTACAGGTTGTGAGTTCGATCCCCTCGAGGAAATGAACCATTTAATATTTTCTCATTAAATATTTAATATTTTCATGCCTTCCGCCATTCAATGGCTCAAATTAGGCGTAAAATGGGAAAAAAAAAACGGAGTGTCTTAACACTAGGTTTCCAAGTTCCCTCGGTCTACTCTACCATGTGCAGGATATAGTGACAAGCTATATTATATCTCGTTAATTTTGTGTCATATGTCATGTGTCATACTAACACAGCCAGTAGTTATTCCTACGTATCCGCGCCGGCGAAGCCGCCGATAAAAATAACTTAGAAATACCTAAGTACATGTATTATTTCCTAAAAATATTTTTCAACACAATCGTTATCAAATATTATATTACAGATAACTTCTAAACAAACTCTAGTACTTTGAAAATATTTTTTCAACGTCTAGCGTAGCTTAGAAGTGTCTGACGGCGCGTGACGTCATAGCGGAAGTAGATAAGCGCGGAGTTAAACACCGTATAGTAGTACCTACGTAAGTACAATTTACTTGATTAATCTTCACTTGTTCTGTTCTTTATTTGTACCTCTTTGAGATCAGTATAAAGGTGAAATTATGATATGAATTATGAAACATTGTAAACCTAGCGTTAGAACTTTTTCTAGCTTTTAAATAAGTTCCGTTCCATTCTTTGCGCCGAATCTAAGTCGTAACGTTACCGGGTTGAGGAAATTTGAATATTATGATTTAATATTTAATTTCCTCGAGCGAGCATCGAACCCGCAACCCGTCATATTAATAGACAATTGTGACAGCTCTTTTATGACAGTGAGTGAGGGAAGAGAGGTGTGACGAGTCAATAGGATTTCACGACGAGGACGTATGGCTAATTATTATAAGAAATGCAGGTAGGATTATAAGAAATGCAGTTTCAAATCCAGCTACGTTTAAATCTTTATACATTTTTCAAAAAAGTAAGCGTAAATGTGTAAAATAAGTAACAGTAAAACAAAAAAGACGCTTTTGTTAAAAAGAAATAATCATAGATTTAAAAAATTCATTAAAATTAACATAAAAAAATAGACACACTTTAGATATTTAAATACAAATGGCCTTGGGCAGTAATCGACCCGCAACCCTCACATAGAACTAAATATTTCGCAATTGTACCACGAGTGAGTGTGGAGACGTTGATGTATAACTGTTACATCGTCATTGAACATGTAACGCTTCCAAAGCGGAAGGAAGTTGCTTAAAGCAATTCGATAACGACAATTTCTGATATTGCAACCGTGTGATAGTGTTCTTTTGATTTGGAATTCTTTATAAAATTAAAATGTTATATATATATATATATATATATATATGTATACATATATATGTATACATATGTAAAATGAAATATTTATTGATAGCAACCTATCTCTCGATCCGTGATTTTATTTAAGCTTAAAATGATAGTCGTCGTTTCATCTGTCCACCGAAACACCACAATTACGTATTAGAATTCATCCGTTCCAGTCTCTACTACACAAATCGCGGTGTTGAGTTCCGCCACAAAACCCGCAGTCTCGAGAGTTATGAAGAAAGTGAAAACGTGTCCTTTCACCAGGTGTCCTCTGCCTGCCTGCCTGCTACAAGCGGTATAAAACGTAGAGCTATTCTAGTACAATTCTATAATTATTGAAGAGTTTACAAAAAAATACATAAAGTGATTTATAAATAACTTCTTCAACTCCAAAAACAAGTTATCTCCAACCCTCCATTGAACCTGTTACCTCCGCAATAAATTAAATGAAACAACGACAAAATTATCAATAATTGATGCCAACATTACAAACACACACAAAAAACAAATTATAATCATGTGAAAGTCACAAAAATCCGTTACACAATTTCCTCGTTCGACCTTCAAATATCCAGATTGAACTGGATCGAACTGGTCCGAACTGGTCTAACGACAGGTTGGAGGGCCTTGAGAGATCACCCTTGATCTCAAGGGTGGGAACTTAAATAAGAAAGGGGTGAATGTCTAATTATTTTAAACTATTGGCCTATCAGCTTGTCTAGCGATATCTATTAAATAACTATGTTTATATAAAATAGGGTAGTCTGTATGTGTATCTACTGACCCTTCATAGAAGCTTGCCTTCTATTCGTAGATCATAGATTAAATAAATAACATGTACATAAGTGTTACTTGTTTGTAGAGCGACGGGTCTATTATCAAGGATTTATAATCTATGTTATTGTTGCCACTTTATGTATTACTATCGACTCACACGCGGCTTCGCCCGCTTGAATTACATTATTTTATTAACTAATATCAATTGCTCGCTCGTTCTACTAATATGACTTTAAAGATAATATCTATAGATTGAAAGCTAAAATTTCATTTCGCATAACAAAAAATGTAGCAATTTTATCGAACTAAATATTTTAAATTGACGTTATATCTACATGTTAACGCTAAAATATGATAGTCAAAACTGCATTTAAGCTTGCAAGTGCACAGACAAACAAACAAAAATTTTAAAAGTTACTTTTTTGAGCCCTAATACATAAATAAACACACCCTATATGTCGGTATTCAATATGCCCTCCATGTACAGACAGTGATCGGTTACAGATTTATTATAATTATAGATTAATATATAGTAATGAATCCACATGCTATGGGTTTTTTTAAAGTGTTTTTTAGCTTCACGCTTTATCCCGCACAGTATAACCTGGTATAGAATCACGCTATATCCCGCGCGGTATAACATGGTTGAGAATCTAGCGTTATGACCTTCAGTTCTCGGGCTCCGTGCGTGTTGAATGTAATTGTAAACAAGACAGGTTGTGAGTTCGATCCCGATTCGAGAAATTAAATATTTTATATTATTATTTCCTCGCTTTGTTAATATGGTGAAACGCAGCGTTGAAAACCATCAAATGAAATGTCTTCAAAATTCGGGAAACCGAGTATCTTAACACTCAGGTTCCCTCTGACTACCCTGCCATATGCGGCTTACGGTGTTAAGCTAAAACCAACGCCCTTGTGTTACTAGAGTGGAGAAATTAAAACAATTTAAATATTTCCCGTGCTGGGAATCGAACTTGCTGCCATTGCGCTTACAATGAAATGACACGATAACCTCGATATATAGACATATATCTAAATATATTTTAACTTTATGCTAATCTTTGTGTAGCGATAATTTGAAAATTTGTCCCTACAAGTATGAGAGCGTATGGCTTAGTGGTCAGAGTGCATGGACGGTAAGCAAGAAGCGCAGGTTCGCGTCCTGTTACGTTTAGTTTAATACATATTTTAAAAATATTTTCCTATATTTATTATGGATTAAAGTTTTAAAACAGCTATAAACGTCTTAACCCTCCTTTAGCATTGATTAAATTATCCATGGGAAAGGGACAGGTGATATTGATCTGGATATACCCGGGTACAAATAATAAATCAATGATTCATTATATTAAATGGAGAAGACCGAGTAAACGAAGAAAATAGCCAAATTATTTTTTACTTCCCATACCACATATAGCAGGGAAGCAGAGGGAACCCGGGAACCTACTTTAGATACTTTGTTACTATACTTTTATTCCCTACTTTCTGTCGAATCAACCTGCATATTTTGTTTTAAGTGGTAAAACTCTACGCCGCTCGTTCACTCTTTTGTCTCTGGCAACAACCAAAGAGTGAAAATTTGAAAATTTAATATTTAATTTCCTTGAATGGATGTCGAACCCACAACCAGTCACGTTTACAGACGCACGCTTGTGACCCTGTGCCACGACAGGCCTTAATTTTAGTATCAAGTATTAATTTCTATTATTAAATGTTCTTAATTGTCTTTATTGTTTCAAGCTGTATAACACATATGTATAGTACGGTAGGGAACAAAGGGAACCTAGACAAAGGCACATGGCATTAAGGCACATACACTCATTGCGTTCTGAGGACCGTTTTACGGAGCTGAACGCCGCGATTTGTCCTTACACCAAACCAAGGAATGCCTGAAATCATTAAAAACCGCCTAAAATCTAGACTAGCCTTGTGAAGAACGGAGAAAAGGAAACTGTTCTCCTTTTTTCTTCATAAAAATATTATACACAGTACAAATAAATATAATAATAAATCAACAATTATTATTTTTTTCATTAATTTAAACTAGTTTCGACTCCCGGATGCTTTTTTGTTCCGTCGATACAACCGTGAGGTCATTCATTATGTGACGTTGTAACAAGTACCTACTTGTACTTACAAAAAATATGAAATCCGACTTTGGCACTCGAGCGTTGAGCGTCAGTTCGATTTCCGTTCGTTACAAAACATCTATTGAAATATATTTGCTAAAATAATAAAAATTTAGAAAAATATGAATTTTAGTCGTGGTCTTATGGGGCCGTCTATAAATCACGTGATCTATTTTTTTGCATTTTTAACCCCCCCTCCCCCATTGGTGATACGTGGTTAGGTTTAAAATTATTAATTTCTTGTTTATATATAGACGTTATGTCTTACGGGGGGATACTCCTACCCCCTTGTGATAGCCCCCTCCCCCCTTTCGAACCACACGTGGTTAATGGACGGCCCCTAATGAGAACGGAATGTCTTAGTGCTGGGTTTTCAGGTTCTCCCTGGGGTACCCAGCTATTTTTGGGTAAAGCATGAAGCAGAAGAAAAAAAAATTAGATAGATATACTGATAATGAGGATGAGATGGAGTACTGGGAATTTTTAAATGGAATTTTCATTTAAAAAACAATGATTGAAATCTTTCGAGCCGTTGGTAGCTCTCCGTAGGACTAACACTACCTACTGACATTCTTCTAGAACTCAACCTAGTGTTAAGACACTCCGTTTCACTTCCATTCCCCTCTTTCCGCCGAATTTATTGGCATTGCGTGTGAAATGGTGGAACTTAACGCTGCGCTTTGTCTTGTTACCAGAGGTAAGAGAGTGGTGCCCACAACTTGCTTACAAACGCACGTAAGCTCCTGCACCACGATAGGCCTCAAAAAAAAATTATTCCTCTGATGGGGAACCGAACCCATAGTCTTCGCGTTTACCGTCAAGCACTGTACCGCTTGGTCCCATTGAAAATTCTTTCGTTCTATTTCTATATTTTATATTGTTTAAAGTATTTTTCTACGAAAATAATCGTATCTAGTATTTGTGGCTGCAGTCATTTGACCGCGTGCCAGCTCGCTGGGAGGATATTGCCAAGGCGACGCGAAATTACAGCAAAAATGTTAGGCTAGGTCATATGCTCTTTCCTGCATAGAGAATCGAATATTGCTCTTAAGACGTTGATACAACAAATATTTTTATTGACAATTGAAAACATTTTACGTTTTTTAATATAAATATTATACATTAAAAAAACTCAAAATATATATATTTTTTTTTCAAATACAAAAAAAGGTCTCCAGGTGAAACAAGGGTGGAAGCTTAGCCATCTGTATCCAGAGCTCCAGAGGGAGGAACCTGTAAGGAGGTTCCCGACATATGGCTCACTCGGGGCGCGCCATCTCAAGTAATACTGCCTTCTAGATCTGGTTCTTGATCCAACAGATATTATCATCTTTTTTTATTACCTTTATATAAATTTAAAATTTGAAAAGGCATTAGGATAAGAAACTGAAGACTAACTAATATGAAAAAAGCCCGTTAATAATAACCTCAGACATAAACGCGACAGCTCGAGTAACTGGACTGGTGAATGACCACTGGTCACGAGGCGCAGCGTTAAATTTCGTCACGCCTCAAATTCGATGGACAATGTGGAAGAACAGGAAGATATTGGAGAAAGGATAGTACTGGGAGAAGTGACCTTGAAGCATAAGAAACCTCCGGACAGCATGTGTGTACGGGTTGATGACAGTGGCCGAGACAATGGAACTGTGCAGAGCTTCGCATCCTCTGATACCCATAAATGAGCATTAGTAATTAACATATTTATCAACTCTTCTACGCTTTATGGAAAAAGCAGAGAGATAGAGACGTATCACTCACAAATTATATATTTGAAAGTATAATTATCACGTGTACTACACAAGTATTGCGTCATAACGTCATGTACCATCATGTACGACTCGTATTGTATCGTACTGCAATTGTCAAAAGTTACTGCAATTAACTAATAGTGAAAGAATTTAAAATAAATAATAGCACAAACATAAATTTTACATAATTATATATAAATATTTACTGTGAAAACATTGCACAACCCTATTATATGGTTATGATTCACGGTTAAGCGGTTCTAAGCAGGTCTAGACTCGGTTACATTTGGTTACAACTAGGTCTAGACTTAATTAGGTGGTTATGGTTGTAACCAAAACCAGTTATATTGTAATATTAAATATATGAAAAAATATTATATTTTATGTAGTTTTTTTGCAGATTTTTCATAAATATAATCTAAGCCTAAAAGAATAACTTTATTTGAAAAAAAAAATAGGGAACGGAAGGAATGATGTGTCTCAACACGAGGTTCCCATGTTCCCTCTGCTTACCTAGTTAGATATATATAAATAAATAATGTTTAGTGAAAATATAAATAAATAAATAAATAATGTTTAGTGCAAAAGTATTTACGTATATATAGAAAATTCTTCAGTTAAAGAGAGATTGCCAGACGACATACAGAAGGAATTACAGGACCTTGAATAACACTATTTTACTCCTAAAATATGTATGTGTCTTTGAATATTATTTAAGCAGAGGGAACTTGGGAACCTAGTGTTAAGACACTCCGTTCCATTTCCGTTTCGGAATTTGAAGCATTGCGCGAGTGTCGGAAATTTTATTCCTACAATATGTACGAATATGCATCTTTGTCTATTTCTGCTGACATCATTAATATGATGATATATTTTTTTACATTTTAAGTGACTGTAATACCAATGTTATTTAAAAAACTAATTACTATTTCCGAAAATATATTTAAAGGATAAAATTTAAGACCATCTGAATTTTATTCAGGATCGCTGCCATTGCATTATTGTATTAAACAATAGTATTTTTTTTTAAGTTAATAGTGAGGCCTCTCGTGGTGCAGCGGCACAAGAGTGTGACTGTAACCGAAAGTGTGACTGTAACCGACAGGTTCTGGGTTCGAGCCCCAGTCGAGGAAATGAAATATTTAATATTTAAGATTTAAATATTTAATGTTTCATTTCTTCGCTCTGGTAATAAGGCAAAACGCGGCGTTGAGTTCCGCCACTCAACACGCAATGCCTCAAATTCGGCGGAAAGTGGGGAACGGAAGTGGAAGAATGTTGTCTAAGCAATCATTTTTTTAGGATTCCGCATAAAATAATACTGTAATAAAGTAAAGATAAGAAATAATTTTACATTTCTTTTGACATTAGATAGCATAAGGCACGCACTGCACTGTATTCATTTATTTGAATTAAAGGTATGGACAAAATTATTTTACTATGAAGTCTTCGGAAGTAATAAACGAACCCACAACAAGGATATATATTTATATATTTACAACTGTGCCAAAATAGTGTTTTACATCACGGACAAGTAAATATGATTTATAAGCTATAACTGATTTTACTTTGATATGTACCACACATTTTAAAATAATGTTTAAATGTATCTGAAAAGATATGTTATTTAGAAAAAAAAAATGAGTTAACGACCCTACCCTAGTGCAGTCATCATAAAAATTATAAAATGTATCCTTCACTGTATCTGACGTGTGTTCAAACCGGTTGCTTACAATTTCAGATACTAAAAATAGCAGTATCTGGGTCTAGATGTTCTGGAACCGGTTATAGCCAGTTCTGAACCGGTTATGAGCGGTTATTACCGGATTTAAATATATATTTATTAGTTTGAAATCAGATAATATATTGGTGTTTTTGATTTAAAATATATTTTATTTTTTTTAACCATTTTTTAATGTTTTTCAATAATGATATTACATTATTGAAAAACATTAAAAAATGGTTAAAAATAAAATATATTTATTTTAATAAGAAAAATATTTAACTTTTGATTGAGAAGTATTAATTATGTTTTTTTTATTGTTATATCTCATGCACTATGCATATAATCTTTATTTTTATGTAATTATAGTAAAGAAGTAATATCGTACTTTTAGAACAAAAAAAGTAAACCTATTAATCTATCTAAATTTAAAATTTACGATAAACTGACCATTTCAATCGATTTCTTTGTGATTTTCCACTAATTACGAACTTACTATAGTAAATATTATTATCCTATCTAATAAATACAAGTTATAAGATCAACTTGTTTTTGTAAGATTAACTTTTATATGAGAATATGTACCTGTATATGTAGTGAGGAAGAAACTTTCCAATTTTTAATAGTTCAGGTGACCATACAATATTATGGTATCACCGAGCTGGTCTGATGATGGAGCCAGGGCCTGAATAATGGAACTCTTCAGAGGTTACATTTATACCTCTCAAGTGTGGATTCATGGAATTTATAGCTCCGAGTAGTCTATAGGATTTAGTGTGGATAATAATATATTTTTTTAAGATTTTATTTTCGTAAATTTTATGAACTTCTTTAAATTACCACAATTTAATTTCGAGGATAGAAATTAATATCCAAGTTACTTCATCTTGTAAAAATTATTATTAAATATAAATGTTATTAAATGTATGTATATATGAATATATATTTCTACATTGTACTAGTGATGTGATCCGGTTTCTCTTTATATATACCTCTTCCTCTCTCTTTCTCTCTCTCTCTCTCTATTTATATATTTCTATATATAAAAAATAAAAAAAATATAGCAGCATTAAAATATATTCTACTAACTATTTTTAATTATTACATGATTTAGAACAAATATCTTTACTTTAGGTTATATTTTAAAAAAGTAGTTGCTATGTTTACGTCACCTTTCAGTTCCATCCGGTCATTGATTTGTGTCAATTTCTATAAAGATTTTTTTGTATATTTTATTTTAACGTTATAAGTCTGTATGTACTTTATTTTAGTGAATGATAAACGTAAAGAAACAAAACGTTCATATATCTACAGATTCTATAGCAGAGTCTCTTAACATACTCGTGGCTTAGGTTAGGGCTTACACTATTTCAACAATAGAGTGCACTGCTAAAGATTTACTTAAAACTAAGAGGCATAACGTGGCGTTGAGTTCCGTTCAATACGTAGCAGAATTCTATAGAAAGTGGAAAACGAAAATGTATAACAAGGTTCTTAGGTCGAATTTAATTACTTTCATTTTAAAAATTGGAAATTATTATCTAGATATGTTTTCGGTTAAGAAATGATTTCTCCAATTTTTTATTAATAAACAAAAAATATTTTTTTCAATTTTACTACATAAAGACACGAAGTCGCGGACGTCGACTAGTTTCAGATAAAACAAATAGGTCATACTAAATCGTATATTATAATGGTTTGTTCTAAAACTTTTAATCTTGAGCTTAGAAATGAAGTACATTTTTATTTTCCACAAATAACATTTTTATGAACTCTACCATTTCATTCTAATTCATATTTGTAATGACTGGACTTATTTTAATGTAACTCACAAATGATTTAGACATTACTAAGGAATTAAGCAAGCTTTCTGTCGTTTTTTTTTTAAATACTTTTGATTTTGAGTTCTCTATACTTAATTGATAAGTACAATTTCAATGACATTATTTTTTTAAAAACAAGCTGTATTTTGTTTCTCAATATAGATGATGAGGTAATAAAAAAACTTTACTTATAAAATTTATGATACTTTTAATTTGTTCTGACTCCTGTTGTAGGATGATGAGTAAAAGCTCACAATATTTTAAAATTTCCATTACTAGCAGAGAAGTCAATAAACGTTTGGTGCACATATATGAGTATATATAAATGTAATATATGTAGTGCAATGATTTACTAGTTCAAACATGTAAATGTAAATTTTCCAACCTACGAGTATGTATATATATATATATATATATATATATATATATATATATATATACGAAAAATTAAACAAAAAGAGCCCACGGATACAATGTAACACGGAAACGGATATGGGATACTTTATATCCCAGTGGTTTTTTGGAGGAAATTCAAATTGACTCTACCATATTAATTACATAGTACATAAACGTTAAAAGCTATTTATTTTGGCTTTTTCGAGTTGTCAGTCGTACGGTGTCTGAAAAGGTATCATTTCATAGCTTTGGTAGACAAAACGTGGCGTTGAGTTCCGCTACAAAACGAATGGCTATCCACTTCTTCATTAAGATTAAATTTAATTTTAATTAACAATGACAAAATTGATTTTATAACAATATATCATTATTTTTAGCTTTACATATCATATACCATAGCAGGATAGGCAAAGAGGTCTTTTTATATGTTGAGCGGCGGAACTCAACGCTGTACTTAGTTCCAAATCGAATACATTGTAATAACAGTTAAAATCAACGCTATTCAATATGTTATTCATGAACCAATCAGTCATTACCAAAAAAATATCCATTGGTGAACGAAAAAAAATGTATTCTGTTAATTTAGTTAGTTTTTACAATGATTTTAGTTAATTAAATAACTATTTATATATTTGGCTGTAGTGCGGATATTTTTAGCTTAGTCTTTAATATAGACTAGATTAAAATAACCTTGATTATGACTGACTGACTGAATTAAAATATAGATCTCTGGTGGTTTAATAGAGACTAAAAAAATAATGAAATATATTTTAGAATTACTCAATAAAGTTAAAAAAATGTAGTAATAACCTGATATTTTACATGTCTATTGAATCAAAATCATGCACATGTTAGACGAAAAGGAATGCACCTACATGTACGTAGATTTTATACAATTTTCTAAATATAGATACAGCAAATATAAATTATGATTTAATTAAATGGTTTATAATAGATTTACTATCATTGATCGTGATATACCTAAGAGAAGAGAATAAAAATATTTTAAAGTACGTAATGCCACGCGGACTAAACCACATAATCTCAATTTTTTTTCATATGTCAGTTATATATAGTTCATATATTTTATATGTAGACTCATTTTATTATGTCACGAATAATATATTTAAAATGTTTAATTTAAAACCCATGTGTTTGTACTCTTAATGTAAGTTCTAAGTAAAAAAGTTTTGAAATATACGTATCTAGTTATATTTTTGGCCTTTTTTACTTTGGTATATAATATTTGAATGTGTCACGAGAAAGAATTGTTTCTTTTTTTTGTATTTTATATATATTTTTTTTATGTTTCTATATAAAATAGTTACTTTATTCATAAAATGCCTTCATACTTTACTTACTTATGACTTAGTGTATGTTATAAGATATATACAGATCAAGAGACATCTATATTTTTTTCACCATTGTTTTAAATTAAACTAAAAATATATGTATTCAAAATATATTTTGAAAAATCATAATTTCTTTAGATTTTACTACAAAAATAACCCCAATTTGTTATTTGAATGCTCAAATCTATTCTATAATAACTCACAAGGTAAGTTTGAGTCTTTTTGCAAAAAGGTTCTAAAATTTATTAAATATTTATATTTAACAAAAAAAATTGGTCGTTTTAAATAAAATAAAGTATATACTCACATAATCGAAGGTAAAAAGACACAATCCTTCAATGGGAAAAGTTTCCTAAGCACAAGTCCACAAGCGTCCGCGTCTACGCACACTCACTGCACAAAACAACCAAAAAATCAGTTCAAAACGGTGAGTTTATAAAAAAAAACCTCTCAATCGCACAGTCCAGGGTCCGAAGGTTCCAAAATGGGCACATCCTAAATAGGCCTATAAGAATCTTATTGGATTTAAAAAGGCGAAATGTTTGCGAAAAATTCGCGCGGTCACCCGCCGCCCGTACATTTAGGCCTACCGTGACAGCAACGCGCGCGCCGCTAACCAACTCTACACTATATTTTCCCGATAAAAATCCACTGATAAGGGATAACGGATAGATAAGGGCCTCTGTATTGAGAATGGAACTCGCGTGAATATATATAGCTAGTGGAAACGATGATTCGACCCGAAAACAAAGTATCGGGACCTGCGAAACGGATGTAGAGCCAGTAAATGGTTAAATATAGTAAATCGCTTAGTTTTATATATGCTGGAGGGATTTTTTGTTTAGGGGTTGAGCTCGAGGGGTAGGCAGGGTGGTTCGTGGGGGGCCGCGAGCACGCCGTGCTCCGACGACTGGCACTAACGAAATGGCGTCAGCCGACTCTCGCGCCGAGTAACCTTGTTATACGACCTCGCGGACCGTTTTATGCCTAAATGAAGAATCCTAATGTAGGTATGGTATATACTTTAGGTACCTAACTTTGGTGCTTTCGAAATTTCGAGAAATTTTCTGTATACATTTATTATACTCTGTGCTGGATTATTTTTGGTATTGGCGTTGAGGGTGATATTGGAGTGGAATTACAAAAAATATATATTAAGTTGACATATTTTTTATATTAAGGGGTGAATTGAAGTAATAATCAAAAATTCCAAATAAAGTAACAGATTAAATGTTATTTTTTATCTATTTTAAACACTTCCAAATTTGACAGTTAGAAATGGCTAAAGCTGTAAAGTAAAAGTCTTAATTGTATTTTATTACTTCAATTTTATTTATTTACAACAAAAAAATAATCACAAATAGAATAAAAAAAAATGTACAAAGCATATTTTAAGGTTAAGGTATTATACTACATTATCAAAGTGTTTTTAATTTTTTCTTCCTCTAAGCTTCCGTCTCCCGTTCATTGCTAACTGATATGAACTTTAATATTATTATGTTCATAAAGTGACTCAAGCACGGAGTTAAATATCACCACTGAACATGCAAAGACTCTTAAAATGGATGGACAGTGTGGAACGGAGTGTCTTAACACTATGCTCTCTCTGCCAAGCCTTCTATATGCGGAATATATCATGAGGCTTCTATTTATAAATTTATCATAATCAATGAATTACACTTTTCACCATTTTACAGCTATTGCGTGTAACCATCATTAAGAGACGTTGTATTACAAATATCTTATAGATTTGACTTCAGTTGATTTTTTAATATATTTAATAGTTATTTTTTGTACAATATGTTGAATAAATCAATCGACGGGGAGCGGAAGTATCTTAGTCCCAGGTTCCCTCTGCCTCAATAAAAATCTAACAGGGACATTATATTCCTTTACTTTTGTAGTCCCGTTAAAATGACTAAATATAAAATGAGTAAGACTTTACATACATATATTAAAAAAGTAGCGTCGATGGAATATTCCATTTGTTTTTAGCTTAGTGTAATTTTAGGAATATTTAATATATTTACTCTAAATTTTATCTTAAATTGGTAAAAAAATATATACAAGTTTAAAAAAAATATATCGTGAAATAATGTTACTTCGTATGAATCTAGCTTTTTTTGTAACCGTGGAATCGTATACGTTTTTTATTATTTATTATGATTATTGCTTCAAAATTTCTTATAAACGAGTCAAAATAATTATTTTTGAACTTTAAAAAAGTGTACCTACACATTTTTACGGTACACCATAAATAATTTTATTTTTTTATTTCACTTTGATAACTACTATAGTAGGTATACTATAACTAATTTTAGATGATATTCAAAAACCATATATAAAAGAAACATATAGGACTATATCTCTAGTTCAATAGTTAATCAAAATTAAATCATCAAAATAAATGCATATTTTATTCCGATAATACAACAATCTTTCGTTACAGAGTGACTGAAACTACTGGATTATTTTAGTAATAATTTGCCATGTCGTTTGGACATCTTGATTTTTTTAACGGAAATGGGACATATAAGATCTTTTATTTCACTTTAGGTCGACAACGCACCTGTGCTCAGCAGCTCTGGCGGTACTCTGGTGGTGCTCTGGTGTTCTGGTTGGTTCTGGAGATTCATGGACTGTGATGGTCACTTACCGTAGGTTCTTTTGCCTCGTCTCTTAAAGACAATTTTCTTCCACCATTAAGAGAAAAAGTCCACCCAAATTAAATTCTACTAAAAACAATCTTTTATTGTGTATTTTAGTTATTTTCTTTTTGTTGTTAGTTGAAATGAACAAATGAATGTTAGGCTGGTTTACATACAATTGTGTCATAAAGGTATAAACAAATTTATAATTACAATATTATTATATATTAATTATTATTACATCCATTTTTTTCCACTGTAATTCATTGGTTTATCTTATTATCATAATGATATAAAATTATAAAAAAGTCACCTTTAAAGGGAGTGCCTTAACACTAAAGTCCCAAATTCTCTGTCCTATGCGGGATACAGGATAAAAATAAATTAAATCTATTTACTCTAAGTCCCATTTTTTTAGCAAAATAAGAGACAGTAATTACTATTATGCATCATTAAAAACAATCTATACTTATAATAAATCTGTAACCGATCACTGTCTGTACGTAGATGATATATTAAATAACATCTTATAGGAGACGTTTATTAAAGTAACAGGGCTCCCTTTGGCTACGTAGGCAAACACACGTGGTCGTGAAAATGATTGAAAAATTAAAATTAAAAAAAAAACACAGTACATCTCCCTTGATTTGATATTTTTTTAGCCGATTAAATTTTCAACAAAGAGATTAGGAGAATGGTAACGTGACAATATAAGTGAAAGGTAGAAATGAAAGAGAAAGAAAATACAATTTAATTCTTCCTTGTATAAAACTTGCTAGAAGTTCAACAATCATTGCATAAAAATATTATGAGATAAATTTATTTACATAATAAATGAATATATATATATATATATATATATATATATATATATATATATATATATATATATATATATATATATATATATATATATATATATATATATATATATATATATATATATATATATATATATATATATATATATATATATATATGTATATATATATATAAATACTTAGCTATTTGTATATTGAATAGTGTCTGAAATATTTTAATTAAAAACAAAATAAGGACTCACCTACATATACTAAAAATAAATAAAATATGCGAATGAACACTATACACAGACGAGTATATTTACATGCATATGTAACAAAACTATTTTATTATATGCAAATGATGATAGGGCGGGTCTGTGCCCCTCGATAGTGAAGGTAACAACTCCCCTTAGCTATCATAGTGTCTTTCTAGTTTATCTATTATATAAATTAATTTTTATTATTACCTTTACCTATATGGAATTTGGGATAAATTGAAATAATTTCATTTATTTATTACATTTAATGATTATTTATTACGATCATATGTAGAGATCTTATCATCTTATCTTATCATCATTTAAATGTTTAAATGTAAACTGTGTAAGTAATAAAATGTTGGGGCAGTTAGCTCTTTTAGTCAGAGCTACTGTGTAATATAAGTATATATATTTATTTGTAGTAATAATATTAAATAATAACACTAAAAGCAAACCTCAATAAGTATATTTACTGGCATTCTTCTAAAATATTTTTTTATTATTTTTTACTTATATCTACCAAACTTCTTCTTCTCTCTTCTGTACTAATTTTACTGAAAAACTGGTACAAAAATTTTTGGAAAATAAACTATCACTGATACGGAAAATCTTTTCTAATCCAATAAATGATAAGAAATACTTAAAGAACCCAAAACTAAGCAAATATATATTTAAAAAAAATATAGAAAAGTTAACAGAATTTTTGGTAATTATGAGTTTTCCAGAAAGAGATTAGAGTAATTCAGTTCAGTACATTTCTTTGGTTATGGAGTTCCGAGTGTGCCAGTTGCGATTTTTTTTTAATTATTAATCATAATGAATGTACTTTTTATAATTCACTTTATTTTCTTAAAATAACTTTACAGTTCTGCCTCGTGTCTTGCTTGGGTTCTTCTCAGGCCTGAGACTGTAACTTTAGTGAACCGGTGGTAATATCTTTACCATTCAACAAATGACTCTTGTAACTTCTTACTTGGAATAAAATATTTATATTTGAATTTCGAAAGGAATTTAACCAGTACAGGCAATTGTCAAAGAGCATTTAAAAGGACTCACTTGAGTCACAAGTCCAAGACACTGCTCCGGAACTCCTCATACAGAACGGTAGAGACCTGCTTGGTGCATCTATAGAACAATAAGAAACTATCTCTTTCTAGTTTTTATTATTATTTTTTGTTAAGTCGACTATGGATTAATTTTTAGAAATTGTATTTGATCCACTTTTAGTAATTAAATCATTATGAGAATTGCCGGTTACACGTACTTTATAGCAGAGCTGGTCTGATGATGGAGCCGGATGAAACTGTTCAGAGGTTACAGGTACACCTCCTGAATTTACTTCTCCTGGATGACGAGATGTTATACACAATGTGAATGAGGACAGTCGGTGGTGGATTGGCAGACATCCAAAGATCATGTTCAGAGTGGAACTTCAAGGATATACCAGCAGTCCAGAATACCAGGCTGAGACAGCACGAGCTAAGATGTAATCATCAATTGGTATAGTACTTCACATGTCCACCTTGGGCCATGGCAGTGGTGGTGTGGGAACATCGTGAAGTTTTCATGGGTATTTTAGATGATCTACATTTGCCAGTCCACAAGTATCATGTGTCCTCGCGACAGTTGGGCAGTGACATGTAAAAGCTAAAAATAAGAAAAAAAACTAATAAAAGCTATCAGGCATAAAACTACAAGACTTGAGCACGAATTGTGCATAAGAAATTAAAAACTTGAAAAAAAAAAAAACATTGATTTAGACTAACTATTAATTTTTTACTTAAAAGTAATAATTGATATTTCTCTAGACAAACCTTAAATTAATTAATTAACCTTTAATTTTTTTTCTTATTATTATCGATGCAATTGTTGATAAATGTAAGTTAACTAATAGGTAACTACGTATATTACAATTTTAAAAGTTAAATTAACAAGATTTTATCATAGATCTCTTTTGCGATACCCGTTATTATAGATATTGTATTTTCCCCTTTACCCCTACCAGAACTACCAGAATGAACTGAGTACCACCTCTATACAAGTCCTCCTCGAACCTTACATGGCCTCTCTCCAGTATCTTCGATAATGAATTCTCAAGGTCAATCAAGGTTTCCTCTAACCTCTCTTATCATTAACTCTTATTTCGTCGTACATTTAATACTGTCTATATTTAATTTTATATATTTTCGTTTATTTTTTAAATTTTATAAATAGAATGTTGTCGTTATAAAATGAATCTCTAATTAACTTTTTTTTTTGATTTGACTTGCATTGTTATTTTATTTTTAATGTTTTTTATTAATAAAATCACTGATGTTGGAGTTTAATATAATAAGGCAGTCTTTCTCTAGTTAAATTTTTATAATTTTGGATCATATCTCCAAATATTTGAATCGATATTTTATATTTACTTACTTCAAACTTTTTGATTTATCATCTGTATTTTCTTTAATAATAAGGCAAAGCGCGGCGTTGAGTTCCGCCACTCAACACGCAATGCCTCAAATTCGGCGGAAAGTGGGGAACGGAAGTGGAACGGAGTGTCATAACACTAGGTTTCACTTTCGTTCCCTCTGCCTACCCTGCCTCGTGCGGGATACAGCGTGAAGCTGAGAGAGAGAGATTTTCTTTGATCTTTTAATAAGATCATGTTGTCAATTCTCTTGACATTTTATATTTTTTTAATTTAATTTCCGTTAGAATTTTCAAATTAAATCCTACATAGTATCTACTATAAGCCACTTAAGGTATTATTAAATATTAATATGCAACAAACCAATAATTTTAAATCAACCACAGACCTTTAATATTGACAAATAATAACAAGTCCATATATTCTCAAAATTAAGTTCACAATACAGTATTCTACATTTACAAAAACTAAATGCCCCCTGTTTTTAGTGTGCATTAGTACCCTCACGCGACCCTAATCCGATTTGAACCTACTGTTAGATACATTTCGATCTTCTATCTACTATACCACCTTCGCTTGCAACCGTTTCAAAGATAAATCTTTAAGAATGTTGAAGAAACTTTGAATTAAGAATGAAGCTATAGAGTGATATCTACATTTAAATTGCTTACGACGCCATCTATAAATATTATCATTGTACAATATTTCTACTAGACGCTAGATGGAGGTTAATTATATTTGTATTTCTTATGTTACAACCTTGTGAGATGATCGAAATCACTATCAAAGCATTTTGCTCGAACAAAATAAATTAATAAATCTATTGCTCCAAATAAGGAGAAAATTAAAATCCTAATTGAGGTATTAAATTTCATCACAAGATTATCTTGTGCTCTCCTTTTGCATTATAATGTTATAGAAGCTAAAAACTTGAAGAAATTACATAATTATTTAGAAAATAAACTTTATTTAATGCAAAAATTGATATTTTGTGAAACAGAAAAAATTGAGTCTGAATAACTTTATACCTTTGCTTTCATAGAAAAAATATGACAAATGTCAATTGTCATTTCACTTGCGGCTAACTTCACACCATTACTCGATACAATTTAGAAACATGGCTACCGTAAAGTTCGCTGTTGTTGATGCAAACGATTTTCTAACAAAAAAACAAACCTCTGAACCCGAATTAGCAACAGATTGGGCTAAATTAGAAGAATTCTATAATAAAAAGTAAGTTTTTGTATTTAATTCATCCTATATTTAATATTTATGTTATTAAGCGGAAAAACTTTTATTGGAACGCGCTAATCTCAGAACCTAATGCTTTGAATTTAAGATTTTTTTATTTCACGTTTTAACGATATATGTAATATAGCCTAAAGTCTTTAACTTTAGGCTATATGTATTACATAAACCTTTCAACATAACCCGCCATAGAATTACTCTCAGCTATAACCACTAGATAGATTTTGATTCCACGTTAAAGCTCGGCGTTATTATAGTTTATATATAATGTTATGTCCGTTGTATTTCAGATTATGGCATCAGCTTACATTGAAATTAATGGATTTCGTGAAACACCCCTCCTTACAGACCGGCGACAATCTGATACAGCTTTACAGCAACTTTATTACAATATTTGAGAACAAGTAAGAATATTGCTAACGCGATGATTGTGGGTTCTATTCTAGATTGGAGAGATAATATATTCCATGACAAACCAGTGTTGGGTTCCGTCACTCTGTACAATGTCTCGAAATTTAGATGGAAACTGTGAGCAGAATGTCTCATCACTATTTTCCCTCTGCCTATTCTGCTATTATGAATATAAGGCTTTAAGGAAAAGAGAAATTTCATGTCATAACGAGTAGATTTTGCAAGTCACTACCAAAACACAACGGCTTAAAGTAAACAATACATTAATGATTGTATTTAGTTATTATTAACACCTAAAGTTGGCTATAATTAACTCTAAAGTATAAATATGTATTTTTGTCCATAATTAAAATTAAATATATTTTCATTAAGTTTCACTTAAGAATTTTATGTCTACCTTGCATATACAGCGTGACGGTTGAATAAAATGATGTGTTTGTTTTCCTTTTCAGAATAAATCCACTGTCCCTGGTGGAGATAGTGGCCCACATTGTCCAGCAGTACTCCGACAAGAAGGAAGCCATCTCATTCCTGGAGAAGGTGGAGACCAAAGTTAAAATGAATGATGAAGCGCTAGCTCTCTGTAAAGTAAGTAGAGCTATATAATTATACAGTAACAACAATTTTTTTTTATTTTGTGTGAAAATCAAACAAACATCATTACAATTTTTTGTTATTTTAGTACAAATGATGATAATACAGCGATGGATATTGTTATTGTACATAAATTCCCTTTTTTATTGAAAGTACTGTATCCCACACATGGCAGGGTGGGCAGAGGGAACTTGGGAACCTAGTGTTAAGACACTCTGTTCCACTTCCATTTCCTCTTTTTCCGCCAAATTTGAGGCATGGTGTGTTGAGTGGTGGAACCCGCAATATAAAAAATAATATAAAATTATTGATAAATTTAGTATCATGAAAGTAAAGTAATAAATTTCGTTTTTATGGTTCTATAACAGTACCAGAGTTGTCCCAAAGACTGTATGTCTTTGGGACAAGTCTGGTACTGGTGGAATTACAAAACAGACTGGGATACAAAAGGAGGGTATCTATGAACAGCGTACAAAACTCACTCCCAACAAAGACAGTGACTAACTATTCTCTCTGGAAAATCACAAAATTTCTCAAAAGACCTCAAGAACACTCGCCGCCAATCAAAACCACTGATGGACGGTGGGCTCGAACAGAAACGAAGAAAGCTGAAGCATACTCGGAATACATTAAGTCTGTCTTCCAACCCCTGCCAACCAAAAATCCCGAACATGATGAGGAAATTAAAAAATACCGCGACACCCCACTGCAAATGTGCTTACCACTTAGAAGTGTTAGTCCAAACGAAGTACAGAATGAATACTCGGGCTTTTAAGGCTTTTAGGAATTTTAGGGCTTTTTTTTATTTGAATTTGCCTAAGACTAGGGATATATCCGGCACAATGGAAAATAGCACAGGTGATAATGATACCTAAACCTGGCAAACAGCTACATGAAGTATCCTCGTACAGACCAATAAGCTTACTACCAATTTTGGGTAAGCTTTTAGAAAAAATGCTGTTAAAGAGGTTGCGCGCATACTTACCAGAAGTAATCCCTCATCATCAGTTTGGTTTCCGAGAAGGGCATGGAACAGTTGAGCAAATACACCGCCTTACGGATAATATAAGTAGAATACTAAACTTAAATTTTAAAATTTTAAAAAGTGTATAAAAATTTTGTACGAAGCAGGATTTGAACCCGCGCCTCTGGAATACCGTTCCAGCGCTCTGACCAACTAAGCCATTCGTTGGCTTAGTTGGTCAGAGCGCTGAAAGCGCGTCTGTCTAAGGGTGGAATAACACTTTAAAACATAATAAAAATATAAGTAGAACACTGGAAGGCAAACAGTACTGCTTTGCTGTTTTTCTAGATGTTAGCCAGGCATTCGATAGAGTTTGGCATGAAGGACTTCTATTCAAAATTAAAAAGCTGTTACCACACTCTTTCTTTCCATTTATGCAATCATACCTTAGCATGAGGTGTTTTGAAGTCAAATTCAAAAATGAAATTGCACCTTTAACGGAAATCTTATCGGGTGTGCCACAAGGAAGTATCCTGGGCCCTGTGTTATACCTACTCTTTAAAGCAGACCTACCAACAAACACTGCTACCACAACAGCCACATATGCAGATGATACGACCCTTTTATCAGTAGACGAAGATCCTAATAAAACCTCAGCAGAACTTCAAGCACATGTGCATCAAGTAGAAGAGTGGCTAGACAAATGCCGTATTAAGGTAAACCAGTCTAAATCTGTCCAAGTGACCTTTATACTCGAAAGAAGACCTTTCCTCCTATAAAACTGTATAATCAAGATATTCCTCAAGCAGACAATGCAAAATATCTAGGAATGCATCTGGATCGCAGACTCACGTGGAGTAAACATATATGGATAAAGGAAAATCAAATAAATCTCCAGAAAGCAAGATAGTTATCTGACTATCTTCAATTCAACTGTGGGGAACAGCTAGCGCGAGCAACATAGAAATCCTCGAAAGATTTCAAAGTAAAACTTTTAGGACCATGTTAGATATACCATACTACGTGAGTAACAGGTACATACAAGAGGACTTAAATATTACTACCGTAAAAGAAGAAATTGCTAAGCAAAGCAGAAACTACCAGGGAAGGATATCATCCCACGTCAATCAGCCAGCAAAAGCACTGAAAAGCACAGGAAGCGTCACACACTCGCCTGAAACGGCATAGCGTCCCTTCGCTAACCGTGAGATTCGCTTGAGAGAATATGAATGAAAGAAGGGACCTTCTGCTGCTAGTAGACAATACAGAAAAAAAAAGCTACAAATAAATGGCTCATTGTGTTAACACAGATTGCCAAGTTACAGTAAATATTATAAAGAAAAAAAACAGTACCAGAGTTCTGTGGTGGCACAGTGGCACAATTGTGTGTAAACACTAGATTGTGGGTTCGATCCCCATTTGAGGAAATGAAATATTTAATATTTTCATATTAAATACGAGGGTGGGGTGAAAAGTTCCTGGCCTGACCAAGAAAAACGACGTTTTAAATTGTTTTTTTGCTCTATTTTTTTCAACATAATGTCCATCAACACTGATACATTTCACTCATAACGGTGTTCTAATTTAGCTATACTAGTTTTAAACGTGGATTGGTCAAGCTCCTCAAAATACTGATTTACAGCTTCGATAACTTCTTCATTGCTCTTAATTTTTTTACCACCAATCCATTTTTTGAGCTTAGCAGACAGTTAATAATCGCTGGGGCTAAGTCTGAAAGGTACAAGGGATTGATCTTCGCCAAATGAGGTTGTTTAATTTGCACCTCGTGCTTCAAACGTTGCAATCACTTTGCGTAGTATTTGCCAGTCATAGTTTGACTCTTCAAGGTAATCATCCTAAAAAACAGTAGCCATAATCTTATTGGCCGATAAAATTGTTTTTGCCTTCTTTGGAGTTGGTTACCCTTTTCCTTTTCTTTATTTCCAGACGTGTTGTTGTGAACCCAAGTCTCATCAACAGTTACAAATCGACCCAAAAGACCGTTTGCATAACGCCTATACAGCGCTAAATTATCGGTAGAAATGTCTCTTCGAAGCAGTTTTTGTTGCACACAGCTTTTTCATGTTCAAATGGTTATGGAAAATATTTCCTACACGTTCACCTGACATCCTGCAGGTCTCACCTATCTCGTGCACTTTTTCTTCTCTTCTTCCAACACTATTTTATGGATTTTCTCAATCATTTCTAAAGCTAACCTCAACGGGCCGTCCTGAGTGAGGCCTCACGTGCGCTCTCAAACGAAACCTAACGTAGTGATTGGACCGTAACTTTACATGCAAGCGTGGTAGGAATGGTTCTATAGAATACCACTCCAAAAGTAGACCTAGTCGCGCCATTTCTTGGTCAGGCCGGAAACTTTTCACCCTACCCTCGTATTTAATGTTTTCATATTAAATAGCTAATCGCGTTGTAGAGTTCCGCCAATCAACACGCAATGCCTCAAATTCGGCGGAAAGTAGGGGAACAGAAGTGGGACGGAGTGCCTTTACACTAGGTTCCCGGGTTCCCTCTGCCTACCCCGCCTCGTGCGGGATACAGCGTAAAGCTGAGTAGAAATAAAAGAAAAAATATCTTCATTATTTTTTTTTAGGTTTACGCTGTATACACTTCTTATCGGGGAAAACAGTTCTCTTTAAAACACAACTTTTCTCTACTTGTCACATCAAATTCTCAAGGCATTGATCTGATATTATTTTGAGTGATAAGACAAAATGAGACACTCCACTGTTGCTTCGCAGATTTGTGGCGGTTTTTTATTATCAATTATAACGCCTTTTCCCAGGTTCTCCAAGGTCAGATCTACCTGGAACACCTCGAGGACCTGGACTCCACGGAGAAGATCATAGAACAGCTGGAGAACACACTGGAGGACGCTGACGGAGTCACTCCGGTGCACGGCAGGTTTTACAAACTGGCGTCCGAGTATTACAGGTTAGTTGGATGTATTTGCTGTTTCTTCTTTAACCAACGACACAGGAAGAGGGGTGGTGTAAGTTTTAGCTGGGGTTAAAGGGTGACAACCCCAGTGAGGATCACATGGAGTAGATCCTTCACTACTTATATCTATTCATCTCACTCTTGTTCTTTATTTTATTCTTGGGGTTCCCTAATGTTCCTCAATAATATTTCTGCTAGATACAGTACGTTGGATGAGTCAGGGCTTTTTTGAACTAGCTTTACTAAACTTTTGCAAACAAAATAATCAAAAGTAAACAGAAAATTTTCCATTAAGTATCAGCCCACAGTTACTCAAGGAGCCACGACTTGTCCATCTTACTACATATATTTCTTCCATTTGTTTCTTTTGTTGTCTATATATTTATTCCCACTATAACTTTTGTATAAAAACTGTCTTGGCACAAGTGTGTAACTGTAAATGCAAGAAACAAGTTGTGAGTTCGATCTCAATTTTCTATTTGAGGAAAGGAAATTAAGTGTTTATTTTTTTTTCATTTCTACGCTCTACTAACGAGGCCAAACACAGCGTTTAGTCTCGCTGCTCAACAACGAATGCGTCAAACTCGACGAAAGATAGGGAACAGAAGTGTCTTAAACACTTTCAAAAAATTTTCCCAAGTTTCCTTTGTCTACCCTGCCATGTGCGCCTGCCTGTACCTACCCTTACTAACTTACTGAAGTCTGAAATCTCCAAGTAACTTCATGTGAAGTTTACCGTGTCACTAGTTCATATTTAATTGACTGCTTGTTTCTATACAAGATAAATAAATAAATAAATAGTGCGGCGTCGGAATTGTGGATCGAAATGTGATATAACGATTCTAATATAACATTTTCTTTCTGAACTTCAACAATTTGGAATTATTAATGTATGCACACACGTACGTACGTACGTACACGGGCAGGGTCCGCGGGCCGCTGGCGCGCTACTACCGCGCGGCGCTGCGCCACGTGGGCTGCATGGCGGGCGGCGCCGCGCTGGCGCCCGCCGCGCGCCGCGACCAGGCGCTGCGGCTGGCGCTGGCCGGCGTGCTGGCGCCCAGCGTCTACGACCTCGGGGAGCTGGTGAGGAATAAAGTGACAGGTTCAAATCTTGATGTTACAACTCCCGTCTGTAACAAACATTAATGGACTATTGCCCATCGTCGTTACAGCTCGCCCACCCCATACTGGAGTCTCTGGAGGGCACTCCGGACGCGTGGGCCAAGGAGTTAGTGCAAGCGGTCGCTGCGGGCGACGTGCAGGCTTTTGAGAAGATACGGTAATATATATTGTATTTAACACGCTTTATCACGCATGTAGCAGGATAGGCAGAGGGAGCGCAGTGTTAAGGCACTCCGTTGTTTACGTATCGCCAAATTTTTTAACATATTGTGTATAGACGGCAGTACTAAACTCCGCGTTTTGTCTACAATGAGATAATGAAAATGATCTATTACTACAGATGGAAGTTGTTACTACAACTGTTGGGTCTACGGTCATTTATTAGAAAGTATTTATTATATAATGTATATGTATGTATGTATGTACGTTTTGTATGTTTCAGTGCACAATCTCCTCACCAGGAGCTGCATCGCGCAGACAGACAGCTGAGACAGAAAATCGCTATATTATGTTTAATGGAGGTAATAAATATATTAAACTTAACTTGATGTTTTAACAGAAAAATAAAAAAATAAATTACTTATTTTTATTTATAAAGTAAAAATTTATAAGGAAATAAAAAAATATTAATGAAATAGAAAAGTATAGAGAAACAAACAACACAACAGAAAAGTTATTGGGTGTTAATATATTTATATAACAAGTTGTGTAATGTGTCTTTGTACGTATCGACAGATGGCGTTTAACCGCGCGTCAACAGCGCGTACGCTGTCGTTCGCGGAGATAGCGGCGGCCGCGCGAGTGCCCCTCGCTGACGTGGAGCTGCTCGTGATGAAGGCGCTAGCTGAGAACCTTATCAGAGGACACATTGATCAGGTGCGGAGTTAAACGCTGTGAATAACAATATATATATATATATATATATATATATATATATATATATATATATATATATATATATATATATATATATATATATATATATATATATATATATATACACACTTGTAGTTTGAAACTGTATGCAGCAGTCAACATGGCGGGGGGCGGGCAGAGGGAATTATATTAACCTAGTGTTAAGTCACTCTCTTCTAAGTGCGCGACGGGGCCAGACGGTCTCAGACCATCCCGATTAGCGTACGCAGGGCAATCTCGTATATATTTCCTCAGGGGCGACGACATGTGATCACACCCTCCCTCGCCCCACCACGCCCGGTGACGCTGTAAAGACCATCCCAGGTCAACAGCAGTCTAGTTTGAGGCATTACACTCTGCCTTGTCACCAGAACAGAGAAGTGAAATGATGAATATGCAATGTTCCCGGCAGGTGTCGGGCGCGGTGCAGGTGCGCTGGGTGCGCGCGCGCGCGCTGGGCCGCGCCGGCGCGGGCGCCCTGGCGCGCCGCCTGGACGCGTGGCGCTCCTCCGCGCACCGCGCGCACGCGCTGCTCAGCGAGCGCGCGCCCGACCTGCTCACGCTGTGACGCCCCGAACGTGCGTACTCCACCTGCCGCTGTGCCACGACAGGCCTCAGTCTATGTTCTAAATTATAAAATTAAATTATAATAAACTCTCTAATACAAATAATAAGCATTACTCCATCTTGACAAAGTGTGATGCAAAAAGCAACCATTGGTTTTGGTGCCAGTTCTTCTCAGCAAGCCCTCAGATCGTCACCGGTGGTGGTTTTCTGTAGGACTGCTGATGTTTGTATGTAACTTGACAAAACAAACCTGCTTTTGCGTTATGGCCTTTCATTCAGTTAAATATATTTCTAAATCATCTAATTGAGTTAAATATTTTGATTTTAACTGCTTTTATTTGTACGCCTTAAGACATCTGCTTGTTACATATGATATGATGATATATTATATAATATATTTAAAGAAAAAGTGAATAGTTACATTGAAATAAGTGATATCTTATGTATTTTAATGATTTATGCCATATCAAACACTTAAAAGGCAAGTTTACTAAATTCCTCAAGAATCAGTTGTCAAGACGTTGGGTGTTGGAGTGGCGTAACTTAACGCCGCGCTTCGCCACGACGTTCTAAATATTACAGTAACAGCTAATGTAACTATTCTATATTGTTGCAGGTGACGTCGCTGGGGACCTTGTCTTGTATACAATACTATAATTTCAATTTATTAAATATTTAAACACAATTAAATGTTTTTAATTCTCCATTTCTTTCCCTCTGAGGATGACATGTGTGTATATGAAACAACATATGTCAATGTCACATGATATGTGTAGGGCCGTGGTCCGTAATTAGCTCACATCGCTCACAGCGCGCCAACGCTCGGTCCGTATTGAGCTTTTATCGCTCACAGTTAGCGTTGTGAATAGTATGACGTCACTTGTGACGTCACTGGCTAGTGCTTACAGTGCTGACGGGTCGGAGCGTGAGCACCAGGCCCGGTCGACTTCCTTAGGGGCATTGGCGACATACCTACGGGGGATTGGCCGTGGGTCTTTAAGAATAAATTTATGTAAAATTTACGGTATACGGTCTTTCATAATGCTCGTAGGTGTTTAGTGCTGCTAGGTTTAAGTAAAACTACTAATTAGTAGTATTTTATAAATTTTTGAAGCAGATGTTTTTAATGTTTTTATTATAAGAATATTTAATATTTAAGTAATAACTTTTCGTTTAATGTTTTTAATATATGGTTTAAGTATTATAAAAAAATAATAATTCCAAAAAGGGATGAAAGTTGCTTGTCAATTAATGTCAAAAAAGAAACTAAAAAGAGAGCGCTATAATTTAATTTTAAACAGTTTTTGTTTGGTATAAGATACAAATTATCTAATCAGTATTCAAAGCATAGTAGTAAAATTGCCTTTCGATATGGCAGCATTGTAATTGGACATTTAATAATAAAATTGAAAATAATGTTTCAAATTGCAAATGGCTGTAGTATTGTTTATTTTCGAAAACGTTAAACAACGCTATCCAGTGTTTTTGTTGTATTATTTAATTCGTTTCTTTTACACAGACACTTTTCTTCATAATTAGCACAAATTGAAAATAGTGTTCTAGAAGTGATTCGTCGAACTATAACATCAAAGGAGACATTTTATACAGGGACATTTGATACAAGGATTATCTGTTGTTATAAAAGGCAAGTGTAAAATAGAACTATGCTATTTAGTTAGATTTGTAACGCTTATAATTTTGTATTAAATTTATATTTTTTCTTCAGGTTTTCCATGTTATAACATTGATTTAAATGTCGGTGATATGAGTGGAGTCAACAAAAGAGCAATATCAATTTTGGAAGATTCTAAAGACAAGACAAGAAATGGTTACTACATTAATCTACTTCACTGCAAGTAAATTACTTCAGAAATGTTTCTTTTAAAATACAAAACCTTAAAAAAATATTAAAGAAGAAGAAAATATTATATTAAAATAAGGAAGAAGGTTGACAGTAATATTGTAATACAAATATGTATTACAATCTATTGTAATTAATATACAGAAATACTTTTTGTTAAAAATGTTAATATGCAATAAAATTAAATATAAAGTGTTTATTAGTTTCATTTTAGTATTTATATTTTATTATTATGATCACACGAGAAATGATTCACAGTTTCAAAATCATTAGAAAGTATTGATGTTTAAATCAATATTTCCATGATTTTGAAAGAGTGAATCTTTCTGATTTTGCATAATATAAAGGTTTCATAAGGCCAAATTTCAATTTTGCCGCCGAGAAATTTGACAGATTAGTTTCTGTGGGACTACGGATGGTGGCAGCAGTGGCGATTTTTGTCCCCCACTTTTTTGTATGAAGTCGACACTCTTCCCGTAGGGTAAATGTGCTCTATGGTGAGCACCGTGAGCGTTGATGTTATTTTGACGTTTAATATATCCTTCACGTCAATGTCACTTTTGTCAATTTCTTCAATTGCGGAAAATACTTGAATACAATCATTTTCACAAGCAATTTATAATCTTCATCGGCTATACCACATACTCCACTTATATTTATATCAAAAAATGCTCTGTTGATGATACTTACGAATTTGACAAGTTAAGCATATTAACTTGTCAAAGCCGTAAACACTCACAAGTGGTCCGTACTATTAGTACAGCTAACAGACGTTGGCGCGCTCACTAATATCGGACCCCACGGTAGCAGTGTAAGCGTCGTGAGCAATGAACATAATTCGGACCACGGCGTAGATGTGAGATGAGACCTGTCGTGGCGTAGGGGCACAAGCGTATGACTGCAACCGACAGGTTATGGGTTCTATCCCTACTCGAGGAAATGAAATATTTAATATTTTCATTTTATCGCTCTGGTATAAGGCAAAACGCGGCGTTGAGTTCCGCCACTCAACACACCATGCCTCAAATTCGGCGGAAAGTGGGGAACGGAAGTGGAACGAAGTGTCTTAACACTAGGTACCCAAGTTCCCTCTGCCTACCCTGCCATATGCGGGATACACCGTGAAGCTGTGTGAGAGTGAGTGGACGTGAGTGACATGCTTAAATGAAATATGACGTATGTGGATGTAAGAAGACATGTGTGACCTCATGGTGACGTGTGAATTTAAAATAACATATGTAAATGTGAGGTCGTGTGGTTGTGAGATGACATTTGAGGCTGTTAGATGACATGTGTGCATGTGAGTGTGTGGGATCACATGTGAGTGTGTGGGATCACATGTGAGAATGTGGGATCACATGTGAATATGTGGGACCACATGTGAATATGTGGGATCACATGTGAATATGTGGAATCACATGTGAAGACGTGGGATCACGTGTGAGAATTTGTATTCACATGTGTGTATATGGGACCACATGTGAGGTTGTGGGGTCAAATGTAAGTATGTGGGATCACATGTGAGTATGTGGGATGACATGTGTGTATGTGGGATCACATATGAGTAAGTGGGATCACATGTGAGAATGTGGGATCACATGTGAATATGTGGGATCACATGTGAATATGTTGGATCACATGTGAATATGTGGTATCACATGTGACGATGTGGGATCACATGTAAATATGTGGATTCACATGTGAATATGAAGGATCACATGTGAGTATGTGGGATCACATGTGAATATGTGGGATCATATGTGAATATGTGGGATCACGTGTGAGAATATGTGATCACATGTGTGTATGTGGGATTACATGTGAGGATGTGGGGTTACATGAGAGTATGTTGGATCACATGTGAGTGTGTGGGATCACATGTGAATATGTGAGATCACATGTGAATATGTGGGATCACATGTGAATATGTGAGATCACATGTGAATATGTGGGATCACATGTGAATATATGGGATCACAAGTAAATATGTGGGATCACATGTGAATATTTGAGATAACATGTGAATATGTGGGATCACATGTGAATATGTGGGATCACGTGTGAGAATTTGGGATCACATGTGAGGATGTGGGGTCACATGAGAGTATGTTGGATCACATGTGAGTGTGTGGGATCACATGTGAATATGTGGGATCACGTGTGAGAATTTGGGATCACATGTGAGGAGGTGGGATGACAGATGTAAAATGACATATACAGATGTGGAATCACAGGTAAGTATTCGATTAAATGTACCAAATAGTCAATGATGGAGAAATTAAAGTATATTTTAAGTAATCACGCTCAGTTAGTTAGGACACGTTATTTTAGTAAAATATGTTATCAGAGCCTTCCTCCTTTAAACACCTGGTAAAAAGATGTTATAAGTTTGTCTTGGCTGGCTGTGCACTTGCCACTGTGACACTTGCAAATGACAAATAAAAGAAAATAACATTGGTAAAGCGTGTCATAAACTTGTATGTTTTTAATACATTTTAGCGGTACTTACCCAACACCCAACTTGGGCTTTAATTTTACGATATCAATGTATCGGTATAGAAAATTAGAACTAAAGTAGAGCCCATACAGCAAGAATCCAATTGAGGAATCATTGGCGGTAGTATGAAATAATAATAATATCAACTGCCACGCCTCCCACGGCCAAAGTGTTCAAAATGTCAGGATTCCAATAATGTATAGTTCTAAATATATGTGATTAATCCTTTTAAAGAGTTTTATTTCAAACACAGCGAGGCGCTCGCGGCTTCGCCCGCTTGACTTACCCTATTTTATTTACTAATTTCAGCAACTTTCTTGTTGTAATGACATTGTTACTTTTAAGGCTACATTTATACATTGAAAACTAAAAATTCATCATTTTAATATTATAAACTCACGTGTTTTTTATACCGATATTGCCCGATAAAAAAAAACACTGGATATAAAGTGATGGTTGTCAAAAGATAATACCTAATGGTTATCAAAAGATAATGCCTCAAATTCGGCGGAAAATGGGGATCGGAAGTGGAACGGAGTGTCTTAACACTAGATTCCCGGGTTCCCTCTGCCTACCCTGCCTCGCGCGGTATACAGCGTGTAGCTGCCTATAAGATAATAATGTAATGAAAAATAAACGTAACGTCAGTAACCCAATAAACATCACCAATAAGATAAACTATAATCATAATTTTTAGCTGTCTGTCTGAGACACAGTAAATTGGTGAATTAACGAACCAATTAGGATCTTATGATCGAAAGCCTTCTTAGCTATGTTATATTGTAAATCGTATTACCACTTCATGTTGCCAGCTTTACAGGATAGGCAGAGAGAACTTGGGAACCTGGTGTGAAGACACTCCGTTCCGTTACCTTCAGATACGCGCATTATGAAGAAGTGATTCGGTGGAAAGTGGGGAGCGGAGTGTCTTAACACTAGGTTCCCGGCTAAATAGTCTAGTCTTATTTACTTTAACGACTTTAAAGGAACTAACAAACAGTCAACATTTAAAATAAAAAACTCTCAACTCAAAAAGTCACTATTTTTTTTCAGTTACACGCTACATCCCGCACGAGGCAGCCTACCCTGCCTCGGGGACTTGGGAACCTATTATTAAGACACTACTTACACCTTTTGTTCCCCACTTTCCGCCGAATTTGAGACATCGCTTGTTGAAAGGCGGAACTCAACGCCGTGCTTTGAATTGTACCAGAGCAAAGAAATTAAAATATTTAAATTGAAAAGATTAAATATTTCATTTCCTCGAGTGGGGATCGAACCCACAACTAGTCGGTTTTAGTCACACGCCGTGCCAAGACACGCCTCATAGGCCTTAAATGCCTTTTTATTTAACTAGTTTTACATATTTTTTATTTTTACTTATTATAAAAGCAACGAATAATTATTTAATTATTCATTTCTCCGTTAAATGAGCGCGGCATTAAGTAATCAACAATTCTAATATATTTATATTTGTAAAATTGTGTTACAAGTATACGAAGTGAGTGAAACACGGTAGGTATAAGAGTATGGAGTCTCTTAAACCGTTGCTCCCTCGCGTGATACGCGGGATACAGCGTGATGGTATAAAAAAATATATAGGTACTATGGAGCAATGGTTAGTATTTTTTGTTCATTATTATATATTGTATTCTGCATCTTTTATTCGTTATTTATTTTTTTACAAATAACTGGCTTTTTTATTAATAAAAATTTGATGTACCTCTAGGATTTATAGATCTTAGTGTCCCTATATTTTCTATGAAAGAATTACATAAATCTTAAATGTTGGTAACTTGTTCATTGTTTATTTATTTAATTTAATATACATTTTGCAAGTATCATACAAACCATGGATACTTGATTTAAATGAGAAAAAACGTGTCATGCCGGCTCTTGGCAGAATAAGTTTACAAGTAAATGTATTCATCGATAGCAGAAATATTTATATGTACTTACTGAAGTGTAATCACCAACACCATCCATCAAATTTAGTCTTATTTCAACTTCCGTGTTTTGGTTTTCAATACACTCTAAATTAAACAAGAAAATTAACTACTTATAACAAAAATATACTTATACATATATATATTTTGCACTTAACTAGTTTTAATCTCCAATATTTAAAAAAAAAAACGTATAAATTAGTATATTATGTACCTAACATGAAAATATATATATTTTTAATAATATAATAATTTACAATCACAATCGTTGGATAAATTGCATGAAACTTATTAAATATGAGAAATAGCGCCAAATTTTAAATACCACAGGTAAAAAAACTAATATAACAAATAAGAAATCGATTCAATAAGAACTCGATATGAAAATATTGTATCACTAGATTCAACTTCATTTCAAGCCTCTTTTAATATCCTGCATATTGCATAGCAGTGCTGGAGAGAAAAAAGTATTAAGATAATCTGTGCACTTTCCTCCGAATTCTCGAAGCAATGCGTATTAAATTACAGAATTCAATGCGATGTTTTGCCTTGTTAGAACGTCGGATGTATGAAAATATAATTTCGTTTTCGATTGTCGTGTTTTGTTTACCTTTGCACATTTGTGCCCCTGCGCCACGACAGACCTCAGCATTTTATTAGTTTTAAGAAGATCTCTTTCAGCAACTTAGCTTAGCTTCTAGCGGGGCAGTCAGAGAGAACGGAGCGCCGACGCTACGGTCTCGGCATACCTCTTTCGCCCCCTCCACTGTCATCAACATCTTCGTACATGCCCTCCGGGGGTCCTCATACGTTTTACGTGAACTTCCTCCAGTACTGTGTTTTCGAAGGTCAACCGAGGTTTACCCCTCCTTTCACAAATCTTTTTTACCATTCTTTTTTCACTCATTCACTCGACGTGTCCAAACCACCTGAGCACTTTCTTCTTCACTCTCACTGTGACATCCACGCTAGTACCTACCATTTTGTGTATCTCTTCATTAGGTATGCGATCAGCTAAACTTTCTTACATTCTTCTTCTGTAATAGGCCACGTTTCGCTGCCGTATAACAGCGTCGCTACCAACACTGCAGCTAAAGCCCCGTTAACTTTGTTACCGGCAGCAATACGCAATCTCTCTTATTTATATACTAATGTGACAAATTACTTATTATAAATTTTATATTTATATACTAATGTGAAATTGTCTTTTGTAGTGAAATAAATATTGAATTGTATTTCTCTGTATAACAAAAGCTTTAGTTTTAATAAAAATCTTTGACTTTCGACTGTAAGCGCGCTTGATTGTGGGTGTGATCTTTTCTCAAAGAAATTGAATAATAAATAATTTTATATTCTCACTCTGATAACTAGGCAAAGCGTCATGTTTTTTAAAATCGGCGAAAAGTGAGGAACAGAAGTTCTTTAAATCAGGGTTCCTTGGTTCTTTCTGTCTATCCTGTGCCTTGTTAAGTGCGAATGTAAAGGTAAAAAAGGAATTATATTTAAAAACATAAATTATAAAAACATATACAGAATTATATTTAATCATATTTACATGTGACGGCTCATATGACAATAAATAATCAGAATCGATTCCACACTCGATTGCATATAGTGTATTGTTATTCGCTGATGCTGATTCCTTATCGCGTCACTAGCTCGCTACCGCTAATGGCCGATGGCGTCCGCGTGACGCGAGCCGCAAGTCGTGTCGTGTCGCTTACGTCGCTCCACGATACAAACAAGATGCCACCGCGTTACTTTGAAAATGTTGAGAAAATCTAAAACGATACAACAATTGTTGTGTTTAGTTTTAATTCCATGTACTTCGGTGAGTGTTGTTCATTTTGGTAATTGCGTAATGTTGTTGTGTTCTAGGAGGAAGTGCGATAACTGTTGCCGTCCCGCTCGCACTGTAAATAACGTGTGACATGATGTATGTGCGTCTCTCTCCCGCGCCCCCGCCAGTGGAAAGCGGGGGTCCGTAGGAAAATATGAACAAAATATTGCGCTCTTAAAAATTATTGATTTTTCATTTCGTAGTAACATAAAAAAAGCGTCCGCCGCTAATTGCATACGTGATGCGGTCTCGCGCGGTCGCGTCCCCCGCCGCCCCGCCGCCCGCCGCCCAGCCCCCCCTTGTGTCCTCTAGCTCGTGAAAACTCACATTTTTCAGCACATGACACTCGCCCATTAACGCCAGACCTCCGCCGCTTCTGTAATATCGCAGAAACGCCAAACAATCAACTCTGAAGTCTCTGAAGCGTCGAATAATTGTTTTAATATTGATTATTCCCGGCCGAGGTCTCCGGCGAGTCGGTCGGACGCGTCGAATGTTTATAACATTAGTCGGGGCCCGCTAACTATTTTGGGAACGGCCAAATGTTCGCTTTGTGCTCATGTCTTGAACATTGCGCTCTCGCGGGCACCAGTGTGTGTTTGTTCATCGCGGCGGTGACCTACCAGACTCGAGCCGGTAAGTCCTAGCTCCTAGATCACTGAAAAACTTATCGGTCAAAAATCTGAAGTCAACAGCGTTCTGATAAGATATTTCCATTGTGGAGGCCCAAAATTTTCTATATCCAACTGCATTTAGCATTATTTGTCGGTAGTACATACGGGCTATTGACATCTATTTATTTGTATATATACTGAGAATCACCTGAGATTTTACTATATATAATATTTTTTCTACATTGCTTTTAACTAAATATATTGCCTATAAGTTAAATACTGTATATATCAATACATATTAATATATTTGTAACAAAACGTTTGATATATAAATTTATTTAAATTGAAGAAAATAACCAAAATACTATTTATTACCTAAGAATATTGCTTAAAAATAAGAAATAATTTAAAAAAATAATAATATCAATAGAAAAGACACTCGAGATAATGTAACTAACATTAAGATCGTACAAAATGGAGTGATTCATCACTCACTAACGCGCTGACGGCGGTGACAACAAATACCTGTGCATTGCAATTTGATTCATGTCGAACATTATTTACTTCTGAGAAATATATTGTTGGTTAATTATTAAAATAAGTTTGAGGCTATCGTTGCGTAGGAGGGTGTGGGTTTGATGCCCACTCGAGGAAATTGAATATTTAATGTTCATATTATCTCGTGTTACTTGGCAAAGCGCGGTGTTGAGTTCCGCCACTTAATATACCAATTCAATTTGGTGGAAAGTGAGGAATGAGTGTCTCAGTGAGAACGGAGTGTCATGACACTAGCTTCTCGAGTTACTTTTGCTTGCCATGCAATGCACGTGATATAGTGGGAAGCTGAAAGAAAATTAATACTTATGTTTATTTTTTTACAAATTATCAAATAAAGTAATGTTTTCTATTCTAATAAGAATAAAATTTGAAACCTTTTAAAATAAACAATGAATCATTGCATCTTGTTCTTTTAACACATAATGGCTGATGTTGTTTTAGTACTTACTTATTATTTATATAATAATATATAAATGTAAAGTTAGCAAAAGAAATAAGTTAGTGTCTATGTAGACAGAGAATGCAGTGACTGCATTTTCCACGCGACCAAAACTATTGAGACGTTGTATGTTGAGTGGCGGACCTCATCTCCTCTCTTTGTCTTATTGTCTTCTAATCGGAATCGAACCCACAACCACAATATATGTATATTATTATGAATGTGTGTGTGTGTGTGTATATATATATAATAATTGAAATGTCTTTGATTTTCGCGATTGTTACACATTTTAAATGAAACACTTTTAACCGGATTAATCGCGTATATTGAATGGTAAACATATTTGGGAAACCCGACATTTCGAACGCGTTACAGTAGTCCGTGGTACTGTAAGATGTTTCATTTAATATGTAGATATATATATATATATATATATATATATATATATATATATATATATATATATATATATATATATATATATATACATATATATATATATATATATATATATATATATATATATATATATATATATATATATATATATATATATATATATATATATATAAATATATAAAATAGAAGTGCGTTGACAGTCACAGTCACTCGTCCAAGGCTAATTAGGTATTATTATGATAATATTGTGAAGTAACGATCGCGAGCGAGTCTCTACCAGCGAGCAGCAGCGACCACTCGTCCTGCCTCCTTATGACAAGAGCACCTTTCCTTATTACTGAACTACTGTCGCTCGCGGCTTCGTCCGTATCACTTATATACATACTAATACAACAGCCCTGTCCTTGCTTTCGCAGTGGCACAAGTTGTATGTTCTGTGTTCAATTTCCATTCAAGAAAATGAAATATTTGATATTTTAATTTCGCTCTGGTAACAAGGCCAGGTTGGTAACGAAATGTCTGAATGAGAATGGGATGTCTTAACACTAGGTTCAAGTTATCCCTCCGCATGCCCTGACATGTGCGGGATACAACGTGAAGCAATAATGGAATAGGCTTATTACCTGATTTTAATCATATTATTGTGTTTGTGTGTGTATGGATGTTTGTTTTACTTTCACGCAAAAAATACTGGATAGATTTGGATGAAGATTTCAAAGTAATATAGCTCATATATCAGAATAAAACTCTCACTCAGGCAGAGGTAACTTGGGAACCTAGTGTTAAGACACTTCGTTTCCCACTTTCTGCCGACTTTTGAGGCATTGCGTGTTGAGTAGCGGAACTCAACGCCGCGCTTTGCCTAATATAACACATAGGCTATTTTAAATCATGTAAAAAATAATAATTTCAATAAATATAAAATAACTTTAAACGCGCAAAGTGCTAAAAGTGGACCATTCATTCAAGAGCCACAGGTTCTGTAGTCATACTAAGAGCTACCTCTCTACTTTCAATGTATCACGTGTAAACATTACATATTTTCTTCTTGAATCTATATACATGTTAGTGAAAACTGCATTAAAATTTGCGTAGTTTAAAAGATCAGTCGTACACACTATGTAGAGTAGATGAACCAAGTTTCCAAAATGTAGGTTACACATTCGACCCCATTTTATATTTTTGTACTGACATATTAAAAGTAATTAGCTAGTTAATAGAAGAATGAATACTTTTCGAAATTTTTATTACAAATTCTCATTTTTTTCTTGCTCCGAGCAGGATGGGAGTGTTAAGACACTCCGTTGTCAATGCAAAAAGAAAATTATAATAATATTTTGCCCCAACAGGGACTCACAACCGTAGCGTTTACAGTCGTAAACGTAGACTCACTGCGCCACGATAGCCTTATTTACTGTTTTTGTACTAACAATTTTTTTATAAGATATTTGGCTATTTTAGAAACAAAAATATACTTTAGCTTTTGGCGGAATTTAACGCCGCGATGCTTTTGAAAGGGAAGTAGACGGAGACCTAAGTTAACCTTAAAAAACACAATATCTACGATACTGGATGAAGGTCACATAAAAGCATTAGGACCCCTCGGAGGGCATGAATAAAGAGGTTGATGACAGTGGACGAGGCGTAAGAGGTATGCCGAGACCGTAGCGTCTGGCTCCGTTGTCTCTGGCTAAAAAAAGTTTTATTTAGGCTAAGTGAAAAGAAAACATGTACTATAACTGCTTCTCGCGAGTAGAAATCAAACCCGCAACCAATGTGTGCAGTCACGCGTAACTCAACTCCGCTATAACAACGGAAAACGCGTACATTTTGATATTTAATTATGCTTATTGGTTTTTTATATAAATTGACTCTATTGCAAGTAAAAAATCATACAGCGTTAAGCAACGGACAAATCGAACAACCAAAAATATGCTATGGTGCGGGATACAGCGTGCCCCTGCTAAGTGCGGGATACAGCGTAAAACTAAAAAAAAAATTATTTTATATTTTTTTTTATATATGTATTTCTTTATTTTCACGCTTCATCCCGCACAGGGTAGGCAGAGGGAACCTAGAAGGGGAGAGTGGAAGTAATTTATAACTTTTTTTCAAGACCACTCTGCTCGTACTTTCGTTCCCAACTTTCCACAGACTTATGATGGTATTCTGTTTTGAGTTGTGGAGATCAATGCTTTATTCCCAGAATCGTATCCTCTCCATACGAAATTATTAATTATTTCATTTCCTCAAGTGGGTATCGAACCCACAATTCGTCGCGCTCACAGTCGCACGCGTGTGCTTTCGCTACGACCCGCCTCAACTCAGCTTCACGCTGTATCCCGCACACGGCTGGGTAGGCAGAGGGAACTTGGGAACCTTTCCCCACTCTCCGTCGAATTTGAGGCTTTGCGTGTTGAGTGACACGCCTGTATAATTTCATTATTTTTATTATTATGAAATAATATAAATTTATTAATTATATTATATACTTATGTAATAGCGTCCCGAACCCGTTTCACCCCTTTTAATTACACTATTCTATTAACTATTTATTTTCTTGTTCTATTAAAATGATTTCTTTTTTTTCAGCTTCACGCTGTATCTCGCACTAGGCAGGGTAGGCAGAGGGAACGAAAGTGAAACTTAGTGTTATGACACTCCGTTCCACTTCCGTTCCCCACTTCCCGCCGAATTTGAGGCATTGCGTGTTGAGTGGCGGAACTCAACGCTGCGCTTTGCCTTATTACCAGAGCGAAGAAATGAAACATTAAATATTTAAATTGAAAATATTAAATATTTCATTTCCTCGACTGGGGATCGAACCCAGAACCTGTCGGTTACAGTCACACTCTTGTGCCGCTGCGCCACGACAGGCCTAAAATGATTTCTTTTGAGATAATGTCTATATCAATATAGACAAACAGATAAACAGACAAAAATTAAAAAATACAATTTTTGGTCCTACTACATAAATAAACGTCCCCTATAAGATGTTATTTAATATATCATCCACGTACAGACAGTGATCGGTTACAGATTTATTATAATTATTTATAGATAAGTTATTTTATTTTCACTCTGATAATATTAGACGCGGCGTTAAGTTCCGCCTCTCAAGACGCAACTTAATTTAAAAACATTATTTATTCACAGTTTTTATTCTGCTTTAATTATGCATTGTATTCTTCTTCCTTGATTATGTTAACAAATATATATGTAAGTACTTGCTTTTTTTTCTTATTTAAAAATATAATTTTTAAATTTTACTTTAAGCATTTGTGAATCAACATTTTTATACCAAAAAGTAATGATTTCATACTTTTCATAGAAACAACTCGTACATGCCCACACCATACGTTATTTTAGCGTACAAACCAAACAACCAAACACTGAGGTCAGATCTGTAGAACGCGCTTCTGAGAACGTCTGGCCTCATATCGTGGCCAAATATAGCCCGCGTCTCTCCGGAGGGACCCCCGTCCGGGCTATTTCGGGCGCGCCCCTAGGGTCGACGCCCTGCCGCCGGTACCCCGCGGGACCCCCGCGAGGGTACACGGCGGTCGACGAGTTGTGGCCGTTCTAAAGTTTTCAGTGTACACTCGCTCGGGAAGAAAATTATCTAAATATATCTAAAGTTCTGGCGTAGCTGATTGGATAAGGCCATCAGAAATACAGCGTGTATCGAAAATTCCGTAAAAATTAGAAGCCGATCTTTTTCAACACAAAGTTCCCTCTGCCTACCATAATGCTAGGTGGACTGAAAAACAGTATCAAATGTATGCAAGCCATGTATAAGTAGCTTCTGGGCCACGACTCGTCGACCGTACTGCACTCTTGATGTGACTTATCTTCTGGAGCTGTGAAGAACACTTGGCGCTGTCTGAGCGTTTTTTTAAATGTCTGTATGTCCCCTCGCGTTTGTCTGGATGACGGTATTTTTTTATAATTTTAGCTTTTTTTAATATAGAAATATGTCAAATTAATTTATAATATATTTTTTTATATATAATATTTATATTTTTTATTTTTATATAATATTTATATTTTTTCGTAAAAATATATTTATTTATTCTTTTTAATAAGAAAGTAATTAAGTATATGTTACACTACTACTCTGTTCAGCTTCACGCTGTATCCCGCACATGGAAGGGCAGAGGAAACTCGGGAATTTAGTGTTAAATCACTCTGTTTCACTTTCGTTCCCCACTTTACATAGAATTTGAGACATTGCGTGTTGAGTGGCGGAATTAACGCCGAGTTTTACCTTATATCAGAGTGAATAAATGAAAACATTGAATATTGAAATGAAAAATATTAAATATTATAAAATATTCAATATTTCTTGTAGAAATGTCTGTACATCTTCTGCACGAATATTTTTATAAAATGTCACATTTTTACTTTTTGTCACATTTTGATGGTGCTTTTAGAACAAAAGTAGACGCTGTTTGTTTTAAATGCTGCAATATTTACAAATTTCAACGAACAACGCCAAAATTACATGTAAATATACGCTTGATAAAGATTTGTGTATGTATATAGTGCATTTCTATATATATATATATATATATATATATATATATATATATATATATATATATATATATATATATATATATATATATATATACATATACATATACATATATATATATATATATATATATATATATATATATATATATATATATATATATATATATAACATGAAATATTTCGTTTCCGCGGGTGGGATCGAACCCACAACCTGTCCGTTACCGTGTTAACAGTCACACGCTTGTGCCGCTGCGCTGCGACAGGCCTCAACATTTATATACATATGTATATACAAACAAACCCACCGTCTGCTATAAGGTCGTGAGAAAGTCATACCATAATATTATATTAATGTTCTTAAATTACCTCAGTGTGAATTAAAAGTATAAAATACTTACGATCTTCACTTCATCATTCCGATTTTAAATATATAATTTAAAATCGGAAATTATTATTTTTAAGTAAGACAATGCACGGCGTTAAGCTCCGACCATCAATACTTAAATTCTATGGAAACTCAGGCGGCACGTGAAACGGAGTGCCGCGATAGTGGCTTTCCCCTGTCGTCACAGTTATGAAAAAAAAAGTTACACAGAGAGAGAGTAGAGAGCCTAGTGTTTAAATACTTCGTCACTCAAGCACCGCCAGATCGCCGAAACATTGCGTGTTAAGTGGCGGATCTCAACGCCGCAGTTTCTCCTGTTACCAGAACAAGGAGAAACAATTCTTTCCTCAAATGGAATAGAACCCACAGTCGCGTTTACTGAACTTATTGTAATTATTAATATAATAATTCTATTTGTGGCAACACTCGTTATAGACTTTGGGTATCGGTTGGCACTCTACTACTTTGTACTTCATATTTGAATTGATTTCAAGAAATAAAATATAAATAAATATATGACCGTATGCGAGGCCTGTCGTGGCGCAGTGGCTCAAGCGTGTGACTGTAAACAATAGGTTGTGAGTTCGATGTCCACTCGAGGAAATTAAGTATTTAATATTTTCTATGTAAATATTTAATGTTTTCATTTCTTCGGTCTGGTACAAGGCAAAACGCGGCGTTGAGTTCCGTTACTCAACACGCAGTGCCTTAAATTCGGCAGAAAGTGAGGAACGAAAGTGGAACAGAGTGTCTTAACACTAAGTTCCCAAGTTCTCTCTGCCTTCCCTGCCATGGGCGGGATACAGCGTGAAGCTGAGTAATTCCTATAGGGCGATATTCTACATCACATACTTTTATACCCAGTACTTACAATTTATATATTTAGAACGCGGGCGAAGCCTTTAGTAAAAACGCATAACTTTTTAATATAACATATTTAATATTGAATGTACCTCAGTCCTCAACTCAGTGCGTCGTGATTCTGCAAAGTATTTACGATAAGAGCGTATGTTATCGATCGTACGAGCGACGGGCGACGTCATATTGTACATCTTATATAAAAAATTGCATTTGTTCGACTGAAATGGACGAATTTTATTATTATATCTTTGGGTGGGATTGGTAGAGGGAATAAGTGTTGAAACACTCCCGTTCCGTTCTCTTTTCGGAGTATTACAAGATGAGTGGCAGAACTCTCCGCCGCGCTTTGTCTTGATAACATGACGAGGAAATTAATATAATTAACTTCCTGGAGTGGAATAGTACCCAGAACCGTCGTAAAACAGGCAGTACGCTGCCGCTGCGCCACAACACCTTTACGTCTTTAACTACATATTTAAATTATCCAATTACTTTTAATCACATAATTTGGGCTATTAAGGAAGTTCTTTAAGGTTATTTTAATTTGTTGTAAAATATATTTTCTTGAGTTTCTTCTTCTCGATTCTTGGTTTTTGAAGTCGTAATGCTGAAATGGTACAGCGTCTGACAGTAAAAGCGGCAGTTGTTGGTTCCATTCCTACTGGGGAGAATATATACATTTTGAATAATTATTTAAGTTGAAAACTCTTCTCGCGCTCTTTTGACTTGACAAAATGAAATATTTATTATTTTCCAAAAACATTGCGTATTTAACGCAATGTTTTCATTTTTCGGCGGCGTTGAGTTCCGCCATTCAACGCAGGTAACGTAACTAAGTGTCTTGTTAGTGTAAGTGTCTTGTGTAGTTTTTGTGCTAATATGGAACAAACATACATACTCACAAATCTTTACATTTACATTACGTACATCTCTGAACGTGGTATATGAATGAGTGGCCGCCGGGGGGCTCGGGGGTCGCCACGACGAGTCATATTGATTTTTTATGCTCAACCTTTTTATTTGTAACTTTCACCAAGGGGGACTCACCCGTGTCTTCTGACCCTTTCCCTCTTTCCAGCAACCCTGTATTGCTGTCTCGCTCGCACACCAGTGGAAAGTTATTTAATTACAACAGCCAATTTTACTCTTAGGTTGGCTCACGGTGTTTTTTTTTTTTGGCGAATTTATTTGATTAATATTTTGTATGTATTAGGGCTTCGTAGCGTAGTGGGAGCGAATGAATGCAGACGAGATGGGCACGGGTTCGGTATACGGTTGATGGAAATTATTATATATAAATTAGATTAATTTTCTAGCTCTCAAAAGATTAATCGCGTTTTTGAGGTTCGCAACTTAATATTTAGTGTCACATAAGTCGCATTATTCATCTAACACAATATGTGGGCTTGTCGTAACGCAGGGTCACACGCGTGCGGCTGGCGACCCCGACTTAAGGAAATAAAATATTTAATTGTTTCATTTCCCCGTTCTCGCAGCGAGACATAGCGCAGCGTTAAGCTCCGCTACTCAACACGCAACGCGTTCAGAATGTGGGAACCTGTCTCTTTATGGGAACGGAGTGTCTTAACACCACTTTCCCAGGTTCCTTCCGCTCATCGCATACTGTTACATTAATCATGTAAATACAAAATACAATTAATTTAATGTGTTTATTGTTTTATATCATATATATACGGGTATTCGTTTATATGGTTATGTATGTATGTGTATATGTATTTATGTATCTGTGTATGTGTTTAGGCCTATGTATGTGTATATGTATGTGTGTGTGTGTGTATATCTATATATGTGTGTAGGTATGTATGTATGTATTCAAATTCAAATTTTTTTATATATATATATATATATATATATATATATATATATATATATATATATATATATATATATATATATATATATATATATATATATATATATATATATATATATATATATATATATATATATATATATATATATATATATATATATATATATATATATATATATATATATATATATATATATATATATATATATATATATATATATATATATATATATATATATATATATATATATATATATATATATATATATATATATATATATATATATATATATATATATATATATATATATATATTATATATATATATATATATATATATATATATATATATATATATATATATATATATATATATATATATATATATATATATATATATATATATATGCAGTTACAAGCTTCATTTTTGAACGTCAAACAATTCACTAAAGTTACTGCCTCAGACCTGAGAAGAACCGGCGAAAGAAACTCAGCCTTAGGACATGCCCATTTTTTTTTTAATCAAAAACTTTACATTATATAATTAAGTGACAATGATACACTTGAAACAGCCTGGAGCGAGCATTTTATTCCCAAGGCGTGTTATCATTGGTAATAACCTTTAACACACAAACGTCTTTTCACAACTTTTTTAAATTGTGAAACAGAAAATCCTATAATGTTTTCTGGGATCCTGTTGTAAAAGCGAAGCGAGCGAGCGTATGTATGTATGTATACAATATTTGTACATCTACTAGATTTCCCACCTGACGAGGTTGGCTGGTAGAAAATGCTTTTTAGCGTTCAGACCTCCTTTTGCGAAAACTTATTGGTTATTGTGTACAATAAAGAATAAATATATAATAAATAATCATAAAATGTACATAAAAATAATCTCAATGGCAGCCTTCACGCTGTACAGTACCTTCTCGTCGACGTGTTAACGCGTAACTTTATTACGGTCTTGTACTTGAAACTAATTACTTGACGTGACATTGGTGAAGTAATCTCGACAGATAGCGGTGATAACGGAAGGAATTGAATTAACTCAAATGTTTAGCTTCACACTGGGCAGGCACATGACAAGGGTACACAGAGGGAACTTGGGAACCTATTGTTAATACACTCCATATTCCAATTTTGAATTGACTAACTTATAAACTTACATTTAGTCAATACGTAGTGCCTCTTATTCGGCGGAAAGTGGGGGACGAAACGGGAGTATGTTAACACTAGGTTCCCAAAGTGCCTCTGCTTGCTTTACAATGTGCATATACATAGCGTGGAAGTTGGAAATAAAAAAAAAAAATATTAAAAAGCTTAATATGTTGTTTTGATGCAGTTGTGACGATGGTTGTAAGTTCGATGCCCGCTTTGGATAACATTATTTTTGTACCGCTGTCTTAAAAAGATAAAACGCAACATTTAAGTTACGTCACTCACGCAACGCCTCGACAATTGAGGCGTGCTTGAGGAACGGAGTGTTTGCACACTTGGTTTTCTCTTTTATATACAACGCTGCTGCGGGATACGTCGTTATTTCTCTTTTTTAACATACTAGGCAGAGAGGAACCTGGGAACCTAGTGTTGACATTCAATTCTAAATAACACCTCTTTCACCCACTTTCCGTCGAATCAAGCATTGTAAGTCGAAAAGCGAGCGAGGAATAGAACCAACGACCTGTAGCGTGTGAAGTCGCACGTCTTTGTCGCTGCGCCTCAAGTGGCTTCAAAGTAAAGTAAAATGACTCTCACATATGATAGTGACATCTCAGTTATTTAGTGTTTGAAACATCAGTAAGTCATGGAAAATTCCCAACTTCCATACCATATACTTTCATACCATAACCAATATTTAAACAAATATCTAATATTTATTATATTTACATACACAACAACACGACGACGGAGAGAAATAAGTTTAATTTATATTTTTTTTTTGAGAAAGACATCCTGGTACTATAAAAATAAACAATTGAGTATTTTATAGTATTTTGTTCTACTAGATTCACGCTGCATCCTTCAAAAAGCAGTAGGTATAGGCTGAGGGGACTGACAACCTAGGATTAAGTCACTCTGTCCCCATTAAGAAACTTCCGTTCCCCATTTTGAAACGATTGGAGCATTGCGTGTTGAGTGGCAGAAATCAAAGCCGCGTTTTCCCTTTTTACCAAAGCAAGATAATATAAATATTAAATACTTCATTTCCTCGAGTGATGATCAAACCCACAACCTGGCGTTTACAGTCACACGCTTGTGCCGCTGCGCCACGACAGGCCTCTACGATAGGCCGTATTAGTAAATATTTATAAATAGTTAATAAGTACATATCTAATATGAATCTCTCTTTTACTTGCAGATCATAAAACACATCAATACAACACTACCAAGTTCCAGTATTCTATAAATACAATCTAGTCTAAAAGTTTCTACTTGAATTTAGTGTATTTCGTACTTATTAACTTAGCAAATATTATTATATCTGTGATACAAACCTTTTTGGTGGACTGTACTCGTGCAATTTACGGACGGACTGAATCGTATCGGCCAAAGACTTAGTGATGTACCTATTTTAATATTTATCGTTAGACTTTAACTACAATTACGTTTGATGGCAACATGGCGCTCCCCCCGCAACAGTTCTGTGTCCGGTGGAACTCGTACCACACTAATTTGCAGGTATAGTACTACACTATTAAAGGTGATTGTAGAGGTATACAGAGCAAGTGGTTACAGAAGCTACGATTATCATATTTTTAATTGTATTATTTATATTATTTGTCTATATCTATTTTTTTATACTATGTTATGTCTCTTATTCTTGCGATACATTGTTGTTATTCTTGCAACAGTAGTTTGGATCTTTGTACTTTTTATTTTAATAAAGTTGCTACTTTTAATAGATATCTAATTAAAATCATTTATATATTATTATTTTACTAATTATTATTATTATTTTTAACAATAGGAAGGTTATTATGAGTATGTAGTGTCATAGACACGTCTAAACATTAACGTATGTATGTATGTTTATCTGTAACATCCTTGTTCGAATGAATCGATTTTGATTTAGTTTTTACTAGAAAGCCATGATTGAAATAAATATTTAGAGACATTTGAAGGTATTAAGTTTTTCCCAGTTACTTGTTTACTTTTTAGAACATTCTGTGGCGGCGGTAATAACCAATTATGTTATGTTTACAATATTATTATTGTTGTTATTCTTGCAACAATACCTTATTCTTGCGTCAGGCGCTGTTGTGATTCTTGCAATTCTCGTTCCAGGCGGTATTTCCCCGACTGTTACTCACGGAACAGTTCGCGGACGTGACGCTGGCGTGCGAGGCGCGGCAACTGCGATGTCACAAGCTAGTGTTGTCCGCATGCTCCGCTTACTTGGAGAGGTTGTTGCTGCAGAACCCGTGCGACCACCCTATTGTACTGATGAGGGATATGAGGTAGGTTTTTTTTTGCTTTTATATCTTCACTAACTTATTACTAAAAAAATATTACGTGACAAAATATATTTTTTTATTAGTAAATTTGGAGATAATGTTTAAATTTTATTTCTATGCCATTAAAAATCTCGTTTTATTCAAAATTCTTAAGAAGAATTACATATATTCAAGAGAATATTTATAATTTCAATTGTAATCATGATTGTTATTACCACTCCTCAAGGGTCTCTACGTCATGCCCGCATCCAGCGATTTCAAATCTTATATAATAATATATACATATTAAAAAAACTATTTTTCAATAGGTTTAGTGAAATGCAAGCGCTAGTAGACTTCATGTACAAAGGCGAGGTGAATGTGACGCAGGAGGAGCTCCCCAGTCTACTCAAGTCTGCCGAAGCATTGCAGATCAGAGGTAAGGTTTTAGTTTCACGCTGTATCCCGCAGGTAACACGGCAGGCAGAGGGAATTTGGGAATGTAGTGTCGAGACACTCCGTTATTATTAAGACACTTACATTCCACACTTTTCACTAAATTTGGGTTATTAATTCCTGTTATGTAGATTAATGAATGATTATATATATTAATTATTAGCGACCCGTCTGTGGCTTCGTTTGCTTGAATGTATATATAATATCATTTGCTTATTTGATTACTTCAGAACTTTCTTTTTCTAATAAAACTATTAAGTTAATATGTATACAATGAAAACTAAAATTTTAGCTAAATTTATAAATAAATGTAGCAATTTCGACGAAGTAGACATTACAATTGCTTCATTAATTGTGTGTGTGTGTCCCCGCAGGCCTGTGCTCGGGCGAGGCGGGCGCGGGGGGCGGTGCCGGCGACTTCACGCTGGCGAGCGACGCGCTGCTGGCGCACGCGCAGCGCGCCGCCGTGCCGGGTGAGCACGCGTCACGTTCTCTCTTACACGCTGTGGAGGCGGCAGGCCCAACACCGTACTACACATTCTTAAAAAGAACCTGATTTGTACTGTGTCAACTGCTGAAATTCAACAACGACTAAAAAATGTTTTTATATACTAAAAAAATAATCCCAACTTCAGGTTAAAAAAGGCATAAAAAAGCAGTATAATCATCACAATAAAGAACACATTTAATTAAAAAACTTACAACTAAGTCTCTTGATTCGTTCAGGAGCTACAGTACAGTCTCATGCACAGACAAACACACAAATCACACCAACAACACCCCTCTTTAAAAAAAAGTAATTCAATTCCATCTTTTGTAACCAAATAAATATAAATAATGAATTTAATTTAATTATAAATGGCATAAAAGCCGTTGTGACACAGCAGCACAGAGTATAACTGTGATGGTTACACAACCTATCGTGGGTGTGGGTTCAATTTCCACTTGAATTAATTAAAAAAAAAAAATCCACTCTGGCAACAATTGTGTAATAAAAGAAGTTGTGTAATGAAGTGGTAATAGAAATGTTTTAATTAAAAAATATATATATACCAAGAAACAACAAAAATAATCAGCGTAATTAAAAAATAAATAAATAACATAAGTAATGGTATGTTGTTCTGTCGCTGTCAGCACAACAACAACAGCAACAACACAGCCAAGCACAACAGCCGCAACACAAGCAACAGTGCGCCACGAACGGGCCCAAGAAGCGCAAGTCGTGGGAGGGGGAGCGCGGGGCGGTGAAGGAGGAGACGGTGGAGGAGGACGGGCTGTACTACGGCGAGCTGGACGCCGACCACGTGGACTACCACGAGGTGGGCGTTGCGTGTTGCTGTGTTGGCTGGCGGAACTCAACGCCGCGCTTGCTTGAGGAAGGAATGGAAGTTTTAAATATTTCATTTCTCATTCCTGAGTAGGGACTTAACTGATCGGGTCATAATAGGCCTTATAAATATGTTTTTTTTTATATATTTATATAAATACTCATACTCAGCTTCACGCTGTATCCCGCACATGGCAGAGTAGACGGAGGGAACTTGGGAACCTAGTGTTAAGACACTCCGTTCCACTTCCGTTCCCAACTTTCCGCCGAATTTGATTTCCGCCGAGGCATTGCTTTGTTGAGTGGCGGAACTCGACGCCGCCTTTTGGCCTTGTACCAGAGCGAAGAACATGAAGAATTAAGAATTTTAAATGTTAACGTTTTCTCCTCCTAACTCCCTTTTCCTCTTTTCTCTAAGGCTATAATAAAAATTACAAATAAATATTCCAGGATGAAGAATCAGGAAAACCCGGCAGCAGCCTGGGACAAACTTCTGGTAAGTTTTAAATTATATTAACAAAAAAAAAACAACAATAAAATAACACGTTATTTTTTTTTTTATTTCACAAAATGAATGTTTAATTGCAACGTGTTCCGTTTATCACTTTGCTTAAACATACTTTTTAAAAAAACAAAATATAATTTATTATTTAATTTTGAAAAATACGTTTTTTTTTTTTCAATTTTTTCTTTGAAATTATCGCGTATTTGAAATGTGAAACGAAGATCGTATTCCGAAGAAACATAATAAAATGAATGTCTGTAAGGTAGGCCGAGTTTATAATATGTAATTAAAATAAACAACAAAAAAATATATATATCTAAAATATATTGCTTTTTAGTAGAAATTGAACCATGAATGTTAAAAGTAGTAATTATTGTCGAATTTCCTTTCGAAACTATGTAAATGTGGTATATCTTACAGACATGTCATTCGTCGACTGTGTTTTTGAAACATTCATGGTTCACAAATGATTTTTTTTTAATATTTTGTATGTGTTTTTTTTAATTTCCAGGTCGCAATCCGTACATACGAGTGAAGCCCGAAAGCGAGCTCGTATTCCACAACAAACTACAAAACTTGGCGAACACAGATTACGTGAAGAGACTCGCCAAAATGAATCCCAATGAAATACAGAAGGAATTCACCAAATACGGCATCACCAACATGGACGACTTCCAAAAGTCCGAAAACGATTATTACAAGTCGTGGTTAGAACAAAACGGCGAACTTGAAGTGTCTTTGTTGAAAACAACAAAAAAAGCGACAAATAAAAAGAATGACGGCCAAAAGTCTGAAATAGAATTAATATCTAAAGGCGAAAAGAGCGATAAAATAGATAAAGCCATAAAGAAACGCGGTCGCCCGCCGTTGTTCAAGGACCGGACCGTGGACTTATCGGACACGGCGCTGAAAGCCGACTTGGAGCAGTTCCTGGCTGGTGCTGAGGTCAGTTCCTCGGGGCTGTCCCGGCAGGAGCTGGAGAGGGCCATGATGGGGAAATTCAATCCGAATAGACGGTACTCCAATGAGGCCATGTGGGCCGCTTTGATGGATGTTAAACGCGGTGGAAGTATATATAGGTTAGTAGAACACGTTTTATATACAGACAGACATATATATACGTATTTAGAATAGATATAGCGTATAGTAGGGTAGGCAGAGATATTCTAGTGTCTAGATATTCTGTTCCACAATTTTAACATTGTGAGTGGAGTTGCGGAACTCAACGCTGCTGGATATCATTTTTCTCATCGGAATTTGAACTCACGAACAGAAGTGTCTTAATGATACTGTGTCTCAACACTAGGTTCCGAAGTTCCCTCTGTCCACCCGGCTATGTGCGGGATACAGCGTAAAGCTGACAATTAAAAAGAAAACTAATTTAAAAAGTAATCCATTAACTTCCAGAGCGGCACAAACACACAAAGTACCAAGAAAATCCTTGAGAAATTGGATGAAACGTTGTCACATCAAATCATCATTTCCAATGCCGCAACAATTAAAACAGTTTGTGGAAAACAGCAAGAAACAAAGGGATCAGACTGTGGAAAAACCCACGTTCGAACAGGAACAGGAAATTGATTTTGGAAAACATTTTCTAAGTTGCAACCAAGTTTCCAGTGAAGATGAAAAAACTGAGCCCAACGACGTTCTTAATATGTCATTACATCACTAATTCAGGGGACTTATTTTTTAATTTTGGATATTCGTTTCCAGTTGTTTTTTTTTTTAATTAAGGCATTGTTTAGCAAAGTACATTTATTGTTTATATAAATTATAAATTATATTTATTTTGGAAACCAAATTTTTTGTATTTGGAATATTTTTTTCCTTTTTTTTATTAGCTGCAGATATTTTATGGAATGTATAATAAAGTACATCTATCTTTATTATAAATTGTACTTAATTTCTTACATCAGTAAATATGGCGGAAAATATTGTGGGTAGATTTTTTTGTTGCTTTTTATTAATTTTACCGATTTTGTCGAAAATAATCAGAAGATTTTATAAACGGTAAAAAAAAACAGCCATTGTTTAGAAATGAATATTTGTATGTACTTAATTGGAATTTTATTTTTATTTTATGAAGAAAAAAGTATTGCAATATTTAATAATTAATTTAAAAAATGAATAATTTACTTAAAAATTATCTTTACAGCCAAAGAATATTCAAAGAAATTAAATAAATAAATATTATATTTTATTTTATTTACAATTTCATGCAATATAATTTCCAAAGATTTGTTTTGTTTTACTTCTTTATTTTTTTCAAGTGTTTAACAATGGCGCCATTTTTATTTTAAAATAAATTATATATTAATATACAATAATCGATTACTTTGTAGATATAATTGAAAATATTTTACTTAATTATTATTCTTTATTTAATGTTAAGTTTCCCAGTTAGTGTTGCCACATTAGAAATAACTACCATTTTGGGTGGAAAAATTACACTTGGATTTTTTTTGTTTTATTTATTGTTATTTTTAGATAACTTTAGAAACATAAGTTATTATTAAATATAGAATTATTGCGAAATTGGCCTTTTGAAAATTCGTGTGCTTGAGGACTACGTCCGCTAAATAAAAGACTTTATTATGAAATTTTAGCGTAATTTATTAACGTAAGTTACATTTATATTGTGATTGCAGTTTTATTGTAAAATATTAATGAGAATAACCTTTTGGATCCAAAGTTTAGATCATTTGACAAATATGTCATGTGTCAATGTCAATAGATTGTAAATTTAAATTAATGTTTTTTTTTTTTTTTATATAGAAACTGCTGTCACGTTTACATAATATTGTATGCTTAATTGTCGTTAGAGTAATTTATTTGTAATTTAAAATTGTACTTAATTCATTGATCGTTTGTGAAGCATCGAAGTTTTTTTTATAGTAGTGTCAGTACAGGCCGAGAAATGTCGAATTTAAATATTATATGGAAATATTATTAAATATTATATATGAAGGAAAAATATTTAAAAAGTTGATTTTTATCTTCTGTGGTGATTTTCAGTTAATTAAAGAATATTTTTAAATGACGCTTATACAATTTCTAAAATCTAAAAATCCCTACGTTTTGAAAACTTTACGACTGCAAAGTAAAAATTGTTTCATTTGAAATGTGTAATAATCGCGAATATAATACGAATTTATAAAATAATGAATCTTTAACTAATATCTTGAAAACGGTAATATTTCAGGCCAAATTATTATGTGAGGTAAATATAGTTAAAAATGATCTCCTCTATCACCCTGTATCATTTCATATATCTATTTGCCAAACAACCTGTATAAGGTCATTGACACACATAAATACATATACATGTTTTAAATTCGACAGATAAAAAATGGCCTAATAACTAACCGTACGTTCCTAAACTATTGAATATTTTAAACTTGATTTGTTTGTAGAAATTGTACTTTGGTTAGTTTTATCTTCCCGAGTTGCGTGCGATGGTTTTTACTTTTACTTATATATACTTATTATTATTTCAATTTTAAAAGGAGACAAAATCCCTTTTACAATTTCTCAAATTGATTTCTACTCTATACTATTTATTTGAGAGGTCAATATTGTATCTTTTTCCCATTTTGGAATATTATATGAACGTCCTCTTGTAACGATAAATAACAGATTTAACAGGTCTATTTTTGTAGAACGTTAGACAATATTTTTCGCAGAAAATATTTTACTTGGTAAAATTGTTTTGCAAAATTATCTTCTATAATCAAATTAAAACAAAATTTAATACCATGTTTACTATAATGAGATAATTTATATTGATCAACATTTCAATGTTGCCAGTTAAAATTATTATAGTAAAAAACATCACATGCAACTGCAATCCATAAAGTGCCTATTAGTATAAAGATATACATAATTTAGTATAAGCTATGTCTAATGTCTAAATATATGTCTAAATAACTTACACAAATACAGTACGATCGGCGAGTTTTGGCCGCTTGGAAGGTATCTGTGGCAGGCTGTGGGGATTTATTTTAGTATTTTTCATACTTTATGTGGGTGATAGCTAACTTCAGGGAGGCCAAGACTCGTTTATCGTATTATATGTAGGTATCGGTGTTGTTCTCAGTATTATGTTCTATTTGGATTATGTTTCAGTATTTATGTATTACGTAGTATTTCGGTGTTGCCAGTTTAAATATTTCGTTTTTTTTTTTAATATAGAAACTTTATATGGGACATTTTGTAATGGAAGTGCGACTGGCATTGTGTTTTGTAATGAAGGAGAATTTAACGCAAAATTGATAATATTTACTGTAAAAAAATATTGTTTGTATATTTTTATTATTATTAAAAATTGAAATTGTATTTTTATTACTTTTTATGGATTTAATTTTTATATATATTATTTTTATAATAACAGATTCTGATCAATTATTACTTTAAGTGTTATTAAAAAAAAGTTGTACTTTTTATCAATTTTGCGTGATATTTTTCAGAAAATCTATTAGATGTTTAAAAAGTATTTAATTATTTGATGTGACATCGTGTTAACTGTTACAGTTGCAAAGACCAAAGTGTTGCCCGACCGCGCGTAACGTACTTACTGTCCGCCCGACTTTATTACAATATTACATATTATATATATATATATAGATATAATTACAACCATTGTATCAGTTCTATATTGAGGTTTATTAAATAAATATATACATTGAATACGTTTTTAAATTACCCAAAAATATTTGAAACAAACGTCAAATTTGTCGTGTTGCTTGAAAAAAAATGAGTCAGAGCGGCTTTTCCTCGCTTTTTACACCCCTCCCCTCCTGTAGGAAGCCAGGAAAAGGAACGCCCCGCGACGGTGATAGCAGTCTAAGGGCGGTCCTCTCCTTGCTTGTTGCAGCGGCGGCGCCGGACGGTCTGCCGCGGCGGCTGCGCGCGCGCCCGCGCCAGACGTGGCGGCGCCCGCGCGCGCTCGGCGACCCCGCCACGGACGAGTTCCAGGAGCGCGCGTACCGGCAGTACTCGTCGCAGCAGCTGCGCGCGGCGCTGCTGGCCGTGCGGCGCGGCCGCAGCGTGTACGCCGCCTCCAACGAGTTCGGCGTCCCGCGCAAGACGCTGCGCAACTGGATGGAGAAGTACCACATCAAGAGCCACTTCTCGAAGGGGCGCCGCGGGGCCAGGCCGCCGGCGCTCGACCCCCTCGACCCCCGCGGCTCGGGCCCGTAGCTGTCACCTCACGCGGACCAAACATATGTCGTATTTATTGCAGCGGATTCAAAATAATATTAAGTCAATAGATATTGAATATTGAAATATCTTATATGTGATATTAAACCAACAAACACATGACGTTACCTCCAGCATGTCTGTATGTAGGTATATTTTAACCTTTTTGGGAACCTATTTAGGTTCCCGATGATGGTTTAACTGATAACATTCAGCATAATTTTTTAGTATATAAACTACTAAAACTTATTATTTTAGTTCAAAATCTATATTATCCTTTAAATATCCAAACATAAATTACTTTTTTCTGAAAATGTCGATTGAAATTTATATTAAAAATGAATCATTTAATTTTTTTTTATTGACATAATCGTCTATCATCATGTATGAAATCTTGAGTTTTAAAAAATAAATACTCGTTATTGGTAAAAAAAATATTTCACCCCGAGAAATATTTTATATATAAAATAAATTCATGAAGGCGAAGCCGCGAGCTGACGGCTATTTCATTAAATAATATTGATTTTCTAACGGCTGAACCACAAATGATATATTTAGGCCGTGGTCCGTAATTTGCTCACACCGCTCGTAGCGCGCCAACGCTCGGTCCGTATTGTACTTTTCTCGCTCACAGTCAGCGTTGCGAATAGTATGACGTCACTTGTGACGTCACTGGCTAGTGCTTACAGTGCTGACGGGTCGAAGCGTGAGCCCCGTGAGCGTTGATGTTATTTTGACGTTTATTTGACGTTTAATATATCCCTCACGTCAATGTCACTATCGTCAATTTTCTCAATTGCGGAAAATACTCGAATACAATCTTCACCGGCTATACCACATACTCCACTCATATTTATTTCATAAAATGTTCTATTAAGTACTTACGAATTTGACAAGTTAAACTCATTAACTTGTCAAAGTCGTAAGCACGCTCACAAGTGGTCCGTATTATTAGTACTGCTAACAGACGTTGGCGCGCTCACTGATAACGGACCGCCCGTTAGCAGTGTTAGCGTCGTGAGCAATGTGAGCACAATTCGGACCACGGCCTTAGTTTCGTACTCAAACGTCAACTACGGACAGTCAAGTGACAGTTACCTAGTCTTAAATAAAAGTATATATATATATATAGTTGAGCAATGATCGACATGTCATTATATAATTGCACTACAGTAATAGTTATTTTTTTTTTTAATTAACGTCTTTAAATGTTAACAAAATGGTAACTATCTAATGTGGAGCCAAAATAGCATTTTATTTTTAAATAACAGTTACGGCGTTGAGTTCCGCCACTCAACACGCAATGCCTCAAATTCAGCGTAAAGTGGGAAACTGAACGGGGTGTCTTAACACTAGGTTCCTAAGTTCCCTCTGCCTATCCTGCCGTGTGCGGGATACAGCGATGAAAAGAAACGAGTAACAATAATCAATTGCATGTCGATTAAGGTTCAATGAGTTTAAAGAATAGGGTATATTTAGTAAGAATTAAATAAATTAAATAATTTTAACAAAAACTATTTTTACTTTTATAATAAAATGTGTGCGGATTCAGTACTTATGATGATGGGAAATAAATATTTAATTATTTTATTTAATCTGTGCCAATTCATATTCTTGGTTATGAAAAAAAAGTTTTTTTTTTATTTTTTATTTGTAATAAATATAGATAATATAACTATTGTGAAATATCATATTTTTTTAGTGATAAAATTAAGAATTATATAAAAGTTCTAGTCTTGTAAGTACTTGGTTTAAGTAATATTGTGTCAAAGTAATTAGTTATTTATTTATTATGTATATGTGTAGGTTATGTTCATTTAGTAGATGCATTTCTAGTGTGGGCAAGAGAAAAGAGTGATACGTCACTGCACTATGTATATTGAAATACAATATTTTTTTTAATATAAAATAATAGTTTATAGTGCTATTTTTGTATGTGGCAATATTATTTGTAAAAACTACTAATAATGAGGTACTTGGTTGTTTTTTTATGTTTAATAATGTTTTTTTATATATTTATATATATATATATATATATATATATATATATATATATATATATATATATATATATATATATATATATATATATATATATATATATATATATATATATATATATATATATATATATATATATAATATATATATATATATATATATATATATATATATATATATATATATATATATATATATATATATATATATATATATATATATATATATATATATATATATATATATATATATATATATATATATATATATATATAAAAACTACATATTATTTAAAAAAATAAAAATGAATTGTATAATATAATAAAGAATAACAAAAAATTACAGTTTACTGTTATTTTTTTGTTATGTATATTAAACCAATTTAGTTTATATTTATATATTTATATTTATATTATATTAAATACAGATAAAAAATAAAATAGATAATAAGTAATAGTAATATCATTTATTATCTATTTTTAATAAAACCAAGTACCCTTTATTGTATTTTCATTATTTTAATTAGTTCCTAAAATACCAAAGTGGTGGAGTTCAGAGAGTACGTTATATTTTTGTTTGTTATTTATTTTCAATAATTACATCGACATATATTTTGACTGTATTTATTAATTTAAAAGGAAATACACATATTTGAACTGGATCAAGTTTTGTTAATTATAAAAGCCTTTAATGCAAAATTCGAACCGGAAATAACGGATTCCAAGTTCCGTCTGCCTTCCGTCGTCCATACAACCTTGTGGATTGCTATTAATTATCTATATTAAATCACATTTTATGTTATATTTAAACATTGCTTATTTATATTAATCTATAAAATGGACCCCTCGAAGTTTGACCATATAAAATAGCAGTGCAAGCACCATGCCAAGATGAGGTAGCTATTTATTTTTGAAATTTAAATGGCGAAACGGAAGTGGAACGGAGTGTGTTAACACTAGGTTCCCAAGTTCCCTCTGCCTTCCCTACCGTGTGCGGGATACAGCGTGAAGCTGAGAGAAATTAAAAATATTGTTTTTTTTTATCTTCACACGTTGAACAAAACATAACTTGGGGTAAAATATGAGACTCATCGAATCCCCTGGGATGTTTTGTGTATGGTAGAATATATCCAAGCTACTGTTGTCACTATTTAAAAAAAAACCGAGTTGGGAAAGAACTTATGAGCATAGTTGCAATCTAGCGCTGTTCCACTGTGCCATTATGATCTCAAATTCTAATAAACCGTGTTATTATATTATGATGTTGAATTTGTATTGATAAGGTATTTTTTTAAAATAAGACATACTGTTTACTAAATGAGTTACAATTAATTAGTAAATGTATCAGGCATTGGTCGTACGACTCTCCCCTTTGATCAAGGTCTACTATTGATTTAATTGGATTAAGCGTAACTTAACGCCGTTCCATCAATTAAATATGAATTATTAAATAATATTTATGTAGAAATACATAATTGAACAGAGTTCGCGATAGCCAACGTGCAGTGCCAGTACGAGTGCAGCGACACGGAGGCGGAGGAGCGGCCGCACCGCGCCGGCGACCACACCTACGACACGCGCGACGAGCCGCCCGCCTTCATCATACACCAAGTACCGGCGGTCAGTGGGCTCAAATACTACTTACCCTGTATCCCGCACATGCCAGGGAAGGCAGAGGGAACTTGGGAACCTAGTGTTAACACACTCCGTTCCACTTCCGTTCGGCACTTTCCGCGGAAGTTGAGGCATTACTCTAAGTAACTAAACTAGACAACTGCGGTAGAATATCATTTTCAACCCCCCCTCGCCTACAGGGAAATGTTTTTATTTAGAATATATGTATTTGTCTGTACGTATGTCTGTATTATCGTAGGTCCAAAAGATATAAATGATTTTTTATTTAAATTTTAGTTTCAAAATTGACTTTTAATCATGATTGAATGAAGAAAATATGATTGTCAGTTCTAATCAGGTAAAAAATGATTACGATGGTATCGTTTCCAGTCGTCGAGCCAGGGCCCCTTCGTGGAGGTGCGTCCGGGGCTGATGACGCTCGCGCCGGGCTGCGTGCCCGCCGTCAACGTCATACACATCGGGGACCGCTCGCAGGTGTGCAGTACGGTTGAGGAGTTGTGGCCGCTCTGAACTAACATTTCCTGGACTTTTGCGCAAGTGGTCTGAGGCAGTAGCTTTAGTGTACCGATAGTAAATTGTTTGAAGTTCACAAATTAGGCTTGGGACTTCTTATTTATACTTATAACAAATCTGTAAGAGATCACTGTAGGTATTAAAAGATTTATTTTAAAAATCCTACAGGTGACGGCTATTAATATATGTGTAGTAGAGCCTAAAATAGTATTTTTAAATCTTTTGTCCGTTCATCTATTTATCTCGGCAGGGTAAGCGGAGGGAATTTGAGAATATTTTTTTTTCTTTTCAGCTTCGCGCTATATCCCGCACGAGGTAGGGTAGGCAGAGGGAACCCGGGAACCTGGTGTTAAGACACTCCATTCCATTTCCGTTCCCCACTTTCCGCCGAATTAGAGGCATTGCGTGTTTAGTGGCGAAACTCAACGCCGCGCTTTGCCTTATTGCCAGAGCGAAGAAAGAAAACATTAAATATTTAAATTGAAAATACTAAATATTTCATTTCCTCGACTGGGGGTCAAACCCAGAACCTATCGGTTACAGTCACACTCTTGTGCCGTTGCACCACGACTGACCTCATTTGAGAATCTCGACCGAAGAAATAAAAACATAAAATATTTAAATTGAAAATAGTAAATATTTCATTTCCTGGAGTGAGAATAGAGTCTACAACCTGTCGGTTACAGTCACACGCTTGTGCCGCTGCGCCACGACAGGCCTCGCTAAGAAAACAATATCTAAAATTATTATTATTTATAAATTATTAATGGCACACAATTACGCCGTATTGCATCGATGTGACTCTGGCGTAGAAAATGACAATTTTTAATGTTTCTTCATTTGGAGCGGAGATCGAAGCCCCAGCTTGTCGCGTTTACAGTCACTGGCTTCTGTCTCTCTGTCTCTCCGTCCGTGTCCGTGACAGGCGTCAGCATTACGATAAGATTTCCCGAAATATTTAAGAAAACGGGGAAAAAACGCAATTAATTACGTTTTATTGTCTTTGAATGAAGACAATGATAAGTATAATTTAAGAAATGAAATTAGTTTTTTTTTATTTATTTATATTTCAGATTAGATATTTTACATATTTGTATTTGTTTAATTCCACAGATAACAAATAACACGGTAATAAACAACACTAACTCGTCGTCTAGTAGCGTGGGGGTGGGCGTGGGCGTGGGCGTGGGCGGCGGACAGGACTACAGTATGAGTATGAACAAGAGGATCAGAAGAAGTGAGGTAAGAGATATAAGGATGTAGTGTGTGTTTTTTTGCATCACACTGTTTCCCGCATATGCGGGATAGGAAATGTTGAATAATTAATTTCTTCTTTGGTAACGAATTTAAGCACGGCGATGATTTCCGCTACTTAACACGCAATTCCTCAAATGGAATGGGAACCTAGTGTCTCAGCACGAGGTTCCCGAGTCCCCTACTGTAGTGGTGTCCCGCAGGTGGTGCTCCGGCAGGCGGCGGACTGCGTGTCGCGGGGCTCCACCTTCCAGACCGTGTCCGAGCAGTTCAACATCCCCATCTCCACCATACGGTGAGACCTTCTTCATTTCATACCAATATATAAATCGTGTAGTACATCAGATCCTAATAATTATCGACCAACGTCTGTGCTACCATCAATTAATTAAAATCTTTGAAAAAATTATCCTAAGTCTAATATTACTACATTTTAAATATCATAAACTCATGCTTAATATGTTCTGTATGGTTTTACTAAGGGTCGCTCTACTACTGATGCTGGTATAGCTCTCTTAAAGAGTATTTATGAGGCATGGGAAGGATCGCAGGATGCTCTTGGCATGTTTTGTGACTTGTCCAAGGCATTTGATTGCGTGCAGCACTCGACATTGGTCATGAAACTACACCATTACGGCATAAGAGAACGTGCACTCGATCTTCTGACTTCTTGTTTAAATAATAAGGTTCAGAGGGTTTATGTGAATGGCAAGCAATTTCCTGGTTCATTAATCAGTACGGGGGCCCCACAGAGGTCTATTTTTGGTCCTTTTCTCTTTTTAATATATATAAATGATTTACCTTATTTAGTTGAAAGGAGCCATGAGATAGTATTGTTTGCTGATGGTACTTTATTTTTAAAAGGCAAAGAGACAAAAATATATGACGATGTAAACAAAGCTTTCTCTAAAATAGTACATTGGTTAAGTGCGAATAACTTACTATTAATTAGTAAAAAAAACAAAATATGTGATATTTAGAACACCTAACACGAAAATTGTGAAAACCGATATACTATTGAATGGTAAATCCGTGGAGCCTGTTGATTGTACGGCATTGACTCCAATTTACAGTGGAGACCTCATATTGATAGATTGGCGAATAGACTGAGCTCTGCAGCTTTCGCGATAAAAAAAATAAGCTGATTAACTGACGAGGAAACGGTTTACTTCAGCTAATTCCATAGTATTATTTTATGCCATTTTACTTTGGGGTAATGTAGCCGGCATTATGTCAATCTTTCTTTTGCAGAAGCGAGCTATTCGTGCAATCTATAACTTAGGCACTAGGAATTCTTTAAGAGAAACGCTTTAAAAAATTAACATATTGACCGTTGCATCTCAATATATTTTTGAAAATTTCATGCATGTTAAGAAAAATATTAATAAATTTACTAAAATCAGTGACGGACATATTATTAATAGTAGAAATAGGCTTAAACTTAGTGCGTCTGTAACTCGATTGCATCGAGTCCGTAATTCTTTTATGGGTCAGGGTGTACGCTTTTACAATAGGATCCCAGAAAACGTCAGAAAATTTTCTATAACACATTTTAAAAAAGTTGTGAATAGACGTTTGTGTGTTAAGGTTATTACCATATTAACGGTGTAATGAATGATAAAACGCCTTGGGAATGAAATGTTCACTCCAGGATATTTGAAATGTATTCTTGTCAGTTATAATAATATTATGTAAACTCTATTAAAAAAAAAGTACTAGGCAAAAACGCGGGGTTGAGTTCCGCCACTCAACACGCAATGCCTCAAAGTGTCTTAACACTAGGTTCTCAAGTTCCCTCTGCCTACCCTGCCATGTGCGGGATACAGCGTGAAGCTGAGTGAGTGAGTGAGTGAGTATTAGAAAAAAACATGTCCCGCCTCGTTTCTTGCTTGGGTTCTTCTCAGGTCTGAGGCAGTAACTTTAATGAACTGGTGGTAAATTGTTTGACGTTCAACAAATGAAGCTTGTGACTTCTTATTTTGAATAAAAATATTTAAATTTGAATTTGATAGATACATACCAACAATTATGACGAGTCCAGTGAGTGTCGTCATATGTTTCTAATATTGTATCTAAATATAAATGGTAGGGTTTTCATTTATAAAACATATATTCCACAGTTTCTTCATGGCGCGTAAGGGCATCCTGCCTCGACGACGTCGCGGAAGGAGTACACATGTACGTATTTATAATGGATTAAAGTTAAAAGTATTTTAATTAATCGTGCTAATATCAAGAAGTACTCGAAGTACTCGAGATCTAATTAATATATATATATATATATATATATATATATATATATATATATATATATATATATATATATATATATATATATATATATATATATATATATATATATATATATAATATATATATATATATATATATATATATATATATATATATATATATATATATATATATATATATATATATATATATATATATATATATATATATATATATATATATATATATATATATATATATATATATATATATATATATATATATATATATATATATATATATATATATATATATATATATATATATATATATATATATATATATATATATATATATATATATATATATATATATATATATATATATATATATATATATATATATATATATATATATATATATATATATATATATATATATATATATATATATATATATATATATATCGTACCGCTCCAGCAATCCCCGCGCTGCAGCAGCCCCGAGGAGCCCCCGTTCCACATGCAGCACTTCAAGCTGCCGGACATGCTGGACCACCACCAGCACCAGGAGGACGACACCAACACGTGAACGAACGACGCTGCTACAGTACGGACGGCGAGTTGTGGCCGCTGTGTATTTTAATTTAGGATTTTTTTTTCAGAGGAAACTTGGAATGTTAATGTTAAGAAACTCTGTTCCCATTAAGACAATTCCGTTTGTCATTTTCCGCCGTTGTGGCATTGCATATTGAAATACGGAACCTGAACCTGAACTTATTATCTGAGTAAAGAAATGAAACTTAATTATTTCATTTCTTTGGGATTGAAACCACAATTTGGCGCGTAATCCCATACTTGTAAATTTTCTTATTTTACATAATCATTGATTATTGCCAACAAACAGTCGGCAACAATACGCAAAAGTTTTAGTGGCCACGACTCGTCAACCGTACTATTGTAAATATGCTTTAAACATCTTGTTTTAACATTTTGAATCTCATTTTTCTTGCTTTATCGCCTGTCGTTTAACAATTTTATTATTATTAAAAAGTTGTCAGCTCAAAAAAGAACACTAGACCATCAGTGTTGCTATTGTAATATGTTAAAATATTTTACTTATCGGTCGCAGGTTCGACACCTGTAAATAAATATGCTTGATTATTTGCTGGAATAGAAAAATAAAATTGTAACGCTTAAGACATTTTATTGCTAATTAATTTAAATAAGACGTACATTTATAATCTGTGCGATTGTAAAACTATAAAAAGCATGTTACGTACATAATTTTACATTATCTCAGCACATGGAAGGGTAGGCAGAGGGAACTTCGGAACCTAGTGTTAAGACACTCCGTTCCACTTCCGTTCTCCACTTTCTGCCGAAATTGAGGCATTGCGTATTGAGTTGCGGAAATCAACGCCGCTTTGTACCAGAGCGAAGAAATGGAAACATTCAATATTTAAAATTGAAAATATTTAATTTCCTCGAGTGGGGATCGAACCCAGAACCTGTCGGTTACAGTCACGCAGACACGCTTGTGCCGCTGCGTCACGACAGGCCTCAATTTGACATATAATAAAATATAAAATATGTATTTACGCCCGAAAACAGTATTGTAAATAGAATCTCAAATTTGTATAAAGTATATTATGAAAAGTAGATGCTTTAGGTAGTTCTTTTAAATATGTCCGTCTCGCTCGCACCTCAGTGTTGCTAGTCAAAAATATAAATAATTTTCGATTTAACGTATACATATATTTTAATTGTTTATCAATAGAAATCCGATTAACCGGACTCACTGATGTAATCATAATGCATATATATACGATATTTTTGCTTAAGAAAGATAAAGATATAGTTAATGATGTATTTAACTTGTATATAGATACTATATGTATCCCGTCTAGTAGTCCGGATAATACCGAAACAATTATTAACCGAATAATCTTGTCCACTGTACTGCGGCGTGTTACTTGTGTGTGTTTATAAAATATATTTATTGGCAAACAATATATAGTGACAGGTCACTATATTTTTTACCTTCGCCCTCCGCCCCTGGCAGAGTAGACAATGGGAACTTAGATAGCACCCTGTTCCCATTTTTCCGCTAAAAAGTCCGTTACCAAAGCGAAAAGAACGAAATTATTAAATATTTCATTTCGTAAAGTGGAGATCGAACCCATAAATACTAATAAATATAGATAATAGCAAATCTTGAATTAAAAATAATCTATCATCTATGAAAAAAAAATTTTTTTTAATAAAAAAGTAAAGCGCGAGCGAGACAGATATATTTAAACACTAATGACCATAGACACATAACATGTAGATATAACAACAACATGGCTTCATAGAGGCAACTATATTTTACTAAACAAATTAAATAAGAAATAATTTATGTTTTTTATAAGTATGTTAACGCGTTAGTCATTAGAAATAAATATAATTGAGTATTTTTTTTTATAATTTTCGAATAGTTATATTTTTTTATTGTAAATAAAATTAAAGTAATTTTATTTAAAACGATTGCATTTTTTTTAAGTTTTAGAAGTAGTTATCTATGGTTTTTTTTTATTATCTATGGCAGCTGTTGTTTGATTATAGATTGTAGAGCTAAGGTGGAACGTTATTATGCCTAAAGTATTATTAAACCGCCATTTTATTTCAATAATACAAATTAAATATAATATAAATTAATTTTATGTCATTATGGCAGCCATTTTGATTATAATATATAAATGTTGCTAGATTTATTTAACTTCTTTCCTTCTTATCTCTACAATATATATTTAATTACTTTAACATTTACGTATGACGTAACAAAATACGTTTAATTATTTAAAAACATTTTACAAATCAGTATTATTTTATGAACAAAATGTTTTTTTTTTTAATCTTACTTTATTTTTGTAAATTATTAATTTTAAGTTATATTTTAAAGTGACTGATGTTTTATTTTGGTTTAACTAATTGTAATTTGCGGGAAGGACATGTGGATTAACTTTTTACTGTAAGCCCATTTCTGGGTTCGATTCCCGCTCAAGGTAATAAATTATGAACATTTCACGATTCAGATAGACAAAATGCGGTGTTAAGATCCTCCATTTAACCCATTTCTGATATAATTTTTTTTTTCAAATAACAGCCGACCATAATTAATTTATTAATAAAACAAAAAATGTTTTGCCATAAAATTTATAAAATATCAGTTACTTTATAATTTTATAAAACAATAACATATTTAATATGTACAGTAGAAACTCGTTTATTAATTGTTGTTGTTAGGCATTCGGATAATCGAAAATCCGGATAGTCGGAAGTATGAAGAAAATCGGCTTCTGAGCCGATAAGTACGTAATAAATACGTCTTGTACATTTAATACTATTGGTCTATAGTCCGGATAATCGCGAATCCGATTAACTGAGGGCCTGATAATCGAGTTTCTACTGTACATACATAACATAGCACGTAAATCGTCCTCTCAGGCAAGTCCTTGTTTAATATTGAGCCCTCGAGAACGTAAATCATTCTTACATACAAGGATTTTGGAAAGTTTTAATTAAAAAGAAACTAATTCTATACAATACGTCATACGATAATAATATTTCAAATTTATTTGCAAAATAAACTTAATTATTAAAAAAAACTCCTCGAGTTATAAAATCAGTACCGTGTCTGGGAAAAGTGCTTGAAACTATTTAAACTTTTAAATAACGTTCATGGAATGTAGCTAAACAAGAACTGCGCAGTCCCGTCGTTGTGGAGCTACGGTGTAGTACGGTGACACGGACGAACACACCGACGAACAGGTCACAACGTTATTCTTTCAGCGTCATCTAACTCATTTTGCTTTTTTGATACATTTTACTGAATATTGAAATTAAATTATGATTGAATTGTATAAATGTAAGTTTCTACAAACATACAGACGGGGGTCGTTAGTGGCCGAGTGCTTAGCGAATAGTACTGTAATAAATAAAGTATTTTTGTGTAATTTTATGACTTTTATTGAAAATGCCTTAAAATATATGAAATACGTTGGTCATAGTGGCGCGGGGGCGGGTACGCGTCTGTAAAGTACACGTTGTGGGTTCGATCCACGTTTCAGGAAATTAATTTGCTAATAAATATGTGGCGCAGCGGCACGAACGTGTGACTGTGACTGTTGGGTTGTGGGATCGATCTCCACTCGAGGAAATGAAATATTTAATATTTTCAATTTAAATATTTCATGTTTTCATTTTTTCGCTCTGGCGTTGAGCTCCGCCACTCAACACACTATGCCTCAAATTCGGCGGAAAGTAGGGAACGGAAGTGAAACGGAGTGTCTCAACACTAGGTTCCTATGTTCCCTCTGCCTACTCTGCCGTGTGCGGGATACAGCGTGAAGCTGAGTAATAAATTCGCTCTGGTAATGAGACAACGCAACGAGCTATGTCAAGTGAGGACCGGAAGTGCTTAAATAAGAAGGCATTGTCTTAACTAGGGTCCTTAGTTCCCTCTGCGTACCTATATCTATGTATGTTGAAAAAACTGTTTTCTTAGCGTCTGATTGCGGGTTGCTGCAAAGATAGCGGTTGCGGGTTCCATTCCTGCTCGTGACATTTTTTCATTTGCAGTCTGATAATATAACAAAGTATTAACGAGATTGATTTAAAACTGTATCTTCTTTTATATTTTTCAAAATTCTCGCATACAAGGTTGTTAAGTTAACGACTGCATAACACAATATGGAATAATAAAGATGCAATTATTTGAAACTAATACTAAAATACTCTGCCCCATTATTACTGGAGTACCTCTAAGCTCTTAGAGTAGCAAGTACTTCGTTAGAGAGCCGGTGGGAAAAATTTTACATACGCTTTTACATAATATGAAGCTTGTATATACATCTTTCTTTTCAGCAAAACATAGAAACCTTAGCATTATAGAAGACATTCATTCTCATTAAGAAACTTCTGTTCCCCAATCTCCATCGAATCTGAGGTTTGTGCATTTAGTGGCGGAACTTAACACCGCGTAAACAACCTGTTACATTGCGTGCAATCAACGCCGCGCTTTGCCTTGTTACCAGAGCGAAGAAATGAAAACAAAATATAAAAATCTAAACATTATTTGGAATTATTTCTTTGTCCAACCTTCATAAAGTATTTGACACGTGACAGTATGTGGTCCTTGGTGCGATTTCCGGTGTACCTTAAGCTGATTAGTTGTATTTACGAGGTCTGCCCGGTCGGCCCGGACTGCCTCCGACGCGCCACATCCGGCCGCCCGGTAGTCAACTACCTGCTGTTGCTCTATGGCCATGTTATTTATCAACATTGGTCTGTTTAAACGATTATCTATAACTAATGTTTTTTTTTACTTTTTTTGAGACCAGCCGTGGCATAGTGGCACGAGGGCAAAGCTTGAGGAAATTAAATATTTAATATTAATATGTTTTCTAGAGGCAAAGCGCAGCGTTGAGATCTTTCATTCAACATACAATGCCACAAATTCGGCGGAGTGGGTAATGAAACGGAGTGTTAGACACTCTATTCCCATTACAAGTAGGTTCACACTAGGTTCCCAAGTTCCGTCTGACTACCCTGCCACCTTGCTATGCTATTTTTTTTAATTGTATCCCGAGGCTCTGTGCGTTATCCCTAGCGGGGTAGCTTACGGATCGGCAGTCATTACGTACCCATTTCGCCTCGTTTACTGTCAACAACCTTCAAACGTAAGTCCTCCGGAGATCTTCATGACCTACCAGTAATCAGCCCCTGCCACGTTCACTATCTTTTGTATAGCTCAATATAACAACATTGTATACAATATGCGGCGGACACCTTAATATATTGTATATAAATATATAAGTATATATTATACCTGTCGTGGCGCAGCGGCACAAACGTGTGACCGACAGGTTCTGGGTTCGATCCCCAGTTGAGGAAATAAAATATTTAATATTTTCAATTTAAATATTTAATGTTTAATTTCTTCGCTCTGGTAATAAGGCAAAGCGCGGCGTTGAGTTCCGCCACCCATCACGCAATGCCTCAAATTCGACGGAAAGTGGGGGACGGAGTGTCTTATCACTAGGTTCTCGGGTTCCATCTGCCTACCCTCCTCGTGCAGGATACAGCGTGAAGCTGAGAGAGATATATTATGTACTTATCTGTCTGTCAGGAAAAGGCTAACTGTGAAAGTGTTTGAGACCTATTCACAAATGGGTTATTTAATTTCTTTACCTAGTGTCAGGATATTTCCGGTCTTCAATTTCCCTTGAATTTGAGAAATTTCTTGTTAAGTGCCGGAACTAAATACCGCGCTTTACCTCGTCACCAGAGCGAAGAAAATGATAATATTAAATATTTAACTTCCTCGAGCGTGGATCGAACCCACGAACTAGAGCGTTAGCAGTCGCACGACTGACCTCATTAGCGTAACACATGATTAATATTCACTCACTCATACACTCAGCTTCACGCTGTATCCCTCACATAGCAGGGTAGGCAGTGGGAAGTTGGAAACCTAATGTTAAGACACTTCACTTCCATTGCCCACTTTCCGCCGAATTTAAGGCATTGCATGTTGAGTGGTGGAACTCAACGCCGCGTTTTGCCTAGTACCAGAGCGAAGAAATGAGAACATTTCATATTTAAATTGAAAATATTAAATATTTCATTTCCTCGAATGGGGATCGAACCCACTACCTGTCGGTTACGGTCACACGCTTGTGCCGCTGCGCCACGACAGGCCTCTGATTAATATTCATTATGATAATTTATAATTTAATATATTCCAAAGATCTCACCACGTGGTCGTATATCTAAACGGAAGTCTACCAACAGTCTCACGGCAGCGAGGGTGTTACCTGCAGGTACCTCCCGGCGGCGGGAAGCCGTTTACGATTGTGTTTGCACTAAATATTATACGATAGAGGCTTATTGGTGGAGTTGTCAAGTCCTGTTTGGGATCTGTCCTGTGGTCGTATTAAGACATCCGTCCTAGACTCAGGGGTGCTGCTAAATTTAAAATATAATTAGGCATGTCGTGACGTAGCGGTACACGCTTGTGACTGTAACCGACAGGTTCTGGGTTCGATCCCCACTCGAGGAAATGAAATATTTAATATTTTCAATTTAAATAAGAGATTGCATATTTTATTTAACTTATCTTCACACTATACAGTGTGAAAGCATGGCAGGGAAGGCGGAGGGAATATTGACAACTAGAGTTAAGGCCCACGGCACAGGCCCATGAAGAATCTCTCGTTCTCCCCTTTCCGCCGAATTTGAAGCATTGTGTGTTGAGTAGCGATTTCTTTATTACGACCAAACGGGGACACGTAATGTCTTTACTAAAATTAAATTAAATATTGATGTTGTGTTTTTATTACATATATATTTTTTTTTATATAACTTCTTCAAACTGTGGAGACCTTACGCCACGTCTTTGTGTACTAGAGCAGTGAAATAAAGATGATTAAATCATCAAAGAGATGAACAAATTGGAAGATTGACCATCACGTCAATAGCTCTATAATGCTAGTAACAAAAAAGCACTCTGTATTCCGCACATAGTATCTGAAACAGCAGGAGGAACCCAATGGTAAGAAAAAGTTCACTACATCTCTTTAAATCTTCGAGAAAAGTATAAAATAAACGCGGCCTTAAAAAAATCACATAAAATTTATAATCATATTTAATTCAGCATAAAAAAAGCTAAAAGTTAGAACACATCTGCCACCCCTGTCCGCACCGGTGGTCGTGTCATAAACTGTACACTGAAGTCGGACATCCGGACCGGAAGTGCCCGCTAATTGTCGCCGGAAGTCCATTGTAGCCGCTAATACCACCCAAACTACCTGCGCCTGTCCCTTTAAACTGATTTAGATTAATATATTTAAGATAAGTGTTTAACGCTGCATCCCACATCACACTCCGATTTGGCGTTAAATTACGTCTGGTATTTAACGCCAATTTTTGTCCATAGCCATCGCCCTTACGAATGCACGCCCCTAAGGGGATATAAGGATTTAGACGCCCTTAAAGATATATCACGAAATAAATATTTTATGTTTTTATTTCTTCATAAACGTAACGGCAAAGCGCGGCGTTCAATAAACATTCCGCGGAACACTTTCTGTAACTATATTTGTCACTTTAAAGTAAAAAAAATAAGGGACACGAAATGTCTTAACACTAGGTTCCAAGGTTCCCAGTTCTCTTTTAATGGCCCTAAAATGTGCAGAATACTACATAATATTACATTTTTAATTAATAATAACTTCTCCAAGTGGTACGAACTTACAACTACCCCTTTATGGTCAAGGAGATTGCTACAGAACATTGCTCTCTGAATAATAATATATTTTACTGCAGATCTTGCGTAACTAATCGCTGTAATAATGTCGTCTTGGCGTAACAAAACAAGTCACGTGTTGTTGGCAGAATAGACCAATTTATATGTAACTTAGAAAGGAAATACCAACCCTAAATACCACCGTTAAACGGTTGTTTTCGTTCATTGTAATTTTTAATTTTGAAAATACTTCAAACATATTTATTTCTTATACTTCCTCTATTAAATTAACCGTACTTAGAAAAAAACAATAATAATAATATTTTTTTTACAATTTTTTTTCTTGTTTTAGCCACACACATTATTATCTCGCACACAGCGGAGTAGGCAGAGGGTGAGGCGAAATAAGGCAAAACGCAGCGTTGAGATCCGCCATTCAACACGCAATGCCTCAATTTCGACAGAAAATGGGGAACGGAACGGAGTGTCTTAACACTAGGTTCCTAAGTTCCCTCTGTTTACTTTATCATGCACGGGATACAGCGTGAAGCTGAGTACCTATGCGGTACTCATTGATTTACTCATTTACATTCAGCAGCGTTAGAAACCAGAAGATTAGGACATTCGGCGATAAACGCTGTGTTATGTTCATAATGAATACGTCGAGTCCAGACACAATGCCTCGTTTAGAGACAATAGTAAATGGCCGTGATGGGAACGGAAACGTAAACGCCATAACTATTACAATATGTAGTTGTTATCATTTTTTCTCATATTACAGTTTCTATGGAATAGGTTAGGCTGATTAACTTAAACATATTTTATTATTACGAATTTTATCAATTAACTGCTATACGATACCTAATATTTTCCTTTTCATAGTTTTGGTAACGAGGTAAAGCGCGGCGTTGAGCACCGTCACTCAATACGCAATGCTTAATATTTGGCGGAAAGTGGGGAAAGAAAGTGGAATGGAGTGTCTTAACACTAACACTCTGCCTACCCTGCCATGTGCGGGATACAGTGTGAAGCTGAACAGAGTTTTGCTATATTACGACACTGAATGTCGAATCATATAACAAAAAAATATATTTTTATTTAATTTAACTTAAATGTTCTAAGTTCTGCCTTTTTACCACAGCGAAGAAATGAAAACATTTAATATTTAAATATTTAAATTGAAAACATTTAATATTTCACTACTTCAAGTGGGATTCGAACCCACAACCTGTCGGTTACTGTCACACCCTTGTGCCGGTGCGCCACGGCAGGCCTCAATATAATGATGTAAAAGAGATAATGACATATAAATACATAATTTCCTTTTTATTATGTATAACTTAAAACAGAAAGAATATCACAATCACGTATTATGTTCTCATTTACTTCCCAAAAACATCCTTGACACTTTTGACACCTTTTTGTGTCAGGGTGTCAACCCCTGACACAAAAAAAGGAGCACTATAAGTTTGACTTGTCAGAATTGTGGCGTATATAGCCTAGAAACATCGCGATGAAGAAGGCTTTTAATGAAATAGAACAGTCAAGTCAGTTTTAAATAATCTCAGTAAATAGTCTGTGTAAAAGTGACAATTTAAGACAAAAAGTCATATGCTTTAACAATTCTACAGCTACCTTCATCCAATCACCGACAGGAAGCGAGTGACAGACTTTTACAAAAAAAAATCAAACTGCCATTTACACTAATTGAAACCAAATACGTACATAATTTGGTTTGAATAGAAAAAATATCCACATTTCTGTACGTTTACGCACATTTTATTGCCAGTTTCGTACAAAAAATAATATAATCAACTTAAAAACAGCTTTAAGAGTACACATTAAAGTTTACTTTAATTTGTAGTCCAGAGTTGGCGTAGTTCATCTCTCCAAAGATACGTAAATACCGGCGTGATGCAGCGGAAGACCCGTGTCAATGCAAAAAATACAGAAGTCACAAACATTTGCGATCAGATTAATTTTATTTTGTATTATTTCTTTAGTTTCACTCTGTTCCCATTAACACTGTTCATTTCCTGACTTTCCACCAAATTAAAAAGACATTGCGTATTGATTGGCGGAACTCAACGCCGCGCTTTGTCTCTTCACCACGGATAAATCATATTAACATAAACTTGTTTTTGGATTTAAAACTTTAGTTTTAATATTAAGAAATCACATTTTTTTTTTCAGCTTTACGCTGTATCCCGCACTAGGCAGGATAGGCAGAGGGAACGGAAGTGAAACCTAGTGTTATGACACTCCGTTCCACTTCCGTTCCCCCACTTTCCGCCAAATTTGAGGCATTGCGTGTTGAGTGGCAGAACTCAACGCCGCGCTTTGCTTTATTACCAGAGCGAAGAAATGAAACATTAAATTTAATTTCCTCGACTGGGGATCGAACCCAGAACCTGTCGGTTACAGTCACACTCTTGTGCCGCTGCGCCACGACAGGCCACTCGTATAAGTGTACATTGTATTGAATAGAAGTGCGCAAGAAACTGTGCAATAATTGTGTACATAGTTAATTTATATTTCAATTGCTTATTTGTTTTTACAGATTTCAATTGCATCCCACACATGGTAGGGTAGGCAGTGAGAACTTAGAAACCTAATATTCTGAGACATTGTACTGTTCTCCAATTAATATAAAAGTACTTTTGTAAATTTTGTTTATAATGATTTTAATTTTTTTATTGGAGGTATTTAATTTTGTTTGTATTTAGTTTTACTAATATAGTTCTTAAGTAATTCTATTGTACTAACCAACTATGAGCCTATATAACTTGATAGTAAAAGTACTTTATTTTTATTTTTGTAAATATTTTGCATATACTCCATTTGGTAACGAGACAAGGAGTGATTTACATACATATTAGTCTAAATAATAAATCTTAACAAAATGTTCTCATCCCCTGCAGTGTGTCCACCGGAGCGCGCGTCGGGCGGTCGGTGTCGGGTGCCAAATATTCAATATAGACATTTGCGTTTGTCGGCGGATGTCGTTCGCTGATACACGCATTGTGCACAAATAAGCTGTTTGAGTGACACGAACCTATAGTAGGGTAGACGAGTCGTGGCCGCCAAGAAAGGATATTTTCTGGACTAACTCACATTCAAGAAGAAAATAATCAAAGTAAAATTCGTGCGTGATGTTAAGTTTCACTATATCCAACGATTACAATACAAAATTAAGCGAAAAGTAGGGAACGGAAGTGTCTTAATGGGAACGGAGTGTTTTAACACTAGGTTCCCAAGTTCTTTTTGTCTACCTTGCCATGTTTGGGATACAGCGTGGAACTAAAATGTAAAACTAAATTTGCAGATTTATTTCAACGCAGAGCAGCCACAACTCTACACGTTTTCTGCACTTAATAAGCTGTTTGAGTAAAATTAGCACACCCTCTCATCCCCCTTCTCTCTGCCTCATATACTCTCCCCTGGCGTAATACACACTTACTTTTGTTGATAATATTTATGTTAGTTTCAATTGTATTCCGCACATAGCAGGGTAGGTAAGAACTTTTGAAATAAAACGATTTTAACCAGATAATCGCGTATATTGAATGGTAAACATTTTTGGGAAACCCGACGTTTCGAACACTTTACAGTAGTCCGTGGTCGCGGGTACTACCCGCGCCACCTCAGTCTACCCGCCGGGTAGAGGTAGCATTTGTCTGTCATTTGATATAATTATTATATTAAACTACTGCCAACGATTTTTTAATCCCCTCGCGTAGTGCCCTGGATTCTTGCAGAATGATCATACGGTATTTGGACCTCTGGCGTGTGTTTGAGAATTTAATTTTTTTAAAAGTGGGTCCCAGGTGGTAGAAAGGTTCCAATGATCTTCTCTATTGAAACTAGAATGTTTTTATATTTCAACAGCCTCGTGGATCATTCTAGGGATATATCTATTCTCCCCAGCGTGTATGCGGGGCTTATCAAACCTGATGATTAGTTCGTGCACACACTGCTGACTTTGCTACATGCCCATTCTTGAGAGATGTGTTCCTTCACTCTAACACCGATGCTTCTCTTTGATTGACCTATATATGACAAGCCACAGTCACAATTAAGTTTGTATACCAGGTGTAAACAAACTTGACTGTGAATACAAACTGCAAAGAAATATTACTCTTTACTTGTCTCAAGAATTCGTCACTTTCTTGTTAGGCTTATAGAAGTTATTCTTAAGATGTTGCCGAACCTGTCCGTAACTCACTTCACAAATGTTAAAAGTGCCGGTTACCTCTCAACTGTGGGTGGCTTGTTGGTCTTCTGACAACGCTGGCGGGGAACTGGCAGCTTGTTCTGATGAAGAGCGGTCTTCACCTGTCCAAGCTCGTCCCCTAGGTGTTCAGCCTCGCAGAGGTGGTCGTGAGGCAAACGGTAGATAACTGTGTAGGGTGGTGATGAGATCCACCGTTGAGGTACCTATTGGTGTGCGTGGGTTTTCTATGTACTGTGTGGCCTATTGTGCCATTAGAATTCTTTATGACTAAAACATTAAAAAAAGCTATTAGAATTAATAATGTCTTTCAGTCAGTAGTCAGTAGTCCTGTAAAGTGTTCGAAACGTCGGGTTTCCCAAAAATGTTTACCATTCAATATACGCGATTAATCCGGTTGAGTGTTTCATTTAAAAAGCTATTAGAATTAATTCCATTGTAAGCTAAATATTATTATTAATAGAATTGAGGTGGTTTAAAAATATAATCATTGTCCTTAGGTATAATTGTGAAAATGTCATCTACATACCGCTTATATATCCTAGGTAGACATGGTGCAGAGCTAAGAGCCATCTCCTCGAAGTCCTCCATGTATATATCTGCTATTACCGGGGACACAGGCGAACCCATAGCAATGCCATCTATTTGTAAATAGAATTCTTGATTGAACACTAGATATCAAGATGTAAGGCAGTGTTCTCCCCTTCCTTCCGCTTGACAATCCGTGCAGTCCTTAATAGGTATACTAGTGAAAAGCGACTGATCAAATCAAAACTAAATATGGTTTTATCGCTAGCTAACTTAAGAGATCTAATGATTTTGCGTGTCCTTTAATTAATTTGGATATCTGTACTTTTGTTGTAGGGTCTTTCTCTCTTGGAAAGAAATAAAGACCCTACAACAAAAGTATTTCTAAAGTATTAAGTATTAATTATTTTATTTCCTAAGTATTTTTTCTAAGTATTTCTTCTTGGGATATAGCGTTAAGATAATTAAGTAACTTACTTACTTAAATCTTTGTCAACAATTTTATAGGTTTTTTGATCCGATAGTAACAATGGCATTTTTTGCATATTGACTAGTCGGTGTCTAGTGCAACCGTCGCGTTACCTTTGTCGGCTTTGAGAACTGTTATTTCTGTAATTTTCTGTAATTTTTAAGTGCCTAAGAACCTCACGAGAAAAGTAATTTACTTCTTACATGTGTATATACTCGTACATACATACACACACATACACACACACACACACACACACACACACACACACACACACACATACGCATTACTTTTTTTCTTTTAAGATACAAAACCCTAAAAGCAACTAAAAAAAGAGTTTAAAACAAACGGTCCTTCTTTTGTTTCACTTCTACATACAGTTAAGGCTCCATATACTAATGTTTCTAAAACGTTTACTTCAAAGGCCACTAATCCATATAAAAAAGACGGACAATTCTATTTTTTACTTTGAAACCCAGCAGATGACACTATTGTCACAAGACAAAGGCACGGGTTCGTTTCCGGTAGTTTTTGCGTCGACGTCGCGTCTATCGAGAGACGAGACCTCTTGCTACTTATATAGATATAATGTTATGTTTTCTGCGGAAGGTGTTACTTTTTGTTTATTATAAAAAATTACGAGCTATTGTAGAGGCCTGTCGTGGCCCAGCGGCACAAGCGTGTGACTGTAAACGACAGGTTGTGGTTTCGATCCCCAGTCGAGGAAATGAAATATTTGATATTTTAAAATTAATGTTATTTAATGGTAACAAGGCAAAATGCGGCGTAGAGTACCGCCACTGAACATTCAATGCCCCACATTCGGTGGAAAATGGGGAACGGAAGGTTCCCAACTTTCCGCCAGAGAAAGAAGGACGAGGAGGTTCCCATGTTCCCTCTGCCTACCCTGCCGTGTGCGGGATACAGCGTGAAGAAAAATAGAGTACGAGCTATTTTATTGTTAATATGTTGCACGCGATGAGTGTAGTGTAGTTTCGAATTTCATTTGAATAAACTGGTTTATTACTTAAAGTATAAGTTTTTAGTTGAAATAATTTAATTATTTACTCATTTAATCGTTCACGCTGTATCCCGCACATGGCAGAGTACGCAGAGGGAACTTGGGAACCTTGTGTTAAGACACTTCATTCTGTTCCCCATTTTTTGTACGAGTATTTACGTAACCCAAAACGTAACCAAAGCTTAAGATAATTATTTTTATCATTATACGTCATATTATTATTTAGTAGCATTTATTTCCGTTAACATTATCGTGTCGACCAAACGGTGTTAAATTACTGTCCGGTGCGAGCGTGTTGGGTGGCGCTCGTCGAGTGGCGCCTTTACGACTGTCTACTCAGATTCATATATCTTATTAAACGCTCAATGTTGATGTTTCGAGAAGTAATCACGATATAGCGTCTGTCTTAATACTAACGTTTTTTACAGCGTGAAGACAAAAAAATATCTTAAATTCCATCACGCAATGCTTCCTGAATTCAATGGAAAATCAATGGAAATTGAAGAACGAATACGTCTTATTAGGAACGGAATGTCTTCTCCTTTTTTCAGCTTCACGCCGTATTCCGCACACGTCAGGGGAGGCAGAGGGAACTTGGGAACCTAGTGTTAAGACACTTCCCTCTGTTCCTCACTTTCCGACTAATTTTAGGCACTGCGTGTTGACTGGTGGAACTCAACGCCGCACTTTCCCTTCTTACAAGAGCGAAGAAAAATGAAAACATTAAATATTAATTTGAAAATATTAAATATTTCACTTCTTCAAAAAGGGAACTGAACCCACAACCTGTCGTTTACAGTCACACGCTCTTACTACTGCGCCACGACAGGTCTCAAGGTAAAAACAAGGTGACATAATACTAGAAAGGACTTAAATGCCGCTCTTCAAAAAAAATATCATCATTGATATCCCAGTCCTTTTATTAAAATCCCTAAAGAAATCCCGAATGAAAAAAACACATACATTAGAATACAAATGTTAAAATTTAACCGCCGGTTAGTTTAACTATCGTTTGTTAAATAATAAAACTACGGAGGAAGTTGTAAATCCTAAAATGTGAATATTCATCTCTCCATTTTTACTGCCCGCTTCCACTTCCGCTTCCGCCGTCGCTTATGATTCCTTTGTACGTTATATACATAATAGGCTTGAGGATATGTCGGCGACCGTACGTCTGTACGTCTTGATTGGGGACTGGGGTTCGGTGCCGGGATATGCAAATCATTCATTATTTAAAGTAGTTTAAGTTAGAAAAAAATATTCAAATTAAATTACTTCCTCTATTGTTGTAATGTTTGAGCGTCGATTTTATCAGTTTCAACGAATTGTAAAGAAGTCAAAATAATTTAAGTTCGAAATCGAAAACGTTTTTACGTTTAAGTCGTGTGTTTTTTCTTATTTTTTTCATATAAATTAGGACAAGTTACCTGATCTTATTTGTAATTTTCCTTTTTTTCTTTCTATCTTTTCTTTTTTCTTTCTATCTTTTCTTCTTTCTTCCTTTCTATCTAGCTGTGTATAAAGCGAAACCGGCCGATGGAGCCTACAGTCGAGACACTTAATACTTGACGATCAATTTGTCACGACATTGCGTGTTGAATCGCGAAACTGAACACCGCATTTTGTCTTTACTTGATAACGGAAATCAAATTAACTCCTTTGAATGAGAATCAAACTCACAACCATCGTATCTTATATATCTACTGGTGTATATGACATAAAAATAATATTTAAATTATAAAATATTTATGAACACAAATATATACAGAACCAATTTCTTTAAACATATCTCCAGAACGTGTCTCAAACAGTATGACGGCGCTCCAACAATGGCCGTACGTCGTCGCCTACGCCTGGTACGTGTTACATTCTCCACTAATTGCTGTTGTGTTGAGACTTCCTCTTTTTTTTTTACCAAATTTTAAAGGGATTAGTCCAAGAAAACGTGACCGAAGCTTTTTGAACGCTTTTTTTATTGTTTTTGCCGCTTTTTTTTTTTTTTGGTTGGGATGGTTATTGTGCTTCTTATTTCTATAGTTTATTTTTTTTATCTCACGCTGTATTCTGTATAGCATGGTAGGTGGAGGGACCTAGTGTTGAGACACTCCGTTTTCTACGTAACGACATTTTTTTTAAACTTTGCCTATTGTTTCGTTGGCTGAATGAGAATTGAACCCACGATCTACGTGCTTACAGTTGTGCTATTACGCCACGACGGTATTACTCGCTAAATAATTATTCTAAATTAAGTTGCGAATCATCTGTAAATGCGCCGACAAAAATACTAACAATATAAATGAAGTTGTTTCTTCTTCTATTGGTTCTTTTCGCAGGACTTCCTGCAGTGGAACTCTACGCCGCGCATTTCTTTGTCACAAGAATGTTGAAAATATTAAATTTTTCATTTCTTCTATCTGAGATCGAACCCACAACCTGTCACGTTTACCCGAAGGCGGAGGCCTTCAGAGGCCTCATGCCATTTACCTATTAACCTACATAGTAACGACCATCGAAAGTGCATATTCCCTGACAGTACTTACCAATGTTGGATGAGAAGCTTTCAGGCTTTACAACATAACGAAGATCTGGCTAACTTGAACTCTTGGGTAACAAATGTGCTCACTTTAATAATGTTTCACCTTCTCAGCTTCACGCTGTATCCCGCACATGACAGGGTAGGTAGAGGAAACTTGGGAACCTAGTGTTAAGACACTCCATTCCACTTCCATCCCCCACTTTCCACCAAAATTGAGGCATTCTGTGGCGGAACTCAATACCGCGTTTTGCCTTTTACCAGAGCGAAGAAATAATAACAATAAATATTTAAATTGAAAATATTAAATATTTCATTTCCTCGAGTGTGTATCGAACCCACACCCTGTCGGTTACAGTCACACGCTTGTGCCGCTGCGCCACGACAGGCCTCCACATACATAGTGAATATAATAATATTGGTTCAACAATAAACATCGACGAGAGCCACGAGAGCACATCTACAGGAAACAGATCCGTCCATTTTATTATACAAGGTAGCTTAAATTATTTTATCCTGTATACATAAAGGGCTACACTTTTTTTATTTTTTTTATTATACCACCTTACCTAACCTTTCTTTGTTTGTTGATGTTGGAACGGTTATTATATGCCTTAATAAATTGTTAGATTTGTACCTAGAACTCAAAGAATTGTGCAAAGACAAAAGTATTTTCCAAAAACACTCTAAAGGAAGTGAAAACAAGTATATCTGTAAAAGAAAATGTCGTGTTTTTGTTTCTCTATTTCTAATAATGTCTCCGGCTCTGGTATAACTATTACAATTTTCCAGCCTCTAAAATAGGATAGAAATTTTAGTATATGGTATTAAATCTTGGCTCTCGGTGCTCTGTCCATCCGTCACAATAGTAAAGAGCAGAGAGAAATATATATATACTTAAATATTGGGGCAAAAAAGAAGGAAATGAAATATTTCATATCACGTATTTCAATCTCATCATCAATCATTTACACAGTGCATCAAAAATTCGTTGGAGAGTCGTGATAGTGTCTTACTGGGAACGGAGTGACTTTGCACTAAATTCCTTCTACCTTTCCTGTTACTAGAATGCAGCGTAAAGCTACTACACAATGTATTTTATTAGAAAAACGGTATAGATAGCGTGGTGTTAATTTCCGCTACTCAGCACACGATGCCTCAAATTTAGCGGAAAGTGGAAAATGGAACGGAAATTATAAGGAACCTGTGAACCAGGTGAACCAGGGAGCCTTCCCTAACGGGATACAGCGTGGAGCTGAGAGTAATATATAAATATATTATACTTATTATATTATAAATACGGCATGTACCCCTCGGTTACATGACCCTATACAATTTTTAAATACTCTATACATAAATAAAATAGTTTTAAAAAAGTTAATTACTCATACAGGTAATAAATGAAGTTATTTAAAAATAAATATAACTTTTTACAGATTAAATATGGCCATTAAAATAAACATCTGTAACTGTCAACTGAAATATTTATTGCTTTTTCTAATTTATCTCCAAACTGACGACATACACTCATTAATTTAATAAAAAAAAACGTAGAAATGACGTCCGCCATTACACATTTGGCGGGAAACTGAAATAGCGGCGGAAACCGGCGCCCTTAATTATCAACAACCAAATCGATACGTCTCTTGTGTACTTTGAAATAGACTTTAACACAAATAAATAGAGTCTTATTTCGCTTATGATTTTACAGCCCTTTACGCCATTACTGCCACACAAAGTATACGGAAACGATTAGTTTCATAGTCACATGCTGACAGGATGCGTGAATTCATTATCGATTCTCAAAAACACTTGCCCTCTCGCTCGCACACCCCGTCCGTCTCGCTCTAACCATTGTTATTCCAAATATGCGAAAAAGAAATAAACCGCACCCGCATCCGGCGCTCAAACGAATCCGCAAATAATTTCATATTTTATATACAACTTTATAGCGATTGCAAAAAGTTCATTTTTAACTGCCCATTTGCTAACCTTAGTAAATAACTTAGTGAATAAATTACTACTTTAGTAAGTATAAAATAAGGACTAATTTAGCTTGTAATATGTTTGTATTTACGTCGTTTTGAGGGTAACGCAACAATCGTCTTGCATTCATTGATGTTTTCGTAGCGACGTCACTCTTCATTCGGTTGCTCGACGCCGTGACGCGAGGTCGTGCGTAGCTACTCTCTATTAGAGACAGTGACAGTCCAGTTCTAAATTATCAATAAATAACTATTTGTAATTGTTATTAATATTACTTTTTAATATTGGTGAAAAGTGAAGTGCTCTACGTTGTTTCGTTTCGGATTTATTGGCTGTTTGTTTTGTAAGTTTAATATATTTTTTGTCTGTATTTGGTTTGAAATAATATATATCATATTAGATAATATATGTATAATTAAGTGTTATAAGATATACAATTGTATTAAAAAAAATTGTAAGTTTACTTTTTCTTTGCATTATTAAATATTAATTAGATATCATTGTAATATATTTATAATATTATATTGTTTATACTATAGTAATATAGGCGGACATTTTTTATTAAGTAATTATAGAAAAAAAACATAACTTTCACAATTTATTTAAATAAATTATATGAAATGCTGTGAGGAAATGTTTAAAATTTTCATTCGCTTAAGTAATAAGGCAAAGCGCGACTTTGAGTTCCGCCACTCAACACACATCATCTCAAATTCTTCGGAAAGTAGAGTAAGAGATCTCAACAGAAGTGTCTTAACACTAGGTCTAAAGAAACGGAGTGTTTTAACACTAGGGCTTCCAAGTTTCCTCTACATATTCTGCGACGTGCAGGATACAATGTGAAATTAAAAACAAAAAGAAAATAACATTCAGTTCTTTTGCGTGCATGATTATGATGTATTTATTTATTTACAATAGAAATTATTATTTTATTTCAATATGTTTTGTACAACTGAATTAGTTAAGAGGCTTACGTGTGACTGTAAACGTGATACAAAAGGTTGTGGGTTCGATACCCACTCGAGGAAATGAAATATTTAATATTTTAAAATTAAATATTTAATGTTTTCATTTCGCCGCTCTGATTACAAGGCAATGCGCGGCGTTGAGTTCCGCCACTCACATACATAAATTCGACGGGAAGTGGGGAACGGAAGTGAAATGGAGTGTCTTAACTTAACCTCTGTCTACGCTGCTATATGCGGGATAGAGCATGAAGCGAGTAAATTAGTTAAGATTTTAACAAAGTAATAGAATTAACAAGTCATTTCACTTCCAAAATGTAAATATAGTAAGAGAAATAGTCAAAATAAAAACTAATAACATACATCGTGAGTTAAATATCAGTTCTTCAGTGCAAAGTGTAATTGTGGGTTAAGCGTTTCCGGTAACGCGCACAATAAGTGAAGTATAGGAAGTGCTGATGGATTGATTCGTTTCCCGCCATAACAATGCTTATACTTACCTACACACATACATACATACATACATACATACATATACACACATGCAGGGGGTCACGCTAAAATTGGCTGTAGATGCTGCACAAATTTGATTTATTTATTTAATTTTTACTCGGCCACGCTGTATCCCAGCACACGGCAGGGTAGGCAGAGGGAACTTGGGAACCTAGTGTTAAGACACTCCGTTTCACTTCCGAAGCCCACTTTCTGCGCCTTGCCTTGTTACCAGAGCAAAGAAATGAAAACATTAAATATTTAATTTGAAAATATTAAATATTTAATTTCGAGTGGCGATCGAACCCACAACCTGTCGTTTAAAGTCACACGCTTGTGCCGCTGCGCCACAACAGGCCTCTACTTCAAGTCAAGTTTTTACTTTTGATTATTATCTTCCGAGTGTAAAAAGAAACTGTATCCATATATGTTGGTAGGGGGTTCGATTCCCACTCGAGGAAATTAAATTTTTAAATAAAATATTTAATATTTTTATTTCCTCGCTCTGAACTCCGGGGAAAGCTATGAAAGAAGTGCGTTAACGCCAAGTTCCCTTTACGACTGAAAAATGAGCTAGAATTCAGAAACCCTAACTTCGGAGTGAAAGTGACCGTCCGTCCGAATCCGTTTCAACGTAGAGTTGTTGAGTGACACCTAGCGCCCTGTCACTATATTTCTTCTCAAAATACGCCATGCTAGAAAGATTTTTTTTTTTTTTTTTTTTTCAGCTTCACGCTGTATCCCGCACTAGTCAGGGTAGGCAGAGGGTACGGAAGTGAAACCTAGTGTTATGACACTCCGTTCCACTTCCGTTCCCCACTTTCCGCCGAATTTGAGGCATTGCGTGTTGAGTGGCGGAACACAACGCCGCGCGTTGCCTTATTACCAGAGCGATGAAATGAAACATTAAATATTTAAATTGAAAATATTAAATATTTCATTTCCTCGACTGGGGATCGAACCCAGAACCTGTCGGTTACAGTCACACTCTTGTGCCGCTGCGCCACGACAGGCCTCTAATCTAATCTTTTTTTAAATAGGCCATTAAATGCACTTACAAAATTAGCATATTAATGATTCTGTTCCGTATTCTCAATTCTAGAGAAAGCTATTAGCAACTCTGAAGGCAGTGCTAGTGAGAAGAGTAAACACGCACACACACACACACACATACACAGCCGCCATTTTTAATCGTTTAACGACTTTCGCGCACTTCCGCCTGCATTCAACACAATGGCGGGAATTCCTTATTGTTACGAGGCGCGTTTAAACATCGACGTAAAGTAGGCATATTGTTAGCGTCGTTCGTTGTGTAATAGACTTACTTACTTACTTACTTACTCAGCAATAATGGTCATTCATGTAGGAAGTGAGTTCGAATTACAAATGAATTAAATATGTTTTGTACTCCATATTTATAGGTTTGGACATTAAGTTAAAACGTGTTTTATCGTAAAATGTTTTTTTTTGCTTTACATTGTATTCTGTGGACACTGTGTTGTTTAAGCGTTGAGTGGCGGAACTTAACGCAGCCAGCAAAATGAGGACGTAGAGAAAAAAAAATCACTCATTCGTGTGAGAATTCAATACTAAAAAAGTAAACACAGCATCGTCAGTTTGAACTTCTTATTAAATAACATTTACATAAATAGTATTTTACATGTACTCTCCTCTACTCACTCGGCTTCACGCTGTATCCCGCACATGGCGGGGTAGGCAGAGGGAACTTTGGAATTTAGTGGTAAGACACTATTTTCCACTTTCGTTCCAAACATTCCGCCGAATTTAAGGCACTGCGTGTTGAGTGGCGGAACTCAACGCTGCATTTTGTCTTGTACCAGAGCGAAGAAATGAGAACATTAAATATTTAAATTGAAAATATTAAATATTTCATTTCCTCGAGTGTGTATCGAACCCACAACCTGTCGGTTACAATCACACGCTTGTGCCGCTGCGCCATGACAGGTCTCAACTTAATTCTTCATATTATTTTTATATATAAACTTATACCACTGTAAAGTTTCATCTAAATACGTTCAGTAATAGTTTTCGCGTGAAAGTGTAACAAACATCCCGACGCTCAGACATTATTACGTTGATATATATGTATGTACATTACGCAGTCTCAATCCGCCGCGACTCAACGCCGGAAACGGATATCTTTAGATTAGGAATGTTTGTGTTTTGTCTACTGGTTGTGATAGCCTGTACTGTGTGTGTGTACGAGCTGTACAAGTACATTAGTATCGTTTTACTTATTTATTTTACTTTTGAATTGGGCCACTATTTGATATTTCTATATCTTTAATTATACATAAATTCTTCTCTTCTTTAAATGTAAATGATATATTTTTGTTACATAGATATTTAGGTTTTGCGTTCGATTCCCACTCGAGGGAGAGAAAATTTATATATATATTTAAAATATTCCTCGCTCTGGTTCTGAGGTAAAGCGCGGAGTTGAGTTCCGTCAATTAACAGACAGTGCATCAAGAACTCCGGGGAAAGGTCTGGAGTGCGTTAACGCCAGGTAACACGCAACACTCGATATAGTTAAATAACCAATGACTCTTGAACTTTTAAACTCTTTAATCTTTAATATGAATGAAGGCTTACACTGCTCTCCCACTAAAATTATTAAAATATTAATACTGAGGTTTGCCGTGACGCGGGGCACCAGCGTGCGACCGTGACACCGTTACAAGGTAAAGCGCGGCGTAGAACGCTGCTACTTAACACGCAATTCCTATAACATAGTATTCAGCGAAAAGTTAAGAACTAGAGTGTCTGATTATTAGGTTTTCAAGCTCATTTTTGAAAATATTAAATATTTCATTTCCTCTCGTGTGTATCGAACCCACAACCTGTCGTTTACAGTCACACGCTTGTGCCGCTGCGCCACGACAGGTCTGCTATAAACGGGATGCAATGTTAAGTTTTAATACAAAATATTATTATATTAACATCAGTCTTAATTGAAATAGAATAGAAACAACAACACGCAAGAAATTACATTTAGTAGGGCGAACTGATATTTGAACTACGAGTATATCGAGAAGCTCTTAAGTACTCGATGCATGTTTACTAACCAGTCTCATCTGATTTGACGGAAGATAATGACGTCACAATGCTAGTTATTTCAATATAAATATACGGCAGTATATAGAGAGAACAAATTTCTTATGTATCCCGATGTATCCCGCACATGGGTAAGTACGCAGAGGGAACTTGGGAACCTAGTGTTAAGACACTCTGTTGCGTTCTCTACTTTTCGTCGAGATATTGCGTGTTAAGTGACTTTAACTTTTCTTCTTTACAATTAATAGATTCTTTTACAATATTTACTGTATCGTATCGTACAGTAGTGTCAGCGTTTTTTTTATTTTTTTATTGTGTGGCCTGATGACAAGTGACTGCAAGTGACTGACAAGTGTGAAATAATTGCCAGTGTAAGCGTAGAACATACGCGAATGATATGAAGCAGTAAATTTAGCGGATTATTATCAATTTGAAGAACTGGTGAAGATGTGATGAAAGATGAAATGCTTCAAATAGTTAAATAAACATACACGAAATTACAAATATATATCAAAATAGATATATTTTTTGTATATATGAGAATAAGTATGAACGTACGTACGAATATTTTATTAACAATAACTTAATTTTAAATAAAAAAAATGGTGGCATAAATACAAAAAAAAAACATCAGTTGACCCAAACGAAACGATATAAAGTAATATTAATATAAAATATAAATATTTTTATATTTACTAAATTAAACTTATTACAAAATTTAAGACAGTAACTAAAAAAGTTGAAAATTAAAAAAATCACCACCCAAAACACAATCACCTCATTTTATTGAAAGTAATTATTAAACAGCCAAATCACCGCAATAAGGCTTCCTTTAAAAAACACGTAAGTCGGTCCATTAATTTATGAGTTACGGTGCCACAGACACACAAACAGGTCACAATTCGCCGTGTGATTCCGGCTTAGAATAGGATCACCCTGGTACTGATGGTGTCGTAAGAGGCGACTAAAGTGCGTGTGGTAGAGTCACGTTGCCAGTAATGGCAACACGCATGGGCAGACTCGACCGGATTATTACCACCCCCGGTATTTAAGACCGGCGTTAAGTAGTGACTTTGGCCACTGCGTTTCGCATTAGGTAATGCCGGGCCCCGGTGCCCTTCCACCTTAAAAGACGGCAACGCTCCTGTAGCTCCTCTGGTGCTACGGGGTCGTGGTCGGCGGTGATCACTTACCATCATATATATATATATATATATATATATATATATATATATATATATATATATATATATATATATATATATATATATATATATAAAAATAAGAACTGTATTTTGAAGTACGTAATCATGTCTTATAATGTACACGTCGCGTGAGACCTCGTGTGTGAGGTGGCGGAAGTCACCTCTACACGTTTTAAATCGTATCAAAGAAGAAAAATATTTACTTACTTACTTACTTACTTAGCTTCACGCTATATCCCTAGCAGGGTAGGCAGAGAGAACGGAGCGCCAAACGCTACGGTCTCGGCATACCTCTTTCGCCTCGTCCACTGTCATCAGCCTCTTCATACATGCCCTCCGGGTCCGGGTCCTCATGCTTTTTACGTGACCTTCCTCCAGTATCGTCAATACTGTGTTTTCGAAGGTCAACCGAGGTCTCCCCCTCCCTCTCTTACCACTCACTTTTCCTTCATAAATCTTTTTTACCATTCTTTCTTCACTCATTCGCTCGACGTGCCCAAACCACCTGAGCACGTTCTTCTTCATTCTCACTGTGACATCCACGCTAGTACCTGCCATTCTGTGTATTTCTTCATTGGACATGCGATCAGATAAACTGACTCCGCATATCCGACGAAGAGATCGCATCTCTACAGCAATCATCTTTCTTACATTCTTCTTCTGTAATACCCACGTTTCGCTGCCGTATAACAGTGTCGATACCAACACTGCATTGTGTACGGCCAACGCGCAGCTATGCTGACGTTTCGCCGTCTCAACAATGCGGCTAAGGCACCGTTAACTCTGTTACCGGCAGCAATACGCCTTTCCACATCCATTTCGTATCTACCGTCTCTGCTAAACATACTTCCCAGATATACTACCTCATTCACTTGTTCTAATATCTTATCATTTACACTGACCTTGCAAATTGTTCTTTCTTCATTTCTTTCAAATACCAGAACCTTCGTCTTATTGTTAAAGCCTCAAAGAAAAATATTTCAACCATAGTATTGATTTTCTCGACAAGCATCGAAGCTACAATATCCCCATCTCGTACACGGCAGGGTAGGCAGAGGGAACTTGGGAACCCACTGTTATGACACTCCGTTCCACTTCCGTTTCCCACTTTCCGCCGAATTTGAGGCATTGCATGTTAAGTAAACATTGGTCAATTATATAATTAGCGCTACTTTTCCTCACATCATGTTCAAGTATAGTACACAATATGTACACATATAAAGTATGACGCATTCACTTTCACCGTCGTCAGTGACTGACGTGACTCGCCTCAGTCGACTACACTCACTACAGTTCCTTACGGGAAGTATGTAGGTTACGCCGTTACGCGCTACTATGCATACATACATACATACGTACGTACATATCACCTTACGCTTTGACTTATTTATTATCAACTGGTAATAAATATTATTCGCTACGTCAAGACGAACTAAAAAGTTACTTCAATTATGATAATTGAAGTGAACCGCCTCATTAGCATCTGCTGAGAGGTTTCAGACAATGGGCCGTTAGTCAAAACAAGAAGGCCGGAAGTGGCGGCCGAGCGCGTCCGGCGGCCTCCTCTACACTACGGTCTGGGAAAATGTCAATAATACGTTATTTATTTATTAGATCATTGTTATTTATTTACCTGTCCGTGTAATGGTTGATATATGCTGTACATAAAGACCGCCACGACTCAGTAGTGCAGCATGTAACTGTAAGTGCCATGGTCGTGGGTTCCTTTTCCATTTCTATGGACTTTATAAAAAAAATAACAAATATTTGTTAAAATTCTGAAAATGATATCCCCTTAGAAAATTGAAGTAAATCATACATTGTATATATATATATATATATATATATATATATATATATATATATATATATATATATATATATATATATATATATATATATATATATAAAAAAAAAAAATTGAAGTAAAACATACATTGAATATATATATATATATATATATATATATATATATATATATATATATATATATATATATATATATATATATATATATATATATATATATATATATATATATATATATATATATATATATATATATATATATATATATATTTTTTTCTACTTCATTATATTCTCCATACTTAGTTTAACACATTGGTTAGTAGTTAGTTTATATTGTCAATTTCCATCAATTTCAGTGTTCATTTAGTCAAGTATTAAATATAAGAGAAACAAGTTCACTATAATAATATCAATTTTAAATGCTTTAGTAACCTCGACAAGGCCATCTGCTGTAGTGTCTGTCTGCGCCAGCGTCGGAGCGGTGCAGAGTGGAAACAAAACAATATGCTTTGTATTGACTTCCGGTAAACGATCGCTGGTTGTATTTCATCTGTTTATTGTTTTGATGTGATGAAATATTTTACTTGCGTTTGTAATATAGTTATTGAAGTGAATTTTTCAATAGTTAATGTAATGGAGAATATCTTATAGCAACTTTAAGAAAGATATCATCACATTTGCTGTCAATTTGAACTGTGACGTCAAATGAGGAGTCACTTACAAAGAAATATATCAATGATGACATTTATCTCTCTCTCTCTCAGCTTCACGCTGTATCCCGCACATGGCAGAGTGGGCAGAGGGAACTTGGGAACTTAGTGTCAAGACACTCCGTTCCACTTCTGTTCTCCACTTTCCGTCGAAGAAATGAAAATATTAAATATTTACATTTTTAATTATTAAATGTTTTCATTTCTTCGCTCTGGTAATAGGGCAAAAAAGCGCAGCGTTGAGTTCCGCCACTCAACACGCAATGCCTCAAATTTGGCGGAAAGTGGAGAACGGATGTGGATAGTGTCTAAACACTAGGTTCCCAAGTCCCCTCTGCCTATCCTGCGGGATACTGCGTGAAGCTGAGTGAGTGAGTGAGTAAATAATTAAATTGAAAATATTAAATATTTCATTTCCTCGAGTGGGGATCGAACCCAGAACCTGTCGGTTACAGTCACACGCCTGTGCCGTTGCGCTATATGATGACATGTGATATAATAATTGGACTTTTAAATAAATAGTGAAAATGAGAGATTATTTTTTGAATAATGATAACATCACTTTTGCTGTAAATATGAGTGAATGTACATTTATTAATTTATAGAAATTAGCCATCACTTAATGATATGACTGTCAATTTATCAAACATTTTTTTTTTGCCTATTTATATTTTAATATAGTTTACTTATTGATTTTTATTTCCCTTTCAAGTTCATACTTGCATAATATTTTTCTGGCCGCGGTATTTATGTAATTATAATATTATTTATGGTTTCTTTTTGTTTATTAAAAAAAACATACAACTAAAATAATAGGTCATATTGTTACTTTAAAACTAACTAAAAGTAAAACTCTCTGAAAGTATTTGCAACTTGCGTGTAATACATTGTTTGTTATTATTTAACAACGAATCATTGTACTTAAATGTAGTAGAGGCCTTAACCCACCACGCACAATGCTGTCGGAAATCCGCCGGACAAAAAAATTGGTAAACACAAAACATTCAATACGGTGCGGAAACCGATCGCATTCAAATCCGCCGGAAACCGGATGTGGGCCACGCGTCCGTACTCATGACGGATTAAAATGGCGCCCATTATGTAATTATGCGATGTTTCTTCCCTTTTTTTGTTCAATGTAACAGGATGTTTGTCGGTTTTTAGACAAAAATAGATTGACAATTTCGTTAAGTGGGTGTCTTCCGTGAAACAGATGCTGAGCCGAGTATTTATAGAACACTTACTTACATCGATTACTTTATCTGTACTCATTAGTACCGAAATATCATTGTTAAATGTATATTTTTAAAGGAAGTCTGTCGCGATTGTGGGTGCAATACCAATTGTAGAATTAATTAATTTACTTAATATTTCATAACGAGGCAGAATTTGTCGGAATGAGGTCAATCGGTCGGAATTTTGTTAATTATAACACCTGCACCATAGAATCTTAACATTAGGTTTACACAGCGAGTAGTTAAAATAAAAAATAAAAAAAAAACATTTAAAATCTTTTTTTACCAAGTGTGATTTGTATTTAATAATTAATAACTGATAATTTCGGTTGACGCTGGATCCTATTGTTTCCGCTGTGGGCAGGGCAGGAAGGGAATCTAGAGTTACACTTTCAACTGTCCGCCTTAATTTTCGAGACTTTGCGTGTGCGAGTGGCGGAACTCAACGCCGCGTTTTGATACCAGATAATAAAATGAAAATATTCGTTCGCCACCAGCCCGTAACCGTCCATACGCTGTGTGACCGCAAGAGATTAAAGTATTATTATTCAACTAGAAATATACAAACAAAATTAAGAGATACTGATTGTAGTACTCTTGCTATATTCACTAGTGTTGCTTCTAAGTATTAAATTGCTCTTGTAACATAAAAGTAATTTTGAGTAATTTTGTTTCAAAAATCAGGGAAGTAAATGTTTTCAAGAAATGAATGAATGTTTATAATTTTAAAATTCTAAAAAAACCTTTTACAGTAATAGTTTGACGAATTTGTGATTCCCTCGCTATTAGTAGTCATTACGTGTTCAAAAGATTATTTAACTTAAATACAACATATTGTTGGATTATCTCGTTATTCTTCTTCTTCTTCTTCCTGGCATTAATCCCGGCTTGCTGTGCCAGGGTCTGCCTTCTTACTGAGCCTACTCCACTTTGCACGATCTTGTACGTCCTCAGTGGTTAGACCATTGGCTCTCATGTCCTGCATCACGACATCCAACCAGCGCTTCCTTGGGCGTCCGGGAGGTCTCACTCCAGGGACAGACATATCAAGGCACTTGCGTCCGACATAGTTCCTAGGCCGGCGCGCAACGTGACCATACCACCTCAGGCGACGCTCTTGGAGCTTATCCGCTATGTCACGGACTCCAAGACTACCTCGAATGAATGTGTTACGTATGCGGTCAGACCGCTTTACGCCGCACATCCATCTCAGCATCTTCATTTCCGTGACATGAAGCTCCTGAGTGTGCCGAGATAGTACTGGCCAGCATTCGCTGCCGTATAAAAGAACCGGTCGAACGATGCTCTTATATATCAGCCCCTTGAGTTTGGTTGGTATTCTGCGATCGCAGACCACACCAGTGACCTCCCGCCATTTGGCCCAGGCAGCGCTTATCCGACCGTGAACGTCGTGATCGATGCCTCCAGACTCGTGCATAACGGATCCGAGGTACCTGAACTTTTCCGCCTTAACGGCTGGTTCAGTACCTATATGGATAGTGCTCGAGTCCGGTCTCCCGCAAGCCATGTACTCGGTCTTCGACACATTTAGTTTAAGACCGCCGTTCTCAAGCGTACCATTCCAGAGGTTCACTTTACGCTCTAGCATCAGCCGGTTCTCTTCAACGAGTGCTATGTCATCGGCATACATCATTAGCCACGGAGGCTGGTCTTGGATGTGAGCCGAGACGGTATCTAGCACTACGTTGAATAAGAATGGGCTAAGAGCTGAGCCCTGGTGAACCCCTACTGTAATCTGGAAAGGTATGGTGTCGCCAACAGCAGTCCTAACCATGGAAGCGGAATTGTGATACATATCTTTGATAATCTCAATATAGGCCTCAGGGATCCCTTTCAAACGCAATGCCCACCAGATACACTGACGAGGCACACAGTCAAAGGCCTTCTGCAGATCTAAAAAAGCCACATGCAGAGCTCTCCTCTTTTCCCTGTATGCCTCCATCAAAGTTCTGAGGGCAAAAATGGCGTCCATAGTACACGATCCAGGCTGAAATCCATATTGAGACTCAGAGACAGTACACTCTCGGCGGAGCCTGATATCGATAATGCGCTCGAAGAGCTTCATGGTGTGACTCATAAGCTTAATGCCCCTATAACTACCACAATCTTGGACACTGCCCCTTCCCTTGTAAATAGGGGTAATAAAGCTAAGCCGCCACTGGTGTGGCATCTTTCCAGTGTTCAAGATATGGTTAAAAAGGTCAGTAAGTATGAGCACACCAAGAGAGCCCAACGATTTCCACGCTTCGATCGGAATTTCGTCAGGCCCCACCGCTTTTCCGTTCTTCATGCGTCGAAGGCAATTCCGAGTTTCGTCAAAGGTTATTGGGGCAACAAGTCCGAGGTTAGGCGGTGGGTCGTGATGAAGACTGCACAGATGCTGAGTGTTCAGCAGCTCTTGGAAATAGCTTCTCCATCTCTCCTTCACAGAAGCGGGATTACAGAGCAACGTGCCCTGGGAATCTTTGACGCAAAGACATTTTGCGATATCTTGCGTCGCTTTATCCCGGCCACGGGCCAGTTTGTATATGAGCTTCTGCCCCTCCGCAGTTTCAAGTTTATCATATAATGGTGATAAACTCTCACTGCGGGCTCTGGCTACAGCTTTTTTGCTGACACGTTTTGCTACTATGTACTCCAGTCTGTCTTCAGGAGAGTTGGATTTCTGCCATTTCTTAAAGGCAGCCTTCTTTTCACGAATCACCTCCTGCACCTTGTCATTCCACCACCATGTCTCCCTGTCGATGACACGTCCTCCCTTAGAAACGCCAAGAACTCGTCTGCCTGCCGCAATGATTGCTAACTGAGCTCGATCCCAAGCATCCTGAGCAGTCTCGGTGTTAGTCGTAAGATTTCGACTTTTTACCTCTGCTAGGAAGTCGGTCTGCATCGGTCCATTCAGCAACCACCACTTGATCCGAGGCCTACGTTTCTCGGCTACTTTCTTCTTTGGAGTGACGTTAAAGTCCATGACAAGAAGACGATGTTGGGCCGTCAAGCTTTCACCTGGAATGACCTTACAGTTAGTAACCCTGCCCATATGACACCGTCTGGTCAACAAGTAATCAATTTGCGTTGAGTGGGACCCACTTTTATACGTGATAAGGTGCTGAGGATTCTTTTGGAAGAATGTGTTCACAACGGCCAGATCAGACGCAATACAGGTTCTTAGAATATTTTCGCCCTCTGTATTGCGAAGACCGTGTCCAAAACCACCGTGAACACGTTCATACGTGTCTGCAGCCTTACCGACGTGGCCGTTTAAGTCTCCTCCAACTAGAATTACTTCGGTAGACGGTATAGCAAGTAGAACCTCTTCATACTGCTCCCAAAATGACTCCTTTTCGGCCGTGCTACAGCCCGCCTGGGGGGCGTAGGCACTGATTAAGTTTGTGGTAACTCCCTCAATCAGTACCTTTACCCGCATCAAGCGATCGCAGCGACGGTCAACTTCGAGGAGTCCATTCTGAAGCTCTTCAGAAATCACTACCGCCACACCGTTTTTACCAGAAGGTGACCCAGTGTATATAAGCCGGTAACCCTGTCCGATGTTACGGGACTTATTGCCCTTCCAGCGAGTTTCCTGGAGGAAAGCGCACTGGACCCGACGTCTCGTGAGTACATCTGCGAGTTCTCTGCATCGTCCGGTAAGAGAGCCAATATTCCACGTTGCAAAGCGGAGTTTTCGTCTGGGTACTCGCGTCTTTAGCCGTGCCCGTACTTGACACGGTAGCCCTGGCCCACTTGTCGCAGGTGTAGGGCGATGTGCCTGCGCGTCGTTTAGCGGCGACGCCCTAGCCGTACCCATTCTTTTTATTTTCTTTGCCATAAATGTGGCGGTTGGCGGTTTTTAAATGGAGCGACTGCCATCTGACCTCCAAAACCCCTTCACAGGGAAAAACCGCGGGAAAGAGGGATGGGATTGGTGGAAGTGGGGGAAGGATAATTAGGAGGGACACCACTTTTATGGACTTGATGGAGGTATAATAGTGGTGGCTCGAGGATCCGGGGTCGCGTACCCGTATGCCAAAGAACACATATCGGACAGACATATGTCAAAGACACCCTCTGGATTATCGTGATTGCATAATTAATTATCAATTAAATAACAGAGGCCTGTCGTGGCGCAGCGGCACAAGCGTGTGACCGTAACCGACAAGTTCTGGGTTCGATCCACAGTCGAGGGAATGAAATATTTAATATTTTCAATTTAAATATTTAATGTTTAATTTCTTCGCTCTGGTAATAAGGCAAAAGTGCGCGTTGAGTTCCTCCACTCAACACGCAATGCCTCAAATTCGGCGGAAAGTGGGGAACGGAAGTGGAACGGAGTGTCTTAACACTAGGTTCCCGGGTTCCCTCTGCCTACCCTGCCTCGTGCGGGACACAGCGTGAAGCTGAAATTAAATAACAAAATGAAGAAAGTTGAACAAATTCCTTGTACCATATACGCACAAACATACGAGTATACCATAGTTATATTGCCCCTTGTGTGTACAGAATTAGAAAATATCATTATTTTTGTTAAATTGGCGAGGAAACATGTTTTGGCAAATATCCTATTAGTTCATAAAAAAACTCGCCTGATTATTTAATTTACTTACATGTATTTAATTTCAGATTCTTCTTCAAAACGCAAAATGCCGACACAGGCCCGCTGCGAGCGTGTCCCTCCTGCAGACGGCGTGTGGGGCGCTATCGACCTCAGAGTACTACAGGAGGATGACTTACCCTTAGGTAATGGTCTTCTATGATTGATACACTGCTCGGCACACAAACAGACATCCTGTTAAAGTTAAAATACAAAGTAAACATATAATTATTCTAGTCTAGGCCAGTCGTGGCTAGTGGTGTCGCACGAACGTAAGCACTACAGGTTGTGGGTTCAATTCTTACTCGAGGAAGTAAAATAAAATAAATAATGTTTTCTTTTTTTTGATCTGATAATAAGGCACCGTTGAGTTCCGCCACTCAACACGCCATAATTTAGCAGAAAGTGGGGAACCTAAGTGACTTGAGGAAGAGACTCATTACACTAGATTCTCAGGTTCCCAACAGTTACCCCGCTATACAGCGTGAAGCAAAAAAAATAATGTTTCATATAATTTAAATTCAAAATATATACGATTTTTATTTCCTCTGATGGTTCTCACATTGTGTAACCGTATTGTGGGTTTTCATTATATGATTTTACAGTTAACTTTACTTCAAACGGAAACTATTTTATTTTATTATTACTTCATTTAACTAAACTATTAAATTTATTATAAGATTTCAAGAAATAAATGATAAAAATAAGAAGGATTTCATCAAAGACGACGCGGGGTCGGAACCTCTGCCGTTTTGTTTTTTATGATAAAGATGACATTTGAACTTATTTTAATATTGCAAGCCAAAAAACACATGCTTGATCTCTATTGGAGAAGAGAAATACAAAGTTTACATTTAAAAATATCTTTATACATATGATTCAACTTAAATATTTAATGTTTTCATTTCTTCGCTCTGGGTCAAGGCAACACACGGCGTTGAGTTCGGTTCGGCGCCACTCAACACACAATGCCTCAAATTCGGCGGAAAGTGGGGAATAGAAGTGGACCGGAGTGTCTTAACACTAGGTTCCCATGTTCCCTCTGCCTACCTTGCCATGTACAGCGTGAAGATGAGTAATCGATTGATCTCATAAAATAAAAACAAAACAAAAAGCTTATTTAAACAAAAAACGATAAAAACAACTTATATTTATTTTAATCTTGGAGGGTGTTTTTACATTATAGTCCATTACTAACCTGTGCTCTCTCTCTATTCCCGGTAGATCCCCGCGAGTGGTGCCGCGCGCAGGTGGGCGCGTGGGTGTCGCGGCGCGGGGGACTCCCCGAGCGCTTCCCGATGAACGGCAAGGCGTTGTGCCTCATGTCGCGAGAAATGTTCCGGGCGAGGGTACCGCTGCTGGGCGATGCGCTGCATCAGGTGAGCTATGTTTTTCAATCCCTGATAAAAATATTATAAGTTTAACTGGTCTATGTTTGTATCCATGTCTCCGCCGTAACTCCGAAACGAATGAACCAATTTGGATTCAATTTTCTTTCTTAAAAGAGTGATTTAATTGCGAATGCCGTTATCAAAGAATCAAGAATAAATGTGCCTCTATTACCACTTTAAGGATCAACCATATACCAACCAACACATCCTCCACTCCAGGGGATGGAGTCTCGATCAGTTACCATTAAGTTACCCTTGTTCAGTCCTTTGCCTTTTAGATCAGATGTACGTGTCCTTTTCTATATATATATATCGTCTGTGAAGATGTCTTTTTCGGTTATCAGAAGTGATGTATATAGTTTAATTAATTTGATGTATTTATTAAAAGTATGTATTTCTTTTCCCCCAGGACTTCAGACGGCGACTCGCAAAAGCGCTCGCCCTGCAAGAGCTCATTGAAAAATTATCGGTAAAATGAGGGTCTGTACGAGTGGCTGTAGAACTATACCTAATATTAAACATACAGTTATACCAAAGTGTGTTGTAATCATCGTTATGGCTCAATGGAGGTGGAGAGAAGGCTGGAGAGCGTTTATGACAAGAAATACTAAAGGAAGCTTTTGTTTTTTTTAACCAATGTATAATATAATACATACAATATACATATATGTATATCATTACACTGTAGAGTCAGCTTCACGCTGTATCCCGCATATAGGTAAGTAGGCAGAGGGAACTTCAGAACCAAGTGTAAAGACACTCTGTTGCAAATGTTTCGTTGAATTTGAGACATTGCTCGTAGAGTGGCAGAACTCAACGACGCGCTTTGCTTCTTATAAATTCTTCGTAATGATTAAAAAATCGAAGTTCTAAATATGACTTTTGTGAACTATATACTTCAAATAATTATAATTTATGTGAAAAATACAATTGATTTGTTGTATTTAAAAATTATCTGAGAGTGAAAATCTCTATTTGAACTTTTTTTTTAATATAAGTTAGGAAATAATATGTATTTTAACATTTAGTGAGACATCCCGCTTTGGTCAGCTCTTAGTTAGTATACTCGACACATATCAAATTATATTATTTAGTATGTAAAAGTATTGAAAATAAGAATTTCCTAGAGAAGAAGTGGCGTTACTATCAAATAATGTAGACTTTAGATGTATTGTTGTTTTTTTTTTAATTAAACCAAAAAATATTTTATTTATTTCAAGTCGCCATTTAATTGGGGAAATTAATATTTAAAAAGACACATTCTGACCTCATTTCTTCATTAGTTTTGTATACGTTGTTGTAGATTAAGTTTATTTTGTGTGAACTACAAGATGTATGACAATAAATGTTTATTTTAATTTGTTTCGGTCTAACATTAATATTTCAATATAAATTTAAAACCCTCAATAATCCGCTTGTGAGCTACGGAGACACAACAAACATACAGACACACACACACACACACACACACACACATAGATCAAGTGTAACAACCTCTAAATGTTAGACAAAGATCATTATTATATATTTATCTTATCGTATTAATAAACAAGAGGCTTATATATATATATATATATATATATATATATATATATATATATATATATATATATATATATATATATATATATATATATATATATATATATATATATATATATATATATATATATATATATATATATATATATATATATATATATAAATATAAAATTTGTTGTTTGTATGACTAACACCGTTCCTATTAGATTCCAATGATTTCTATATTGTATATAAAGTATTAGTGTTAATTTGCTTCGTTTTTTAATTTTGAGAAATTAAGTTGATTATGTAATTGTGATGTTTTCTTGTTAAATTAATTTTCCTAAATGTGCAGATATTTTTGTATCCATTTAACTAAAGAGGCTATTTGCGTGAGCTCGTTAACAACTAACAGTAGACTAAAGTACTACAAGTTGTTTTTAAATAATAATAAACTATGAAAGTACCTTTAATTGTTGTTGAGAAAATCCAATTTTTTTGCGATTTTAACGAGTTTTCTTTAAAAGTCCTATACTTTTTAGTAGTTTTGTTATCGGTTAAGGGATAGTTTCACTGGTTATGAATAAAATTTCAGAGGCTGCTTCAGACGTTTTTTTCTGTTTCATCATCATACTCCTAGACAACTAATCGGGTAGACAATAATGAACCATTCAATAGTTGAGTGTCTTAACACTAGGTTACCAAGTTCCCTCTGTCTACCCTGCCATCTGCGGGATACAGCGTGAAGCTGGTATAGTTGATGGAACAGAAATAACGCAATATTTATGATTTTTAACTATAATTTACGTAATTACCGTCTTTTGAAAAGAAATTTCAAATTTGTTTTAAGGTGAACTTAAAATAATTAACACAAAAGTAACATTACAATATAAAATATACTAATCTTTGATTATTTTTTAAATTTCTATATTACTCATGACTGTAGAAACAAAATGCTTGTCATCAAATTGGTTTTCACTTAATAATATTTTATCTTCGGGGTTAAATGCGATATTTTGTTCAAAACTCGTAGACCATATCAGTTAATGGAAAGTGCTGGTTTCTTAAACGACTTTTTTAGTCTACTAAATATTGCTATCTAATCAACCCTAAGCCTTCTCTTGTATCTATAAATAATTCTTGTATTTTTAAGTTAAATACATTTTGTATATAATTGCAATTACTTAGTAAAATCTTTTAGAATTTCGTAGCAAATAAAATTGTATTGTATATGTTTGTTGTAAAGTATCGTCTAGTCAAGACCATTTGTAAATATAATGTTGATATCAATGTTGTTGTTTTATTTAACGAATCATTATACTTTAACCACGAGCAAATCTTAATTATATTTAAAATTATTATTTATTAAAAACAATGAGATGATTACCCATATAAATTATGGTATTTACTCTCTCTGGTAGTAGACAAGAACAATGGGATCTTTCACCCTCTACTTCTCCAGTGGCACTGTGAAGCTAAAAGAGCAATTAAAAAAGTAACATTATGTCAAACTTGACAAGTCATTGTGCCATGGTCTGACGGATGCAAATAAAATATTTTTATTTCGATCCGTCATATTTTTGTTTTGCAGTTATCAGACGTAAGCACGTTATAGTTAACTTGAAAGACTGGCATGGCTGAAGTAGAGCCATAATGATAACCTGAAGCAGAACCATAATGCGAATAAAAAAATTGTCGGGTGACATGAGCATTTTCTTCGATTTATTAAAAATTATGAAATTTGATCATCAAACAAAAAATCGCAAGATTCCAGCTGAACTATGACAAATAATGTATTACATAGTTTGCCCAATTATATGAGAAAAAAAGTCTCGCTGAGTTTTTTATACCGGATCTTCTTATTTCTGGGGCAGTAACTTTAATAAACTTTTGTTAAATTGACTTTCAAAAAAGAAATATGTAACTTGTTCTTTAAATAAAATACATTTCGCGGGTAGTTGCTCAGAGTATATACACGTCTTTTTATGCTCTCAATTTTGTTAATTTCTATTAATACATTTATTACTGTTGTTATGTGTTGAATGTTCCTACCAGTATCTTTATTCTCTACTTTAAATCTACAGAGATAAATAACATCAACTACAAATCAGTAAGAAAACTTTTAAGTAATGGAATCCCCAAAGCACAATATTTCTGAATTAAAAAAACTATTTGAAAGAATGGTAGAATTTCAAAGAAATCTCAATAGCACATCAATTCCCTCAACAAGTCCATCTTCTAACATTGCATCTCAATTTAATATCTTCAGAAGTTTTGTTAACTTTTAACTACAACTTAGTGTTTTACCTAATGAGGTCTCAAAGAAAAATCCTTCTAATTCATGATATTTCGGAGAACAGTACAAGGGATAAAGTTGCCTCTACTATTGTTAAAACTTTTACTGAACATCTTAAAATGACGGATATAAAACTTGATAGCGTTGCCAACGTCTGGGGCGCACATTTCGAATTCAAATATTTTTATGCAAAATAAGAAGTTACAACTTCGTTTTTTGAACGTCAAACAATTTACCACCAGTTCACAAAAGTTACTGCCTCAGACCTGAGAAGAACCGGCGAAAGAAACTCAGCGGGACATGTCCATTCTTTTCTTTTTTATCAAAAACTTTACATTATATAATTAAGTGACAATGATACACTTGAAACAGCCTGGAGCGAGCATTTTATTCCCAAGGCGTGTTATCATTTACAAAATCGTCAATATGGTAATAACCTTTAACACACAAACGTCTTTTCACAACTTTTTTAAATTGTGAAACAGAAAATTCTCTGACGTTTTCTGGGATCCTATTGTAAAAGCGTACACCCTGTCCCATAAACGAATTACGGACTCGATGCAATCGAGTTACAGACGCACTAAGTTTAAGCCTATTTCTAGTATTAATATTATGTACATCACTGATTTTAGTAAACTTATTAATATTTTTCTTGACATACATAACATTGTCAAAAATGTATTGAGATGCAACGGTCAATATATTAATATTTTTAAACATTTCCCTTAAAGAATCCTTAGAGCTTAAGTTATAGATTGCGCGAATAGATCGCTTCTGCAATACAAAGATTGACCTAATACCGGCTGCATTATCCCAAAGTAAGATGCCATAAGACATAATACTGTGGAAGTAGCTAAAGTAAACAAGGCGAGCCGTTTCCTCATCAGTCAATAGTCTAATTTTTTAACAGCGAAAGCTGCAGAACTCAGTCTATTCGCCAATCTATCAATATGAGGTCCCCACTGTAATTTGGAGTCAATGGTGATACCGAGAAATACCGTAGAATCAACAGTCTCTACGGCTTTACCATTCAAAAGTACATTGGCTTTCACAATTTTCGTTTGGGGTGTTCTGAATATTATACATTTTGTTTTTTTACTATTTAACAGTAAGTTATTAGCGCTAAACCAATGTACTATTTTGGAGAGAGCATTGTTTACTTCGTCATATACTTTTTGTCTTCTTCGCATTTTAAAAATCAACGAAGTATCATCAGCAAACAATACTATCTCATGGCTCCTTTCAACTAAATAAGGTAAATCATTTATATATATTAAAAAGAGAAAAGGACCAAGAATAGACCCCTGTGGGACCCCCATACTGATTAGTGAGCCAGGAGATTTCTTGCCATTCACATCAACCTTATGAACCCTGTTAGTTAAATAAGAGGTCAGAAGATCGAGTGCACGTCCTCTTATGCCATAATGATGTAGCTTCATGACCAATGTCGAGTGCTGAACGCAATCAAACGCCTTGGATAAGTCACAGAACATGCCAAGAGCATCCTGCGAACCTTCCCACGACTCATAAATACTCTTTAAGAGACCTACGCCGGCGTCGGTAGTGGAGCGACCCTTAGTAAAACCATACTGTTTATTATGCATTAGCTTATTTGAATTAAAATGCATTAATATTTGATTTAAGATCATCTTTTCAAAGATTTTACTGAATGATGGTAGCACAGACACTGGTCGAAAATTGTTTGGACCTAATGTACTACCAGATTTAAATATAGGTATGATTTTAATAAAATTTCATTAGGTCAGGAAACACACCATACTCTATACAATTATTAAATATATTGGCAAGATGAGGAGCGACAGCGTCTATTATATGACTAATCAACTTGACAGAGATACCCCACAGATCTGATGTTTTCTTTATATCCAGGGTCTTAAATGTCTTAACAATGTCTCTTGAGTTGACTAGATTAAATTTGAAATCTACATTACATTTGTGAACGCTCTCCTTAAGTAATGATTTAGCGACGGTTGTGGAACCTATAAGAGTTTTGGTTGTGGAAACTGGAATATCAGCAAAGAATTTTTCAAATTCACATGCAACTTCTTGATCCGAGCTGGTAACACCTTTGTCAACTTTTAATTTAAAATCGTGATTATAATTCTTACCTTTTCCAGTTTCACAATTTATTATGTTCCATGTCATTTTTATTTTATCACTAGAATTTTTAATTTTGTTTCTAATATGTAAAGATTTTGCCATGGAACATACTTTTTTAAAAAAAATAGAATAGTTCTTGACATAATTAATAAATGATTGACTGTGGTTATATGTTTTCTCACTATAAAGTTCATATAACCTTTGTCTACTCTTATGAATTCCCACAGTCGCCCAATCATTAAATGGGCCATAATAATAATAATAGGGCCATCTTCGCAACTCCGCCATTGCCGGTCCTAAGCCAGGATGCAAAAGGAGGAGGGTCGCTCAGGGAGACTATACCCGTCTGTACAACCGTCAACGCCGAACATCGAGCGGCGGCAAGTAACCCGACAACTTCGCAGCCACCTATCGCGCGAAGCGGCTACAGGAGCCGAGAGGAGTTAAATGACCTCTAAAAGTCTGAGAGTGGAAGGACACGGGAACCCACCACTTGAACATATCCCAAGAAAACCCCCTACACAATGGATGTACAACAGAGAGATATCAATTTGTCATGCACTAACACTCGGCGCTATTCAGTATCCGGGCTGGCTTGTGTGAAATGGACTACCGAAGCTCCCCATGAGGTGATTCGCCAGGCCTCAGAAAGGAGCAATGCTTCTGGCGAACAAACTTCAAACAAGATCCCAATACGCGCACATCATCGTATTGGAGCCTGGAATGTAAGAGGCTTAATTAAAACAGGCAAACCCAGCATCGTGGGAAAAGAAATGGAATGCCACAATCCATGTATTCTAGGCACCAGTGAAACACACATGCGTAGAAATGGCCATTTTCCGACAACAGCTGGGAATACATTCTACTTTTCCGGAAATGAATCAGAGAGTACACATGGCGTCGGCATCCTAGTATCTCCCAACATCAATAAGTCCGTTCTCGGGTATAATCCAATCTCGGATAGAATCATAACTCTGAAGTTGAATTCAGCAGCAAACCTTGCAATCTTCATATCGTTCAGATCTACGCACCAACAGCACAAGCTTCAGATGATGATATCGAAGGATTCTATGGATTGCTAGAAGAGACATTGAACAAAATTCTAAGCCGGGAAATCGCTCTCATACTTGGAGATTTCAATGCCAAGGTTGGAAATACTGCCGCTGATGATCACATCCGTGATCACGTGGGAAAATTTGGCCTTGGTGAAAGAAATGAGCGGGGAGAGAGACTTTTAAGCTTCTGTGTAGAAAGGAATATGAGCATATTGAACACCAATTTTCAGCACCACTTTAGAAGGCCCTACACATGGAAGTCCCCAGGTGACCGATATCGCAACCAAATTGACTACATACTGGTTAGCTGTCACTGGAAGTCGTCTTTCAAAAACACCAAAACATTTCCTGGAGCGGAATGCGGTTTCGACCACAATTTGCTTGTCACGGAGTTCGCCCTTCGCTTGAAAAGGCGCATAGGTCCACAAACGAATCCCGCCCGTCTGGAGATCTCAGGACAGTCAGTCTTTCAAAATTCGATCGAGAGTAAACTAACAAATCATCCTCTCTCATCGGGACATGACTCAAATTCCCAATGGAGGCAACTCAAGAGTCACATTAACGCAGCTCTGGATGAAGTGAGATCAGTCAGGAGACCAGACAACAAGATAAAAAGTTACATCTAACAACCTACATGGGATCTCATACAACAGAGGAAAGACCTAAAAATAAAAGGACTACAAAGCCCCGAAAATGATCATACTTACTCAGTTCTCTGCAAAACCATTGACGCAAGATGTCGGTCGGACAAAAACAACTATATAGAGGGAATCTGCAAAGAGATTGAGAAACACTCTACAAAGTTTCAAACGGCAGACCTCTTCAAGAAAGTCCGTTTGCTAGCAAAACAGTTCAAGTCAAAAACCTGGCTCATAGAAGACGCTGACGGCCATGTGCTTCATGAACTGGATAAAATAGCTGAACGCTGGAAGGGTTACTGTGAAGCCCTATACAAGAACCCTGAAGGTGCTACCACAAATCCTTGGCAAACGAACTGGACCACGATAGAGCTAGATCGTGACTTGACATCCTTCGCTCCGAAGTCAAAGCTGCGCTGAAGTTGCTCAAGCCAAAAAAAAAGTCCAGGACTTGACAGCATAACTGCTGAAGTCCATCGATGGGCGACAAAGGCGTTGACGCACTACACATGATTTGCAATAACATCTGGCACACCGGGACGTGGCCCGAGGACTGGACTAAATCTGCTATAATTCCCCTACACAAGAAAGGGTCCACGAAAAAATGCGAAAACTACAGAACCCTCTCTCTAATATCGCCTGCCAGCAAAATTCTACTTCACAACCTCAATCGTCGTATTACATACTTCTTGGACTCGCAGATACCTGAAGAACAGGCAGGTTTTGTGAAGGGTATAGGTACTCGCGAGCATATATTTAACGTCTGACAACTTTTTGAGAAGGGAGAGGGCGCTAATGTGCCACGACAAACATGTACTCCGTATAAAAAGAAGATAAGAAATATAAATAAGTGAGCTTAGTGAAGAGTTAATCGTGTAAAGTGACAATAATTGCGCAAATATAAACATATAATGAAGTCAAGGTTTTAAGTGCAGAAACTATTTACAAATTACGAAAAAAAAACTATTGTGGGAACAAACAAAGTGTGAGCAAACACCGGTCTGCAACCTTTCAAAGACTTTTCTCAAAATCTAAAGGCCAATTTCATAGTAAGTTAATCTATTGAAGTGAAGAAGTGCAAACAAATCTATAGTGCTGCAAATTATCTTTCCATCAAAGATTTGCAACAACATAACCTCACAATTACGTGAGTTAGCAATTCTTTTTCTAACTACGACTATTGAAAACAGCGCCATCTCTTGTACACTAGCTTCCGTTCGAATATAGAAGTTCTGAGAATCAATAATATCACTCTCAACATAAAAGTACTACCACAATCCACGAGAGGGAGCAAAACAAAAACATTACGGATATAATAATGGAGGATATTATGAAAGCGCTTCAGAACATTCAAAAAGATTTAAACGAACAAAAAATAGAGATACAGAAAAATGGAGAGAAGATAACGGAACAAGTAACAATCAATATAAATAAAATATTAGATGAAAAATTTGCTGGATGGGAAGAAAAACATCAAATATTGAAAAATATGGTGGAAAATCAAGAAAGAAGGATGCAATATTTGGAAAAACAGTCAAGGCAGAGAAACGTGGTTTTCTTTGGTATTGAGGAAAATGAATTATCATATAATAATTTAGAAAATAATATAACAACATTTATAAAAGAATTCTTTTCCATTAATTTAGAATACAGAGATTTCCAGGAAATTAAAAGAGTGGGAAAAAAAGGAGAAAAGCCTCGGCCACTCATTGTAACTTTTTCAATTCTTAAACATAAGATAAATATTCTCAAGCAGAAAAGTTTATTGAAAGACACCAAATATTACATCACAGAAGACAATCCGAAATATATATTAGAAAAAAGAAAACAACTGAAGGAACAAGCAATTCAAGAGCGCGAGAAAGGAAATAAAGTCATGATAATATACGACAAACTAGTTATATTAAAAACAAACAACAAAAGGACGCTGCCAATCTCGCCTGAATCTCACTCACAAACACATCAACATGCCAGCACTATACAAATCAACAAAAAGAATAAAACCCTACAACCAAATTCCACACGCAGATCAAATAGTATATCGGAAGGAATACTAAAACCAGGCATTCTAAACTATCTAGTTAATAATAAAAGTACCAACAATACAACGCCGAACCAAGACAACGACAATAACAACATAAATATCTAGCAACTAACGCCCTCCTCTCACACGGATGAAACATACGACATACATATTCAACAAAACCACAAAAACCTTCTTCCAAGACGGTTGGTCACCGAGGAAGAATATGACCACAACCCTCCAAAGTTCATAACAGATAATACAAAGGAAATTAATGACTCACCTAGAACTAAAAACAAAAATAAACTATATTTAATAACTTATAACGTAAGAACTCTGTCATCTTACATACACCTGCTAGAAATAAATGAAACGCTCAAAAATGTGAAATATGATATTATTGGAATGTCTGAAGTGCGTAGAAGTGGGACAAAAATAGCTTTGGAGGAGGCCTTTACCCGTGAAGGGGTTCTGGAAAACACATTATAAAAAATTAAAATTAACACTAAATGTAACCTAAATAACTTAATATCTCATAAATATAGTAATTAAATAAATTAAGTTAAAATAAGAAACTGTATCAAATAGGCTTAAGTTAAAACAAATTCTTATATGTATCCTTCTAGAAATAAAAGGCTTTTTTATTTTATTTTATTTATTTAACTGGTTGAGAAAGCTTACGAGTTCGATACCCTATTCATCATGTGCTTCGTCGACTATAGCAAGGCGTTCGATTGTGTAAACTGGCCAAGACTTTGGAGTGTACTAAGAGAATTGGGCACACCCTTGCATCTGATCGCCCTTCTTGATCGCCCTTGCGTTATACCGCAAAAGCCACGGGGTTGCAAAGATCAATGCAACTATATCCAAACCCTTTGAATTCGGGAAAGGTGTGAGACAAGGCTGTATTCCGTCCCCCATTTTGTTCAATGCATATGGGGAGTACATAATTAGACACACTATGGACGGCTGGGAGGGTGGAGTTAGCGTGGGTGGAGTGAAGATTACTAACCTACGATACGCAGATGACACTACTCTTCTAGCCGCTTCAGAGGCCGAAATGGTACTTCTGCTGGACCGAATGGAACACATAAATGGCGAACGGGGCTTGCAGATAAACAAGGAGAAGACCAAACTGATCGTGGTCGACCGTACAAATAGACTGGAACTCACTGGAGCATTAAACCTTGAAAAAGCCTGCCTGCGCCTGTAGTTTCTGGCTATCTTCTACGCCATAAGCCCCGCCCGGCTGGGTATCGTGAGCGTAGAGGTGGAGTAGGATTCTACATTAGACGTGGCCTTTCAGCTCGAACCCTATTACATCCTGAAACGTTTACGGTGGAGCAAATGTGGATAAGCACTAAAATTGGAGGTAAAAGGATTATTACAGGGACCGCTTACAGACCTCCATGGTTAAACACCCGAGTATTTTTTGATGCTCTTCTTGAAACGTTTAGCACTTTTACCTTCTATGATTATATTGTATTATTGGGTGATTTTAACATTAATCTTTCAGATGTGGATAATCCTTACAGAAATATACTAAAAGAATTTTTATCAGTTACAAATATGCAACAATTTGTAAATAGACCTACACATTTCACCGATCATAGCGAGAGCCTAATAGATCTTATTTGCTCAAACTGCAGTGTTCATGGGGTTTGTGTGGATCATGTATGCATATTAAGTCATCACGCTTTCATATCATGCGACATAAAAATTGTTAAAGAAAAAAATCCTAAGAAACAAATTAACTTTCAACATCTACGTGATATGGACCAAAATTTATTTAAAATAATGATAACTTCCGTCCCTTGGGTAGATATTATGAGAAAGCAAAATGTAAATGATATATTGAGTGCATTTAATTTTAATATTTTAGATATATTTGACATTCTAGCCCCATTACAGACTCGTTGCCATAAAGATATGAATTATCCTTGGATTACATATAATATCAAATTAATGATTAAAAAAAGGGATGAAGCTCATACCAAAGTGAGAAAAAGCAAATCTGAAAGTCAAATCAAATATTACAAAGAACTGAAAGGCGTCGTGGAAAGAGCTATCTTTAATGAAAAAAGGGTATACTTCAACATCTTCATAAACGATAACAAACTCAACTCTCCATATTTATGGAGAAAATTAGAACGTTACCTGACCTATAAGACCCATAAGGATAAATATTTACCAGAACATCTTAAATCAAATGCAATGGGTTGTGATGGCATTTCTCTTGAAATGGTACAAATTTTATTTCTCCACATACCTCACATTATAACTGATATAGTTAATAAATCTCTAAGTTCAAGCTTATTTCCAATAGAATGGCAGAAGGCTATAGTTCGACCAATTCCAAAAATAAGTAATCCCTCAGAGCCCAAAGATCTTCGGCCTATAAGCATTTTACCTTGCTTGTCCAAAATTTTGGAGAAAGTTGTCTGCAACCAGGTCACGGAATATCTTAATGTAAATAATATACTACCAGATAAGCAATCGGGCTTTCGTAGGCGGCACGGTACCACTACTGCATTGCTAGACGTAGTAGACGATATAATTAGCTCTCAGGATAACGGAGAAGGTACTATATTAGTATTATTAGATTTTTAACGTGCATTTGATACGATAAATATCCCACTCTTACTTTCTAAGTTGCATTATTACGGGTTTAGTCCTGCAACCATAGCGTGGTTCAGTAGCTATCTAAGTTTCCGATCTCAGGGAGTAGAAGTAAGAAAGGTAGATGGTTCGGTGACAATCTCGGCATACAGTTCAGTGAAACGAGGTGTACCACAAGGTTCGATATTAGGCCCTTTGTTATTTATTTTGTATTGCTTTGATATTGTTAAACACATTAAAAATTGTCGTTTTCACATCTATGCCGATGATATTCAATTATATATTTCTTTTAAGCCGAATGAAACACATAGAGCCGTTCAAAAGTTAAATAGTGACCTAGCCAATATAGTTTCTTGGTCCGAAGCTAACTGCCTTGTGTTGAACCCAAATAAAACTAAGTTCTTAATTCTAGGTTCATAAAATCAGAGAGCAAAAATATCCTACATGAAGCCTGAAGTAAAAATCCAAAATGATTTGATCCAGTGAGTAACCGAAGCTCGAAATCTCGGTGTATTGATGGATGAAAACCTTCGATTCGAGCAACACATTTCTAATATTGTTCGTAGTTGTTTTTATAGACTAAAGGTTCTATATAGATTAAGACCATATCTCAAGCCTGAACTACGAAAACATTTGTGCGTATCATTGGTGTTATATGGGGCCAAGACTTTTGGCTACAACCAAAAATCATATTCAACGTGTTCAAAACGCGTGTGCCCGTTATTGTTTTGACATACCACCGCGTACACATATATCCCCGTACCTCAATGGTGCGAGAATTTTAAACATGGAATCCCACAGACAACTACATTTTGCGACTTTACTATTTGGTGTCGTAAAATATCGTATTCCTAAATATTTATATGATAAGCTACAATGGTCAAACGAATTTAGTACTTATGATACAAGGGCTTCTAAACACTTGTTACTTGTACCAATTCATCATTCAGCTGCTTTCCGAGGAAGCTACAAATATGCTGCGTCTAAATGCTGGAACGATCTCCCTCCACCATTGCGCAGTTTAAAATCAATAAACAGTTTTAGAATAAAATTAAAAATATCCTCTTACAAATGCAAGAACAAGCGTAGCTTTGTAACAAATGGGCATGGGCAACCTTTCCATATACATATGTATTAACTTTCTTCAATTTTAAATTAGCCAAATATAGACACTATTGTATATTATCATGTACATTTTTCATATTTTTTTTTTTTTTTTTTTCATTCAGTATTTTTAATTAATATTTCTTTAAATGATATCTATGTAAATGTAATCGTTTCTCTATTTATTGTTAGAACCACTCTTAATAATTTATATTTTATTTTATTTTTTTATTTTATTTATGTTTTGTATCGTTCGCAGGCGCGTTCTTTCGTAGGCGGCCACTGAAAACCAGCGTTGGTAATTGTTGAGTACCGCAGCTCATCAGCTTCCAACATTTATGCTGAGTGACCTTCCTTTTTTAACGTCACACTGCTGTACACTGCTTTCTTAATTAAGTCTACATTTAGCAATGTAAATTTGTATGTGTGTGTGTATGTATATATGTATATGTATGTGGATATATGTATATATATGTCTCTCTCTCAGCTTCACGCTGTATCCCGCACTAGGCAGGGTAGGCAGAGGGAATGGAAGTGAAACCTAGTGTTATGACACTCCGTTCCACTTCCGTTCCCCACTTTCCGCCGAATTTGAGGCATTGCGTGTTGAGTGGCGAAACTCAACGCCGCGCTTTGCCTTATTACCAGAGCGAAGAAATGAAACATTAAATATTTAAATTGAAAATATTAAATATTTCATTTCCTCGACTGGGGATCGAGCCCAGAACCTGTCGGTTACAGTCACACTCTTGTGCCGCTGCGCCACGACAGGCCTCATGTATATATATGTAGGTGTATAAAATAGAATAAGATTGTTAGTATATTATTTGTTATTGTTATAAAATTTTATTTTAATGTTAGCAGTAGCACACACAGGAATTGTTAAATTTATATTGTATGTATAGTAGTATGTGGTTAAAATAAAGATAAAAAAAAAGAAAAAAAGTGGACCAATTTAATTACCTGGGCTTCAGCATCTCGAACACTGGCTCTTGTGAATCAGAAGTCCGACGTAGAATTGGAATGGCCAAGGGAGCCATGGGACAGCTGAAGGGAATATGGAAAGATAGGAACATCAAGAATAATACCAAGCAGAAGCTTGTCCGAACACTGGTATTCTCCATATTTCTTTACGGAGCTGAAACATGGACGCTCAGAGCAAACGATCGCATACGTGTTGACGCTTTTGAGATGTGGTGCTGGAGAAGAATGTTACGCATCCCCTGGACAGCTAAGAGAACTAATGTGTCGATACTCAAGAAACTCAAAATCTCAACTAGGCTTTCGACCATCTGCCTGCAGCGCGTCCTTGAGTATTTTGGCCATATCGCCGGGAAGAGTAGCGACAAGATGGAGAAGATGGTCATCACCGGCAAAGTCCAGGGGAAGAGACCACGAGGCCGAAGCCCGATGCGCTGGTCGGACCAAATCCGCACCACACTCAATAGCAAGATGCATGACGCCATCCACGTTGCGGAGAACCGGCACCATTGGCGCAACATAGTCCGGAACAAAGTGATCCGTGGAGGGGGTCACGACCCTCAGCATTGAGGATATCGACGTAAGGATGAGGAGGGCCATCTTGGTAAAATTTCACGACCTTGCTATAAGAAACAATGTATGGTATGCGAAGACAGGTTTTAAAAATTCTGGATAACATTATCTGAGTTCCTCACTAAGGAACGGCATAAAACGCTTAGGGGTTTCTAAATGCTGGACCAAGATTGGGTGTATAGTGATTATTGGTGCTGAGGGTTCACACAATCGTACCAGAACAATGCTTGAGTTAAACACTCTACAGCCCCCGCTGGCAGTCAACACAGTGATAATCCACTTTTGAACATTGTCAAATTCAAGCTTGCCTATTCATAAAGATAAAACTTCCAATATTAGGGCTAAAAGAGTAGTTAAGAAATAAAACTAACTGTATTACTGTAGTTATTGTAATTATTGTATTGTTATGATTGTTTCTTTTTTTTCCTTTTTGTAGTAGGGCCATAGTAATATATTTATTTGATATTTTCTATTTTTATTCTGAATGGTAATGCCGAATTATAATATGAAGGTAAATTTCTTTACACAAATTGCGCTTTTAATACCCACATAAACAAACTGTTATTATAAGTTTATGGTTTGGTATGATTTTATGTTTATGGCGTTCCGAGCGTGCCAGTTGAGCACATATAACTTCGCCAATGTCACGTTGAATCGAGAAGACTCGAAGGAGGTTGTACGGTAGAAAAAATAATATTACATAATAGGAGAATGCTTATTAAAAAAAAGTTCTAGTTAAAATTGCTTTCACCTATTACAAAAAAAAATATAGTAAATATATACATTATGTATACACAGGGCTAGTAATAAGAAATATATAATATAAATTCTCTGCTATCTTTTTACTTATGTATATGTATATATATGTATGTGTATGTGTATGTATGTATGTATATATATGTGTATATGTATATATGTATGTATGTATATATGTATGTATGTATGTGTGTATGTATATGTGTGTATATATGTATATATTTGCTCTTTATGTTTTTAATTATTTTTGTGTGGAAACTTTGTTGGATTGTGTAGAATTTTATATTAATTTAATGTTTGTGTATAATAAGTTCTGTCTGTTTCCCTAAAAAAAATAAAATAAAAAATAAAATATATAATATAAAGGTGTTAGTCCACAATTTAATATTGTTATATCTAATATATTTACATAAAAATTTACATAATGGACTAAACACAAAAATTAACAAACATTGAACATTAAGGGGACGGGGAACTTTGTGAGGAAGGACATCATATAAGGATGGATTACCTTGGGGCATGTAAAAAGGATGTGAGAAGGGGAACCGTCGTCTAGACCACATTCACACACCGAGTGGTCCCTGACCCTGACCTTAGCTAGATGTACAGGTGTACATGCATGTCCAAGGCGCAAGCGACATATGGTCGATATTATCCTCCGTTCAATAACTTTTTGAGAATAAAACCATGGCCGCCTGGGGATATTAGGTTGAATCGCAGCATAGAATTTACCTTTCTGAGATTTAAACAAATAGAAAAATGATCCAAATTGCCACACTGGATGGCTAACTTTGCGCAAGAGTCTGCAGATTCATTCCCACTGACTCCAGAATCAATACCAAAGTAACAACCAAATCCTTTAAATAACTTCTTCACGAATCTTTAAAATAAATGAAGACTTTAATTTACTATGAAAGGTTTATTTACCCTTTACAGCTGGTATACAGCTTAATGAGACAGTACAAATAACGGTCTGTTTAAAGTCATGGGAGAGTGTGAACCGGATTGCTTCTAACAGAGCAACAGCCTCACCGGTAAACACGGATGATTCGGGTGGACATTTAAATTGTAATATAATTTTGAATTTTTGGTATCCAGCATGCTGCACCAACACAGCTTTCCTTTGAAAGCGTTGATGCATCTGTATAGGATATGATAAGGATATGATTTAACCAATTTTCATTTACTATGGCTTGAAAATCTGTGTTGGTGTCAGCAGCTCACTTGGTCAGGCCAATATTTGTAATGACAGCGCAGTGATATACTAAAGCCTAATAAGGTGTACACAATAAAGGGTTAGCAGGATAGCGGGACAGAGGGTGAGGTAGGGAGGTAAATTTAAGATAGGTAATAAGCAAGTGGGGAAGCGGCTGGCCACGAGGAATGAGGTCAGCTAACTCAGACAGCTTAGCCTACAAGGGATGACAAGGAAATTGTAGCATTTTACCAACAAATCGGTCACATAAAAATTGGGGACAGATGAGAAAAGGTGGATCTACACACTCCACCTGTAATGCTTTGGTAGGGTAAGACTTCATTGCACCTGAAATAATTCAATACAAATGTATTGAATTTTATTAAGTTTGTCAGTAGCAGCTTTATTAAAGGGGTCTAAAGTAACCCGTAGCCAATGAGACTGCGAATTATTGCATTGTACAGTAGTTTTTTAAGTAAAAGCGTGTGCACCCCACCACACACCAAAACACACTTAAAGCATTAATGCTTTTTTCACATTTTTTGCTGACATGTTCATTATGAGCAATTCCGTTCCGTCTTTTATCAAGGACCATGCCTAAGAGTTTAACATTAATTGTATGGTATCATTACCACAATAAATTTTAAAATTAGGAGTTACTCTCTTTTGTCGAATACTACCGCCCGACATTTTGCTACTGATAATGTCAAGCCATGGCTAAAGAACCACTGATCTAGATAGTGTAAAGCAGTATTTAAACGACAAGTTAAGCCCTCCACAGATTTTGAGCTGTAGTAGAGGACGATGTCATCAGCGTACTGAAGGATATTACAAAAGCTACAAACAGACAATTCCAGGTCATGAGTATATAGGTTTTACAACAGAGGACTAAGAGCCGATCGACCTGCCGGTCAGCAGATTCCATAAGAAATGAGACAACATCGGCGGAATACTCAGCTGTTGCAGTTTCTGCCTGAGTACCGGAAGAAGGACATTATCATATGCAGAAGCGACATCTAAAAAAACCCTAACAACATACTCTACCTTTGGCGATAGCTTGTCGAATGTCTGTGGTAAAACACTGAGACTATCTGATGTACTTAGCCCCTTTCCCAAATTAAGAGGGCGCTAAGACATTTCTGCTTTCCACTATCCACTCTGATTATAGCAGATGCTAGGACAATGGGTCTGTAGGAATTGGAATCCAAAGGACATTTTCCAGGTTTAAGGATGGGAATGATAATTTGGGATTTCCAACGTGGTGGGATATTGCCTGATTCAAATATTGCGTTGATTAAATAAAAAAAAATAGCTTAGATTTCTTATTTAGTCTAGCAATAAGAGATACTCTTTTAAGATACTATCCTCACCTGGCCTAGTGTCTCTTAAATCCGTTAAGACATTTTTAAATTCTTCGGACGAAAAACATGCGACGGAGCTTGGTGAGCACGAGTAGCTTAGTTGGTCAGAGCGCTTGAACGGTTTTCAAGAGGCAGGGGTTCAAATCCTGCTTCATGAATTTTTTTATACGCTTTTTAAATTTAAGTTTAGGTCTATTATGTATTGAAATAAGAATAGGTAAATGGTCACTACCATGGCTAGACGGTAGAACAGACCATGATAGCTAGAAAGCAAGAGAAGGGGAGGATAGGGAAAGATCAAAATCAGTCCTAGGATTCTGATTTGGATTAATCCTACGAGTCGGAGAGCCATCATTGAGAATGCAGAGATACATGATCAATTTTTTTTACTAACAAAGGAGATAACAACATCACAGTAATACACACAATAATAACCCCACAAAGAGTAATGAGTGTTAAAATCACCTAGGACCAAGACAGGACTAGGGAGCAGAGAGATAATATATAAATAGACTTAAGTACAAGGAAAAGAGAGGAAGAAGGGTGAAGGATATAAACAAATAGGAAGGAGATATTGAAAGCCCTCACAGCAACAGCATTAAGCTGTTGGCTGTGAGTGAGGAGAGGGATACGGGAATAAGTAGAGGAGAACACGCCTTAGGAATAAAATGCTCCAGGCAGCACTTTAAGCTTTGATTAAAAAAAAGACATGTCCCGCTGAGTTTCTTTCACCAGTTCTTCTAAGGTCTGAGGCAGTAACTTTAGTCAATTGGTGGTAAATTGTTTGACGTTCAAAAAACGAAGCTTGTAAGTTCTTATTATAAAAATATTTGGATTTGAATTTGAATTTGGAGTGCTGGACGAGGATAGTACTTTATACTATATACTATACAAACTCCATACCTATCATTTCTGTCCTCCCTCAAATAGAAGAAATCTATACTTACAAGGGTTTCTACTTTATATGATTCTGACAGATGTGAATTGACAAGTGGAAATTGGTTTATCAAAACATTAGAACGCATTTGCAAAGCCATTACAACTGTTTTTTATAATTTTGAAAGGTGCTTTGCTGATATTATTATTAAGTACTTACGGAGTATTGCTATTTTTTATTAGTATTAATTATGTGGGTGGAATTTTCTCCATTTAATATAAGGATTTTATTTTTAATGATTTCTTACTGTGACACTTGGTTTCCATATTATTGTAACAGTACAGACTTAGTTATGTAATATTAATTGGATCTGATTTAATTTTTAATTGATCTGATTTAATTTCTTTTGTTTTGTTTTCTTTCTTTCTATTTCCAATGTTTTTTTGTTTCTTACTTGTCCAAGTCTTACTTCATACAACTAATGAAAGGAAATTTTTTTTGTAGCTTCACGCTGTAACCCGCACGAGGTAGGGTAGACACACGGAACTTGGGAATCTAGTGTTAAGACACTCCGTTCCACTTCCGTTCCCCACTTTCCGCTGCATTGCGTGTTAAGTGGCGGAACTCAACGCCGCGCTTTGCCTTATTACCAGAGCGAGACATTAAATATTAACATTAAAAATAATTAATATTTCATTTCCTTGACTGGGGATCGAACCCAGAACCTGTCGGTTACAATCTCACGCTTGTGCCGTTGCGCCTCAGGAAAAAAAAAAAAAAAAAATATATATATATATATATATATATATATATATATATATATATATATATATATATATATATATATATATATATATATATATATATATATATATATATATATATATATATATATATATATATATATATATATATATATATATATATATATATATATATATATATATATATATATATATATATATATATATATATTTATAATAGTCTTTTAATATATAATTATTTTATATAATACACAATGGATATCAAAATCAACGGCTTGACTCATTCTTCTAACGATGAAAATGATGATTGGCAGCCTTACCACAGCCTTTTTGTTATGTTACGGTGATAGCTTTTCCAGTTCATATACGACCCTTAGTTCATCCATTAACTCCTTTTTCTCCTTTTTTCCTAAAAACTTTAACGTTGTTTACATTAACACTCGAAGTATCCCTGCGCATTACTCTGGCTTTGTTACTTCTTATAGCGATGCTAATGTTTATGATATCTTTATTTCTAAAAAAAATCTTAAGCCTTCTTTACCTTCATCTTCGTTTTGACTCTCTCATTTTCACCTAATACGCAACGATAGCAAAGGTAAAGGTGCAGGCGGTGTTGCCACATATCCCCTTCACTATACTCAGTAAGTCAGATTCAAATTACTCTGAATTAGCTGAGCATCTCTTTATTAAGGTCCTGATTGGTCGAGTCAAACTTTGATTGGGTGTTGTCCATCCTTTCAAATTGACTATTTTGATGATAATTTTTGACCAGATTTCACTATTCATACAATTTTTATTGCTCACTATTTATAGAAACAATTCTATAAATAGTGAGCAATTTGGTTTCACCGAAGGCAAGTCAACGACAGATGCGGGTGCTGCACTTCTCGAGCATATCTATGACGCATGGGATCGCAAAATGTGATTGGAGTTTTTTTTTTTTTGATTGTGTAGACCATGTAACTTTGCTACTTAAACTTTCTCACTATGGCATACAGGATGCAGCTCTTGATCTTGTTGCCTCGTATCTTACTCAAAGAATCCAGAAGGTTAATATAAATAATGTAAAATCGTCTGGATCTCCTCTAAGGATGGACGTTCTACAAGGTTCTATCCTAGGTCCAATTTTATTTTTGATAAATATATAAATGATTTACCTTTTTATATAAAGAATTTATGTGACATTGTAGTGTTCGCTGATGATACTTCTCTAATATTTAAGATTGACTGAAAAATAGTTAACTTTGACGAAGTGAATACTGTATTGTCTCAAATAATTCGTTGGTTTGACGTCAATAACCTTTTGGTTAAATGCAAAAAAAACGAAATGTATTCAATTCACTTTACCTAATGTTAAAAAATAAAATTTTTGTTCTGTTATTAAAGGTGAAACTGTCAAGGTGACGGAATCAACAGTGTTTTTAGGAATAACTATAGATTCCAAGCTTCAGTGGAATTCCCATCTCGAAACACTCGCAGATAAACTCAGCAAAGCCGCGTTCGCAGTGAAGAAAGTAAGACAAATAACGAACGTTAATATTTCGCGACTAGTTTATTTTAATTATTTTCATAGTATTCTTTCTTATGGGGTGTTACTTTGGGGCAGCGCCGCTGATATAAATTCAGTATTTATACTGCAAAAAAGAGCCGTAAGATCTATGTATTTATAATCTTAAAGCACGAGATTCTCTGCGAGATGTTTTTAAAGATACAGATATTCTTACGGTTGCTTCTCAATTTATATTTTACAATATCATGTTTGTCCGGCAACATATTCAAAACTATAGCGAAAACAGTGAAAGACACACGATGGGGACAAGAAACAAGGACAAACTTGTGACTCCTAGTTAACGCCTCCAAAAAGTAAATAAATCATTTATGGGTCTGAGTATACGTTTCTATAATACTATTCCGCAATGAATTTTGAATTTGCTACCGGAAAAAATTAAAGTAAATGTTAAAGCAATGTTAACCAAGAAAGCTTACTACACTGTTCAAGAATATTTGAACGAAAAAATGTATTTAATTTAGATCATTTGAATTTCATGCAGGATACTCATCATTTTATTAAACAATGAAATTGTAACATTCAATATTGAAAAGAGCAACTGTTAAGTTTTTTGCCAGCTCTTCTCAGCAGAACCACATTCCAAGCCGGTGGTAATTTTTATGTTCGTTTGACGATTCAAAAGTGCAAAAGTCTATTTGAATAAAGAATGATTTGAAATTAAAATTAAATTGAATGCAATAAGATCGCCTTTGCACATTCTGTATGTTATATGAGGGTTTGTGTGCAATAAAGTTTTTTCTATTGTATTCTATTTCATTTCAATTAACCAAGATTGATATTTTTGGACAAGGCTTGTCGTGGCGCAGCGGCACAAGTGTGTGACTGTAGCCGACAGGTTCTGGGTTCGATCCCCGTTCGAAGAAATGAAATATTAATTATTTTCAATTTAAATATTTAATGTTTCATTTCTTCGCTTTGGTAATAAGGCAAAGCGCGATGTTGAGTTCCGCCACTCAATACGCAATGCCTCAAATTCGGCGGAACGGAAGTGGAACGGAGTGTCATAACACTAGGTTTCACTTCCGTTCCCTCTGCTTACCCTACCTAGTGCAGGATACAGCGTGAAGCTGAAAACGAAAAAAAAAAAAAAGACTTACTGCTGATCGTGACAGACATGCATTGTCTCGAGAATCATAAACTTTTACACAACAAGATATACGTCTGAGTTCTCAGCGTATTCGCACGTCTAATTTAAGATCTCTGGAAAGCAGTGACTAATGTCATGCGCGACTTACTGCTGATCGTGACAGACATGCATTGGTCTCGAGAATCAAAAACTTTTACCCAACAAGATATAGGTCTGAGTTCTCAGCGTATTCGCACGTCTAATTTAAGATCTCTGGATAGCAGTGACTTATGTGATGCGCGACTTACTGCTGATCGTGACAGACATGCATTGTCTCGAGAATCAGAAAGTTTTACCCAACAAGACATACGTCTAAGTTCTCAGCGCATTCGTACATCTAATTTAATATCTCTGGAGAACAGTGACGAATGAAATGCGCGACTTGCTGCTGATCGCGACAAACATACATTGTCTCGAAAATCAGAATTTTTTACCCAACAATATATACGCCTGAGTTCCCAGCACATTCGCACATTAAATTTAAGAGATCTGGAAAACAGTGACGAACGTGACGCGAGACTTGCTGCTGATCGTGACAGAAACGCATTGTCTCGAGAATCATAAACTTTTACTGAACAAAAGGTACGCCTGAGTTCTCAATTTCTAGATCTCTGGAGAAAGATGAATGAATTGATTCCAAAGTTCTTCCTGTCTACCATGCGGGATACAGCGTGAAGCTGAGTGAGTGAGTGGAGAAAGATGAAGACCATAGTCGCGCTGACTAAGAGCAGAGCGAGAGAGTATATTTATTCGTGCTTCAGAATCGCTTGCAGAGCGTGAGGAAAGAAGCCATCATATAATTGCTTAGACAATGAAGACCAAAATCAACCGCGATTAAGCACTGATACAATAGCGCATTTCAAATGACATCTTTTGGCGCAAAACACATCCTAGAAGGACCATTTATGCCGACATTTAAGGTACAAGGCCAGGTGTACCATTTTATCGGTTCAAGCAAATATGAGAAACCAAAATTTTCAGCAACTTAATAACAATCTAATTTTACGTTTCCAACTCATGTTGCAACCAGTAAACCCTTATGTGAGTAGTTTTAAATCTTCATTAAAATCTATTCCACCAGAGCAAAGTTTTAGATACGTTTCGTGCTCTGAAGAATATGTGCATTTGCGGGATGCAAAGCAGCAGGACGTAGAAACGGAATTTTTAGACTGATTAGTGATACTTTCATGTTCTTTAACGAGTGCTTTCCCTTATATGCACGAGCATACTCAAGATACTTTCTGCTATGAAATATAAATGTGTAGGGTAAGCACCTTACGATCGGCACATAGTCCTTGTGGGACTTTAAATGGTCATTCACCTTGCATGAATAACAAAATGTTAGATTTATAGAATGGTCAGTAACAGGCGAAAACATACGAGTATATCTATTCCATAAAAGAAATTCATCATAATAGGGTGGATACACTGCACAAGTAAGAGTACGTGGGCAACAGATATCCGTTAATAATAGTTGGGTTGTTCTCTATTCACATGTTTTAAGAAGAAATTTTGGTGCACATATTAACGTAGACATTTGCAGTAGTGTTGAGTCCATAAAATACTCGTATATTTGTAAATATATAAACAAAGAAAATGTTAAATTTTTAGGGAGTCGTTCGAGATGAAATAACTAGGTATCAATCTGATAGATACATAAGCACGTCAGAGGCTAATTGACGTTCACTTAGGAAATAGACAGAGAATATATTTTAATTCCAGCAAAGTAGGAAATCTAATAGAAAATCCACTTATACAACACATAGCATTTTTTAAATTGTGCCAAGAAGATGATTTCGTATCGTTTTCGATTTCGTTTCTTGCAAAAGACAGAAAGATATTTTTTGTAGACGTCGACGCGGTCAACTGATCGAAGAATATTAAGGAATTTTCAAAAGATTCTGCTCTAGGTAAAATATACGCAATACATCCTTGTAGTGGGCAGATATTATTTGCGCCTATTGCTCCACTTTCTTCGAGGAACAATTTATTTTTTAAAAACTATTGATGGACTAGAGCATCCTTTGTTTCAAGCAACTTATAGGGCACTTCGGCTACTTAAAACGATATCCACTGGGGACGCAGTCTCGAGGAACCTTATGTCAGTGACAGTCTCAATAGTTTACGGCAGTTATTCTCTACAATGTTAGTGTTTTGTGCCCGTTCAGATCCCAGATAGTTGTCTTTGTTCTATACAGTGTTCTCTTACTGTCTACAGTATACCTGTTCCCTTAGCAGAATCCATTTAAACACGCAGTATGAAAACGTATAGGGAATATAGAGCTAAAATTAACTACCATCTTAGCGATTTGAGTTACTATAGTTAATAAGAGCGCATCCAAACTTACAAGGGAACAACAACAAAGATAAATATTTAGTAAGGTGATCTAAAGTCTGGCAATGATGCTCGGCGCAGAGTAGAGTAGCGCCAATCTACACTCATTACCTCCGGAATTCGACGAAAAGCGAAGAACGGAAATATCTTAATATAAAGGAATATCTTAGGACCAGGTTTCCAGGGTCCCTTTGTCTACCCTGTTGTGTACGGGATATAGTGTGAAGTTAAAAAAGGTAAATATAGGTAGGAATTTATTTCTTAACGCAATGATAAATAAAAATTATAAAAAAAGTAAAAAAGCCTTTTATTTCTAGCGAAAATTCGTACAATACTTTACAGAGGGGCTTAACACTACAATAGTTATATTTCTGTTATTATTATTATTATTTTTTTAATGTTAACATAGATATTTATCTACTAATTATGTAGGGCTGTCGTTGAGGATGCAAAATGAACCGAAACGAATTTACTTATATATATTTATTTAAGCTATTTAGTTACAATTAACTAATCCTAAGACGCGACAATCTGTTCGATGTCAGAACAAAAAGTGAAGTTCTCTAAACTCTAAATTATATTTATATTAAATTAAACGATATAACGTAATCGGTGAATACCAGGTGGTCCCCACAGTATGATGTTTCTCGTTAGCGCTCGACGTTCAGGAGGTCTTGCGAAACAAAGCAGCGATGGTGGTATCTTCACGGAGCGTATTGCGATGAATCATACATGGTGTGATTATTTATGATGTTTCTCGGTAGCGCTCGACGTTTGGGAGGTCTTGCGAAACAAAGCAGCGTTGGTGGTAGCTTCACCGAACGTATGGTGTGATTATTTCTTAACAACTCCCTCCACAGGATCAGCAGCTATTTGGAGACTTTTGTCGAAAATAGTGCTGATAGAGACATAGGATCTCTGGGGCTGTCCTGGACATCTTGTGTTCTGGTTGTCTCGTCCTCTCTCTGGTTGATATTCTTCGAAGGCATACATTTACGACGAATGAGGACTATGCTTATAATGAGTACTGATGCACCGATGAGTATGTAGACAGGTATAGTTGTGTGATAGAGAGTGTCTAAGTTCGACGGTTCCAAAGTCACTGGTTCTTGAGAGGCAACCCTGATGTTGGTTGAGTGTAAGTGACTCAAATCTATGCTATTCAATTTCAAGATGGTCTTCGCTGTCGCTTTGTATGGGTCTTTGTTACCATATTCTGTATTCAACATTTTCAAAACTCGTCCTTTCACTTGATCATGGTGGTTAGTGATGGTAAAGATGGACGTTTGTAGAGCACACCCTTGAGGTATTTCAACTAAATAACTTCCATGAAGGTTTCTGTATTGATCTTGAGAACAGGCTAAGTGAACTTTCGTTAGGTTGGGAAAGCTCAGAACGTAGTGACGATCATCCAGTCTTTCCATGGCTTGAGATGATAAAATTACTGGAGTAACTCGACAGGATTCATGAATATATTGCTGAAGTATAAGATGTTGAATGCAGGTCGTTTGTTCTCCATAGTGTCGGTTTAAGCTGTCCTCGCAAAGATGACCGTGACTTCGGACATTCTGTCTCTATATACAGTAGATCTTTCTCGTGAATTGCTACATATGGATAGGTAGGGATTATAGTTTTATTATTACTATTAGGGGCTAAGGACAATTTATAAAGGATGTAGTTATTAGGATTCACGATTGGGAACTTAATTACCAAGATTATATCATTATTTTTATAATAATATCCTAATCTTAATATGTCTAAATATTCTCTAAAATTAATATCTAACACTACTTCTGAATTGTATAACCCTTTTAGTTTATTTAGCATAACTATATAAGTATCGTAATCGAGAACGGAATAATGGATACTTTTAGCTTTTATGAATGCCAATAGATTCTGTAATTTTGACAATTCCTGTGACAAGTTGTCTATGTCATCACCTAATATTGTAAGTAGTTGTGCTAAATGAAAGTAATTAATTACGTCTTCTTCTTTCCTAGCATCGTTATCTAAGATAGTTTTAATAATGTTCTCTATTTTCCTCTGGTTTTCTACCATCCTATCTGTAACATTTGAACTCTGGAATGCCCACTGCTTGCTTAAGCTTATTTGATGATTTATTTCAATGGCTAAGTTATTCTCGTTCTTTTGTAGTATATCAATGGCATTTTCGTACTTTAATGCGTCTGTATAATCTTAATTCCCGCAGATACTTTTGATTATGGAACCAAGACGGTTTATAAAGCCTCTTTTTGAACGTTTTCCTTGAAAAGTTAACAATTGATCTGACATATCATTTAATTTTGTAGTAAGATATTTAATATGTGGAGCGTAAAGTAACGACGTTTTATTATTTAAGTCAGGTGTTAGATCACTTAACTTTTCTCGAACAGATTCTAATCTATTTCGCACATTATCTAAATTTATAATTTGAATAAAGGAATGGAAATGAGAAATGACTTTAGTAGGTCCTAAGTTGAAAGGGAGGACACCTGGTCCATTTCCTAAGCTTTCAAGTGTAATCTCTTCCGCTTGTCCCAGCTTCAGGGCTTGAGCCACCATCAACGTGATTAGTGTCTTCTGTATTCTGTAACAAACGAGCACTATTAGGTACCCGTTTTATGCGCGACTTGGGTACAGGCCCACTCTTTCTCTTTGTATAAATGTGTATAGGTAAATCTGTTACAACCGTATCAACCGTATAACGAGCAGCTAATTTCTGTCTATTGGCCAAAGGATTTCTGACATGGACTCGCTGATCAGGTGCATATATTTGCTCAGCCTCGCGATTTCTATTAATATTCTCGGTTATTTGAGTACGACGCTGAAGCGCGGATTCATGAATAAATTCATATACTTTTAACATTCGCTTACTGTGATGTACTATGTATTCCTGCAATAGGTGCTCTGTTATATTCATGTCTAAAGGATCTCGCGGATCTAAATGACCAGTGATTATGTCTATTGGACGACATTTCGTGAAAGAATGAATTGAACTATTGTAAGCCATTACAGCGTATGTCATAAGATTGCAAACGGATTCATTACGGTGTTCTAATTTTAAGATACGCAAGTGTTCGAGTAAGGTATTATGAAAGCGTTCTATCATTCCATTTTCGTTGGGTGTATTGGAACATGTTCTATGATGTTGAATTTTGTGTAATTTAGTGAATTCAGAAAATAACTGATTTGTAAATTCTGGGCCGTTATCCGTAATGTATTTAAGAGCCATACCATGATGGGAAGAGAACTTTAATAAGGCCTGAATTACACTAACAGCTGTAGCATCTCTCAAAGAATATGCTTGTGCATATTTCGAGAATGCATCGATAATTGTTAGGTACTTATTACTATCTACGCTAAATAGATCCAAATGTACGATTTCAAAAGGCCTGGTAGGTGGTGGTACAATTTGATACCGAGGTCTTACAGGATTACGGTCATATTTCGCTTGACCGCAAATAAGACAGTCATTAATTAATTTTGTAATTTGGTCTTTAATTTTTGGCCAGAAATAACGTTTAGACAGAGCTAAATAACATTCATTAATGCCTCTATGATACGTCTTGCCTTCATGATAGTTCTTAATAATTTCTTATTGTTTTAGGTAATTTTTAACGTCTTCAACTTCTAATTTAGAAAGAACTAGGTTAATTGCCGAATTTTTAAAATATCTTTGTATGACCGGTATAATTTTATACATTTCAAGTGAAGGATTAATTAAAATTCCTGTTTTTATACCTGGTGTAACGTATTCTTTTATAGCATCTATTACATCTTGTTCTAGGTTTGACTTAGAGATTTGTAGCCTAATTTTTGTATAATTTTCAAAAGGATGAGTTATGTGGGGTTTAATTTTAATATCGCTAACAACATTAAATACGATTTGTCTACTAAATCTGTTGAGGGGATCGTCAGTAATAGGTACTTCTAGTATAGGGCTTTCTATATCGCTATGAATACTATCGGTTCTTGAATCGATACTTCTGGTTCTTTCAGAATCGGATTTCTCTGAAGTGTTGACGACAATAGAACTAGACTCTTCATTATGGATTTCTATTCTAGATAGAGCGTCAGCGTTGGAATTAATTTTCCCTGGTTTATAAATGACTGTATAATCGTATTCACTTAGGCGTAATCTCCAACGTGTTAAGCGGGAATTGGGTTCTTTCATATTCATTACCCATTGCAAAGGCCGATGGTCTGTCATAATTTTAAACTTCCTACCAAAAAGATACGGCCGGAAGTACTTCGTTGCCCACACAATAGCGAGTAATTCTTTTCTATCGTACTGTAATTTATTTCACTGCTATTAAGTGTTCTTGATGCGTATGCTATTGGTTTATCTGATCCAATAGGGCCTTGGGAAAGAACGGCTCCAATTGCTAAATTCGAAGCGTCTGTTGTGAGTATGAATTCTTTTGAAAAGTCCGGATATTGAAGGATTGGATCGTTTACAAGTAGAGTTTTACACTTTTCAAAGCATTGGATATAATTTTGATCTTGAACAATTTTAAAACCTTTCTTCAAGCATTGGGTCAGAGGCTTGGTTATTTTAGCAAAGTCTGGTATGAACTTCCTATAATAACCAAGTAATCCTAAAAAACGTTTTATTTCTGTACGGGTATTAGGCAAGGGGTATTTTTTAATTGCCGATATTTTCTCAGGATTAGGTTTTATACCATCTTTGCTAATAACATGACCAAGATACGCCGTTTCTAGTTTTAGGAATTCCGATTTGTCCATTTGTATTTTAAAATTGGACTCGCGTAATTTTTTAAATACCTTTTCTAGGTTAATAATGTGCTCCTGAAGGGATGTACTAAATACTATTATGTCATCTAGGTACACCAGACAAATAGTATTCTGAAGCTCTCTCAACACATTGTCCATAACTCTCTGGAAAGTAGATGGGCTGTTTTTAAGGCCCATAGGCATGCGTAAAAATTCGAAATGGCCATGTTCTACATTAAAAGCTGTTTTTGGTATATCCTGTGGCTTCATTTCTACTTGATAAAATCCACTAGCTAGGTCTAAGGTTGTAAAATATTGGCAATTACCTAATTTATCTAAGACATCGGCTATATTGGGAATAGGATACTTGTCGTCTACAGTTTTTTCATTAAGCTTTCGAAAGTCAACTACTATACGCCATTTAGCTTTTCCTGACGCATCTGCTTTCTTAGCTACAACCCAAATTGGGGAGCTCCATGCTGAATTTGAATGCCTAATGATTCCCTGTTCTAGCATCTTACCTATCTGTTCCTGTACTTCTTGCCTGTGGATATATGGATACCGATAACTTTTTGTGTAAACTGGAACCTCATCAGTTGTTTTAATCGAATGCTTTATTTTGTTCGTGAAAGTTAAAGGCTCTCCCTCTAAGTAGAAAACATCTGCATACTGGGCACAAAGCAGCTCTAAGTTCGTACGTTCCTCGATATTTAAGTGATCAGTGCGTAAGCGCGAAATCACTTCTTTTATACGGTCTTGCTGTTTATTTGTAGGTGTACACTGTACGTTATACATTTCTGCAGAGATTGCTCGGTCCATAGAGAATATGACGTCGCTTCGACTTGGATTGGTTACTTCGACTATTCCCCTATTATTTGAAACGGTAGTTCAGCATTCGCCAATAATACAATTAGAAACAGTTTGCTCTTCTATAAATGCATGCCCATCATGAATATTAATAGGAATTTTAAGTAATTTGGAAGTATTTGCCGGTATAATGTCCTCATACAAATTTGCGTTGCGTGAATCATATACTTTAATAGGATTTGAAGCGGTTTTAGTTTTTAGTAATTTGTTCTTATAGTCTATTACAGCCTTCCACTTGTCTAATAAGTCTGTACCGATAAGTCCATCAAAATAATCATGAAACTTATAAATATAAAATGTCGTTTTATCGGAATCATTAAATTCTTTAAAGCTAGGTAACGTAATTGAATAGTAATTTCTAGAGGTGGCATGAATATTCTTAACTTCAAAAGGATCGTAATTTACTGGTAAGTTACTATAGTATCTTTCTACTACCTCGGGACAAAGAAATGATTGATTTGCCCCTGTATCTATTAAAAGTTTCATAGGTGGTGATGCGATTTGAATGTATGGAAGCTGACGTTGTGTTTGAAGATTTACTTCTATTTTAAGGTGTCGGATTCCCGGTCCTTCGAAAAATCCTGCTCGTTTGTTTTCACCATATCGGTTTCCACCCGGGGCGATTCCGTAGAGTTTTCTGAAGGTTCCTGTACAAAATATTCATACGGTGGCTGGTTTTCTACGGATTCGCTGATATCGTAATAATTATAATCGGCGTATTCATCATATATAGAATTGTCTAAAAAACTATTATAATTTATTTCTTTACTTTTAAAGTAGTTCGTGGGGGGTGGGTTCCCTGATTTTGTCCAGTTATTTCCTGTAATTGCTGGATGTGTAGGTGGCAATTGTCTTGTTACATACTGGCTGACACCACTCATAGGACGAGGTTGGTTAAAGACTTGGTGGTTAGGACGCGAACCTATCTGGAAGTTATTTTGTTGAGGGTTATAATTTGGCGGTGGTGATCTAAAAATTTGTTGCGTACGAGTTGGACCAAATTGGCGGGGTTGATACAGATTCTGTCTCCATTGCGGTGCAGATGATGGAGCTAAATGAGGGCGTGAAAAGCCAGGTATATTATAGTTAAAAGGTTTAGGCACAGGCACTGAAAATTGTTGGTTTGGCATTTTATAGGCACTTACAAAATGATTTGGCACGAGCATTGAATTTATAGATTTTTTGTCAGGTAATCGTTGGTTCCGATTTGTAGGTACATAGTATTTGTCTCCTCGTGTACAAATTCTAATGCTTTTTCCATGGTTTCCGGGCGCATGCAACGTATCCGCGATCCTAAGGGATCGTTTAGACCTCGCAAATACGATTAAAGCGTTAATTTACGATAAAGATCTCGTTTAGCATTGATGGTGGTTTCAAGGGTATCATGCAGGCTGACAAAAGTCATTATAGTACTGTATAGATTTTGGCAACGCTCATAAAACTCCTGTGCGGTGCTAGAACCTTGCGATAAAATAGCTAAATCGTTATATAGAGCGATCTCATCTCGTTTGTCCGCAAAGTTGTTCACTAAAGCAGTTCGAATGCCTTGCCAATCGGATGGAATCCCATTAGAATTGATTAAGCGAGCAGCAGAGCCTGTTACTTTGTTCAAAATCCCATTGAGAAGGGCACACCTACTTAATTCACTACTGTTTGCACTACAAAACTGGACTACTAATTCGTCACATAATTTTAAAAATCTCGTGAGCACATTCGGGTTCCCGTTGAACTCGGGTACCAACCTTAAGGCTTTATAAATGGTATCTAATTCAGACATATCCGTTCCCTCTTCTATACTACTCAAAGTAATATCTCTTTTTCTATCTATGAAAAGTTGCCTACTACTAGTAACTATCCTAGGTTCCTTTGATTTTCTTAAATGAAAAATCTTGGCAAATTTTATTAACACAGGTTAGTGAAGGCTAGGACTGAGCAACCACTAAAAAGAATCTAGTGTACTCACATGAACATGTTTCGGTCCCTCTGCGTTATCGATGTCTAGATAAACCTCTGATGCAGCACTACTTGTAGATTCGGATGCTCTGGATGCAGCTAGACAAGCTACGACGGGGCTTCACGCGATTACGGAAATCTTCTACGCGAAACGTTCCGCGAGCATCCTACCGACTGCGCCAATTATGTAGGGCTGTCGTTGAGGATGCAAAATGAACCGAAACGAATTTACTTATATATATTTATTTAAGCTATTTAGTTACAATTAACTAATCCTAAGACGCGACAATCTGTTCGATGTCAGAACAAAAAGTGAAGTTCTCTAAACTCTAAATTATATTTATATTAAATTAAACGATATAACGTAATCGGTGAATACCAGGTGGTCCCCACAGTATGATGTTTCTCGTTAGCGCTCGACGTTCAGGAGGTCTTGCGAAACAAAGCAGCGATGGTGGTATCTTCACGGAGCGTATTGCGATGAATCATACATGGTGTGATTATTTATGATGTTTCTCGGTAGCGCTCGACGTTTGGGAGGTCTTGCGAAACAAAGCAGCGTTGGTGGTAGCTTCACCGAACGTATGGTGTGATTATTTCTTAACATACTCTATCTTGTTATACAATTTTTTTGTTCTTTTTTTTTTTAAACAATAATATTATTAGCTTTTAGTTTTTAACAATACTATATATCTTATTTTCCTTATTAGTATGTACTGTTATTATTAGTTTAATATATAACTATATTAATACTGTTTAGTTTTTGACTTTGTTTCAATTTTAGTTATTCGCTAGAACCCCAGATTGAGTGAAGGCCTCCTCCAGCGACGCCCATTTGTCTCCGTCTTGGGCTAGTTGGCTCCAGTTTGAGCCTGCCACTTTTCGTATTTTTTTTTTTACGGAAAAGGCAAGGCAAACGAGCGTACGGGTCACCTGATGGTAAGTGATCACCGTCGCCCACGGCCCCGTGTAACACCAGGGGAGCTACAGGTGCGTTGCCGGCCTTTGAGGTGTACGTAGACGCGCTTTTTGAAGGTACCCATGTCGTATCGACCTGGAAATACTGCCGCGGGTAGGCCGTTCCAGAGATGTATGGTGCGTGGAAGGAAATTTTTACGAAACCGCACAGTAGTAGAGTGCCACGTATCCAGATATTGTGGATGGTATAGTAACTTGTGGCGGACTGTGCGGTTAGAAAATTCGGCGGCAGGTACCAAGTCAAACAGTTCTCCAGAACACTCCCCGTGATAAATGCGGTAGAGAACGCACAGTGAAGATACGTCTCTACGCAAAGCCAAAGTGTCAAGCCCCTTACAGATCATTGGGTCCCCAACGATTCGAAGGGCTCTACGTTGTACGCGATCAAATGGTTCAAGCTGATACTGGGGTGCACCAGCCCAGAGGTGAGAACAGTATTCCATATGAGGCCGAACCTGGGCCCTATACAGGGCCAGACGGTGTTTTGGTATCTCGTCTTCCCATCATGCCACTGGTCTCCCTCTACTTCTTTTGCCTTGTGGTCCATGCCATGAAATAGTTCTTATAGTCCATCTTTTATCTTTGAGTCTTGCCACATTTCCATTTAAGTTTTTGTGCATATTTTAAAGCATTTGTTGCTTTGGTTACTGTCCTTATTTTTGTGTTTTTTATTCTTTTTATTTTGAGCATACTGCGCTCTATTCCTCTTTGATAGGTGGTAATTTTATTTTTGGTTTTGGCACGGCAGCAAACATATTGGTCTGTAATTACCGATACTTTTAGGGTCGCCTTTTTTATATAGTAATATAATGTTCGATTCAGACCACTGCGAGGGGATAAATTAAATGTATAGATAAGTTAAATAGCTCCGCCAGAGGTCCAGCTAGCCATATTGCCGCTTTTAATGCTTCGTTTGTAATGCCGTCTGATCCTGGGCATTTATCTTTCTTTAATCTTTTTATCGTGTCTATGACCTCGAGTTCGTCTATTGGTGTGTTAGAACTCTCCCCGTTACCTTTCAATGTTGTGTTTAAGACTTTTGGCTGGCTCGTACTGCTATATAATTTTTTGTAGAATTCAGTAGCCTCTGATATTATGTCACTTCTTTTTCTTAGGTCCATGCCGTTACTTCGTAAACTCTGTATCCATATTTTTCCTGTTATAAATGTCTTAAAAGCTTTTTAGTACTATTGTATCTTGTTTGTATTTAACATAATCTTGTTTTATGTATTTATTTACTAGTTTGTATAGTGCGGAGAGCTCATTTTTCATTGATCTTGTTTTATTCTTTGTTTTTTGAAGTTCTACCCTCCGCCGCAATAATGTTATAGTTCTTGTTGATAGAATTTTTTGTTTCTTATCTGTTGACTTGTTTGATTTGGCATTTTCTAGGCTTTTTTTATAGCTTTTATAATTTTTTCATAAAATAATTGTATTAAGGTATTTTCTTTTGTAATAAATAATTCCGATACGTTGTTAAGTGGTCTCTAAATTTTACTGCTTCCTCTCTAGTTTTTAGTGAGCTTCTTTGGTTATTTCTTATTTTTGTTCTTTGTACATTTTGCCTTTCTAGAATAATTTTCGCCCTGCCAGGTCTATGGTCTGATGGGTAGTTAATATTAAAAGTTCCAATGTATTGAAAAGTTTTTGGTTGGTTAGATAGGATGTAGTCTATCTCGTTTTTGTATGGGCCGTCTGGTGATCTCCAAGTCCATCTTCTGTTTGGATTTTTCTTGAAACAGGTGTTTAATACTGTTAGCTTGTGTTCCATTGTGAACTCTACCAGTCTTTGATCTCTGTCGTTCTTTACACCGTATCCATATTGTTTCATAATAAGATATTCGTCCTGCTTGGGATCTCCAACTTTTGCGTTGAAATCCCCCATCAATATAATGTTTTTATGTGACATTTCCATTGCTTCTTCAATTGACCTGTAGAATAGTTCTATTTCGTTGTAGTCTGCTTTGCTCGTTGGCGCATATACTTGTATTATAGATATCCTATAGCCTTCCATATGTAATTTTTATGTGGCAACGCGGTCCGTAGTTGCTGTAAAGCTCTCTATATAGCGTTTTAGAGTAATGTTAACTATGAAGCCTACTCCGTTTTGACCTGGTGTTTCTCCATAATTATAGAGTATAAAATTGGCATACTCCTCTATTTTATTACCAAATCGTTTCATTTCTGAAATACCTATAATGTCATATTTTATTTTTCTTGTTGTTTCTTCCAGTTCTAATAAGCGATCGTAAGATGATAGAGTTCTTACGTTATACGTGAGAATATATAACTAATTGCTTTGTGTCTTGTTGATTTTTCTTTTTTAAAAGTTATTTGACAAGTCGTTACCAATGTGTCAGTATTGGTAGTATCATCAGTGACATGGAGCCGCTCGAATTTAGCGTACCACAAGGTCTGTACTCGGGCCTACTCTCTTCTTATTTTACCTGAATGACCTTTTCAAAATGACACTCACGAATTGCAATATAATAACTTATGTTGATGACACTGTCCTTCTTATTCACGGCGCTACCTGGTCCGAAACTCTCTGCTGTTATGGTATGGCTGTCTTACAATCTTCTAACCTTGAAATTATCGAAATATAACTTTATTGCATTTGTCCCAAATCATTTATCTCTCCCTACGAGCCTCTTCTTGACAGCACATTCTATCTGTTGCAACCTTAGGACGTGTACTTGTACTAAGATTGCCAATGTGTCAAAAATAAAATACCTTGGTGTATGGATAGACAATCATTTGAAATGGACTGAACATATCAAACATATGACGTCCAGAGTCAGAAAACTTATGTTCCTCTTTAAAAATCTAAGATAATTCCTTAATATGACAACATTAAAAATGGTTTATTACGCCTTGATACAATCAGTATTATCATATTGTATAACTGTCTGGGAAGGGACTGGAAAAACAAAACTACTCTCTCTGGAAAGGGCTCAACGAGGAGTAGTTAAGGTTTTGTCTTTTCGACCGATTCGTTATCCAACTTTGCCTTGTACAATGAATTGGAACTTTTAACAATTAGGAAATTATATCTATTAAACGTAATTTTACGAAAGCTCTCCGAATTACCATATAAAATTAACTCCAATAAACGTAGAAAAGACAGGGTATGTACTATAGAATATTGCAGAATAGAAACAGCCAGAAGATACTATTATTATTTTTTTTTATTTATTTATTATCATTTAACAGTTTTTATAAAAGTACAATATACATAACATCAAATAAACCGAGAAGGTTTGTGACGATGTTACAATCATTCTTAACATTATATTACAGTTTTAACAAAATAATTCACTATTATTAAGTAAATACTTTTTTAAAACATTACTTCGCTGGTTCTCTATATAATAAAGTCAGTTACTTTTATCTCGCATACTTCTATTAAATTAAGACACTAAATGTATATAGGAACTTTACTGTCATCTGTCCTATTATAGTGGGCGTTAATGGCTGCAACACAGTTCTCACTAATGCGGTCATTATCGAACATATCTTAACATATCTATCATAATTGTTATTTTTTGTTATATAAGTTCCTAATAAATATATATATTTTTATTTATTTTTTTCGTAGGATTGTTGCATCACGTGGAGGGTTTTGGTCGTAATCTTCCACGGTGACCAGCCGAGTTGGAAGATGTGGTTTGCTGATTGTTTTTATTTATAATGCGTTGTTCGTGTAGGAGGGCAATAGTTGCTATTGTTTTGTATATTCGTTTGTTTGTAAGTTTGGCGGGTTGGTTTGGTTTATATTTTTAGGTGTCAGGTCTAAGTATTCCTGGTTTGATAACATCCTCTGGCAAACTCGATGTTCTTTTTCGTGCTGTCGTGTTTTTTTTTTTTTTATTAACTTGTATCTTTGTCATAGACTGCGTATGATCGTTGTTATTTGGTGATAATGGTAGAGTTCTTTTTTTATTACCTGGTTTATCTGCATTTTAGTGGTGTATTATCAATTCGTCATACTTAATAGTGGCGGAGTTTCCTTTCTCTAACTCTATCTTTACCTGCTCTTGAAGCTCCCTTCTTTTTTCTAAGATATGTGGTGGGAAGTCTTCTTTAATGTAATATGTGGTATCTTTTAGTTCTCCCTTTGGTTTTTTCTAGGTTTGCGTACCATGTTTCCGTTTCCTCTAGACCAAAGATTACTATGTTCTTCTGTCTTGATTATTTTTGTAGATTTTTTTTTCTTGAATTTCCAGCTTAGCTTTAAGGTTCCCATATATGACATCTATTGCTTCAAACTTCTCCTCCAACGTGTTATTTATATTTTGCGTAACTTGTACCGTGACTTTATCAGCTGATTGGTCGATTATTGCTTTTTGTTCGTTCAGCTCGTTTTGGATTTTTCCGAACTATGGCCGAAACTAGAATTCTTGGCCAAAACTGGCCGAAACCGAAACCGAACTTTCGGTCGGTCACTAGTTATTTTATCTATATAAATACACGTACCTAGTATTTATCAAGCGTCGTTGTCTTTTGTATTTTAAAAATACTATAGTATAACACCAAACTTTAATTATTTTCAAATATGAAGTCACGAACGTAATTTAAAATAAATGATCGTATAGTAAAAAGGTCCAAATCGAGGGCATATCGGTAGTATTTAAAAAATGTTTATTTCTATTTGCTATATTTTTATAATGTTATGATGTATGTATGTATGTAATTGTAAACGGGTAGGTGTGATGACATCGTCTTGGTATATAGGTACTACCTTCAAACCCGCTTTAATTTTAAAATAAAACAAGACAATTATTAAAGTAAGATTAAAAACATTGATAAATTCATTTCCGATATCAAAATAAGTAAAAGTAAATTGCGACCAAAATTCATATTCGCTTTCCTGCGATTAATTATTAAGTCAAGGGATCAAATTGAACTTAAAATGACAGCCGAAGCAAAAACTCGCTTGTTACAAGCGCGAAGAAATGAAGACATTAAATATTTAAATTGAAAAAAATATATATATTTTAATTCCTCCAGTAGAGATCGAACTCACGACCTGTCGTTTACAGTCAGTCACACGCTGTAACGCTGCGTTACGACAGGCCCAAAAAGCTCACGCAATCGTTATCTAGGATAAAAATAAACTTTTAGGGACTACCTGGCTAGACTATCAAAGCTTCTTTTCCAGAAATTTAACTTTCTCTTTCAAAAGCATTTAATTAATAAAATAAATAATAGCAGTCGTGGGACTGCTATAGAAGTGAAAACGGAACTATTAAGCTGAGAGTAATTAAAACTATATGCAAAAATTTATTTTTTTATTTAATTATGATGGGTTAAACAAATCATGAACAAAATATAAATACAAAGTGGTTGAAAAAATAATTAATATACAATTATCTTAATTATACATATTATTTATATTTACACGAATTTCAATGAATTCAAGTTTGAACATTATTTTCATTATTTACATCATTGTCATGATTAATTTCGACAATACTTATATTATCTGTTCGTTCAATCATTTCATTGTATTCTAAAAAAGATAGAATAGGTACTGCTACTATAACGTATTGGTGACGTGACTCACAAAATTATACTTATCCAAATAGCGTCCAACGCGCACATAATACAGCCAGAAATAGTCGATGTATTAGTGTATACGTGTACACAGGCTACTACGCGTGCGCTAGTCTTGCTCTCCATAGCTATAGATGTACTATTATCATTAGCATGTCGGTGACGCGAACCGAGGATTTTACCCTCTACCAAAACGCTCAACGCGCCAAAAGCAGTTTTCACTTCAATAAATAATGTTCAATGAAATGTTTTCTTTTGTGCCGGCTAGAGTTGCCTATCGATAGTCGACTATCGATATACTATCGATAGTTGACGTCTTATAAATAGTATCGATACCATATCGATAGTATCGTTACTATCGACTTTACGTAGCTAGAAAATATCTCATAAGCATTAGTATAGAAAACTTATAAATTATATATTCGTCCTTTACGATATTTGATCAAAAAGAAATTGATACCTGAACATAGTGAAACTTTATTTTCTTATGCCACAAATATGAAAACTATTAAGTGAAAATGTTGATTTTATGATTATTTTTGATTGTTTGACTGTCGTGTTCTTTGAATTTGGTTTATTTTTATATTAATAATATTTTTAAAGATAAATAAAGTTTTGTTTGTGTCGAAAATAAATGACAAATTTAATCATTTTGCTAATATTTTTATTATAATATAATAATATAATAACAATAAAGCTTTATTTAATTCCATACAGCATGCACAATGATAACATTTAAAACAATAAATTAAATAAATAAATGAATTAGCAATTGATAATAAAATTATTAATTAATCTTGTTTTAATTTATTAATTTGACGTGGGATGTATGGACCCCTTTCGGGTAAAAGCCTCCTCCAAAGACTTCCATCGTACTTTGTCTCTAGCCAAAGTCAGCCAATTTTCTCCTGCTGCTTGAGTCAATTCGTCCGTCCATATGGCACATGGGCGGCCTCTAGCTCTTCGGCCTTTAGGTCCTTGCCATTTCACTGCCCTGATGGTTCACCTGTCATCGACATATCGGGCCACGTGACCTGCCCATCTCCATTTAATTTGTAGTGAAAAAGTTAATGCGTCAATTAATTTAGTTTTTTACGAATGTGTTTGTTTTTGATCTTGTGTTTTAATGTTATGCCTAATAAGCTTCTTTCCATTTTTCTTTGTTGTTTGAATTTTTTGTTTTGTTTTTGAATCGAATGTCAAATTTTTAGAGCCGCAGGTAAGACATGGTAGGATTTCTGCATCCATAATGATTTTCTTAAATAACGCCGAGAGTTGTGATTTGAAGATTTCTTTTTGGGCATAATATTTCTTCCAGGTTATTGATATTCTGCGATCTATTTCTTCTGTAATTCTATTTTTTTTTGAAAGAAAGCTGTTTGCTCAAGTAGATGTAACTTTCTACAAACTCTAGAGGGATATATATTTATTACTTTACTTTTTTATTACTTTTTTTATTACTTTTTATACTTTTAGGGGAATATTTTTATTACTTTCATCTAATTACGATCATTGACTGCGATGCTCAAAAAAGCATATAACTTCAAACATAGTCTCCTTTTGATTAGAGGTACATTTAACAACTCTTGCGCTACAAACACGCCAAAACTCTCTTTAGATTTTATTATATTAGCATCTATTACTTTGTTTTAGTCTGGCATTTGACTCGACTAGCACTCTCAAAATTTTTTTTATAGGTGTATCGTTTTTAGGTTCTTAGGTATCTCCATCTTCAAAGTAATCTTTTTGATCACAATCCCAACGTTGACTGTATGCTCCCATATCATAAGGTAATTGGGACTTTGTTTCACATTCAGTATCAAATACTACAAGAGTTTTCTTAGATAAAACAAAAATGATAGTGGTCAAAGATTAATCCAATTGCAAAAGTTTCAAATGATATTCTTAGTACAAACTTTAATTATAACTGAGCATTGACAATATTAGTAAATAATTTACCCATCATCACAAGTAATCAGCTGTTAAGAAATAATCACGCCATGTATGATTCACCGCAATACGCTCCGTGAAGCTACCACCATCGCTGTTTTATTTCGCAAGACCTCCCGAACATAATTTAGCTACAAATATTGATAGTAACAGTTACAGCGTAAGACACAGTTAGTGAGAATGATTTAGCATTTACACTACTTGATACATGTATCAAGTAGTGTAAATGCTAAATCATTCTCACTAAAATTCTCAATAAAATTGGGGAACGATACTATCGGTGATTATTAAATTATCGATCATGTAATAGTAGTATCGATAGTTTTACATACTATCGATATTATTGATACTATTCTGATTTTATACATCACTACTACATGATACTATCGATATTATTGATACTATTTCTGATTTTATACATCACTACTACATGATACTATCGATATTATTATGTGAAAATAATTGATACTATCGATAGTATTACTATGGAGTAGTATCTGCTATATCGATACTATTGCTTCCAATCAATAGTATTAGCCAATTTGAGATATTGATAGTAGCGATATTATTACTCGTTCTCAAGGTCGTCTATCGATAGCGTAACCATCGATATTTGGGCAACTCTAGTGCCAGCAAATATTTAATACAACCTAATAAAAAAATATCGACAAAAACATCGGCATATCATTCCATCGATATTTTGAAACAACATCATCGATAAACATATCGATGTTTTTCTGTACAAAGTTCAAGTTGGTTGTATCACTACAGCGTGTCATGTATTTACAAGACAGCCGTATTACAAAAATATAATATTTAATATCCCCACTTTAAGGGTAGGCAGAGGAACGAACCACTAAAGCGTCCTCTTTATATACACTCTGTACGAACGTAACGATAGCGCGATCTAACTGCGTACAGCGCCATCTGTGTTTCAATATGCGCAACTTAACGCCGCTGCCTTTCACCATACAGTAATATCTTAAATCATTATTACTTTTTATGTTTTAAAATAATTATTTATTTATTCATATATATTATTGTTGTGTTTAAAATAACATTATCACTTTTTTTTGTCCAATTAATGGTTAAACATTTTCAATTTGACGAAGATTCCTTATTAAATTATATATGTCTGTCTGTGAATCTGTAAATTTAGCATAGTGTAGAATTCAAAAAAAAAAAAGCATAAATCACTTCTCACAATCTCAAAAATGACTAACTAAATTTAAATGAAGTTATCACAATTTATTTCAACAACCTTCCTTCAACATTTGAAAATGTTTAGTTCAACAAATTTGCTAACACATTTTTATTCGTTGAGCTGAAATTTTAGTTTTCAATAGTGATAATGTTATTACAATAAGAAAGTAATATATAATTGAGATAAGTAAATAAAATAGAGTAATTCAAGCGGGCGAAGTGGGTGGGCACGCTCGTCAGAATGAAGTCACCCTGACTTCACTTCCTTATACTTCACAATAATGTCATTGTTGTGTTGTTGACAGTTAAATTTGCTTCATATTTATGATATTGAGATTTACTTGAATAAAAGACGTGCTAACTGCTTGGGACTTTGTCGGACACTTATTTCCTATATTGCTATAATTTTCCAAAAGGCACAAAATGGTATTTATCCAACATTAAATATTATCTTGCATTATTTTTTGTGTTTTTTTTATGGATAAGACACGGCAAACGAACTTACGGGTCACCTGATGGTAAGTGATCACCGTCGCCCACGACTCCGTGTAACTCCAGAGGAGCGTTGTCGGCCCTTATGGTGGAAGTGGGCCCGGCATTACCCAATGCAAAACGCAGTGGCCGAAGCCACTACTTAACGCCGGTTTTATGTGCCGGGGGTGGTAATGATCCGGTCGAGTCTGCCAATGCGAGTTGCCATTGCAGACGTGACTCTACCACACGTACTTTAGTCGCCTCTTAAGACACCATGAGTACCCGGGTGATCCTATTCTAAGCCGGAATCACACGGTGTTTAATTCAAGCGAGCGAAGCCGCAGGCGGGTCGCTACTTAAATATAAAAGCGGAGATTTTGTGATTATTAATGTTTAAAAAGCATATATAAAATAGTCCATGTTAGTTATAATAATACGAGTACACGAATAGAGACTCATTACCAGCTGTTTGTCGTCACATTACTCACCCGACTGCAAAGGCGACAGGTAGTCAGTTCGATTCCTACTCGAAGAAATGAAAGATAGAAATTAAAATCCTTCCTAGTGCGCCTGTACCTCGATTGCATCGAGACCGTCATTCTTTTATGAGACTTGAGACCGAAAATATTGTTTCACAATTTAAATAAAAAATACTAAATACATGCCAAAATCATTTACAGTTCATGCCGCATCATTATGCAACCAACTACCTAAGTCCATCCAGAAAAGCCCGTCCATTATTTCCTTTAGATCCAAATTAAAAAAATATTTTCTCTCAACTTTAAGCACGTAGACTTTAGACGGTGGTTAAAATTTTTCTAGCTCTTTTTCCAGGTATTTATACTTATGTATATATATATATATATGTATGTGTATGTGTGTGTATGGATATATATTATATAACTTTTGTGTACAATCTAAGTTTATATTTATACTATGTATATTGTATAAATTATGTATATATATATATATATGTATTTAATAGCTATTTTTATATGTTTATTTATTCGATGTTTATATTTGTCTTATGTGGATTATATAAAATATATGAATATTTAATAATATTTAAAATAAAATTTCTGTAATTGTGCTTGCTCTACCCGTTTATTGAAACTTATCCATATACACTGGTTGACTGGCGGAGATCTCTTAAAGAGATAAGTCCGCCTTTGTATACTAACTGTTTTTTTTTATTTATTTCTGTTTTTATATTTTCTAATACAATAAAGAATATTATATATATAAAAAGTTGTAAAAAGACGTTTGTGTGTTAAAGGTTATTACCAAATTAATGATTTTATTAATGATATGCTCACTCCTGTCTATTTCAAAAGTCATTGTCACTTAAATGTCAAACCGTAAATAATTGATAATAAAATAATTATAAAAAAACTTTTAAAACTAGCTTTTATTTAGGTGCCCTAAAAAGATCAAAATAAAATTTTAAATCACGTTAACCACATTCATTTATATTTTACAGAATTGAAATTATAATAAAAGCTTGTCGCGATAAGTTCAATTTGTAATTCGGTAGACACTTAACTTGTAAGCAATTCATAATGTTTGTAATTAAATAAAAGTGCCGTGAATTCTTAAAATATTGAACTTTAACCTTGAATAACTTTTTTGTACACATAGGATTTATCGGGTTTGAAATTTATTGCAGTACCTAGTTGATCTGTCAGAATGTTTCTTAATTTAAATTTCATCTGACTGAATATGTAGAGATTTGTTCTAGGCATCGCGACAAGCTTTTATTATAATTTCAATTCTGTAAAATCATATATGGTGGTAAATTGTTTGACGTTCAATAAATTAGGTTTGTAACTTCTTATTTTGAATAACATATTTGAATTTAAACTTGTTCTGCTAACCAACCTACATGGCCTCAAATTCAGCGGAAAGTGGAGAGTAAAAATGCTTTATATTGTATAAATGTTACTAAAAAAAATTTTTTTAAAAAAAAACATGAGAGCTGTCAAGGACCCGGATGGAACGAAATTACTTTTAATCGAAAGGAATTTCGTTCTATCCGATTTACATCCGGTTAAATTAGTTACTGAATTAATTGTAAAAATAATCGTCGGACACCAAATTGTCTAATGCAAAATATGAAGATTAAAGACCAAACGAAAACAACTGGCTTGCTTTCTAAGAGAGAGAGAAAGGGGGAGAGAGAGAGAGACAGACAGAGAAACACGCGAACGCCGCACGGCTTACAACTATAGCAAAAAGTGTCGTTACAACTTCTGGTCTTCATTTTTTTTTTCTTTTTTCAACATTCAACTCTGGGGATCAGCCTGCAACTCTAACATTACAATGATCCAAAGAGCTCGAAATGGCATCTTAAAGCACTTAGCAAATGGATCATGGTTTATAAGGAATGAAGAGTTACCTAATAAATCATAACAAATCATTTAAAGGGTTATGTCCTAATAGAGATGAACTCGACATGCCAATCTGCTCACTTCACACCTGCTCATAATCAACGACTGATTGCATGATAATCACAAAAAAAAAAACATTTTTTTTTCCGCCTAACCTCCTTTCACAACGCGCTAATAAGGAAATTCGGTTCAAAAAATCATAGACCTTATTCTCAATCTAAATAAGGGGCCGTCCATTAATCACATGATGTTTTTTGTAACATTTTTAGTTCATTTATATTACCAAGAATAAACTCGAGCTTTAGCGTGATAGAACTCGTATGTCCACGAAATTTAACTTACAATTTCTTGTAGCAAATTATTAACATATTATAACTGCTAGATCTACGTTAAATTAACATGAAGATACGAAGAACTTCTATTAAGGCTTGCCCGTAGCGACCCCTGCCAGCCCTCTAGAGGGCTGCAACGTTCCATCAACCACAATGTGCACCACACGAGCGCACACTGATAGGGCGTCCCCCCAAGGCGACGCGCACCAGTGCGTCCCCGCTGGTGCGATAAGTGGAGACGAATGCGGCGTTGGGGACCGCCACCCAGCACGCCATGTCCGGAGCGGCGGGAAGTGGAGGACGGAGCTACAAATAGCTACGTGGAATGTAAGAGGAGGGATGGAAGAAAAGATGAATGAATTATTAGATGTGATGGAAGACAGAGATCTGGATGCTATTTGTGTGACTGAGACCAAGCGAAAAGGCAGTGACACGGCCGATTTACCTGGCAACCGGATCGCTCTCTGGGCCGGCGTACCAGAGAGCGAGCGAGGGAGTCGAGGTGTAGGCGTGTTAGTGTCTTCTCGGTTGGTTAGTGCAATGATAGAATACAAGGCTATCAACTCGAGGCTGCTTTGGGTGCGCTTCAAGCTGGGGATAACAAGAGTTTTCTTGTTAGCGGCGTATGCGCCGGTATCCTCAGCTCCATTATGCGAACTCGAAGAATTTTGGGAGAGTGTGAGGGACGTTCTAGGTAAAGGAAAAGTGAGTGAAAAAGTATAAATATGCGGTGATTTGAACGGATGGGTCGGAACTGCGCGTAGCGGTTACGAAGGAGTGCTAGGGAAGTCCGGTGATAAGAGAATGAACGAGGCTGGAAAGCTTATATTGGAAATTTGCAAGGAAAAGAATTTGTTTGTGGCAAACACGATGTTTGACCACAAACAAATTCACATGTATACGTGGGAGCGAACGGAAGAGAAAAGTATGATTGATCTATTCCTAGTGGATCAGCGTAGTTGCGAACGCGAGTGTTTAGGGGTGCTGAATTGGGAACAGACCATTATCTAGTCGTAGCTAGGATAAGGGGTCTGTTCGCAGGTTGGCGCAGCCGCACCGGTTGTCCAAGCTTGGCTACGAATCATCGCATAAGAAGCTGGAAGCTTCAAGATCCACCGGTCAGAGAGGAATATCAAGAAAGAGTTTCCAAAAAGTTAGACAGCTACGAATCTGGAGGTGAAAATATCGAAGTATGCTGGCAGAACCTAAGGAATTGTATGACGGAAATAGCGGCAGAGGTATGTGGTAAAGGGAAAAGAGGCTTTAACAAAAAGCGAGATGAATGGTGGGATGATGAAGTGAAAGATGCAGTAGGAAAAAAGAGGAAAGCATGGCAGGACTATAAAGCCTCGGTTAAGGATAAAAGCATGAGAGAGATAAGAAAGAAAGAGTATAAGCTGCAAAAACACCAAACGAAAGTACTGATAAAGATGAAGCGTGAAAACTCTGAGAAAGAAAGAGATGAAAGGTTAACGAACAACTTTCGGGAAAACACAAAGCTTTTCTGGCGAGAAGTAAGTGGTTCCCGGAGTTGCTCGCTAACCTGTAGAATGTAAAGGGGTGCTTTCGAAAGACGGTGAACTTTTAACTGAACAACCACAGGTTTTGCAGCGATGGGCGGAATTTTACAAGGAGATGTATGAATGTGATGACGCCTCTGCCTCAAGTAACAGCGAAACGCTGAGTCTTGATGTAGCGGACGGCGAAATCAGTATAAAAGAAGTTGAGAGTGCTATACGAAGTTTGAAATGTGGTAAGGCAGCGGGAGCAGATGGAGTTACTGCCGAGATGATCAAATATGGTGGGCCACGCGTCTTGGACCTGTTCTGGTTTCTGTGCAATTTATGCTGGAAATCCGGGGAGGTCCCAGACGATTGGCGAGGTGCAGTCATCGTGAAAGAGATGAAAGGTTAACGAACAACTTTCGGGAAAACACAAAGCTTTTCTGGCGAGAAGTAAGTGGTTCCCGGAGTTGCTCGCTAACCTGTAGAATGTAAAGGGGTGCTTTCGAAAGACGGTGAACTTTTAACTGAACAACCACAGGTTTTGCAGCGATGGGCGGAATTTTACAAGGAGATGTATGAATGTGATGACGCCTCTGCCTCAAGTAACAGCGAAACGCTGAGTCTTGATGTAGCGGACGGCGAAATCAGTATAAAAGAAGTTGAGAGTGCTATACGAAGTTTGAAATGTGGTAAGGCAGCGGGAGCAGATGGAGTTACTGCCGAGATGATCAAATATGGTGGGCCACGCGTCTTGGACCTGTTCTGGTTTCTGTGCAATTTATGCTGGAAATCCGGGGAGGTCCCAGACGATTGGCGAGGTGCAGTCATCGTGCCTTTGTATAAAGGCAAAGGTTCACAGATAGATTGCGCAAGCTATAGGGCTATCAGTTTGATTAGCTTAGGTAGTAAAGTGTATGCTGAAATATTAGCGAGAAGAATGCAAGATAGATCTGAAAGGCTGTTGTGGGAGGCCCAGGGAGGCTTTAGACCTGGAAGAGGTTGTATGGATCAGACCTTTTCCCTCCGCATGATAACGGAAAAATTTTGGCAGTAAACCAAAAAGTTTTCTGTGCTTTTGTGGACTTGAAGAAGACGTTTGACAGGGTTATAAGAAAGAGATTATGGGAGATACTGCCCCGGTACAATGTGAGCGGACCCTTGCTGCAGGCTGTAAAGTCTCTTTACAGAGATCACTCAGCCTGCGGGCAAGTAGGAGCTGGCATGTCGCCTTGGTTTAACATCCAATCGGGTGTTAAACAAGGTTGCGCCATGTCAGCTTGGTTGTTCAATTTGTATTTGGACAGCTGTCTTCATGGAGTGAGACAAAGTGACATGGGAGTGAAAGTAGGTACCTCGAATATAAATTGCCTGCTGTACGCAGATGATGCAGTGCTTATTGCATCATCAGAAAGCGAGTTGCAGGCATTGGTTACCACTCTGAAAGAAGGATGCGCGAATAATGGTCTAAGCCTGAATGCGAATAAGACGAAGGTTCTGGTATTTGAAAGAAATGAAGAAAGCACAGTTTGCAAGGTTAGTGTAAATGATAAGATATTAGAACAAGTGAATAAGGTAGTATATCTGGGAAGTATGTTTAGCAGAGACGGTAGATACGAAATGGATGTGGAAAGGCGTATTGCTGCCGGTAACAGAGTTAACGGTGCCTTAGCTGCATTGTTGAGACGGCGAAACGTCAGCATAGCTGCGCGTTTGGCTGTACACAATGCAGTGTTGGTATCGACACTGTTATACGGCAGCGAAACGTGGGTATTACAGAAGAAGAATGTAAGAAAGATGATTGCTGTAGAGATGCGATCTCTTCGTCGGATATGCGGAGTCAGTTTATCTGATCGCATGCCCAATGAAGAAATACACAGAATGGCAGGTACTAGCGTGGATGTCACAGTGAGAATGAAGAAGAACGTGCTCAGGTGGTTTGGGCACGTCGAGCGAATGAGTGAAGAAAGAATGGTAAAAAAGATTTATGAAGGAAAAGTGAGTGGTAAGAGAGGGAGGGGGAGACCTCGGTTGACCTTCGAAAACACAGTATCGACGATACTGGAGGAAGGCCACGTAAAAAGCATGAGGACCCCCCGGAGAGCATGTATGAAGAGGTTGATGACAGTGGACGAGGCGAAAGAGGTATGCCGAGACCGTAGCGTTTGGCGCTCCGTTCTCTCTGCCTACCCCGCTAGGGATATAGCGTGAAGCTAAGTAAGTAAGTAAGTGTAGTGAAACAGTGACGAGTAAATTATTGCAAGAAAAATTACGCAAAGACTTTGACTAGAATGAAAAAAGTGCAATGTTTACAAACCCACACCAAAATTGTGAAAAAGCGTGGAACAGAACGTTATTAACTACATTAGCTGTAGATATCAACTCAAGTGCTTGGTATGTAAACTCAGACGCCACCTGTCACCTGACAAACAACAAATATTTACTACAAAATTATGTTATGCACACACCTCGATTGGTCCTGGTAGCTAACAAAGAAAAGATGTATAGTGAAGAACATGGTGAAATAGGTATACTTATTATTAGAAGGACAAACTCTTAGCCGTGTGATTCCAGCTTAGAATAGAATCACCCTGGTAGCCTGATGGTGTCGTAAGAGGCGACTAAAGTATGTGTGAGAGAGTCACGCAGTCAGCATTGGCAGACACGACCGGATTGCTACCACCCTCGGCATTTAAAACCGGCGTTAAGTAGTGGCTTCGGCCACTGCGTTTCGCATTTAGTAATGCCGGGCCCCGGTGCCCATCTATCTTAAAGGCCGGCAACGCTCCTGTAACTCCTCTAGAGATACACGGGGTCGTGGGCGACGGTGATCACTTACCATTAGGTGACCCGTACGCTCGTTTGCCGTGTCTCGTCCATAAAAATAATAAATAAAATTAAGTAAGGTTATTAACGTTCCTGGCTTGTCAACAAAAAAAAAAGGCTTCAAAAGGACTAGAAGTGCATTTTTGTGCCCAGAAATGCAACATAACATTTATTATGGAAAGATTGCAGTTGCTAGCGCTACAATGATCAACGGCATCTCTCAGGTGGACATGGGATGTCAGCAGCTGACTAGTGAGAGAGAGCTATGTGCAAGCATCGTAGGCTTGGGCATTTGAATAAGCGAAGTATGGATCTACTACAACCAGGTATTAATTATACTAATGGAATTAATTATACTCCTAGTAAGCATACTCCTTGTGTAACTTGTATTGAGGGTAAGCAAAGTAGATTACCATTCCCTAAGCAATCTCACAATAGAGCTACTGAGAAACTAGGGCTTATACATTCTGACCTGTGTGGGCCAATGTCAGTTTCCTCATTTAGTGGTGCTAAATATCTATTGACATTTACAGATGATTTTACAAGTGTGACTTCAAGCATCAGACGACTATACCGTACTCACCACAGCAAAATGGAGTGGCAGAACGGGCCAATCGCACGATTATGGAGGCAGGGCGATGCATGCTGCAAGAAGCAGGAATGGACCGAAGATTCTGGGCAGAGGCATTAAATACGGCAACATATATTAAAAATAAGTAGTCAAGTAAGGCACTTCCAGGCTTGACTCCTGAAGAAAAATGGTCAGGTAACAAAGTCAATTTTGCCAATCGCCGACTTTACACTACGTGCAGTTGTAGTAAGTTATTTGGTTGCGCGTCGTGACGTCATACAATTGCCAGTTTTAGTTAATTCCGTTTTAGTTCGATTCTCCATATTATTATAATAAATAAACAATAATGCGATTCGATTAATAGATGTAGATTACAATTTTGAAATGTTAGATATTAGGTTTATATAATAATTTACCAGTTTAAATCATCTATAACTTAAGCCCTAAGGATTCTTTAAGGGAAATGTTTAAAAATATTAATATATTGACCGTTGCATCTCAATACATTTTTGACAATGTTATGTATGTCAAGAAAAATATTAATAAGTTTACTAAAATCAGTGATGTACATAATATTAATACTAGAAATAGGCTTAAACTTAGTGCGTCTGTAACTCGATTGCATCGAGTCCGTAATTCGCTTATGGGACAGGGTGTACGCTTTTACAATGGGATCCCAGAAAACGTCAGAGAAGTTTCTATTTCACAATTTTAAAAATTTGTGAAAAGACGTTTGTGTGTTAAAGGTTATTACTATATTGACGATTTTGTAAATGATAACACGCCTTGGGAATAAAATGCTCGCTCCAGGCTGTTTCAAGTGTATCATTGTCACTTAATTATATAATGTAAAGTTTTTGATAAAAAAAAAAAGAATAGACATGTCCCGCTGAGTTTCTTTCGCCGGTTCTTCTCAGGCCTGAGGCAGTAACTTTTGTGAATTGTTTGACGTTCAAAAAACGAAGTTGTAACTTCTTATTTTGAATAAAAATATTTGAATTTGAATTTGATAATAAATAGTTCTTTTATAGTTTTGGGTAAATTTATATTAATCGGTTTTTCATATAGTAATTATAATAATAATAATAATCTTTATTTTAAATTCACAATCTGTATCACAGATCACCAGGCGCTCACCCTAGAAATAACAATAGGAGTGGTTTATTATAGAATACAAATAATTAACAGTATAGACCATATACTACTTTTATAAATGAACTATTATTTAAAAATATGGTTATATGGTTATGTGTGTTAGTGAGTGTGCGAGTGTGTGTGTGTGTATGTGTGTGTGTGTGTGTGTGTGTGTGTGTGTGTGAGTGTGTGTGTTTGTATTTGTGTGCATGGGTACTTGTCGTATTATTTGGGAATTACGAATAAGTTCTCTATTTCATCATAACTACAACATTTGAGCCATTCTGTTACAAGGTTTTTACATTTATTTCTAGATATATGGTATATTGTTAGTTTCTAGATATATGGTGTAGTGTTGATTTTTTTTATTATATAGGAAATTCCCAAGGAATGGATAGAACTTATGGGAGAAAATCGTTTTAAAATTACTCATTGGACAAATAGTTCTTGTTCTTCTGGAAATCGCTTTACTATTAGAATCATACACAATATCAGTGTTTTTATAAGATAGTTTATAATATAAACAATTGACGTACAGTTAAAACACTACAGTGTTTATAAAGTGCTGATGTTGAATATTGAAAAGGGAGAGAGTATTCAGTTTTGAGAACAGATCTTTGGGCGCGTTCAAGTGTAATTAGTGCTGATTTGGATACGCCACCCCATGATGTGATGCAGTAAGAAAGTATTGACTGACACAGGGCACAATATACCGTCCTTAGTACAGTTGGATTTGCAACATTTCTTAATTTCCTAAAACATAAATTAATTTATGAGTTCTCTCTGCAAGCTGATCTATATGATATTTAAAACTAAGTGTACTATCTATTATAACTCCCAAGTTTACAATTCTTAAATATTGTTTATAATTATGTAGTATAGTCAAATAACAGATTAAAATGTTCTGAATGACCGTAAATATTAATTAAGAGACAAATATAATGTATAACTTGTACGACCATCGCCGTCAATTCAGTGTTTTTTGTAAATTTCGAATGGTAAATGATTAAATTATATAATGTTATATATATACAGATAAATAGAGAAGATTGTGTACTTTTAGAATATTAAATATATCGGATAAATAGTTTAGAAGATATTAGCAAAAAACTGTAATATTTATTGTGAAAATTATTACTTAAATAAAACCAAAACGGCTCGGTGGCTCGCGGCTCTCGTCACGGTATAGCTCAATACAAAGGATAGGCGACCAAAGTGGCGTTATGTTATGTTCGGAACACGGTACAATTATAAGAATGAAAATAGGAAGAAATAATAGAAGATAAATAGTTGAAGAATATTTAGAAGACATTTATAAGAAACCGCCAGCCATCCACCGTTATATCGCTATATAACACATATCGTTTCATTCGGATCCGGAACTTATAGTGTACAGGGCGTCAGTGGCTCGTTCACTCGAGATCCGCCCGTCCGGAACACAATTATCAAATTTGAAAGTATTTGGCTGTCTTGTTCATACTTTGGTTACCAATGAAAAACGCAAGAAACTATAAGACAAAAGTAAGCAGTCTGTGTTTGTGGGTTATTGTCATGAATAAAAGGGATATAGGGTCTAATTGATGCAGACCGTGTCGTGGCGCAGCGGCACAGGTGTGTGACTTTAACTGCAACCGACAGGTTGTGGGTTCGATGCCCACTCGAGGAAATGGAATATTTAACATTTTCAATTTACATATTTACTGTTTTCATTTTTGGCTCTGGTACAAGGCAAAACGCGCCTCAAATTTGGCGGAAAGTGGGGAACGGGAGTGAAACGGAGTGTCTTAACACTAGGTTCCCAAGTTCCCCTCTGCCTACCCTGCCATTAACGAATCCTAGCAATAGTAACTTATGTACAACAACAGATTGAAGGGCAATCCCTGTCCTCTTGATAGTTCCGTTATACGTAAAAAATTGATCTAAATGAAATATAATTTATTCGCTATTAATACCCAACAGTTATAAAACCTTCCTTTTATAACGAATTTCAGGAAAAAAATATACGCCCTTAATTTTTTTTTAATTGTAAAATATTAACAAAGGATAAATGATAAAAAAAAATATTTAAATAAATATACATAGGTACGTAAATTAGAGCGAGAAAATTCTCAGCTTCACGCTGTATCACGCTGCACGCACGAGGCAGGGTAGGCAGAGGGAACCCGGGAACCTAGTGTTAAGACACTCCGTTCCACTTCCGTTCGTCATTTAAGGAAAAGAGAAAATATTGTCATTTTTAGACATACATGCATTAAAAAGTATTAAAAATTATAATATTCTTCCTTCGTTTCTAATTTCCATAACACGAAATAAAAAATAATTCAAACATTGTTTTAATTATAAAGTTTTAAATTCGTGGATGCTTTTCTAGTAGCACAGTTTTTATATGGATATTACATACTAACATAAAATTTTCGAATTCTTAATAATATAAATTTATGTGTGTTTGACTCGGTAAAGGGTAAGCCATTTTCAATGAACGAGACTCGGAAGCTGGTGAATCTCTTCACCAACAGTATTATAATTACGACGAAGGCGACAAATGCTTCAAATAATAAATTAAAAAATGAGGAGTGGGTTCCATTGACCAGTAAATTTAATGCGACTGCAACATATCCTCGCAACCCTCAACAGTGGTGTCTAAATTGGAAAAATTAAAAAAATACTCTAAAATAAGATTGAACCAAATAATATAAATAGGTGACATAAAATAATTTGGGGGGTTCACGATGGAAGGCTTGCCCGTAGCGACCCCTGCCAGCCCTCTAGAGGGCTGCAACGTTCCATCAACCACAATGTGCACCACACGAGCGCGCACTGATAGGGCGTCCCCCCAAGGCGACGCGCACCAGTGCGTCCCCGCTGGTGCGACAAGTGGAGACGAATGCGGCGTTGGGGACCGCCACCCAGCACGCCATGTCCGGAGCGGCGGGAAGTGGAGGACGGAGCTACAAATAGCTACGTGGAATGTAAGAGGAGGGATGGAAGAAAAGATGAATGAATTATTAGATGTGATGGAAGACAGAGATCTGGATGTTATTTGTGTGACTGAGACCAAGCGAAAAGGCAGTGACACGGCCGATTTACCTGGCAACCGGATCGCTCTCTGGGCCGGCGTACCAGAGAGCGAGCGAGGGAGTCGAGGTGTAGGCGTGTTAGTGTCTTCTCGGTTGGTTAGTGCAATGATAGAATACAAGGCTATCAACTCGAGGCTGCTTTAGGTGCGCTTCAAGCTGGGGATAACAAGAGTTTTCTTGTTAGCGGCGTATGCGCCGGTATCCTCAGCTCCATTATGCGAACTCGAAGAGTTTTGGGAGAGTGTGAGGGACGTTTTAGGTAGTGTTAGAGAGAATGAAAAACTAATAATATGTGGTGACTTGAACGGATGGGTCGGAACTGCGCGTAGCGGTTACGAAGGAGTGCTAGGGAAGTACGGTGATAAGAGAATGAACGAGGCTGGAAAGCTTATATTAGAAATTTGCAAGGAAAAGAATTTGTTTGTGGCAAACACGATGTTTGACCACAAACAAATTCACATGTATACGTGGGAGCGAACGGAAGAGAAAAGTATGATTGATCTATTCCTAGTGGATCAGCGTATTCGTAGCCAAGTTATGGACACGCGAGTGTTTAGGGGTGCTGAATTGGGAACAGACCATTATCTAGTCGTAGCTAGGATAAGGGGTCTGTTCGCAGGTTGGCGCAGCCGCACCGGTTGTCCAAGCTTGGCTACGTATCATCGCATAAGAAGCTGGAAGCTTCAAGATCCACCGGTCAGAGAGGAATATCAAGAAAGAGTTTCCAAAAAGTGAAACAGCTACGAATCTGGAGGTGAAAATATCGAAGTATGCTGGCAGAACCTAAGGAATTGGGTCTTTTTCGGCGGTAGATGCAGAAAAAGTTAAACGTCTTTTTTTTGAGCTCTGTTACTAATTTTTCGTACAAATTATAAATACATATTTATTTTGAGTAATATAATGAATTAGATGCTATCTAACCTGCCAGCAACACATTCTTTCTTCATAAATATAACGTAAACACTACTGACCGTGATTGATTGTGGTGACTAACTGTGAGTACCCAACTGTATAGACAAGTAGTACTATGGACGCAATTAAGCACTCAATTCAAGAACTTTCTCAGCAATTCAACAACAAAATGACTGAATTTCAACAAAATTTAGATTCATGCACTAGTATACCAGCTTCAAGTCCCACTTCACACTTGGCAATACAATTCAACACATTCCGGTCTTTTGTGATGTCAGCACTCGAAGGTCTACAGATGCAAGTACAATTGTTATCAAAGCAATATGATCAATTTGAAATGCGTAGCAGAAGAAAAATCCTGTTAGTTCATGGTGTGAGGGAGGATAAGAAAAATACAACTGCTACGGTCATCCAGGTACTGTCTGAGTATTTAAAAATTCCTAATCTTGTTCTTGATGATGTGAGCAGATACCACCGCTTGGGAAAGTCTTCCTCGGATAAACCACGAGCCATACTTATTAAGTTTAAAACTCTTGACTCACGAAATCAAGTTTGGTTCAATAAAACCAACCTTAAGAACACCGGAATTACTTTGTCTGAATTCTTGACCAAACCTAGACATGAAGCATTTCTAGCCACTAGACAACAGTTTGGGATGTCAAAATGTTGGACAAAAGATGGTGTTATTGTGGTCATCGGATCAGATGGTAAGCGCCACTCCATTACTTCCATAGCTGAATTAAAAAAAGTCTCCATTGTTTATGTAAATAGGCCACCCCAAGCTATATCCGGGGCAACGACAGCAAGTGACCCAAGAACCAACAGGACAGCCTTGATCTCACGTGCAAAGAGACAAATTAAAAAGTAACCCTACTCATTATTTTTATTTTTTTTATTTTTTTATCTTAAAGATACTGCTTAGTTAGTTAGCTAGGTATTTCATATATATTTGTTCTTATATGTATACATCTTTCTATTTATTTCTTTAATTTGTGTTCTACTTTTACTCCAATATATGTATAGTCTATTTGCACTCTACTTTTATATTTAAGTTCACACTAGTTCTAAGCTCGGTTACTTATCATATAGGTTATTTAGTATCTCATATTAATTTGCTTTTATCTATTTGTTTACTATGTTATTTTCTATTTTAATTACAATATTTGTATGTGTATGTGTAGTATATTTGCACTATAATTATAGTCTTCTTTACTATTAATACTACATTATAGTTTTGTAATTTGTTACAAAATAGTTAAATTAATGTTTGTTTAATTTCTTTTCTACTGATCACTGATATTTGACAATATCTCATTATATTATTGTGCTCAGTGACAGTTGACAGCTGACAGCAGTCACAGTCCTTTTCATGCAATTTTTAAAAACTATTGTCATCTGTACGTGATAATAATATGTGCAGTCCATCTTGAGCATATATTATTATAATGAGTTACATGTTAGCACATATTGTATTTGTAATTATGTTATTATTATATAAATTTACTCCAATGAATATAGAATGTTATGCTGGCGGGAAGTGATGCATAAGAGTCTAATAGTATTTAAAATTTATTTTAATATTTATATATATTTTATATATATTATTATTAAAATAAATATTTTATCTTTTATTTATTCATTTTAATTATTTATTATTTGCATTTATATATCATATTACACATATATTATTTTTATAAACTCATTCATATAGTAATATATTTATATACTATTATGTATTGTGCCCAATACATAATAGTATATAAATATATTACTATATGAATGAGTTAATTACGACAGTAATGACTCACACCATGACATTTTCCAATGTAGTTCTACAACTTCAGAATCTTTAGATAACAGTGTTCAGAGTACATCTTTACCTCTTAACACATTGCTAAATCATACTTTTGTTAGCTATGCAAAACATTTTAATGTTGTACACATAAATGCACAGAGCATACCTGCCCACTACCCCGATTTACTAAATTCATTCGATGCAACAAATATACATGCAATCCTGGTCTCGGAAACGTTTTTAAAACCTTTTTTACCTTCTACATCGTTTGCTTTGCCAGGGTTTCATTTAATCAGAAATTACAGAACTGAGAAAGGGGGTAGAGGTGTAGCCATCTACGTTCGTAGTCACATTCCTTTTAGCATACTATACAAGTACCATTACCATACTCAAAAACGTCTAAGCACTTATTCATAGAAGTATATTTTGGTACGTTAAAACTTTTACTTGGAGTTTTCTATAGTCCCTCAGCTCAAATTAATTATTTCGAATCATTTGAAGAACTACTCGAGAAGCATGTACCGGATGTGGATCATGCTATAATAATGGGTGATTTCGATACGTGTTTACTAAAAAATGATTGGCGTACGAAACGATTTTTAAATATCATACAGAGTGTTAATTTAGATATACTTCCTTCGAATCCAACTCACTTTTTTCCAAACTGCCCTCCTTCTTTACTGGGTTTAATGATCGTATCTTTTACTGATAGAATTTTAACCCATGGACAAATTGGAGCTGAAGCATCATCATATCACGATGTATATAAGATACATGTCGTATAAAATTCGTCCGCCAAAAAAAAGCCATCAGTCGTTAAGCGAAGAAGTTTCAAAAGCTTCAACAAAGAAAGTTTTTTGCAGGATCTGAACAAGCTACCTTGGGATACTGTTTTAAATTCACCGTCAATCGACGATAAAGTTAGTATATTTACCTCACTCCTAATTGACCTTTTTGATGTACATGCTCCTTTAAGACCCGTTAAGCTAAAACATTTACCAGCTCCTTGGCTTACGGACGACATTAAAGCTCTTATGTCAAAAAGAAATAGGGCAAAAAGTAAATACAAAATGAATCCTACAGATGAAAACTTTAGCCAATACAAACGACTACGGAAACGATGCAGCAAAATCTGTAGAGATGCCAAGCACAAACACATTTAGTCAGTAACAATAACCCCGCTAGAGTATGGAAATTCCTTGATACGTTGGACTTTGGACGACAGCATAAAACTCAATAACTCATAAACGACATAATGGATCTAGATCAACTCAATAAGCATTTTATTACTGTTAGCATCTTAAGCCAGAAGATTAAATCCAGTACTCTTTCGTCACTGTCCTCACAACCTAGTCCTTCTTGCGTTCCTTTTAGTTCCCATACGATTACTGCATCTGAAATTAGACAACATATACGTGCCATAAAGTCAGACGCCATTGGCGCCGACGGGGTAAGCCGTAAAATGGTTACTATGACTTTGGATGTGGTGCTTCCTGTATTTTGTCATATTCTTAACTTTTCTCTTTCTACCAATTCCTTCCCTAGCTCTTGGAGATTTGCTTATGTTATACCTATACCTAAAAATACAAATCCTACATCTCTGACACACTATAGACCAATTTCTATTCTTCCTTTTCTGTCCAAAGTACTCGAAAGAATTGTACACCAACAACTTTCATCATATCTTACAAAAAACAATATTTTATCACCTCTCCAATCTGGTTACCGACCGGGACATAGCACTGTGACAGCACTTAGTAAAGTATGCGATGATGTCAGAAGTGGAATAGACAACCAAAATATTACTATACTAGCCTTATTAGATTTCTCAAACGCTTTTAACACTATTGATGTCGACATTCTTTTAGCTCTATTTAAATCTATTAATATATCACCAAAGGCTATTGAATGGATTTATTCTTACCTGACCGACCGTAAACAATGTATTCGAGCTAATGAGACACAGTCCTCATATTATCGACTCAGTGCTGGAGTACCTCAGGGTGGTGTACTTTCTCCGTTACTTTTCTCCATCTTTATAAACTCCTTAACTCCTTTGCTAACATTATCCTACCATCTTTATGCTGATGATTTGCAGATTTATGTAACTACGGCAGTGGATGATATTGCTTATGCTATACAGCAAGTTAATCTAAACTTAAGCACTATTAGTACCTGGAGCAAATCATATGGCCTATCGATAAATCCTAGTAAATCCCAGTTATGCATCCTTGGTAATGAAAAGCAACTTTCCAAAGTTGACTGCTCCCTACTTCCTCCCATAGTGCTTGATAAATGCAAGATGCAGTTTAGTAATTGTGTGAAGATTTTGGGTATCAGGATCGATAGTTCAATGACATGGGCTCCTCAAATAGCAGAGTTAAGCCGCAAGGTATTTGCTGCTATTGGGAGGCTAAAGAGGTGGAAACATTTACTGCCAGTCAAAACTAAAATATCATTAGCACAATCTCTCCTCTTTTCCATACTTGACTATGCAGACTCCTGTTACTTGGATTTGTCACAAAAATTGCTAAATAAGCTCGAACGTCTGCAAAATTTGGTAATAAGATTCATCTTCGGATTGAGGAAATATGACCATATTTCGCAATATCGAGTTCGTCTTAAATGGTTGACTATGAAACATCGACGCAATTATCATGCGCTAATCCTTCTGTATTCTGTCCTGTATTTGCCTTTAACTCCATTATACCTCAAACAAAGATTTACCTTCTTGGGATCCCATTCTTAATCATTCAATCTCCGTTCAAGATATGACAATGTACTGGAAGTTCCTCTTTGTCGGACCAAGTGCTACAGTGAATCATTCACCGTAAAAACGGTGAAATTATGGAACGAGCTGCCGTACTTTATTAGACACTCTACTTCAATTGCAATTTTTAAGCGACGCCTTGAAGATTATTATCTATCATTATAAGTATTTATTTTAGTATGTTATTATGCATATATTAATTAAATTATATTTTTATCTAAATTTATGTATGTATATGGGTATGTATGTATTTCGAATTTATTTATATTTGTATGTATGCATTTATGTATGTATGTAAGTATATATGTATATTTGTATGTATTTAGGTATGTGTGTATCTATAGTATATTATTAACTTTAGTATATTGTGCACCAATATCCGCCAACTATAGTCTCTTACTTTAAGTATATTTAAAAAAGAGGTTGCCTGTAAGAGATCACTTATAGTGATAAGGCCGCCTTTGCACTTAATGATAAGCTTGTTTTACTGAATTTGTATGTTAAAATTTTTGTGCAATAAAGTATTTCTGAACTGAACTGAACTGAATTATATGACGGAAATAGCGGCAGAGGCATGTGGTAAAGGGAAAAGAGGCTTTAACAAAAAGCGAGACGAATGGTGGCATGATGAAGTGAAAGATGCAGTAGGAAAAAAGAGGAAAGCATGGCAGGATTATAAAGCCTCGGGTAAGGATAAAAGCATGAGAGAGATAAGAAAGAAAGAGTATAAGCTGCAAAATCACCAAACGAAAGTACTGATAAAGATGAAGCGTGAAAACTCTGAGAAAGAAAGACATGAAAGGTTAACGAACAACTTTCGGGAAAACACAAAGCTTTTCTGGCGAGAAGTGAGTGGTTCCCGGAGTTGCTCGCTAACCTGTAGAATAAAAGGGGTGCTTTCGAAAGACGGTGAACTTTTAACTGAACAACCACAGGTTTTGCAGCGATGGGCGGAATTTTACAAGGAGATGTATGAAAGTGATGACGCCTCTGCCTCAAGTAACAGCGAAACGCTGAGTCTTGATGTAGCGGATGGCGAAATCAGTATAAAAGAAGTTGAGAGTGCCATACGAAGTTTGAAATGTGGTAAGGCAGCGGGAGCAGATGGAGTTACTGCCGAGATGATCAAATATGGTGGGCCACGCGTCTTGGACCTGTTCTGGTTTTTGTGCAATTTATGCTGGAAATCCGGGGAGGTCCCAGACGATTGGCGAGGTGCAGTCATCGTGCCTTTGTATAAAGGCAAAGGTTCACAGATAGATTGCGCAAGCTATAGGGCTATCAGTTTGATTAGCTTAGGTAGTAAAGTGTATGCTAAAATATTAGCGAGAAGAATGCAAGATAGATCTGAAAGGCTGTTGTGGGAGGCCCAGGGAGGCTTTAGACCTGGAAGAGGTTGTACGGATCAGATCTTTTCCCTCCGCATGATTACGGAAAAATTTTTGGCAGTAAACCAAAAAGTTTTCTGTGCTTTTGTGGACTTGGAAAAGGCGTTTGACAGGGTTGTAAGAAAGATATTATGGGAGATACTGCCCCGGTACAATGTGAGCGGACCCTTGCTGCAGGCTGTAAAGTCTCTTTACAGAGATCACTCAGCCTGCGTGCAAGTAGGAGCTGGCATGTCGCCTTGGTTTGACATCCAATCGGGTGTTAAACAAGGTTGCGCCATGTCAGCTTGGTTGTTGAATTTGTATTTGGACAGCTGTCATCATGGAGTGAGACAAAGTGACATGGGAGTGAAAGTAGGTACCTCGAATATAAATTGCCTGCTGTACGCAGATGATGCAGTGCTTATTGCATCATCAGAAAGCGAGTTGTAGGCATTGGTTACCACTCTGAAAGAAGGATGCGCGAATAATGGTCTAAGCCTGAATGGGAATAAGACGAAGGTTCTGGTATTTGAAAGAAAAGAAGAAAGAACAGTTTGCAAGGTCAGTGTAAATGATAAGATATTAGAACAAGTGAATGAGGTAGTATATCTGGGAAGTATGTTTAGCAGAGACGGTAGATACGAAATGGATGTGGAAAGGCGTATTGCTGCCGGTAACAGAGTTAACGGTGCCTTAGCTGCATTGTTGAGACGGCGAAACGTCAGCATAGCTGCGCGTTTGGCCGTACACAATGCAGTGTTGGTATCGACACTGTTATACGGCAGCGAAACGGGGGTATTACAGAAGAAGAATGTAAGAAAGATGATTGCTGTAGAGATGCGATCTCTTCGTCGGATATGCGGAGTCAGTTTATCTGATCGCATGTCCAATGAAGAAATACACAGAATGGCAGGTACTAGCGTGGATGTCACAGTGAGAATGAAGACGAACGTGCTCAGGTGGTTTGGGCACGTCGAGCGAATGAGTGAAGAAAGAATGGTAAAAAAGATTTATGAAGGAAAAGTGAGTGGTAAGAGAGGGAGACCTCGGTTGACCTTCGAAAACACAGTATCGACGATACTGGAGGAAGGTCACGTAAAAAGCATGAGGACCCCCCGGAGGGCATGTATGAAGAGGTTGATGACAGTGGACGAGGCGAAAGAGGTATGCCGAGACCGTAGCGTTTGGCGCTCCGTTCTCTCTGCCTAATAATTATTTCGCCATGGAATTCATATTATATCCAATTTTTCATTTTAGACGTCTTGGCCTTCCAGATTACATACCCACAGATACTAGAGAAAGTTTCCAGTTTGTTAGGAGCATATGTACAGGTTTTGTTGTGTCGTTTAGGGGTAGAAAAGATGAAGATGAAATGGATAGAAACCACAAACATCTGTAAAAATAATATTATGTTTGTTGTTGAGTCTAAAGATCTACCACAGACTTCACAACATACACCAGAATTAAGAAGAGAACCCATTAATAAATTGAGAAAATTAACTTTTGGGATACCTAGGCAGGTAATATAAAGTTTCAGAACTAATGCTTGTGCAAGATTCTTTTTTTATTAATGATTTACTGAACAATAAACTAAAAAATATTTAATTTTTTTCAGTAAAGGAGAAAAAATATGATGAAACCCGCGAGAGCAGAGATTTAGCCATTGCTGAATATTTTAAATATTCAAAGTAAAAACGGAAAAATTACAATTAGAGATAGAGAAATAAAAAAAAGAATGATTATTTTAATAACCACAATTTTAAAATATGTACATATTGTTATCCTTATACACCTACCTAAATAATGAAATAATTTACTTAACAATCAGCTCAAAATCAGTTTTTACTTAATGAATAAAAAACAAATAAAAATGTAACACTTGATCTAGCTCAATTACTATGTAACACGGTACCGTACGGTACTATCTTGTACGATCGTTGTTAGTCTAAACGTTAAGGTGAACTCAGCATCACCCAAACTCTCAATAAACTTCACTCATTTGAGTGCTTGTGGTGTGGAGCGTCATACCTCATCATCACTACTAGAATCTGATAGTAACTGCAAAACTTCCATAACACTGACATCACTGTCACTTGAAGAAATATCACTCGACATATTTTATTTCGTATTTAACAAAATACTTTGTATATGTCGTAATAAATCCGAGAATATGTTAAAAATAAACCCCCAAACTTCTGAGATTGCAGTTTGCGATGGTATATGCTGTCATGTCATAATCAAATATCGAAATCAAAATGAAAGCTTGTGCTAGTCAATCGTTTATTGGCAGGCACAAGCTGTCATTTTCATACAAATTTTAATCTTAATCTCCTCTCTGCCCTCCCAACAATAGATTGTTTTCAAAGATTGAGAATGCGATGGTTGGGTTGAATATTGGCAAGCTTTTCTCAAAAAATTAATTGCTAATCAATTTATGGTTGCAGTTTATGGATTAAGATTCATTATTGACATCGGGCATATAAGGAAACGTACTCACCTGTGGTACGTTACTCAACTATTCGTACACTTATTGCCCTGGTATTGGAGAATTACAGAAGACTGTATACGTGGAACAACCTCAAGGTTATAAAATAAAGAACAAAGAAAATTATGTATTTAAATGAAATAAAGCAATCTATAGGTCGAAACAGGCGTCGAAGGTCTGGTATGATAATATTGATAAAGTTCTGTTAGATCTTCAGTTTAAGAAAACACTTAGCAAAACTTGAGTATATATAAAATCAAACTCTACTGTTAGCCTTACCATTTTGGCCCTATATGTTGATGAAATTTTGATATTCAGTATCGATACATATGAGAATAAACTATTGAAGGAGGAACTGATGAAAAAAATTGAAATGAAAGACCTTGGCCGAACTAAATATATATTGGGAATGAGTTTATTTCAAGACGAGAACAAAATTACTCTCGATCAAAGTACTTACATACAGAAGGTACTTCAATAATTTAATATGGTTAACTGTAAGCCAGTGAGTACACCTTTGGAGTGTGGAATGAAAATTGAAAAAAGAAAACAATCGGATCCTGACTCTAATTATAGAAACCTTCTCGGATGTATTATGTACATAGCCATATGTATCAGACCTGACATTGCACACCGAATCTGCTAGACCAGCGCTCTTATCCTGGTTATGTATTTAAAATAGGTAACTCAGCTGTGTCATGGGGAAGTCGCAAACAACGAACCGTAGCATTATCAAGTACAGAGGCTAAATACCTGGCTTTATGTAAAGGAGCAAAAGAAGCTAAATTCATTAAAACTTTTCCGTGTGAATGTTTAGGTAGAAACTTTTCAGTGACCTTGTTTAATGATAGTCAGTCAAGACACAAAATTTGTAATAGTCAAATTAATCATAGCCGTAGCAAACATATAGACATCAGGCATCATTATGTCAGACAAATTGTAAAAGATGTGAGTGAGAGAGTGAGTCTAAGATCATTAGATTAGAATATTTGTGTACTGAAGATAAGCCAGCTGATGTCCTGACGAATTGTTTAAGTAAAGATAAACACATTAAATGTGTTTTCAATCTTGGTTTACAGTTTGGTTAGTTTAAGAGCAGGTGTTGAATTTGTATAGATACACATAGCCAAACAATTTATGTGAGCTATCTTAGTTCTGTATTATGTCAAAAAACACGTAAAATGGTTAGATCTCGATATTAAATCTCTTGTGTCTAGCTATGTACAACCTCCAAAGTTGTATGGGTTACCAAAATAATACAAAAAAGATGTACCTTTTCTTCTAATAGTGAGCCAAATCGATACACCGACGTATAAACTGGCTCAACATGTCGCGAAAGTACTGTCCCCACTGCGTGGCCACACAACATCTTATGCCAGGGATTCTTACCATTTTGTTGGCGGACTGAAATACCTTAAGTTAGCTAGCAATGAAACAATGGTCAGTTTTGATGTCCTATCGATGTTCAACAGTATACCTATTAAAGACTGCATCAGTATTGTCAAGCGGAAGCTAGAGGAGAGCAATATTTCTATAGAATATCTTTAACTTTTAGAACACTGCCCTACATCTGGATATCTAGTGTTCAATCAAGAATTCTATTTATAATTAGATGACATTGCTATGGGTTCACATGTGTCCCCGGTAATAGCAGATATATACATGGAGGACTTCGAGATGGCTCTTAGCTCTGCACCATGTCTACCTAGGATATATAAGCGGTACGTAGATGACACATTCACAATTTTACCTACGGACAGTGTTTATATATTCTTAAACCACCTTAAATCTATTAATAATAATATTTAGTTTACAATGGAATTACAGGCAAATAATTCTTGAGCTTTTCTTGATGTTTTAGTTATAAAGAATTCTAATGGCACATTAGGGCACACAGTATATAAGAAACCCGCGCACAAATAGGTCGATCGATCCTATGTATAAGGGGCAAATTAACAATTTGGCTATTTTAACTATTTTATGGAAAATGCTTCTTATCGATTTAATTAATCTTATTAGCTATTATAAAAATATATTTCTGCATAGAAACACGTTTTTGTATTGCAATATAAATACATATGTAACATGAATTTAAACGTATAATGTCCAAAGAGTAATTAGAGACTTATACGCGGGAAGTACCTGCGTGTTTGACTCTTACACTTTGATCTAAGCAATGGTCACACTGTGTTGAACAAAAAAAGTTTATTGTTGTGTTTTTGCGTTACAATTTAATGAGTAAAAGATCGCATCTAGTTATTGTGCTAAGTTCAGCAGATATCGGAGTTTAGTGAACTTAGCATTGGGAAATGAAAATAACAGTGCACATATATACACAAACACATATATATATACATACACATATATACACATATACACACACATACATATACATATACATACATATATACATATATATTGTATAAGTATTATAATTTAAAAAAAAAAAAGATAATAGATGCCTTCATCACGTAGAATTGTTTAAATAGTGATTTTTAACAGCTTTCTTGAATATACGTAAAGATTTTGAACGTCTAATAGGAAGTGGTAAGTCATTCCACAGATTTGTTGCTTGTACCGCAAAGGAGTGCTTATAAAATTTACTTCCATATATTGGTATTCTTAAAGTAAGATTTGCAGAGGATCTTAATCTATTTGTCAACGTGCCTAAATATTCAAACATCTCCCTTAAATAAGGAGGAGACTTATTGGTAAATAACACACAGTACAGAAGTGAGAGTATACGTAGATTCCGGCGACAACGGATTGGAAGCCACTTGAGCTTTGAACGAAAATCGGATACATGGTCATACTTGCGTAAGTTAAATATGAACCGAATAGCAAGATTTTGAAGTCGCTCAAGTTTGTTTAGGTAGTCCTCAGATAAGAAAGGATAGCTTGCATCTGCATAATCGAGAATTGGGAGAAGGAGAGAGTTTGCTAACATAACTTTGGTAGGGATTGGTAGAACAGAGCGAAGACGTCGAAGCGTGGCTAATGTACGGAGAATTTTTCCACTTATGTTGGTTATCTGTACAGACCATGATAACGTTTGGTCTAAGTGTATCCCCAGGTCTTTGACTGTACTGTAATATGGAATTACAGTCTTATCGTACGTTAACGGCGGTAAAAGTCCACACTCAACCCTCGCCATCATACTAGGGCTCCAAATTAATATTGCTTGCGACTTTACTGGGTTGACTTTCAAGCCGTATAATTTACTCCAGTCTGCAATGGAGAGTAGATTATTGTTTATAATATTAATTATCCAAAGACGAATGAATATAAATTTGGATATCGTCTGCATACATGTGATAGGGACACGAAATATGACTAATAATAGAATTAATAAAAATTGCGAAGAGTAACGGCGACAAAACACCACCTTGAGGTACCCCAGCCTGGACAGCACAACAAGAAGAAACCTTCTCCTCAATGCGAATGCGCTGCCTGCGGCCTATAAGGTAACTTTGAAACCAGTCAATCACAGACGGAGATATGTTAATTGAACGTAACGTACTCAACAATATATCGTAATCTACGTTATTAAAAGCATTGCTAAAGTCTAGAAGTACGAGAATTGTGAGTTGCTTATTATCCATAGCTCTCCGAATGTCATCAGTAACTTTGATTAGTGCAGATGTGGTGCTATGTCCAGGGCGGAAACCAGATTGGAAAGGACTTAGGACGTAACAGTCATTGATGAATGTATTTATGTATTTAGTTGTTGATGGATAAGCTTTTCAAGGACTTTGGAAAGAAACGGTAAAATAGATATAGGACGGAAATCAGCGTGATGCTCAGGATTGGACTTTTTTGGAAGAGGAACTACTTGTGCAAGTTTCCATGCTTCTGGAAATTTGTTAACAGTTATAGAGTAGTTAAGGATGTGGGTCAAGATAGGAGTAACAATATTTAAGATAGGCAGGATCATTTTGCGACTAATACGGTCAGCACTAATAGCATTCGAAGAGATAGCTAGAATGGTCTTATTAACATCACGTTCTGTGAAGGAACTAAAAGAAAACGAAGGGAAATTTTGACTTGGAACTGATGAAAGAATGTTTAATAATTTGGCTTTCAAGTGCATCGAAGGATGAGAAATGTCTATTAAGAAGCTCTAAATCTATTTTATATGAATTAGTGTTAGATGGAGACTTACCAATTCCGAGGAATTTAAGAATTTTCCAAGTTTTTCATGTATTGCCGTTTTCGATGGATTTGTGAATGTGGTGGCGATTAGCGTCCCTACAAGATGTATTACAGCGATTTCTAGCCTTAATATATTTAATTCGATTTGCTTCTGTGTTATTCATTTTAAACTTAGTTTTAGCCTTATGTTTCTATCAATTAGCAATTTAATTTCATCATTTAGCCATGGCGCTGGTAGATGTTTTAATCTAACTGGTCTTACAGGAGCGTGATGGTCATACAACTTTACCATTAAATCATTAAAGATGTCTACTTTGGTGTCAATTAAATTTGCACTAATGACGGTTGACCAGTCAATTAAATGCGCATCTTTACGCAATTTATCAACTTCCATTCCTCCAAAATTACGTTGCAGAAGAATTTTCGATTTAGCCTTAGGAGGACGAACTTTGTACGAGAGATAAAGGAGGTCGTGATAAGAGAATAAATCGGCAGGACATTGGCCATACTTAGAGACGTAATCGGGGATACTATGATGAGGTCAAGAAGGGAAGGATTGCAACGTGGAAAATTGTGAGTAGCAGCTAACGGTAGAATCTGCAAATTACAAAAATTTGTAATACTTAACAATTTATGACTGCGATGGTCGCCTTTTAATAAACATGTATTAAAATCACCCATTATTATGGAGTGATCATAATTAAGGATAAGATTTTCTAAAAGTTTTTCAAAGGAAGAAAAATAATTAAGTGAAGGACTGTAAAAAACACCTAAAAGGACTTTTGTATGAGAGAGAATAACTTCAATAAGCAAATGCTCGGCAGTGTCGGGCAGCGGTGGTTGAGATGACAGACTAATTATTGAGAAAGGAATATGTGAACGGATGTTAATCGCAACACCACCTCCACCTTTGCCGACACGGTCATTACGAATTAGACGAAAGCCAGGTAAGGAGTATGACGTGTTTGGCAAACATGGCTTCAACCAAGTTTCAGACACTAGGCTGGCATGGATATTACGGGATTCAAATGACGCAAGCATATCAGGATAATGAGCCGGAATACTTTGAGCATTGATGTGAATAACATTAAAATCTTTCAGAGAATCTGAGAAAAAAGAATCAATGGCGACATTAAGTGGAGGACTTGATGTACTGTGGAAACTATCTGTACTCGATGACTCCAATGACGATATAGATAAAAAACAGTCACTACAATCAGACATCTTAATAAAACATATAATAGTACACAAAAATATATAAAATAGATATATAATATATTTTTATATAATTCGAATAATATGTTATAAAATAAATATATATATTTATATATAAAATAAACAAATATGTAGGTATATCTCTAACCTGCCAGTGATCTAGAAAGAAACGGAAATGAACTAATTATTAACAGTAGCTATAACTAAATCAGAAAAACAAACATATATAAAATCTACTTATATAACAACAAAAAGCAAAAAAAAAGAGAAAATGAAATCAATATAAATAAATAGCTAATTTCAGAACACGTCTTTTTTTATCAGCTAATTGATAGCTGTCATTTTACAAATCAACAAAAATACGCTACATGCAAGTTTCATTATTGTAAATATTGCAAGTAACCTCTCTCACAAAACTAAACATAATAATAAAAATAAAAAGAATAATATGTAAACAAGCAGTAAAATATTATTATATATTTGTATAATATAAGAGGTCTAAGCATAATTAATTCTAAGTATAAGGGTTACGAGAAAAACTATTTCATAATGACAAGCCATATGAAAAAAAAATTAAAAAAATCAAATAAAATGTCATGATACAGAAAATAAAAAAAAAACAAAATAAAGAAGAATATTGAAACGGATGCAATAAAGGCAAGAAGATATAAATCATTTACATTTGTCTACAATAAAACTAAGATAGTAATTGTCCATAATTATAATAAAAAACAAAAATGTGTTTATCACGTTAAAAGTATTAAAAACAAAAGAAAAAGAACCAAAGTAAATATATAAATCCAAATAAAAAATAAAATGTAGCAAACTAACACATATTAATAGTTAGTATTTACCAGGCGAAAAAAAAAGAGAAAACAAAAGCAAGAAGAACAAAAGCATTAAAAAAATAAAATAAAAACTATGAAGTAATAATCTAATTTACAATTAAAAAAAAAAAGAAAAGTTTGTTAAAATTCTATAAATGTAAGATTACTGTTGTTTTAATTATAAAATAGTGATATAATTATTGATAATAGCAGATTACTTTTAAATAAAAAAACACTTATGCAGCACAACAGTATATATGTTTAACAGACTACAACAGAATATATATATTAAGATCACAGAGTATACAAAATGTATTATGTCACAGATTATACAGAATGGAAGGCGTTAAAATTAAAATATTCAACAGTCCTGCCAATTTTAAGCCTTCCACATAAGAAAAGAAATACAAATTATTTTAATCAGTTTAAAGTCTCACATTTACATACATACACAAGTTAAGCATCAAAGTTTACAATTAATCAAGACCAACATCATTTAATTATAACATTCCAATTTTATTTCTTAATTTCTGAAATTTTTCTTTAGTGAGAGCTTTAGTTAACAAATCAGCATACTGATCATTGCTAGGTACATAATGCATATCAATAATATTTTCATTAAATTTATCTTTTATAAAATGATACTTAGTTTCAATGTGTTTACACCTTTCATGAAAATTTACATTTTTTATTACACTAATGGCACTTTGGCTATCTATATTAATACAAACTGATTGCTGATCATATTCATCAAGATCACAGAGATGTTGTTTGACCCACATAGCCTCTTTGGTGGCAGCACAGGCTGCCATGAACTCTGCTTCAGTTGTTGACAGTGCAACAGTGTGCTGCCGCTGACTGGACCATGTCACAGCTGCTCCATTTTTAATGAACACATAACCCGTGGTTGAACGTCTCGTTGTTAGGTCGTTAGCATAATCTGCATCACTATATGCAATCAATTTGGAAGATTCAGATGATCTATAGCATATACCTAGGTCTCTAGTGTTGCTTAGGTATTTAAAAATCTTCTTCACAACATTCCAATGGGCGTCAGTATAGCAATTAAAGAATCGACTTACCAGGCTTACAGCAAACATAATGTCTGGTCTACATATTATAGCAGCATAAATCAAGGACCCCACAGCCTCTCTGTAAGGTATATTCCTGTCTGGTTCCTGGTCGCTCTTCTCAAGTTTTGCCTGAGGGTTCATTGGAACACTGTTAGAGTTTGCATTTTCCATATTAAACCTTTTAAGAAGTTGTGTAATATATTTTGTTTGATGTATAAACACATAGTTATGTGACCTTTCTATTTCCATCCCAACAAATTTTTTGGGTTTACATACTTTCACATCAAAAATACTTTTAGATGATTTACAACAGCTTCAATAATATCTCCTGATTTTGAAAACAGGAGCCCATCATCAACATACATACAGAGATAGCATTTTTGACCTTTAATTATTGCTACATACACACATTGATCTACTAAACTGTTGCTGAAACCAAACTTATTTAGCACTGAATTGAATTTCTTATTCCAGCATCGTGGTGCTTGTTTAAGGCCATACAGAGATTTTACTAATCTGCACACCATATTGGGTGCACAATTTAGACCTTCTGGGGGTTCCATATATAATTCTTCTTCTAATTCCCCATATAGAAATGCTGTTTTTATATCAAGTTGAAGCATTTGATAATTATTTTTAGCAGTTAAAGACAATAATAAGCGTATTGAGTCATACCTTACTGTCGGAGAAAATGTTTCTTTGAAATCTATACCTTTTACTTGAGCAAACCCCTTTGCACAGAGTCTAGATTTGAAACGTGGACCCGTTGGCTCATCCTTTACTCTGAAAACCCACTTGCAGCCGATGACTTTAGCATGTGGTGGTTTATTAACCAATGTCCATGTGCCATTCTTTTCATGTGCTTCTAGTTCTTCTTTTATAGACATTTTCCAGTTTTTAGCATCTGAGGAGTTAATTGCGTCTTCATAGGTAACAGGTATTTCATCTGGTAGCAGATATTCATCACAGCAGAGGTATGTTCTTTCACTTATTTTAATTTTATTTCTAGGTCTTAAACACATTTTATTTTCAGAAATACTATCAACAGCTGTTTTTTCAGGTAAGTAATCACTATCAGAATCTGATTTACCTTTTACAGTATTATATGAATCATCAGAGTCACTGTTTTCTTCAACACTGATTTCATTTAACTCATTGTGTTTTTCTTTTTCAGATAGTTCCAGAGCAGCATAGTCTCTTTTCACTGAGGATTCAAGAAACACAGCATCCCGACTTTTTACAATTCTTTTACAATTTAAGTTTGTGAATCGATATCCTTTTGTGTTTTCACAATAACCTATGAATATCATTTTGTGTGATTTAGGGTCCCACTTTTTGTGTTTTTCTTTTGGTAAGTGGACCATGGCTTCACATCCAAAAACTTTTAAATTAGAAACATTTGGTTTATGACCACTCCATACTTCTTCAGGTGTTCGGAATGCTAATGACTTTATAGGAGAGCGATTTGACAGGTAAGCAGCTGTTTTTATGGCTTCAGCCCAATAGAGTTTAGGTAACTTTGCATTTAAAAGCATACACTTAGCTTTTTCTATTAATGTCCTGTTTAGCCTTTCCGCAGCACCATTCTGCTCAGGTGTATATGGAGTCGTGGTTTGATGGATAATGCCATTTGATTTCAGATAATCAGAAAAAGGTTTATTGACATATTCCAGCCCATTGTCAGAACGCAGAACCTTTATCTTACACTCAGACTGTTTCTCTACTTCTAATTGGAATTCTTTGAACTTTCCATACACTTCACTCTTATTATGTAGAGTGTAAACAAAAACTTTCTTTGAGAAGTCATCCAGGAATGTTAAAAAATATTTAGCTCCACCGAGTGATGCAGTTTCCATGGGGCCACAGAGATCAGTGTGCACCAGTTCTAAATGTTGTGTAGAATGTGACACTTGACTTTTAAATGGTAATCTTGATTGTTTACCTTCTTGACAAGTAATGCATGTTAAATTACTATTTTTGTTTGATAATTTAATTCCTTCAGTGCACTCAGTCATTTTCTTCAGGCTTTGGAAATTCAGGTGGGCCATTCTTTGATGCCATAAAAAGTTATCATCTTGTTTGATATCAGACATGCATGCATAACTTGTTGTAGTGTTAAGCCGGTACATGTTATTAATTTTTCTTGCAGTTGCCACAATATTATTGTATTTATTCATAATAATACATCCATCAGAATTGAAGCTTACATGGCCGCCATTCTCAGTAATCTGATATACAGAGATTAAGTTCACAGCCAACTCTGGTACATGCAGGACATTTTGAAAAAGAATCCTATTAGACTGACCTTGACCATTTAATGTTTCAATACTAATTTCACCAGTACCTTTCACAGCTAAAGTCTTGTTGTTGGCTACTTTAATATTTTGTATTGGTGGAGTTGAAACATTCTTCAGTAAATGGTGATGTCTTGTCATGTGCATTGTAGCCCCGGAGTCAATGTACCATGCAGAACTATCATTGTCAGAAGCAGCGAGGAATGCAGCAGCATATGAACTACTTGAATTTGTATGCTTAAATTTTGGATTAGATTTGCATTGTGGACTCTTGTGTCCATATTTATTGCACTGATAGCATCTCGGACCTTTATTAAATTTCTTTTTCACATTCAGGTAATTTTGTATATTATTATTACTTGTGACAAAAGCGGAGTTATTGTTATCAGTTTTTACTTCTTGAAGTAACTTTGACTTAATGGAGTCTGCACTAATCTTCATTCCTGAGCTCTCAATAGCTAGAATCATCGGCTTATACGTCTCTGGCAGACCTGAGAGCAGCAGTGTCCCGAGCCATTCATCATCTACCTTGAAGCCGATATTTCTAAGTTTATGTGCCGTAGACATAATTTTGGTCACATACTCTTCTATATTTTGGCTGCCTGAAAGTGTGGTGGTGCAGAGATCACGTAGTAGACCTACTCTGCGTGTAAGCCCCGAGTCGTCGAAAGCACGTGTCAGGTTATCCCATACTTCTTTTGCCGTTGTAGCTTCCTGGATATGCACATAATTTACTGGGTCGACAAGCAAGATTATCTTTGTTTTTGCTTTTGTATCTCTCTTTGGATCGTCGCACGTGGAGTTCTCTACACAATCCCAAAGCTCCTCGTGTTGTAGATACGTCTTTACTGCAAATTGCCATGTGGCGTAATTGTCCCGACCAGTCAATTTCTCAATTAGTGCAAGCGGACTGCTTCCAGACATTTTAAGTGTTGAACTTTTCAGAAATGCCGGTCACCTTCTTTACTTTTTAGGTTAGGTAAAAGATGGATTATTTTTACTGACACTATTTCGAAACTATGCTCAATAATTTATTGTTATGGCTTAACTGGGCCCTTAACCTGTTGTTTTAATTATAAAATAGTGATATAATTATTGATAATAGCAGATTACTTTTAAATAAAAAACACTTATGCAGCACAACAGTATATATGTTTAACAGACTACAACAGAATATATATATTAAGATCACAGAGTATACAAAATGTATTATGTCACAGATTATACAGAATGGAAGGCGTTAAAATTCTATAAATGTAAGATTACATATGACATTTCAAATAAAATAAACAAACAAAAATTATAAATTTGACAAAATCCTCTAAGTAAAAGCAGTAAACATAAGTTATATAAGACACTAATAAAATAATAAAAAAAAAAACTAATTAAATATTATAGTATATACTATATAATCATATTATATACTATGTTAAAGAGATAAAAATCGTAACTAAACTGAGCGGTAAGACGAGTTATAACATTTTTATTACTTCTTAGCTACTCGCTTACATCTTTGGATAGTGGGAACTTTATTTTCGGAGCATTTTGGAGCCCCTACAGATTCCTGAGTTACATGTGGCGACATTGAAGGAGCAACAGGTATACCCTGAAGTTGTCTGTCACGCATACAATGCGATAACGTAAACCGTTTGGGGCAACGACGTTGATGGACCCGTCACGCGTCCAGCACTTCCCCACACCATAACGTTTCCACGCGAGCATGAATACTTCATGGCGATATTTTGTCAAAAACTCAGATATAGTGATACCAGATCCCTTCAATCGAGCTTTAGCAAACCAAACACTATGACGCACTTGCAGACATGAAAATTTTACCACTATGGGCCTGGGTTTTGTCGCCGTTCGCACGAACCATACGATAAGCTGATCTAATGTCTGAAATAGTAAAATTGGCCACATTGAGATTATCCCCCACTAAGTTGATAATTATATTATTAATATCTTCAGATTTTTTCTCCACTACACCATGAAAAAGGAGGGTTTTATGCCTTCTGGACATCTCTAATCGATCTATATCTCGGGTTAGAATTTCCACCTGTTTTTGCAGAGAAGTCAGTGCAGTGTGGATAAAGTTTTTAAACATATTAAAATCCGCAGCTAAAGTAGTAATAGTTGTTGGTGATGCTGTTTTATTAAGATCCTGCTGAAACTCACACATCCTAGTATTAAACATCTCAGTCATGGCAGTTATAGACTCCTTAATAGCATCCATAATGAAACGAAAATAAGTTTATCGGAAATAATATTAGTTCACTAGGAAATTATTACAGGGTAACACTAGCGGCAGGTTAATTATAACACTAGCACATAAGTCACTTTAAATATTGTAAATATATATTTAAATATAAGAAATAAATGAAGAGCTCTAAAATCAGTTGTTCATTTATTCACGCCTACCCGCTTTTTTGTTTCGCTCTAACCTTACACTGGTAATTTTAATGTTATTTTTTTAAGCTCAGTTCAGAGCTAGTGAGATATTAGAAAATTGCAGTTTAAATCTGCTTAAAGATATCATTCAAAATGATCCACCTCAACAAGAAAAACAAAATGATATATTGGAAAATTCTACTTTACTCGAATCTGATGATATTTATATTTTTAATAATCAATTGACTCAACCCCATGAAAAGTGTCTCCACAGCCATGAAAAAGAAAATTATCCTTATTTACACTCAAGCTGTTGCGTTTATGCTCTTTCAGTACAAGAAACAAATGATAAGCTGATAGCTACTAGGTCATCAATTATGATTGATGACCTAGTAGCAACAGATCTGAATTGAACAGTTTTTGAATCTTCATTCGAACATCACAATGAAGAATTTATTCAATATGTAGATCTATTGGATGACAATGTTCGCGATGCCGATAATGCAACCCCAATGCCATTGTCTAATTACACTTCTTTCGGTGAGGAAGAATCTATTTCATTAGTGCCATCATTGTTATCAGATGCCTCTGCTTCGTCCCCTATTTCACCGTATTACTCATCAGGTTTTGTTTAAAAAAAAACAGATAGTGGAAGTATACGCGAAAATTTATGTAAAGAATGGATAGATTCGAAAAGAAAAAGACTTAATAATACTGGAAAAGCGTAGAAACGGTAAATTAAGAGATGAGAAACAAATATGTAAACCATGTCAGAGCACATGTAAACTGAAGTGTTACGAAAAACACTATGAAGATGCAAGGGGTGCTATATTTCATTAATTTTGGATGATTGCAGACCATATTAAACAGTATAACTGTATTGTCAACTATGTAGAAAGAATAAATAGAAAAGAACGGTTACCCAAGGTCAGCGCCTAAACAACAGTTCTGACCGCCCTAGGCTACTAATCAGGACGCGCCCCTACTATGTGTGTTAATGTTGGCCACAGTGGTATATTACTTACTTTTGTCTTTGTTTATAAAAAGTTAACATGATTCATAGTCAAACTAAAACGAAACGACTGATCTGCAAACGAAACTGACGCTGTCTTTTAATCTGCACGACTTTCAACAAACCATTTCATTAGGTGATTGTCAGTAAATTCAAAGCACTTCACGCATTATTTGACCAAAATCAATATTTATTTATTTTTTGTTATATGTAAAAAAGACGAATGGCAGACATCATACAAATGAAACATTTTTGCAACTGATTAGTGGTTTATTATACAATTAGAGTAAATATTATAACCGTATTTAAAAGTCTTTTTTCGTGCTTTAGCGTTTGCAAATCTTTCTACATTTTTTCAAATTTAATGGTTTGTAACAAATCACTTTTTATGTACATTAGCGACAGCGCTGTAAGTTTTTGCTGACGGAGCGAGGAGCGCAAGTAATTTTTTACTCTTTTAAGTGCTGAAAATGACCTTTCGCCGCTGCAGTTGGTAACACTCATTGTCAAAAAATTCTTAATATTATCTAAACATTCGGGAACATGCATGAAATATTAAAACTTTTTATTAACTGCAACATACCCTTAGATGTTTTCGCAGAAATAGAATGCTCGGTCTCGATGTCAAATTTTAAAAACTGCGCCAAATGAACGCATTCTTCTACAAAAGTTTCTTCCAAATCAGTGACATATAGTTGTTTTAAGTAATTTGCTTTGCTTCTTATAAATTCACTGTCATCTAGTTCATGCAATTTCCATAAGAAACTAAACTTTGTATTTACTGTATTATAAATAATTTGCCGGTTTTATAAGTGAACTTTAAGACATCAATCGCTGCATAATAATTATCGATGATGAAAGATCGTTTCCCTTCTAACTCGATGTGCTCAGTCTTCAATTCATCAAAATGAAATTTTGGTTTCTTTCTTCTTCTTACATTTTTTTTGTATGTGGTCACTTCGTATTTCTTGATTGCCTCTGATTCAAAATATTCAAACTCTTTTTCGTCACGCAACTTATCAAGATGTAATGTCTCATAAAGAGTAACAACATTAGACAAATCAACAAAACTTGCTTGTAGCTGTACACTAACGATTTGAAATTTTACGAGCACAAAGTTCCAAAAGCACAACAATATTGTAAATTCTAGATTTTTATTTTTTTCTAATATTGCTTTTGCTTCTATTTTGGTCTCTTTACTTTGATTTATATCTTCGAAAACAGAGTTAAATGCATCCAGAACTTGTTTGTATGAACTATATAAGGCTTTACTTGCATCTGATCGCCCACTCCACCGAGTTTTTGATAAATTTTTTTGTACCGTCGATTCTTCATCAAATTTGGATAACAAAATTTGCCATCTGTTTATAGATCCAGAAAAAAATTATATAGTTGCTGTTCCAGTGTAAAAAAAGCAGCAGACTCATCACTACTTTCCGCGGCAGCCGATCCCACGAGATAGAGAGAATGCGCTGCACAAGGAACAAAAGTAGCCAAAAAAATTACAGCTTTAATTCTTGACTGAAGACCTTTGTATTGACCAGACATATTGCTAGCATTATCATAACTTTGGCCACGACAGTCTTTTATATCCAGTTCCAAAGTGTTATCGATTGTTGCGAGAACGGCCTTCTCCATGTCTTCACCTTTATGACCGCAATTGGGTAAAAATGTAACAAAGCGTTCAACAGGTTCTGCGTTAGGTAAAATGTAACGAATTATAAATGTCAACTGATCGATGGTGTGAAATATCTGGAGTAGAATCGATGCTAATTGAATAATATTTTGCTTTTTTTATTTCTCCTTTAATCGAAAGTAAAACTTCGTCAGCGAGAAGTAAGATAAATTCATCGGTTATAGAGGATGACAAGTAGGATGGAGAACCTCTGCCTTTTTGTCCAAATCTCACCAAATGTTCAGCCATGAAAGGATCAAACTTAGATATAAGCTCAATACAACCAAGAAAATTTCCGTTTAGTGCAGATCCAATAATTTCATTTTGACCGTAAAATGGAAGCTCACGAGAAGTTTAGCTTCTTAATTGTTTCTATTACACGTAGTAATACATTTCGCCAATAAGTTATTTCTATATTATATTGTTTGACTATTTGCGTATCCAATCGCTGTAAAAGTTTTCCTCTACATACATATTGTCCCAAACATTTACGATGATCCGGAGAATTGTCGTGTTCAGTTATTAAGATACAATTTTTCCAGTCATTAAACCCACTTTTGGCAAATACGGATGTTCCTCCATATAATTTGCAAGCACCACAAAACACACGTCCTGTGGATTCCGAGTATACTAACCAGCTTCTCTTCACAATTTCGCCATTGACAAGCTTTATCTCAAACATATTTTTAGATAGAAATCTTTTTTGATTTTTATACTGTCTTTCCGATCTAGAAAAAAATAATTCTTCGTTTTGTTGCAATCCTTTATTAACAATATAATCTCGTAATTCATCGTTTACTTGCCACAGTGCAGGGTCACTTGACGGAATAAACGGCTTTTCTTCTATTACAATTTCGTCTTCATTGTAGTTCATTGGGGTCGCTACTATAGGACTAGTGTTAGGCGGTGAAACGGAGAATGAACAAACTGCAGTAGAGGGACCAGGGCAAGAAACTTTTGGCGATAGTGCAGTATTCGTCACTGTTTCAGTCCTTTCTGCAGAGCTCGTAGAAAATGTTTCTAACTTACGAGTATGTTTTAAAATGTTTTCTATCTTCTTTTCCTTTTCTTTTGCTTTTTTCCTGTATTCTGCTCCACTTGTCTTTTTTATTATCGAACTACTCTCGTTACTACTCATGGTCTTAAAAAAACACAATCACTAAGGGAAGGACAATAAATATCAATTCAATAAAAACGAATATATGCGAGCGCGTGATATCACAGACGAGAGGAACGACGATTATTGAAGCAGATAGCACAAGTAAATAAAGCTCGACAATAAAGTATACATACTATAAACTTCAAAAATTGCCAGCTCACTCACGCGTTCGAACACCGACCGATGTCGGGCGATTCGGGTGATTACCCAGTGAGTGTACCTATAATAGTACAGCGCGTATAGCGCGCGCTTTTTAATTTTTTTTTTTTGTTAAAATCATAGACTCCCAAGCCTTTTCAGTTTACAGCGCATTTGGTTTTAGTGTTTTTTCTCGGTTTAGTTGAAATATGTAGGGTAAATGTAATTAAACTACATTTATAAAGCTTGCGAAGAAACGATTTCATAGCGCGCCACCTGCAATCCTCGCGCCCTAGGCTGCAGCCTAATTAGCCTAAGGGTTAATCAGGCCCTGCCCAAGGTGACAGGTGTAAGTTAATATTTTGTTTGTAAATACTTGTGCTTTTATGTTGTAGGTTATTCATACTGGCAAAGAACGTGAGTTGTTTTGTCTTACAGACACTATTTCTTCCAATACATAATTATATAGTTGTTATCTGCGTACCATTTAGCCCAGATTATCGAACCAAGAGTTTGAACTAAACCCACGAATCGTACGGGCCATCCCTACGAGACAGATGGGTTAAAGTCGCGAGCCATACGGATCGATCCTGCGGGCCGTACGGGTCAGTTTTCTGAGCCGTACGGGTCAAAATTTATTTACACTAACGCCAGGTAGAAGTGTAGTAGATTGAACTAAGAAATATTCTTCTTTGTATTAGGCGGTAAACTGTGGTGAAATGATGACGCTACAATCATTACTCAGTCAAGAACCAGACAACCCTGATGATAATATAAATCTGGAAAGAATAAAGTAACTAGTCAATAGCCATTTACCAACAGTTTGGTTAAAGTGGAAAATCAGAATACTCACCAAGGAAGAGTTGTTGGGCCACGAGTTAGATTCTAGAATTCTAAATAATATAAGATTTGCAATACCTACTGTTAGTTTGGCCAGAGTTTTTTGCCCGGGTCGCACGTCTCTGCCAGAAAGACCTTTTAGAGATATTAAAGTGAAACTCCTGGAATGGACTCTGTGCGTTGGTCTGATCATTCATCCAATGTCTATAGCTGCACGAATAAGAGGATCAGCAATACAGAATGAACTGATAGTAGCGGCAACTGAGTGCATGAAACCTGTTCTAATTGAGATCTGAATTAATAGAGCTCTCTATTAATTCAGACCAGTCGGAAGACGAAATCTCAATTCCTTCCACTAAGTCGTCTGAAAGAAATAAAAAAAAATAAGTCGGCTTGACAAGGTAGAGAAATGCCAACAGAATATGAAATTAATGATGAAAAATTTCATACAAAGTTTCCAACCCATCGAAACCTACTCAAACTTATGCTCCGAGGATAAAATAATATGGAGCGATCCGTCCGAAAAGGAAGAAAATGTTGCTCGACCGATGCCTCCTTGCTCAAGCGCGAAACCTTTGGTTCCACCTACAGCCTTTGTGAAAGAGGAGTTTTGTAGATGGCTAGCAACCACTAAGCAGCAAGAACCAACTATTCCAACCCCAAAACCACATATCGCCGCTCAGGGCTCAAAATGTCAGCGCCTTGGTGATATAACTTTAAATCAAATAAGATACGCTGAAGTGCAGAAAAAACTACATGCTAGCTCAATGTTTAGTCCTCTGACTGACAACATTCAGCTGCGAAAGAAGACTTAAAAAATATCTTATCAACAGACACATCTCTGAAAACTATTTCAGATTATGTATTGAAAAAGATTTTGGCAAGTCAAGTATGGAGCTGTCAATTGGCAAAGAGCTTATTAGGAAAACTAAACTTTGCCTCTTTCATTGTGCCACTCGCAAGACTGCTCACCAGAGATTCAGAGAGCGGCCAGTATCTTCTTTCCCGAGGCACTTCGCAGGAAATCATTCCCAATACCACTGAGGACAATTCAACAATGCCAGTGGTGGTATCAAAATGTCACAGAAAAAGGTCTCATTTTCAAGAACAAAGACGTGGTTTACATGACGACAGATGCCTTAGACAAGGGATGGGGAGATCAGTTGTACGGAAGATTAATAAGCGGGCTCTGGGAAGTTCATCAGACCAGCTGACACATCAACGGAAAGGAGCTATTTTCGGTAGTTCAAGCCTTTCGTCACGGGAAAAAACTTGATAATAAACAAGAGAGTTATTGTGCAATCGGACAGACGAACTGTCATAGCATATATATAAACCTGATAGAAGTCTAGGGTTGGCAAACAGAAGCGGCTGGATGATATCAGAATTGTTTATAAGAGTTTTGAAACACATTTCGAAAGCTTGGTGAGAACGAATGGCTTCGTTGGTCAGAGTTGGTCAGCTTGAACGGTTTTCAAGAGGCGCGGATTTAAAATTTTTCGTTCTTCGTTCAAAATTTTTATACGTTTTTTAAATTTAAGTTTAAGAAAGCGTAATGAAGGAATTCCCTGAAATAACATGCCCACCAGATTATAACAGAGAAATTAAACACAGCACCGTACATCACATATTGACAACGAAAGGACCTCCTGTTGCATGCCGTCCTCGCAGGCTTTGCAACTTAGAAGTTAAAGGTTGCGAAGGAGGAATTTGAGGACATTGTTAGCTCGTCCCTCAAATAGCCCTTGGTCCTCGCCACTTCATTTGGCTAAAAAAGGACAAGATGGCTGGCGTCCGTGCGGTGGCTACCGGATCTTAAACGCCCGAACCGCCCCCGACCGATACCCCGTTCATCATATCGGGGATTTTTGGCCGGCGGATACACAGCTTAAAAGCGCAAAACCAGTTCCTTGGACACCTGAAACCTAAGAGGCATTTCAAAAGTGCAAGGAACATTTACGAAACATAACGCTTCTCGCACATCCTAATAACACTGCTACACTCGGATTGTTCACGGATGCCTCCTCCACCCATGTAGGCGCTTGCCTCTAACAGAGAATCGGGGATCATTGGCAACTTCTAGCTTTCTTTAGTAAAAAACTCTCAGAACGAAGAGCAGAATGGCCTGCTTATTACCGAGAATTACTCGCTGTTTACGAGGCTGTTCAATATTTCCGTCATGTCTTGGAGGCTCATCATGTTAAAGTGTACACAGACCATAAACCGTTGATCTATGCGTTCACTCAACGGCCTGAAAAATTACCTTTCCCGCAGTTAAATCAGCTTACTTTTATTTCCCAATACACAACACACATTCTACACATCATTGGGAAGGATAACATAGTTGCAGAGGCTATGTCGCGCGTAGAAACTACATTTAGACGAGGATTTTGCAGATCTAGCAAAGGAGCAGCAATCCAACAATGAACTGCAAGAACTACTTAAGGCTGGCTCCTTAAAATTGGAAAAAGTGGCTGTTCCAGGTGCTGATTTGACCATTTTCTCCGATGTCTCGTCGGGAAGACCTCGTCCTTATTTGACCCCTTCGTTTAGGCGAGGGTGTTTCAACAAACTACACAACGTCAGCCATCCAGGCGCGCGATGTTCCGCGCGTTTGGTATCTGAGCGTTTCGTATGGCCGGCCATACAAAAAGACTGCCGTGAGTGAGCCAGAACCTGTGTCGCAAAATTAGTCGGCATACTGCATCTCCTATAGGAGAATTTGCCACGCCCACTAGGCGATTCCGTCACATACACATTGACATCATTGGTCCTCTTCCGATTAGCAAAGGCTATCAATATTGTCTTATGGCTGTGGACCGATTTACCAGATGTCCGCAAGCTTGGCCAATAGTCGGAAAGACGGCTAAAGAAATAGCACAGACATTTTTTAGAGAATGGGTCGCACGTTATAGTGTTGCTCAGTTGGTAACATCAGATCAAGGAATTTGAGTCTTGCCTTTTTCGGTCGTTAATGCAAATATGCTCAATTAAACGCGTTAGTTCCATAACCATCCATGTGTAAATGTCTTGGTAGAATGTATGCATCGCTCGCTTAAGGCTGCTTCAATGTGCCACAGAATGTCTTGGACACTCACTTTACCTGTAGTCTTACTGGAAATGCGATCATCTTTAAAAGAAGATATTAACGCTTCTGCCGCCGAATTGGTTTATGGAAAACCTTTGAGCCTACCAGGGGATTTTCTCATGCTAGCACACAATGATGGTCCAAATGAATACAGTTCAACATTTGTAATGCAGCTAAGGCCGTTTATGTCAGAGTTGTGACCTGCACCTACAGTCAGACATGGAAATAGGTTTTCCTTTGTTTTCAAAGATTTGGCAAATACAACACACGTTTGGTTACGAGATGAGACGGTACGACCATCCCTAACTCCATCTTAAAACAAAATTTTCACTATTTTAATAGGAAACAAAGAGGTTGTCGTTACTATATAGTAGCTAATTGCTTTAGGCATGCAGGTTTTAAAGATCTTACAAGTTTTATAACAAGAACAGATGATGTGATTGACGATGATCAAGAGGACAATATTTCTTTGGCTCAATTAGCCCAAAATTTACGACCTGCTATATCTACTACTGAAACAGACGAGGTCATTGATGTAGATCAGTCTATTGCAATTTGTGCACCAGCTACGGAGGACGATATTGTACGTGAAGTTCAAGAGGAAAATGAAAATGAACAGGAAGAATCGGAAGAACAATTTACAGTGCCAACTTTGATTGACGGTCTCAATGCTGTTAGTGTATTACGAAAGATTGTTCTTTTTAACAAAGACTTCCACATGTATGGAAATTGTGACAATTTACAGTGCCAACTTTGATTGACGGTCTCAATGCTGTTAGTGTATTACGAAAGATTGTTCTTTTTAACAAAGACTTCCACATGTATGGAAATTGTGACGATACGCTGATTAAAATCCAACGTGAATTACAAAATGTGTATGCACGACACGACAAAATGTATATGTAGAATAAATTATAATTAAAGTTGTCTGGTCAAGAAATTTTATTAAATTAAAAAACAAGTAATTTTATACTCATACTTAATTTGAGTTATTGGAAGTGTATCCGAACAGTCATTAGGATTGATGTGCTCTGATTGGTCGGGAGAAGGGTGGGAATAGATTATAAGAGGATGGCGTAACGGTAAGAAAGGAGTCAGGCGCAGTTAATTTAAAACAAAAAAACAATAAATACATTGAAAGAAGGAGCCTATGTTTTATTCTGAGAAGTCTCTAGAAAATTATTATTACATTCTATATACATATATACATATATATATATATATATATATATATATATATATATATATATATATATATATATATATATATATATATATATATATATATATATATATATATATATATATATATATATATATATATATATATATATATATATATATATATTTATATATATATATATATATATATATATATATATATATATATATATATATATATATATATATATATATATATATATATATACATACATATATATATATATATATATATATATATATATATATATATATATATATATATATATATATAGCCATATGTCAAGCTACTTACATATTACTTGTTATAATTTATAATATTAATATCTAATTATGACTTAAGTTATTATTTTTTATTTTGTAGTCAGATAATAGTTTTAATTATGGTATGGTTCTTTGATTATGGCGTACCGAGCGTCAGTTGAGCACATATCACTTCGCCAATGTCACGTTGAATGGAGAAGACACGAAGGAGGTTGTACGGTAGTTTCTAGTTAAGTACAGATTATTTTTCCTTCCTTTGGAGGGTGATGTGGCGAACGTCATTTTGACGTTTAGACATTTTGACTTTGACAGATGGGCTGTTAGAAAAGGTGGCGTCGGAGAAAAAGTTTGGTTTTAACAAGAATATATGTTTGAGGAGTTATTAACGTGTTTTAATACAACCCACTAAAATACTTAGCTACACTAATAAATGGCAGCGACACACCGTAGCCGCCAACCATACCCATACGCCCAATTGTCATCGGAATACATTCAATTTTATTTAGTGTTTTAATTTTCTTTTTGCCATAGGGCGGCCTTATCACCATAGGTGATATCTTCCAGGCAACCTTTACCGTAAAATAATCTGAGAACATAATAATATTAAAATTGATAGGCGTACAAATGTTTAACAAAAAAAATCTTATTATTTTAGTACCTATAATAAACTTACTTAAAAATATACATCCTATAAATTACACACTATTTTACATATCTAAAAACGTATAAATAATAACATAATATACAAACATCTATACATATTTATATTATCTATACATAGTCATCATATTCATTATGCTATTATCGACTTTAGTTAAGGGAAGTAGGAACTTGTTTTTTAAATGTATCTTTGTGTTTGAGAGTAAAGAGAATGCAAAAATTTCAAAAAATAGTTCATTACCTTCGCGATGACAGCTAACGAACACACAACACAGCACAAATGCTTTAAAGTCACAACTATAATGTACTGAATATAATATTAACAGTACAAATGTCTTGTTCACCGACACTTTTTCACAAATTACACCAAATTTAACAATAAAGAATAATTTAATTTAAATTATTTGTACAGGAGAAGTTTTTATGACATAAGCAAATAGTTGCAACAGCCATCTCAATCAACAATATGTACCGGCTAAATCTGTCCAATGTTCAAGTACACATATCTGATGTTGATAAACAAGATATTTATCTCTGGGACCGGCGAATTTCAGTGATTTAAAGAAAATTGAAGATAATGATGGTGTGCAATTATCTAAGAAAGAAGACAATCTGACCTGTGTGACTTGTTTAGAAGGGAACAAACACGCCTGTCATTTAAGTCAAGTCATTTAAGAGCTACACAATTACTTGAAATAGTGCATTCAGATATATGCGAACCGATGGAGACACGCAATGCCTCAAATTCTGCGATTATCTCTGTGTTGATCTGTACGATAAGCTCAACGATTTCTCGTTTCAAGCCTAGCCGTTTCACGGGCTACCTCACTTTCTTCTTGTGTGTGAGAAGCATGAATTAAGGCCCTTCTTCGCTGCATACCAACGCAGCGCTCTTCTTGTGCAATTTCTCATTTTTCATAAGATAATTGACTCGCGATGTTCCGTTGCCTAATTGAATTACGGCTGGAAAAGATGCGATCTTCTAGGACGCGGCATTGTTATTAACTATTTTTAGTATTTAGAAGACACGAAGGAGGTTGTATGGTAGATAAAATAGTAGTACACAATAGGAGAATACATATTAAAAAAAGAAATCTAGTTAAAAATTGCCTTCACTTATAACAAAAAAAATATATTGGTATAAAAATATATTAGTGTCCGACCGAAGCTTCGGCTTCGGCCTCCTTCGGCCAAAAAATCCACCTTCGGCGTCGGCCCAAAACCCAGCCGAAGCCGAAGGTTTCGCCGAAGGTCCGAGCGACTGTCGAGATTGAACGAACTGTCGAACTTACGAAAGTCATGAGGCGGCGGAGAATCACTGTGAAAATATCACATTGCTTGCATGCATCAAAACAAGTTCGTACGTGTATTTAAACGAGAGAGAGAGTTACGGAACCTTAACCCTATGAATATGCTGACGGACCAAAAACCGATGGAAGCTTCCCACGCGACCACCTCGCGAGTTCCCCGTATTAGCATTTCGATACCCTATTGTTTTAATTTCAAGTTTTCCATTGTTTTATTTCTACTTTATTAACTGTAATATTTTTTTAGATCACTCTTTATTCCCACTTCGATCAAAGCAGTTGTTAGTTTTAAGTAATTATTGTATTAATATATGATTAATAAATAATTAATAATTATTCGGTTTTTTTTTTCAACCTCTCGACTGCCGCAAACGTAATTCGAGTGCTCGAGTGTTTTGTTTCGAATTTGTGTTTATCAATTAAATTGTGATACATTCATTAGTAATAATTTACGTATTTACTAAATGTATATTCGCTAGACTTAAATAGTTAGTTTGGAGCTTAATGAATGTAGTTGAAGAAACACTTATCTATTCTATTTTTTTATTTATTTCGGGTAGGTGATGGCATCTACGAGTCCTATATGGGTATATTTAAAAAAAACAATGATATTGATTAAGTAACTTGTAAAATATGTAACAAGTCTTTGTCTCTTGGTAGTGCCTTACCAAAAAAAAAAAAACTACAACTAATAATAAAATCATTTGGCAAAACTTCATGAAAATGAATTTGCAGCTTATTGTAAGATAAATAAAAATCGCCAGAGCTTGATGAAAAAAAGTCGGAGTCTTCTGACTCTTCGCTAATTAAAAAAACAAGACAAAAATAATCTCAAACTACCAGAAATCATAGAAAAAAAAATTGCACCGCCGTGGCCCAATAATCACCCTATATCATCACGTATTGATAAAAGTATTATGGACCTTGTTATCGTCGACATGCTACCATATAACCTTGTTGAAGGAGAAGCATTTCAAAGGCTCCATCTAAATGACCCGGACACTCCGTCCAGGTATAGGAAAAATTCTGAGAAATACTTCAGAACGACTTTAATGCCGCTAACGTACGAAAAAATAAAAGATAAAGTCGTATTTCTCCTAGAAAAAGCTGAATGGATAATCCTTACTAATGATACTTGAGTGAAAAATAAATGAAGTGGACTGTACAACTTAGCAAAGACCTGTTCTTTGCTAAGTTGTACAGTCCACTTTATTAATGGCTCAAAAAGAGAAAAAGTTATACTGGCAGCTAGTGACCTGGTAAAAGATCATACAGGGCAGTATATTTCAGCGAAACTTAACGAAATGATTGCTGAATTTTATTTAACAACAAAAGTTAACATGGTTATCCGTGACAACGCTTACAATATGCAGGCGGCTATGCGTTGTGGTAACTTTCTGTCTATTGGATGCGTAGCTCATACGCTCCAGCTTGTTATACATGATGTTATATTCAAAGACGCTGCTTCTATGAATATGATTAAGAAATATCGCAAAGTTCGCAAAAATGTTGGTAATTTTAAAAGAAGTGAACAAGCTTCTCGATATTTAGAAAGGTTTCAAGACACGTGCGGCTTACCCAGACACGTTGTGATTCAAGATATCGAAACCCGGTGGAACAGCACTTATTTAATGTTAGAAAGACTCTTAGAACAAAAAACTGCAATCAACTTATATATGGCAGAACGCGGTGGAGTAGATCCGTGTCAGCCGTGTGATCCCGGCTTAGAATAGGATCACCCTGGTACTGATGGTGTCGTAAGAGGCGACTAAAGTGCGTGTGGTAGAGTCACGTTGCCAGCAATGACAACACGCATGGGCAGACTCGACCGGATCGTTACCACCCCTGGCATTTAATACCGGCGTTAAGTAGTGGCTTCGGTCGCTGCGGTTCACATTGGGTAATGCCGGGCCCCGGTGCCCACCCCCAACCCCTCCCTAGAATATGAAAGCGGCACTAAAAAAGAAACTACCCCAGGAGGGTACCTGCATCTTAGATGCTGGAGAATCCCTCCCTGAGTCATCAAACTCAGGCCGCCCTTCGAATTCTGGGGAGGGCACAGTACCGCGCATTTTACAAGGCAAACGAGGCGTACGTTCCACGGCAGCCCCTTATACTCTCAGCATTGACTTTACCAACATCATGGGCCTACATTCAAATCTGAATGCCGTCCACCACCATCTTGAGACGGCACAGCCGGCCTTGTTATTTCTGACGGAAACCCAGATTGCCCGACCGAGCGACACTGCCTACCTTCAATACCCCGGCTACAAAATAGAGCATAATTTTATACCTCATGCCGGGGTTGCTGTGTTTGTAATCTTATCCCTGGGGGCCGGTTTGCTTCTCTTCTGATGATCCTAGTGCTCGTGCCGCTGCTGTTGCCGACGTGGTTCTGCAGGGTATGGAACTTTACATTCCAAGCTCTGTAGTGCCAATCGGTGGTAAGTCACAGCCTTGGTTTGATACGTCTTGCAAACTTGCTGCTTCTGGCAAGCGCGAGGCATATCGAACCTGGGCCAAGGCACTTGTCACTAAGGATCCAAAGGTGAAAACCTTAAAAAGAAAGTACAACCGTGCCTCTAGGTACTTTAAGTGGCAAATTGCCAGAGCAAGGTCCGAGCACATCGCTAAAATCGGCGAGAAGCTTGAGAGTTACCCGTCGGGAACTCGCCAGTTTTGGGCCCTCTCAAAGGCTGCACTAAACAACTTTAACCAGCCTTCGCTTCCGCCGCTGCGCACGGAGAATGACATCTTGGTCCATACGGCGAAAGAGAAAGCCGATCTTCTGGGCGCTCTCTTTGCCTCAAACTCGACTATGGATGACCAAGGAGCAACGCCGCCAACCATCCCGCGGTGTCAGAGCTCAATGCCTGACGTTAAAATCAGTCAGAAAGCTGTTAGGCGAGCTCTCTCTTCCTTGGACATTCACAAGTCGAGTGGGCCAGATGGCATCTCTCCTCTTGTGCTCCGTTCATGTGCTCCTGAGCTGACTCCGGTGCTAACGCGTCTCTTTCGGCACTCTTACTCAGTCGGCGTAGTCCCAGATTCGTGGAAGAGCGCTCTTATCCACCCGATCCCGAAAAAAGGCGATGGCTCCGATCCAACTAACTACAGGCCTATTGCTATCACCTCCCTGCTCTCCAAAGTTATGGAGAGCTTAATCAATAGCCAGCTCTTGGTTTATCTAGAGGATCATCGATTGATTAACGACCGCCAATATGGCTTTCGTCAGGGTCGCTCAACCGGTGATCTTCTGGTTTACCTAACCCACCGCTGGGCTGCAGCTATTGATAGTAAGGGAGAGGGCCTGGCAGTTAGTCTGGACATGGCGAAGGCCTTCGATCGTGTGTGGCATGGGGCGCTCCTTGCGAAACTTCCATCTTACGGGCTTCCCGAGAATTTATGCAAGTGGATCGCTAGCTTTCTCACTGGGCGCAGCATCAAGGTCGCTGTTGACGGTTTTTGCTCTGAATTCATGCCCGTGAACGCTGGCGTCCCCCAAGGCTGCGTGCTGTCCCCTACGCTATTTCTTCTGCATATCAATGATATGTTGGAGGACTCTAACATACATTGTTATGCGAATGATAGTACTGTGGACGCTGTATACTCCGGCCGTGCAAGTCTTTCTCGGGAAAACGTCGACCAGTGCCGAAATCAACTTGTGTCTTCCGTTGAGGCATCCCTCAACAATGTCTCCGTATGGGGTGAAAAGAACCTAGTTCAATTCAACCCCCGGAAGACACAAGTCTGCGCGTTAACCACTAAAAAAACCCCATTTGTCGTATCACCAGTTTTCGAGAACACTCCCCTTAAAGCCGCGCCCTGCATCAGTATATTGGGCCTCAGCTTTTCGAACGACTGCCAGTATTGCGATCATCTGGAAAGCAAGGCCAAGTTGGCCTCGAAGAAACTGGGGGTCATCAGCAGAGCGAGACAGTATTTCACGCCAAAACACCGTCTGGCCCTGTATAGGGCCCAGGTTCGGCCTCATATGGAATACTGTTCTCACCTCTGGGCTGGTGCACCCCAGTATCAGCTTGATCCATTTGATCGCGTACAACGTAGAGCCGTTCGAATCGTTGGGGACCCAATGATCTGTAAGGGGCTTGACACTTTGGCTTTGCGTAGAGACGTATCTTCACTGTGCGTTCTCTACCGCATTTATCACGGGGAGTGTTCTGGAGAACTGTTTGACTTGGTACCTGCCGCCGAATTTTCTAACCGCACAGTCCGCCACAAGTTACTATACCATCCACAACATCTGGATACGTGGCAATCTACTACTGTGCGGTTTCGTAGGAATTTCCTTCCACGCACCATACATCTCTGGAACGGTCTACCCGCGGCAGTATTTCCAGGTCGATACGACATGGGTACCTTCAAAAAGCGCGTCTACGTACACCTCAAAGGCCGGCAACGCACCTGTAGCTCCCCTGGTGTTACACGGGGCCGTGGGCGACGGTGATCACTTACCATCAGGTGACCCGTACGCTCGTTTGCCTTGCCTTTTCCATAAAAAAAAAAAAAAAAATCCCAACTGCAGAAGAATGGGAACAAATAAGCTATTATATAGTAATACTTAGGTGCTTTTATCAAGCCATACTTGATATTTCGACCGATTCTTTTTCAATATCTTAGATAATACCATTGATCGTCATTCTTAATTCAAAGATTTCCCCAAGGTTATTGGTGAAGAGACACCCTGATATTTCATTAACCCTAGACTATCGTAAAAATTACGACGACGAAACAACGATTCCTGAAAAAAACAACATTCACGTCGTTACCGCCCCCCCCGCTTCACAGTACCTTCTTTTGTGTGTTCTACCAGTTTGCTTCGTGGTGACATTGTTTGTTTTATGGAAGATTTTTTTTTATGGAAGAGACGGCAAACGAGCGTACGGGTCACCTAATGGTAAGTGATCACCGTCGCCCACGACCCCGAGTAACTCCAGAGGAGCTACAGTAGCGTTGCCGTCTTTTAAGGTGGATGGGCACCGTGGCCCGGCATTACTCAATGCGAAACGCAGTGGCTAAAGCCACTACTTAACGCCGGTCTTACATGCCGGGGGTGGTAACAATCCGGTCGAGTCTGCCACACGCACTTTAGTCGCCTCTTACGACACCATCAGTACCAGGGTGATCCTATTCTAAGCCTTCAGAATGTACATGCCCAATAAACCATATAAAGATGGTATCAAAATCGTTATGATAGCTGATGTAAAAACTAAATATATATTCAATGCTACGCCTTACTTAGCTGATTATTATGTCAAAACTTTGACTTCACCACTTTATGGTTCTAATAGAAATATTACGATGGACAACTAGGTTCACGTCGGTGCCCTTAGCTGCCCAACTTCTCAAGGCTCCATACAATCTGACGCTTGTAGGAACCTTACGAAGTAATAAACGAGAGATTCCGAATGAAAAAAAGTAAAGGATTCTAAAAGTTGGGATATCTGTTTACTGCTTCGACGAACAAAAGACTTTAGTTTCCTATAAACCGAAAAACAATAATATTGTCTATCTATTGTCAACAACACACGACGATATTGCGATAAGTCTTAACAGCGGGAAACCTCAAATAATTGAGTTTTATAATTCGTCAAAAGGAGCTATCGATACAATAGATCAGATGTGTTCTTCCATGTGCTGCAACAGAAAGACACGTAGATAAATGGCCATTATGTTTATTTTATAACTTGATCAACATTGGTAGTATTAACTCATAAGCCATTTACGTATGTTATAAATGCAGAAATAATAAAAAAAAGTAAATCCAGACGCGACTTTGTTTTGGAAATGGCTGATGCTCTTATTAAGCCTCACCTGAAAGAGAAAATAAATGTTCCTACTTTGCAGCGTAAGAAAAGGGAGTTTATAAAAAATATTATTGCATATTGAACCTGTTCCAGAACCAGCTACTATAGGAGAAACTAGTTCAAGAATAACATGTGCCTTTTGTCCATCAAAGACAAGAAAAATGACAACAAACTTTTACATGAAGTGTAAAAGAGCCTTATGTAGGGCGCATAATATGAATATGTGTTCTAACTGTGTAGACTAAGTTAATTATTTTATTTTCATGAATACGTAATAATTATTATAATTTCAAAAACAATAAAACTTTGATTATTTTGTTTATTCTCAGTTTCATTTAAATGTCCTAATTTTTACGAATGTTTAGTAAAAACGTTACTTGTAGGATAGTTTAGTAATCTAGGGTTAAGACAGCCGACATCCACGAGTATTGCACGTGCCATGGGATTTAATATGCCCCAATATGAACGATTTTTTATTAATCTCTGTGTTCTAATGGACAAATATAATATTTCCAATATGGACGAAACAGGGATTTCTTCTGTACCAAATAACCCTCCAAAAGTTATTTCTACCAAAGGTAAACGAGCGCTCAACATAATATCTAGGGGAAAAAGAGGGACTAATATTACCGTAGTATCTGCAATTAGCGCCACCAGCATTTATTTTTGGACGGAAGAAGATGAAAGCTGATTTGAAATGAAAGCTTGATGGTTCTCCTCCCGGATGATTCAAAGTTAACGAAAGAAAAACCTATGCTGTTATATTCGTGATAACCACGCTTTGTACACAACAATTTCAGCAATAGATTATTACCGGGAACATAATATAATAGCTTTGATACTGCCACCCCACAGAAGTCAGAAGTTGCAACCACAAAATGGCTGAGAAATGACCCTACATGTTCTCAGCAAGCACTTAAAATACTTGCAATATCTTCTTTACCAAAGTCTCAAGTAAGACGTTCATTTACACGAAAACACAAAAGGTCTGAGGTAATTAATAGTTCGCCGTACAAAAATGAACTACAAAAACAAATTATAGAGAAAGTAAAGCCCGTGAAAAAAAAAATTAAGCTCGAATCTATGGCAAGTACTAGTCGTACAAATACCGCTACAATCAAACCAAAAGCACAAAACACACTTGTGAAGCAAGCAATATTAAAATCTTATAACACATAAAAACAGGATATGTCCTAGTTGTCAAGAGACATAAAAGGAACCAATAACTGAAGACTGGATCGTATGCATTGCATGTAAAGAATGGTGGGAAGAACAGTGCACTACACACAGGGGTGTAGACGCTTCTACATGTCACTTATGTGAATAATGACAGCCTTTCATAGAAACTGCGCATTCTTATAATATCCGCGCAGTGTTATTTATCTCACTGCGCAATCTTACACAGCCGGTTTTGTAAGAATGTGCACATTCCATTTTTTATTTGTGTTGTAATAGTTCAACACTGATAAATTTTTGGAAGACGTGTGGAAATAATAATGTTTAATTATTAAGGAATTAAAATAATAAAAGTTGATTTCTGTTATACGATTTGTTTTTATTTTACAGCCTCTCATAAGTTAAGTGCGCAGTCTTAGACCACCCTACCCTAGAAAAGATAGATTTTTTGATAAATTATATATAATTCGTCGTCTTATATCCTTACTTAGTCAATCATTTCAAAACAATGCCTCTAATTCCTCTTCCCAATGTATCGATGAGAGCATGATGCTATTCAAAAGAAAGTCCAGTTTAAAGCAGTACATGCCACTAAAGCCATAAAATGGGGCTACTAAATGAGGTGCTGTTGTGAGAGAAACACAGGGTACTTATATAACTATAAAATTTATACAGGCAAAACAGGACAAGGAAGAGAAGATAGTCTAGGGGCTAATGTCGTCAAGAAATTGTCATGTAAATTAGCACAAGAAGATTTCAAGACTCATGTTACATTCAATAACTTTTTTCGACTCTTCTCTGTCTCGTGTATGAAAAAAATGTATGCCACTGGAACAAAGAGAAGAAGAGCAGCAACAAAATAATAAAAAAAACACAAATAGAAACGGCAGAAACAAAAGCCTTAAGTTGAAAAAAAGTGAGTTTAAGTGGAGAACTAAACAAGATGTAGCATTTACTGTGTGGCAAGATACGGTTTTATTGTTGACAACTGCATTTCATCTTAAAGTAGAAGTAACTTCTGTACAAAGAACGCAAATGGCACCAGGGAGGCTGTACATTGTTCGAGGGTTGTGAAAGAATACGCTAAGAGAATGGGCGGTGTCGACCGTTTCAATCAAGTAAAGGGTACGAATGCCATCGAGAAGGAGAAGTAAACGCTGGTGGTTGCGGGTTCTACTTTTTGGTGGACGTTTGATAAACTTCCTGACGATTAAGCCATTGGTCGCTCAGAAAGTGGATGGAAGTGCTCAGGAATTTTCTATGAATATATGGAACGAATGAATAATATGAGGAACGTTTTTTAACCCTTGGCTAAGTGACAAAAATATTGATAAGCCAATTTTATTTTTCTAGGATGGACATAAATCATATATTCGAGTAGTTCGGCAAGGTCTTAGTCTTAACATCGAGACCGGCGCCTCATGAGCGCCTCGACAACGCATAATTTCACCAAGCCATCGATGGACATCACCGCTCTATAAACCAAAGGTCTTGCCTTTTCGCTCATTCCTAACTAGGAATAAGCGAAAAATATGCATACTTTTCCTTTCTTATTAGTTAAATAGATAAACTATTTCTCTCATTAATAAGGTGTTTGAGTTTCTTTGTGCTTATGTTTATTGTATAAAAGGATGTCGAACGAAGATATTAGTCCTATCGTAGTTCTGAAAATAAGCGGAATGATCCGGTGAGGAAGTCATCTCATATACAAAACGACAATGAGGTGGTCGACCAAAATTCAAATGATTCTGTATAGGATCCACAATATGAATTACCGTCTTATAATACTTGATGTCACGTATTGGATACGTGTTCAAGTGAAGAATATATTCAATATAATAATCAATATTCTGAATATAACTACGACTCCCATTTGTTTGTTAAAAGTAATTGTGTCTATTATTATATCCCATAATCCAATAGGTCATGGGCCTAGGAAACTCTAGTAATATAAGCTAAGAAGAAATATAGACAAAGAAAAAGTAACATTATGGCTGATATAATGACCTCAACATGGATCCCACGCGTTCAATGCAAATGGAGAAACTTGATGGAAATAAGTTTCGACAATGGAAGTTTAAAGTTAAGTGTGGTCTAAAAGCAAATTGAATTGATACTTCTAAGCCGAAATCAGAAGGAAACAGTATGGAGTTGTTGAAAAACGATGGCATGGCAATGTTTATTATAACTTCTTCAAGGGACCAAATCACATCAATGGATGGATCAAATATATCAACTTATTGAAAATTGTGAAATTGCTAAAGAAATCATGTTGAAACTTGAATCAATATATGAACAAAAGAGTGAAGTATGTAAGATGTTAATCCATGAAAATTTTATCGATATAAAATGTCTCCAAATGATAGAATAACACAACACCTATCAAAAGTAGAATGTCTGGCAAAACAGCTAAATGAAATTGGTGAAAATGTTAGTGAAATGGCTATCATTACAAAAATACTTGGTACTTGGTTGCCTTCCAATTATTGACCACATGGATGTCAATGGATCCATAATAACAAACAATAATTAACTTAACTGCTCCATTGTAAGATGAAGAAGCTAGTTTAGCATGCGAAGATGACCTCGTGCCTCTGCACCTATAGAAAGGAATTCATTATAGAAATTTTTGAGAGCAGTCGGAAAAAATCGACATTGGGAAATAAACAATCAATGGAAGTGCCTGGTATTGGTAAAATACTAATTCAGAGATATACTTACTTACTTAGCTTCAGGCTATATCCCTAGGGGGTAGGCAGAGAGAACGGAGCGTCAAACGCTACGGTCTCGGCATACCTCTTTCGTCTCGTCCACTGTCATCAGCCTCTTTATACATGCCCTCTGGGCGGTCCTCATGCTTTTTACGTGACTTTCCCCCAGTATCGTTAAGCTTTCCAGTCTCATTCATTCTCTTATCACCATACTTCCCTAGCACTCCTTCGTAACCGCTACGCGCAGCTGGAGCTGGGGATACCGGCGCATACGCCGCTAACAAGAAAACTCTTGTTATCCCCAGCTTGAAGCGCACTCAAAGCAGCCTCGGGTTGATCACCTTGTACTCTATCATTGCACTAACCAATCGAGAGGACAATAACACACCTACGCCTCGACTCCTTCGTCAGGTAAATCGGTCGTGTCGTTGCTTTTTCGCTTGGTCTCAGTCACACAAATGGAAAGGCATCCAATATATTAAAAGGACTGGTTATCGAGTAATATGCTTTCAACCTGCAAAGGCCAAACACTGTTGTAGAGAAACTAGATTCTGTATTGAATTACAATAATGCTTACAGATGGCTTCGTACTATTCCAGTCATAGAGAAGCCGTAAACGGGTACCATAAGCTAATTATTAAGATTAGTCTGTGGTACAATTTTAGTAATGATCGGGTTAATCATCAAAAATTTGGAGCACGAAATGAGGACTTTTATTTTTGCCAAATTCTTCCATCAAACATATACCAAAATTATAACAGCATTGAATTTTAGCTTTATTAATGAAAATGATACATATGTACATATTGATTACACGTTTCTGAAGCCGCGGATGACAACGAAGACTTTCCTTCAATTATGAGCCGGACGCACACCGAGCGTTGAATTAATTTACTTACGTCTGATTCACGAGATTTGCACGTTTACAGACCAACAACCCCACAGGGACAGGAGAAAAGAACCATTTGCCCCAACATAAAAGTGAGTGTGCTTTTATTAACTTTACAAAAATTTTTGCGTTTTTTACTGCACTCCGAAATGACCACCCCGACGACACGTCTCACGGTGATTCTGCAGAATTATAAAGGTACGCACGCAATTTAATAATAAAACCAGAAAAGCGCGGTTGGGGTCATGCGGTATAAGAAAGTAAAAGTAACCCGCACAGAGTTAACTTCAGTGAAGACTTTGACTGAGCAATCTGGCAAACGAGAGAGAACACACAATTAGTATTCGAACGTTAAGGTAATCCGAGGCTATCTTATCTCTCTAAATATAGACACCTCGTGTACGTGCTCGATCGACTCGGGACACCAACTTCTTTTTGGACACCTCTTGAACAGTAACAAAGTACAAATGTTACATATATTTCTAATATTAAAAAAAAACAAGCTAGGCCATCCTTACAACTTGCAAAGAGTCAATATACAGGGAGATTAAATAAAAATGTTACCGTTTTAGTTAAATGGACACAATGGTCACAATCCTAATCCGAATTTCCTTGTCATCTATATAGAAGCAAAAGAAAAATTAAAGATGGTGGATGTGACTTTTTTGTTTCATTGTGGGTGCTACCATTATAGATACATATATTTTGTGTAAGCAGCAGATCCGATACCCTATGAATAAGAATCTGTTTTCCAATTTAACACTACACTCACAACTTCACCAGATAAAGGAAGATTGTTTTTCAACTTCACACTGTATTCCACACATGGCAGGGTAGACAGAGGGAACTTGGGAACCTAGTGTTAAGACACTCCATTTCATTGCCCACTTGGTAGATCTCAATGCCTGTTTAACTTGTTACCAGAACAAAGAAATGGAAATATTAAATATTCTAATTTCTCATATGGGGATTGAACCGAAAACCTGCTGATTTATTGTAAGTCAATTAATAACTTAATTTGCATACTCCAATATAATATAAAATATAGGAAGCTTTTTTCAACAATGTTTTTAAAACATATTTTTTTTACACCTGTAAAAAGAAATTATTATATTGGTCATTATACTCTTAGACCAAACCAAATTGATTGTTGATAGAAACAGTGTGTCTCTGCCTAACCTACCATGTGCAATATACATTATAAAATAATATAAATTTAAGTATTGATACATAATAATAACTGAACATATATAAATAAATACTATTGTATTATAACTTGTCATGGCTCAGTGGCACAACTGTGTGACTGTAAACAATAGGTTGTGGCTTCGATCCCCACTTGAGGAAATAAAATATTTAATATATTCAAATTAAATTTTTAATCTTTTCTCTTCTTCACTCTGCTAACAAGGTAAAGTTGTGGTGTTGTGTTGAATGAATAACCATTCATCATATGTCAGCGTTTGGATGTGGATTTGAATTGCGACTCTCATTAACATATGGCCCAGCCATTAAAATAAATAAATTATCCAAAAGTTTATAAACTCCACCTCTACTCAACTAAACTAAAATACATACAATATTATTATTTTTCTTAAGTTTCCATAATATAAATAATTTATATTATGGAAACTTAAGAAAAATAATAATATTATTGTAATATATTCTTAACTTTCCTTTTTTTTTTTTCAAACAAATCCTGTGGGGCGGAAATGCAAAACAACACAAAATAAATCACATAATATAAGAGGAATTGTACTCATAACCAGTTACATTTGGCTCTGCTACTGTCAGTCTCCTATAAATTTAGTATAGGAAATATTTCATTAGTCCTCTTCATTTGTGATTTTGGGGAACCTGAGTTCTATATTTTTAGGTTATTATTTCATTAGAATTTTGAATTTCGAGCATAGTAACTCTTCGCAGGATGCTTTTTCTTTGCTCAATGAACAAACAACCTTAGTCATATTATTTTTTATTATAACCATTTTTAATCCAAAATCTAGTCTATCAATTGTATCTAGTACATAATGAAAAATGTAATGTTTGTCGCCAAGTATCGTAATATTTTGTGTTAACTATGTTTTTATTTGGTCATTCTGTAGCAGTTTCATATCACTAACCTCTACATAAATATTTAGGATGACATAAGGACCCATAAAGTACTTTCTTTTTTAGTACTCTCGCAACGCTTACCTGTTTAACAATTATGTCTTTTATTATGTATTCAATTTCATTTTTAAGTAATTTTAAATTATGAAGCATCATATTAGCTTGATTGACATCCTGAAGAACAGCAACTGCAGAACATCCACTCATATTATTGTAATTGTGAGGATTTTTCCATATAAATGACACTATGAATAACGTATTTTAAAATAGACGTTCAAAAAACAGTTGGTATGCTCTTTTTTCTATCAAAAGCTTATATAAACACGGAGGACTTAATTAGTAAAAGTTTTAGCAATTGGGATATTAAAATTGAAGTGACAACAAAACAATAAAGATAAACAGAGTTAAAGATAAACAGGGTTGCCATGTTAAGTAAATATTACCATTACCAGTGTATTTATTTTACTCTGTTTAAAAGATAAAAAAAATAGAATTATAACATTTTTTTTATGTTATGTTAAGTTTATTTATATAATTATCAATGTACTTTATTTTTAACATTGTTTTCATCATTATCATCATTAATTTCAACAATAGCTAGATTATTTGTACTTTCGATCATTTCATTGTAGTTCTAAAACAGGTACAATAGGTTTATGGTAACTGAAGTAAGAAAAGAAATCATTTGATTGAAAATTATTCAAGTATCGATGGTTGTTTTATATTTCGTAGTACCTACTGAGTTTTCGATCATTAGACATATTTAAGTTGGGTGTTTCATTTAGAAATTCAATTATTTAAGGTAAAATTTTTATCATCTGCAAAATTCATATTGAAGTCTCCACTTAAAATCTTAGGTATATCATATCATATTTGTCGCTAAATATTTTTTCGAGTATATCAAAACCTTCTGTGTAATAATAAATATGTGTAAATATTTAAATAATAAAATTTTCAAATAAAAATTGTTGTATTTGTCTCATAGAGTTTCCAGGCGAACTATAAACAGCAACCATTGAAATAATATATTGACCATTTTCAGTATTTAAACGAGCAACACAAACTTCGTCGATATTATTTAATATATTTTTAATATTATATTTTAATATAATATACTAATAAATATACATATTCATTTAATATTAGCATGACACCAGGCTGTATAAAAAGCGCAATATTTTTACAATTGACGCATGGAAATTGAACATGCAAGTTTACAATGAAAAAATGTCCGCCATGAAAAAAAAAATCAAATATTACTGTTGACGAAAATTTAAAATTTAAAAAAAGTATTTGCAACTACTGCCTTGAGTGGTATCATCTCAAATGTGCAGGACTTAACCGTTGCCCACGAAGAATACTTTGGATGTTTAATACATGCGAAGATATTTAATGTAGAAAAAATACTAAAATTAATTGCTACTATACTATATATTATAATAATTATCAAAAAATTAATAATAACATCGTTTTACCTACCATTACAACGCTTATTAAGCGATAACCTTTATTTGAAGCCTTACTGATTGAGAAGGTATCTTGACTTCCGGCGGCGCGTCAGTTTTACTCTAACTTCCGGCTATTCTACTCCGGATGTCACGTGACATCCCCCCTTCCATCTGTTGTTGACTTGTGCCACCTGGGGATCGACTTTAGCTCATTGAGTCTCAAATAAGATTTCTCACCTGGCAGAAATCCTATGTAAGACTTCAAATAAGGTTATCGCTTAGTAAGCGTTTTAATGGTAGGTAAAACGCTGTTATTAAGCTTTGAACGGTTATTTGAAGCCTTACTGATTGAGATATGTTTGTTATCGCCAGGTGGTCAGGAGACGCCAATGTGATTTGTGCAATCTGTAATATCTAAAATTAAGATATAAGTAGTGAAGAAAGAAATAAATAAATCTAACATATCATTCAACATTTTGATTTTATAAAATCAAAATTAGATACATAAAAATGACATACAACTTTAAATAAAAGAAATACACAACTACAGTAGCTTAAGAGTAACAAAATATGGACTGTAATTATTAAAGTACATAACTATTCGACATATAATAAAAAAAGCAAAAATGAAATAAAATAATTATTAATTAATTATGATATAATAATTTAACTGTTATATTTTTCCATTCGTATTAACCTTTTATTTTGTTATAGGCACAAAATATCGAGTTACATTTAGTTTAAACTCTTTACAATTTATTTATCGACAGTAATATTTCAAATACATAGATATTCTCTGATCGCCATTTACTGCGAGATAATATTTCGTCAAGCGATTAATTTAACAGCCAATTGTTTAGCGCAACAGAAATGTTATGCTTCATATACTGGCTCTCATACCAGTTTTAATAAAATCGTCTTTATCCTATTTGAAATACTAACTAGTGCGAGAAGCAGCTGTAGGACTACCATAAGTAGGTAGTTCAAAATGAGCTATCAATATTACATTTTGATCTCCTTGTGACAATTTAATCGATCTTTTGACCCAAAAAACTAAATTTAGAGTTTGAGTTTCTTTATTTTCAGGGATCCGCTAACTTGATTGCCCATTAAAAACTGAATTGATTTTGGAAACAAACCGTGGCCAAAAAATTACATAATCATTTGACAAAATACAATAACTCGTCTAATGTTAGTAAAGTTAAACCAATGTACACGTCGGCCTGGCCATAACAATAATAAAATAGCAACATGACAAGAAAATACATAGAGACTGTTCATGTCAAGAGATTTATATTTTAACCAGTTTGATAAACTATGAACATCCCATTTTGGAATGCTTGTACATTTTATGTCACTTTAACCAATTGATTTGATAGCTCGCTTCACTAAAATATCTAACTTATATTACTCTCGGAATCAGGATTACATAACGTACGAGTAGATATCGCAGATTTGTAGACTAAAAAAGTATTATAAGCTAAATTTTGTATTGTATGCAAATCGGTTAAGAATCTAGGTAAATCTGCTGTAATTAGGTTAAATAAATTAATATTTTATATCCAGCCCAAGTAGTCCATAATTTTCTATTTTTATATATGAAATACACCAACTTTTATGATAAATCTGTTTTTGCAAGTCCAACCAATTGGTTAAGCTATTAGACCACCCCCGAATTTCCAAATTTGTCGATGCATTTCCTGCCACTTCGGTTACGGAAGACTATTGTGGGATCTATCAAAGTCTGATCTGGATTGTGAATCGTGCATGGGGGTTCCAGGGTCGTGTTCTTGAGTTCGAGTTGCCAGAATACTTTATTTAGCTTCAGTAATAGTAGAGGGAATGGAATCGGAATTTGGCTCAACGCATCGTGAAGATAGGCGTTCCGATCGGTTAAATATATCGTTTCGTGTAAAGGTAACATTGGTGCTGATTCAACTAGATCTATTATTGGTAGTGGTTTTCCTCGTAATCGAAAACTCATTATTCATGCTCATTATTTCCGTGAGTAAATGCTACTCTGAATGGGCTGATAACATGGTCATCGGTCTGCTTCGATGTTGTAGCAACCCGATATATATTGAAAATGAGCTTCAACGGTTAAATTGTGCAAAAGACCCAGAATCTTCCGAGTCAACTCTATTAGGTTCTTAGATTTGGTGCCCCTTTTATAATATAAATTATAACTGTCCGATTGAAGATTCGTATCAGAATTGATGGATCTGCAACAACATGACCTCGATCGTTTAGCACACGACAAATCGCTGACATTTCTTTCCGATTCGAATCTCATTCTTTCTTCACGGGGGCACTTGTCAGACAAGTCGACATCGTTAAGCCTTGCTTTTCATCCTGTACCTGATGCGTCTATTACTAAGTGGTTCTTTGCAGGAGGTTTGTATATTACAGACCACTTTTCCTCACTTATTATCCACCAATCCAACTCTTTTAATGCTGATTGCAGAATCGCGTAATCTTCGTCTGGCCTCATATGGGGCATTATATTACAATATTTAAAACAAGGCGCGATGATTCAGCTGACCGTTTCGAACCGATAACATTGCGAAATTCCGTGATCCAATCTCACTTTGCATTTCTTTTACATTTGCCTTTTGTGATTTTCGGTATTTTAACAATTATTATTTTAAATTCTGTGCTTTTTGATGTGAAAGTGATTTCTTGTACTCGTGAGGATTCCATAAAATACTTAAATACTATACGCTTGTTTAAAGAACAAAGTTTGATTTGGCATAATTTTTCATTCCACCCTAGACCTTGCAAGATTTGAATGGCTTGTTGCGCTTGCTCTTGGGCTGTGGTGGATCAAAAGAAAACCGTTCAAGTATACTAATATTCAAATTCCCATATTCCTTAACAAACGCATTACCCATAGCGGCAAATACCTTCAATGCACTGGTTAGGCCAAAAGGTAAACCCGTTAATTGCATCAGACGTTCCCTGTATATTATTTTTTAAAAATATTTTTGATTTATTGGATTGGTCACTAGGTAATCTTGCGATTGCGAAAAAACTCGAAGTCCGAAAAATATGTATTAGCTGAAATTTCGTTAACTGTACATAGCGATTAATTAAACGAAAATTATTAGACGAAATATGCCGTCGCTATTAGGCGTTAAAAATATAGACGAGACAAAGCTTGGACCAAGTTGCACAACTTCCCAAAATTTGTACTTACAGTAATTGATCGATTATAAAATCGATTATTGTCATAATGAAGTCTCTTATATTTTCTGTTAAAATTGGAAACGTCAAAGACATAATGACACAGAAAAAGATTAAAGAATGTTAAAAATAAATTGAATTTAGTTTTAGTATTATATACTTGGAGCATTCAAATTATACCATCAACTTTTATTTTGTATTTATATGTATCTTGTTAATTATCCTACATAAATAGTTACAGGGTCACAATTTCCGTTTCCCTTGTCCATATCAATTACCCAAAAATTTACCTTTTCTTGAATTTTGTCTTTGAAAATTACGATTAGACATCAATTGCATCTCACTTATGAAGTTTCTTTTTGCAAAAACGGAGGCTATTGTAGCAAATATTGACAACTGTCAATTGTTAAAAGTGGTCTTACTATTTAAATTTTGCGACTTAACGCGATTTGTGCGAATGTGAACATTGGCATAGTGATAAGTGCTCGACTGGCACGCTCGGAACGCCATAATCCAAAATAAATTTTCATGTCACAACCAGCTTTTTGAAAACCATATTAATACATCTTTGTGAAATGAGTAGTCGCAAATGGGGGAATTTTATTCACATTAGCTCTTATCTTTCGACTTTTGCCCACAGGTCAATTAAAATACTTGAATAGATCTTCTGTACACCACCAGCAGCAAAATCTTTATTGAAATTGGTTTTTACAAAAACTGGTGTTAGGTTTTGAACCAATCATTTAAAGACTGAAAACTATTCTGCATCGTTTCATTTTCTTTAAAAAGAGCGGGAGTAATAGCCGCCAAACTACGTTCAATGGAGTTCAAAGAATTATTGTTATCATATAGATTAATTTCGTCATTCATTATATATATTAATTTCTGAAGACGAAAAACCAGGCATTGCTTTAATTACAGTACGCATTTTGCACGTCGTCTGTATGTCGTACAGTTCAAGTTTCGGTATTAAAATGGTAAAGAGAATTTAACACATCTATATGTTTAAGACTGACTTTGAAATAGATGACTGTCCGATTACCAAAGATAATACAAAATTACTCTTCGTCTCAAGTTCACCCTATTTCTCATATATAAATCCCCATTAAAATTAGCGTTTACTTTAAAATATTTTTAAAATTATAAATTTCTTGGCATGGGCTTGATTGATGAGTAGGTTGGAATGCAACGCTACTAGTTGACAAGATGTTGAATTTGACTTTTTCTGCAAGCTATTGTATTGTTTTTTATATACAGCAAAGTTTAATATACTTTTCTTTGGATTTTGATCTCTTTCTTTTCCAAGTGCTAACGATAATGATAAAAAATCATTATCGTTAGCACTTGGTAATTTCTTGGATGTATCGGAGCACAGACACGTTACATAGAATGAATAAATGCAAAGAATCGAGAAAATAATTGACGAATATTCCAAAGAATAGGAGGATTTGTATCTGTATATTTAAAGTCTTTAATGAGCTGGAAAAAAGCTTAACGTTACAATAACGTAAAGTAACAATATTTTTTTTTTTACGTATGTTTCAAATCTTCGTAAAACTTTAAATTATACAAATTCACAATATATCCATGATATTTATTTAAAGACTCAAAATTATGTCTACTAACTAATATATAAAGAATTCTTACCAATTTATTACAACTGAGCACCACCGAAGACAAGACGCCAATGTCGATCCCCAGGTGGCACAAGTCAACAACAGATGGAAGGGGGGATGTCACGTGACATCCGGAGTAGAATAGCCGGAAGTTAGAGTAAAACTGACGCGCCGCCGGAAGTCAAGATACCTTCTCAATCAGTAAGGCTTCAAATAACGGTTCAAAGCTTAATAAGCAATATATAAATAGCAAACAAAAACTATATTAAAACATTGTTAAAATTACGCTATACTCATAGTATAGCTCTATTATTTGTATTTTTGAGGCCTGTCGTGGCGCAGCGGCACAAACGTGTGACTGTAATCGATGGGTTGTGGGTTCGATCCCCACTCGAAGAAATTAAATATTTAATATTTTCAATTTAAATATTTAATATTTTCAAGCGAAAATACTGACGGAAGAGGAAAGTCGTTGTGAACAACATTTCAAGGAGACTCATCGCCGCAACGAAGACGGGCACTATTCTGTTAGTCAACCATTTAAACATAAAGACCCATTCTGTCAGTATGGTTCATTAAAACAGATAAACAAAAGAAGGCTAATACAGATAAAAAGAAAACTTGCGAAAGATAAAGAGTTAAAAAAAGAAGTATGAAAAGGTAATGAAGGATTATCTGAAACAAAATCACATAGAAGAAAAAAATAGTAGATGGGGCGAAAAAATCAAAATCTACTGCGGTTTATCTCCCTCGCCATGCTGTTATTCGAAACGATAAGACAACCACTAAAGTGAGGATAGTCCATAATGGATTTTGCCGGTATAAAAACAACTTCTCATTAAAAGACAACTTGATGATTGATCCACGACTGCAACAAAATTTGAGATATAATAATGCCCTGGCGACAACACAAGATTTGTGTGGGCACAGATATAGTACAAATGTATCGGCAAATCGAAATTAACGAACGGGACTATCAAAGAATAGTGTGGAGAGAAAATCGACGAGCAGACATGAAAGATTATTGCATTACACGAGTCACGTTTGTCACAGCAAGCGCCCCATATCTAGCAACAAAAGTGCTACAGAAGCTAGTAGCTCTTGACGAGACGGGATATTTTTCGGTAGCCTCAAATCAACATTAAAAGATTTCTATATGGACGACTTGTTGACTGGGGGAGATACTTACGAAGATGCAATGTTGATCTACAATCAAATGACGAAGTTGTTACAATATGGAAAATTAGATTTGCTAATATGGAACAGCAATGATCCTGATCTTTTCTACATGCACTTGTTTGGTCACGACAATTTTGAAAAAAAAAACTTCACCTAGATTTGACGATAAAGATGCTGGGGAATGCTTGGAATAACAAGAGAGATGCGTATAGATATTCTGTAAACTTACCTGAGAAAGCAAAAACTATAACGAAGCAATCTTTAGCAAGTGACGTGCAAAAAAAATCGTTCTTGCAAAAACTGTGGCTTACTGGAATAAACGGTGACCAGGAAGTAAAAAATCAAAATCAAAATCAAAATATTCTCTATTCAATTAGGCCATTTAAGCACTTTTGAATCGTCAAGTTACATATAAGTGTCTGTGGTGTCAGTCCTTACAGGAAGCTACCACCGGCTCGGAAGGCGGGTCTGCTGAGAAGAGCCGGCAAGAAACTCAACAGTTGCTCTTTTCAAAATATCAATTAAAGTAAATATATAACATAGCTTCCTGAGTGAGTACCAACAGCATTTAATCCCACGCACTCTTATCGTTGTAGTATTCTTGAATAGAATAATATGCTTTGCCTAACAATATATTTTTAACATTCACTTTAAATTTTTGAAGTGGCAAATTTAAAATTACTTGTGTAATTTTATTATACATATGTACGTGTACCATGTCCCATAAAAGATTTACTAACTTTTTGAAGACGAAAACTAGTAATTAAAGATTTGAAGAATGCCTGGATACGATACAGATCGGAATTACCTACCTTAGCTGAGATAACCATACCACGATGGATACACAACTATAAAAAGGAGACATAATTACAGTTATATTGGTTTACAGATGCGTCGACAGTCGCTAACTGAGTTGTTGTTTACTCACGAATTGTTGATGACGACGACAATGTACATATTTGTCTCATTACAGCCAAGACTAGAGTTGCACCTGTGAAAACGTTTTCGGTGCCCCGACTTGGGGCTGCTTTACTTACCAATATGGTCGATGAAGCCGCTGAATAATGTTTCACATTGAGTCTACTGGCGGAGTCAAAAAAGCATGAAAGGAACTACAAGATTGTATACACTGGAATCCAGAAATGAATAAACAAAAAGAACAAAGTACGAAAACAAACGCACTGAAATACTGGACATAGCTACAGACTTCTATCGAAACCTCTGCAATAATAAAACTTTAACACCGTCAGTAGATTTGAATCTCACATCCAATGAAAAAGACATACCAATAATTACCAAAAACGAAATAAATAAAGCCATCCGATCACACAAAAATAGGAAAGCTTCGGGGGAAGATGGAATCTCATATAGAAATATATGTACATATCTTGGGCAGATTATATATATTTCCATATAATGATACATTAAAAGAAATACAAAATAGAGTAAATTAAGCTTGAAAACGATATTGACGATGGAAGGCTTGCCCGTAGCGACCCCTGCCAACCCTCTAGAGGGCTGCAACGTTCCTGCAACTACAATGTGCACCACACGAGCGCGCACTGATAGGGCGTCCCCACAAGGCGACGCGCACCAGTGCGACCCGCTGGTGTGATAAGTGGAGACGAATGCGGCGTTGGGGACCGCCACCCATCACGCCATGTCCGGAGCGGCGGGAAGTGGAGGACGGAGCTACAAATAGCTACGTGGAATGTAAGAGGAGGGATAGAAGAAAAGATGAATGAATTATTAGATGTGATGGAAGACAGAGATCTGGATGTTATTTGTGTGACTGAGACCAAGCGAAAAGGCAGTGACACGGCTGATTTACCTGGCAACCGGATTGCTCTCTGGGCGGGCATACCAGAGAGCGAGTGAGGGAGTCGAGGTGTAGGCGTGTTATTGTCTTCTCGGTTGGTTAGTGCAATGATAGAGTACAAGGTGATCAACTCGAGGCCACTTTGGGTGCGCTTCAAGCTGGGGATAACAAGAGTTTTCTTGTTAGCGGCGTATGCGCCGGTATCCTCAGCTCCATTATGCGAACTCGAAGAGTTTTGGGAGAGTGTGAGGGACGTTCTAGGTAGTGTTAGAGAGAATGAAAAACTAATAATATGTGGTGATTTGAACGGATGGGTCGGAACTGCGCGTAGCGATTACGAAGGAGTGCTAGGGAAGTACGGTGATAAGAGAATGAACGAGGCTGGAAAGCTTATATTGGAAATTTTCAAGGAAAAGAATTTGTTTGTGGCAAACACGATGTTTGACCACAAACAAATTCACATGTATACGTGGGAGCGAACGTAAGAGAAAAGTATGATTGATCTATTCCTAGTGGATCAGCGTATTCGTAGCCAAGTTATGGACACGCGAGTGTTTAGGGGTGCTGAATTGGGAACGGACCATTATCTAGTCGTAGCTAGGATAAGGGGTCTGTTCGCAGGTTGGCGCAGCCGCACTGGTTGTCCAAGCTTGACACCGAATCATCGCATAAGAAGCTGGAAGCTTCAAGATCCACCGGTCAGAGAGGAATATCAAGAAAGAGTTTCCAAAAAGTTAGACAGCTGCGAATCTGGAGGTGAAAATATCAAAGTATGCTGGCAGAACCTAAGGAATTGTATGACGGAAATATCGGCAGAGGTATGTGGTAATGGGAAAAGAGGCTTTAACAAAAAGCGAGATGAATGGTGGGATGATGAAGTGAAAGATGCAGTAGGAAAAAAGAGGAAAGCATGGCAGGATTATAAAGCCTCGGTTAAGGATAAAAGCATGAGAGAGATAAGAAAGAAAGAGTATAAGCTGCAAAAACACCAAACGAAAGTACTGATAAAGATGAAGCGTGAAAACTCTGAGAAAGAAAGAGATGAAAGGTTAACGAACAACTTTCGGGAAAACACAAAACTTTTCTGGCGAGAAGTAAGTGGTTCCCGGAGTTGCTCGCTAACCTGTAGAATGAAAGGGGTGCTTTCGAAAGACGGTGAACTTTTAACAGAACAACCACAGGTTTTGCAGCGATGGGCGGAATTTTACAAGGAGATGTATGAATGTGATGACGCCTCTGCCTCAAGTAACAGCGAAACGCTGAGTCTTGATGTAGCGGATGGCGAAATCAGTATAAAAGAAGTTGAGAGTGCCATACGAAGTTTTAAATGTGGTAAGGCAGCGGGGACAGATGGAGTTACTGCCGAGATGATCAAATATGGTGGGTCACGCGTCTTGGACCTGTTCTGGTTTTTGTGCAATTTATGCTGGAAATCGGGGGAGGTCTCAGACGGTTGGCGAGGTGCAGTCATCGTGCCTTTGTATAAAGGCAAAGGTTAGGTTTAAAGATATTTATTCTCAATAAAAACATTAACATGTCACTTACTTGAGAACAATAGAGAACTTAGAGTATGTAGTAAATATAAAAGTTCGTTAACTATACTCGTCTAATGCTTTTTAGCTATTCATCAAATGTTTACTTAGTGCGTTCTTGAAAGCATTAAGCGAGCTTACATTTTTTATGTGTGATGGTATCTTATTATAAATATTTGCTCCTTCGTGGATTATCGTTTTAATGCCGTAGTTATGAGTTCGGGATTTTGGTAGGACTAAGAAACTTGCTCGACGACTGCTGCGATTAGAAATTTGTTTGAATTTTGTTAATATGATGCTACTTTGAATATTTTTGTGGAGATCTTTATAGGTAAATAAACATGTGTTGTAGATATATAATTGGTTGATGTTCATTATTTTAGTTTTCTTATATCGTTTTTTTGTCGGTGTTAGGAAGGGATAGTTAAAAATCATTTTGATTATTTTATTCTGTACGGTTTGTAGGTCCGCCAGTCGTGTTTTAGGGGCTTCACCCCAGATTTCGGTCAAATAAAGAAGATGCGGCTTGACCAAAGTATTATATATCGTGTAACAAAGCTTATGTGGTATACATCGAACTACATGTCGAAGTGTTCCAAGTAAGGATACGAGTTTTGATCTTACATGTTCAAAGTGCGCTTTCCATGATAGCGAACTATCCAATTTTAAGCATAGATATTTTTCACATGATTTTTGTTGAAGTGGTACTTTATTAATTGTTATTGGTTCGTATTCAGGTATAATTTTATTTTTGGCATGAAATAATATATAGCAGGTTTTATTTATATTTATAGTTAAGAGATTGTACCCGAACCATGAATTTAATTTATTTATATCACTTTGAGCTTGAGTGACTATACCGTGTATAGATTGACCAAAATAGAAAAGGCAAGTATCGTCTGCGAAGAGGGTGAGATGGCCATTAAAGCCTATTTCACCGATATTGTTTATATAGGCTAGAAAGAGCAGGGGGCCTAGTATGGATCCTTGAGGAATGCCACATTTTATAGGTAATATCTCGCTTTGGTAGCTATTATTGATTTTGACTACTTGAGACCTATTTGTCAGGTATGATATGAACATTTTTAAGGCATTGCTGTTTATAGCTTCTAACTTTTTTAGCAAATCATGACTTACTGTATCAAAAGTTTTTTTTAAATCGATAAAAATGCCAAGTACGATTTTTTTTTGTCTATGTTTTGTTTTATTTTCGTTACTAGATCAATTGTTGCTGTGAGGCTACTATTCTTTGGTCTAAATCCATATTATCTATTTAAAAGGAAGTTGATCGTGTTAAAGAAAGTTTCAAGACGACTATGCAATATCTTTTCTAATATTTTAGATAACACCGGGAGCGTAGAGATTGGTCGATAATTGCCAGGGTCAGATGTGGATTCCGACTTGTGAATGGGTGTTATTTTAGCTATTTTCAGGGAGTCAGGAAATGAGCCATTACTGAGCAATTTGTTAAAGCATGTTATTTGCTAACAAAGGCCCTATCGTGGTAGTCATTACCTGTTTGTAGTTTTGAGGGAGCGTGGTTTTGTTTTATTTTATTACTAGCTAAACTATTCAGTAATTTCCACAATTTTTCCGGTTTCGTGAGGCAATTATTAAATTTGGAGAGGTAGTAACAGTTCTTTGTGTCTTCTATTCGTTTGGCTACTTCTTTTTTCTTTGTGATAAATTCTGTTTTTATTTTGTAATTGTTAGGATATTTTTTGTGTTCAGTCCACAGTATATTTTTTTGGTATATTTCGTCAAGTATACTCTTATTTATCCAGTCTTCCTTAGGCGTGTTTAATATTTTGGTCTTCGTTATTCTACATTTAAGTATTGCCAGTTTTATTTTGTTTTCCAATTGCGCGTAATCCTCCTTTATATCCTCAAAATTTATTGATTTTATTTGGTTTTGGAACATTGCATAGTCGATGGCTTCGAATTGTGCCCTAATCTTTGGAGGAGCTTTAGTCTTTTTAAGTTCTACGTGGATTTGGTTGCGATCGGACATTGATGATATGAATATTACCATGTGAAAGAAATCTCTCAAATTAGTGGTAACGTGGTCTATAATTGATTTTCTCGTTTGACATATTCTAGTACAATGTTTGCTATCTATTTGATTTATTATTTTGTGACCTGCTAGTTTTAAGACCTCCTTGTATTGTCTAGTTTCTCTAGTCATGACACACAGATCAGTGTTAAAGTCGCCAAATACTATTGCCCTTTTATGTTTTTGTAATTGAGACTCATAAGTTTTAAGAAATTCTTTATAGTCGGTGTTACCAGGATTATATACGATTCCAACATGAAGTGCATATCGTTCTAGTTCTATCCACAGATAATTATTTCCTCCCACGTATAGCGAATCGGATAGGCTATGCTTCAGGTCATTGTGGATATACGCTGATACTCCACCACCAATTTTATCGGTTCTGTAGTTATAGTAGTGTGTATAGTTGTCTAGTTGTAGTTCTAACGCTTGTTTCTCATTGGTGATCCATGTTTCAGTCAACAGTATAACGTGTACAGTGTTAGGTAGTGAACGTAGAATGCATTTAAGTTCGTCTAATTTTCCCCTTTTCGTTATACTTCGGGCATTGAGATAGAAAAATTTTAGTCGTGATTTGTTTGTTTTAATATCTTGATAATTATGGAGTATTTGGTAAGTATTGCAGTGGTTGGTATCATATTCGTTGCTGATCATAGTTTTTAGTTTTTTGGAGCTGTGATTATAGTGGGCATGTTTTTAATATATTTTATGGTAAGCTCAGTCTCTCCGTTGCTTTGTCGCTGTTTTAGCTCGTCCTTTAGTGTCTTCATATAATTTTGTTGTGCCGGTGTTTGGTCTGAAAATATCTTGATGTGATCCGGTAGTTTATTTTTATTCCGCAATAAAAATTTGGTGGGAGTCGAATTATCGTAACACACTTTGAGTATACGAGATTTGCCTCGTGAGTATTTTCCTAACCTGAATACTTTGATTGGCCTTGGGAGATCCGTACTTATCGAAGAGGTTATATGTATGACCTCCTCTTGATCTTTTAATAACCTTTCTTGCGTATTGTTAGATGACTGCTCAGGTAAACCAGTATGACATTTTTCTGCCTGTAATTTCATTTGCCTATTTCTCTTACGATTTGCTCATTTAAGTGTATTGTATCATTATTGTTTGAGTTCGAGGATTGTGCCGAGACTTTAAGTTTGTTAAGGTCGGTTTCTAAATTTTGTATTTTTTTTTCGCCCTTAGACAGCTGTTCTCCTAGCTGCGCCATATTTAATTTCAGATTGCTGTGGTCACAGGCAAGGTTAGAAGTTGATGATTGGATTTCATTAATGCGTGTAACATTTTCTAGAAGTAGGAGTGCAGATTTTTCACTATTCAGCTTCAGTTCTGTAATTTCAGTCCTAATTTCTGCAAAGTTTTCCTTCATTTTATTAATAATTAGTTCATTTGATGTTACATATTTCTCGAGTAGTGAACTAATGCTAGTAATCTCCGACCGAATTTCTTTAATATCTTATGCGCATTCGCATTGGTGATCAAATTTCCTTTTACGAAAGGTAATTTGCGACTCGGCTGCCAGTTTAGATAGGTCAGGAAAAGAACTACTATTTGTTGTAGTGCTCCCGCTACCCGCACTTTCGCTTCCGACGCAAAGCTTTATTGGCGACCTTTGTACACTCATAATAAGGATAGAACGGTCTTCTTTTATTTAAAACGTAGCCTGTATTGCGCTTTACTATGTAATACCGTTAGACAAACGCCGAGTCACTGTGTGAACGGGTCGAAAAATAGCAACTGTACGTTTCTCGCGGGGGTGAGACGCAGTTGCGCTGACGACGACTCGGTTAGTGAGGGAATGAAAAATAACGACTGTACTGCTCACGTGGGGGTGAAGTGCGTGAGCGCAGGTGCTCCCGTGATCGAACCGCCGTTCTCCCGATGTGGTTCTCCGAAGCTTGATGTAGTATCTTCTAATGATGCACTTTCGCGATGTTTGAAGGACACTTGTTAAAACAATTTTTATCTAAATGAACACACGTCTACTCAGGTTCACAGATAGATTGCGCAAGCTATAGGGCTATCAGTTTGATTAGCATAGGTAGTAAAGTGTATGCTAAAATATTAGCGAGAAGAATGCAAGATAGATCTGAAAGGCTGTTGTGGGAAGCCCAGGGAGGCTTTAGACCTGGAAGAGGTTGTACGGATCAGATCTTTTCCCTCCGCATGATTACGGAAAAATTTTTGGCAGTAAACTAAAAAGTTTTCTGTGGTTTTGTGGACTTGGAAAAGGCGTTTGACAGGGTTGTAAGAAAGAGATTATGGGAGATACTGCCCCGGTACAATGTGAGCGGATCCTTGCTGCAGGCTGTAAATACTCTTTACAGAGATCACTCGGCCTGTGTGCAAGTAGGAGCTGGCATGTCGCCTTGGTTTGACATCCAATCGGGTGTTAAACAAGGTTCCGCCATGTCAGCTTGGTTGTTGAATTTGTATTTGGACAGCTGTCTTCATGGAGTGAGACAAAGTGACATAAGAGTGAAAGTAGGTACCTCGAATATAAATTGCCTGCTGTACGCAGATGATGCAGTGCTTATTGCATCATCAGAAAGCGAGTTGCAGGCATTGGTTACCACTCTGAAAGGAGGATGCGCGAATAATGGTCTAAGCCTGAATGCGAATAAGACGAAGGTTCTGGTATTTGAAAGAAATGAAGAAAGAACAGTTTGCAAGGTCAGTGTAAATAATAAGATATTAGAACAAGTGAATGAGGTAGTATATCTGGGAAGTATGTTTAGCAGAGACGGTAGTTACGAAATGGATGTGGAAAGGCGTATTGCTGCCAGTAACAGAGTTAACGGTGCCTTTGCTGCAGTGTTGAGAAGGCGAAACGTCAGCATAGCTGCGCGTTTGGCCGTACACAATGCAGTGTTGGTATCGCCACTGTTATACGGCAGCGATCGTGGGTATTACAGAAGAAGAATGTAAGAAAGATGATTACTGTAGAGATGCGATCTCTTCGTCGGATATGCGGAGTCAGTTTATCTGATCGCATATCCAATGAAGAAATACACAGAATGGCAATGGTTTGGGCACGTCGAGCGAATGAATGAAGAAAGAATGGTCAAAAAGATTTATGAAGGAAAAGTGAGTGATAAGAGAGGGAGGGGGAGACCTCGGTTGACCTTCGAATACACAGTATCGACGATACTGGAGGAAGGTCACGTAAAAAGCATGAGGACCCCCCGGTGGGCATGTATGAAGAGATTGATGACAGTGGACGAGGCGAAAGAGGTATGCCGAGACCGTAGCGTTTGGCGCTCCGTTCTCTCTGCCTACCCCGCTAGGGATATAGCGTGAAGCTAAGTCATTAATATACAGAAATACTTTTCGTTAAAAATGTTAATATGCAATAAAATGAAGTATAAAGTGTTTATTAGTTTTATTTCAGTATTTATATTTTATTATTATAATCACACCAGAAATGATTCACAGTTTCAAAATCATTTGAAAGTATTGATGTTTAAATCAATATTTTCATGATTTTAAAAGAGTAAATGTTTCTGATTTACCATAAAATAAAGGATTCATAAAGCCAAATTTCAATTTTGCCGCCGAGAAATTTGACAGATTAGTTTCGATGGGACTGCGGATGGTGGCAGCAGTGGCGTTTTTTGTCCCCCATTTTTTGTATGAAGTCGACACTCTTCTCGTAGGGTAAATGTGCTCTATGAGCATGACTGTCCTCATATTAAAACTATTTTGCCCAATAGTGAGAAAACTTCGAAGAATTGGTTTGGACAGCCGGTATCCAATGATATATTGCAATTCGATAAATTTGAAAGAAAACCCTTAGAATCCCTTTTGTAGTATACGCTGATTTTGAAGCATTTTTAAACCCCATACAAACATGTGCTAAAGACCCGTCAAAACCATACACTATTAATGTTCAAAAATATGAGCCTTATAATTTCGGGTACAACATCAAATGTGCATACGATGTTAGTTTGTCTAAATATGAAACATACAGTGGTCCTGACTGCGCCAGCGTATTCGTCAATAAATTGTATGGTGAATTAAAAATAATACGTAGAAAAAATTGTTTTCAGAAAACTCCAAAGTCTCTTTCAACTGCAGATAGCGATAATATAACTAATGCAACAATTTGTCACATTTGTGAAACCAATTTAAATGGTGAAAGATTCCTAGATTTTGATTGGCAAACTGGTGACTTCAGAGGTGTTGCACATGAAATATGCGAAAAAAAAATTTGTGCTCCTCGTTATATTCCAGTTTTTGTGCATAATTTAAGTAATTAATAATAATAATAATAAAGCCATTTATTCCAAATCTCTCTTAGTTTGTAGTACATTATTTGTTAGTAAGTTTTTTAGTTTAAATTTAAGAAAGTTAGTATTTCTTTTTTTTTTTTTTTTTTAAGTTATTTAAGTTAATTATTTGCTAATTAATTTTTTTTTTAAGTTCATTATTTGAGATTTGAACCCCTATTTGGGTAAAGGCCTCCTCCATCATGTTCCATGACTCTCTATCCTTGCCTAACTTTATCCAGTCTTTTCCTGCAACGTGGGTAATGTCATCAGCCCACCGTTTTAATTGTCGGCCAACATTCCTTTTCCCCTCTGGTCCTTTCCATCGTGTGGCTTCAATGGTCCATCTTCTGTCGGAATATCGTGCGATGTGTCCTGCCCATTTCCATTTAAGTGTGAGTGCGTGTCTGAGGGCATCAGTAAGCTTTGTCTTCTGGCGGATTTTTTCATTCTTAATTTTATGTATTCTTCTAATTTTTAACATGCTTCTTTCCATTGCTGTTTGACTGCATTTGATTCGTTGTTTTATTTTGTTTGTGTAAATCCGTGTTTGGCAGCCATACAACAAGCAAGGCAGTAGGCATGTATCGAATATTGTCTTTTTCATGAGTGAGCTGTAGTTTCCTTTTAGGATTTCCTTTAATGCCCAGTATTTCTTTCAGGTTGTGTTGATTCTCCTTGTTACTTCTTCTTCATTGCTTGATGTTTTGAATGAGATTTGCTTGCCCAAGTAGATGTATTCGCTGACGTATTCTATATTGATACCCTTTACCATTATAGGGCGTTCGTAGTGGTTAGTTAATAATTTGGTTTTGCTTACATTCATTTCTAAACCGATTTTGGAGCATTCGTAGTCTAGTGATGTCATCATTTCCTCTAGGTCTTTGGCAGTTTCAGCAATTATGACAATATCGTCAGCGAATCTCAGATGATTTAAATAGTGTCCGTTTATATTGATACCTTTGTTTTTCCAGTCTAGTTTTTGAAAAATATTTTCGAGTACTGCTATAAACAGCTTCGGGGAGAGAGGGTCTCCTTGTCTTACTCCTCGTTCTATGTTTATTTCATCTCCCGTAGTTCCTAACTTGACTATGCTTGTGCTATTTGTATAGATATATTTCAAGATATTGATGTATTTGTGGTTAATATCTGATTGTTGTAGTGCATTCCAGATTGAACAGTGACTGATGCTGTCAAAAGCTTTGCTGTAGTCAATGAAGGCCACATACAGAGATCTATTATATTCTCTGTACTTTTCTATGATCTGTTCTAGTGTCTGTATGTGGTCCACTGTGCTATAGCCTGATCTGAATCCTGCTTGTTCCTTTGGTTGCTGCCTATCTATGTCGTCTGAAATTCTCTTTAAAATTATGGATGAGAATAGTTTATATGTACTTGCCAGCAGATATTGGCCTATAATTCCCAATGTCTAAACAATTTCCTTTTTTGAATAGCAGAATTATGTCTGATGTGCACCATTGTTTTGGTACTTTTTCTTCTTCTAATATCATATTGAACAATTTAGAAAGATGGTGTGTTAATAAATGTGCACCAATTTTCAGGGCCTCATTGCATAATCCATCTGGGCCAGGACTCTTGTCATCTTTTAGCCTTTTCATATGTACAAGAACTTCAGAGTCATCAATTTCTCTGATATGATTCATTGTGCTTATGTGAGTTGGTTGTGCATATACTTCAGTATTGTTTTGTTTCTTGTATAGGTTTTTGTAGAAGTTTGTTGCTTGGTTAATAACATCTTGTCTTGAAATTGTTTCTATTGAATTATGCTCGAGTTTTTGAATCCATGACTTGTGTGTAGTTAGCTCTTTGTATGCTTTTTTTGCACTTTTAAAATTTCTGATGTTCTTTGAAATAATCTCATGTCTGTAGTTATTGTAGTCCTTGCGTATTGACCTATTGGATTCTTTGTATATTTTGCTAAGTTCTTCTTTTTCGTCTTTGTTTTTATTCTTTATATGTAGTAGCTCGGTGCGTCTTTCTATTAGTTGAATTGTGTCTGTGGAGAAAATATTATGTTGATAAGGTTGTGCTCTGTTTTTATATTTTAAGCTCTCTGTTATGCTTCTCTCTATGTTGTTGTAGTATGTTTGGATATCAATACAATTTGTTTCTATGTTTTCTGTGTGTGTTCTTAGATTTTTAATGTATTCTTTGATTTCTGTTTCCGTCTTGGGTATATTAGGTATTGTTGTGTAGGTTTTTCTACTTTTTACTGGGCGATTTAGATTTAAAGTTGCTCTCACTAATCTGTGATCAGAAGCGAATTTCAAATTGTTTAGTACCTCGACATTAGTTATAAGTTTATGGTGATTTATCATTATAAAATCAATTTCATTTTTAGTTTTTTGGTCGGGTGATAACCATGTCCATCTGCGGCCCTCTTTCTTTTTGAAGAATGTGTTCATTATTGATAACTTGTGTTGGTATGCATAGTTTAAGAGACGTTCTCCTCTTTCATTACAGAATCCGTAACTATGTTTTCCCATTACTGGATAGTTGTTTGTTTTTGGGCAACCTATTTTTGCATTAAAATCTCCCATGACTATGACCTTTCCTTCTGTCTTCGTGTGAGCATATTCAATGTCTTTATAGAATTGTTCAATTTCTTCTTCTGTTGATCTCTCCGTCGGTGAATATGCTTAGATGATTGATAAGGAAAATCGTTCTAATTTTATTTGCAACAGTGCTACTCTTTCTGATATTCCTATGAAGTTGGTGATATTGTTTTTATATTTTTTCTTTATTATGAAACCCACTCCATGTCTTCCTTTATTTTCACCGATGTAGCAGAAGATGAGTTCGTTGTACTCTTCAATCTTACATCCCATTTTTCGAATCTCTGCAAGACCTAAAATGTCCCAGTTAATATTTTTTAGAGCATTAGTTAGTTCAAGGAAACGTTCTGTTGATGCAAGTGTTCTTACATTGTAAGTACAAATTTTGAGGGTTTGTTTCATATCTTGGTCCATTCCTTTATTTGGTGGAGGGTTGTAGTCTAATTCCCCACGAGGACAAGTCGGGTTGAGGAATGTTTTATTTCTATTATCTTGAAGTTCTTGATTGTTTAATGTTTTGTTCCGGTGGCTGATGAGAGTATCCTATGCTTTCTGATCAGTTGGCAAGTTGGCAGATGATGGCAGAGAGTTGCTCCTATTCCTCATTATGTCAAAAGCATTTATACGATTTGTCTTCGATTGTAATTGTTGTTTGCGAGGGTGTTTCATTATATTGGGTGAGGTTGAAAACTCTCTCTTACGTTTCTCATTTCCTGGTTTTCCTTGTTTGATAACTAGTTTGTCATAGTTTATAAATGCATAATTGCCTTTCTTACTTTCTTCTTCCAATTTTGGTAGGAGCTTCTTTCTTATATCTATGATTTCTTTCGGGTAGTCCTCAGATACATACACGTTCTTAAATTTCTTTTTGTTTGCCATTATTTCGTTTTTCTTCCAGAGGTTGACGAATGTCAGGAGGATTGGCCTTTCCCGACCATTTTTTGGGTTATTTTTGCCAATTCTGTTGATCTTGTTTACGTCCCTATCTTCAAAAGTAATATTTAGATCATCTTTAAATTTCTTTTTGATGATTTCAATGAGACTGATAGTCGATGTTTCGGTTTCTTTTACTCCATATAAAATTAAATTGTTGAGTCTTTTATGTTTTTCAAGAATGTGTATCTTTTCCTTTAACATCTCATTTTCTGACCTTAATTCCTCCATTTCTAATCTAAAGGGAACTAATTTTTCATCCATTCGATTCATAATGTCTTCGGTTTGTTTTGACATTTCTATTTTCATTTGATCGAAAAAGGATTGAAGGTTATCCATTATGAATAAATTACTTGCGTGGAACGAAATGCAATATTGTGAACGCAGCGTAATAAGGTTGTTATGTTGGTAGCACTAAGTTGGCAAAGTCAAGTTGTTTATGGTTAATTGACAGCTAGGTAACCTCTTAAGTTCATACAGTTTTAGTCACTGATTATCACAATAGCACAGTCCCTGCTTGGATTTCATTTTAAGTAATTACGATGCGCATTTTATTGTGCATGCTCTTAATTCTTTTGAAGGGGAAGTTGACATTATTCCTCAAAATAAAGAAAAATATATATCATTTACAAAACATTTAATAGTTAATAATCAAAATTTGTTTAAGATTTGTAGATTCTTTCAAATTTTTACCATGCAGCCTTGATGAACTAGCCCATTTCCTGCTAAAGAAGATTTTGTTCGTCTTCGAAGTAAGGGTGTTTACCCTTATGAATTTATGACATCTTAAGAATGTCTTAATTTAACCTCTTTGCCAAATCAAGATAAATTTTATAGTTCACTTACTGATACATCAATTACCGACGAAGATTATAACCGTGCTCAGGATGTTTGGTAACACTTTAACTGTCAAAACATGTTAGATTATTCAAATTTATATCTAAAAACTGACGTTTTGTTGCTAGCTGATATTTCTGAAAATGTCCGTGCACTTTGTCTTGATACCTATGGTTTAGATCCAACTCATTCTCGGTGGTATAATATTTTATTCTCATTTTAGTATTTTTCCAACGATCGGAAGCAGGTAGTTTTGCGATTTTACTAAGATCATAAATTTCTATTTTGATTAAGTGCGATGCATTAGAGGCATCATCTTTGTTTGCTGTAATAAAAGCTACCCCTCCATTGGACGATTTCGATACTGATGAAGATTGTTTTTTCTTCTTCTTATTTTTAGAAAAGTAGTGTATTTTGTTTGTACTTTGTATTGCTTTTATAAGAAGAAACACTACATTAAGTAATAATTTTGGTAAATAAAACATTAAACTTTGTTTGTAATTTGAATTGCTTTTATAACAAGAAACACATACATTAAGTAATGGTTTTGGTAAATAAAACATTAAACTATCTTTGAGAACCCTGGCAAATTCCATGCAGTTAAGATATCGTGTTTATATACACCATTAAGTTAATATAAACGACACTGTAATGAATGATATATTGCTATATGAGAAACATTTGATTTAATGGCTTCTTCGAATGATTGAAAGTTAAAAATGCATTGTTGATGCTACTCTCATTGTCCGTAGAGCTCGAATCAATCCAACAGTTTTACTCGCACACCAAAAAGTTTTAGCCTCTACTACAGCTAAATAGCCTATCACTCGAGCTGAAGTTAAAGTCAAGGAGTCATCAGGAGTTCATGGAAAAACACTGGATAATATTTTTCTAGGGCAGGTTCCTAAACGACGCATTGTTGGCTTTGTTAATAACGCAACGTTTAATGGAAGTATGATTAAAAATCCCTTTAATTTTGAGAGTTATGATATGAGTTAATTTTGTTTGTATATCGATGGTCAGCAAATACCTTCGAAAGCATTACAATCATCGTTCGAGAATAATATCTTCATTACAGCCTATATCATACGTTATTCTCAGGAACGGGTATAAATTTTCTTAACGAAGGCAATGGGATATCTAGGGAACAGTATGCTAAAGATTACTGTTTACTAGCTTTTGACTTAACTCCTGATTTATCAGCTAACTTAACAAGTCATTGAAATGTGATAAGGAATGGAAGTGTAAGATTAGAAATTCGTTTTGAATCATCTCTATCTCAAACTATAAACTGTATTGTGTATGCCGAGTTCGATAATGTTATTGAAATAGATAAGAATCGCAATGTTATCGTAGACTATAGTAGTTACCATAGGATAAATATTATGCGCTAGTTGTATTGTACTTACGTAAGAATAAATGTGTTTATTTCATAAATAAAAATATTATATTATAACATGCATTTATTTTATTGAAAAGTCCCTTTAAATAGTCATCTCTGAAATTACCACAGAACATTAACAAGAGTAATCTTCACAAGATAGCACAAGTTAGAAACAAGATAGCACAAGTTAGAAACATGAACACCATTGAGATCAGGGAATGCTTATATAAAATTCATTGGTCTCTACAAAATAACGTGTACGCAGCGAACAGATTGCCTTTCGTACCGAAGCGCCTACGTTCTTAATAAGTAATCTGGATTCGGATACGCAACCTGGTTCACATTGGGTAGCCATTCACATAGACAATAACAAAGTTGGACAATACTTTGACTCGTTTGGTCGACCACCTGCAGCATTTCATAGAACTTTCCTGAACAGGAATTGTAGACTGTGGGATTTCAATGTCAAAAGAATACAAGATGATTGAACTTCAGTATGTCGCAAGTACGCCTAGTCGCGACCGCCTCGCGAGTTCCCCGTACTAGCCTTTTAATGCCCCATTGTTTTAATTTCTAAGTTTACCATTGTTTTCATTTTTACTTTATTAATTGTAATATTTCTTGTTCACTCTTTATTCCGACTTCAATTAAAGCAGTCCATAATTTTAAGATAGTTATTGTGTTAAAAGTTTAATTTAGTTAAACTAAAAACTAAAGATTTTACTGTCAGCATTGCGAAAATGTTTGTACAAACATAACAAATGTTTATACAAACATAACAAATGTTTATACAAACATAACAAATGTTTGTATAGCATAACAGAATAAATTCGACAGGTAGAAAATAACAGGTAGGTATCAAAGTGCGACTCTGACCAGGCCCGGTCGACTTCCTTAGGGGCACTGGCGACATACTTACGGGGGAATGGCCGTGGGCCGTGAAGAATAAATTTTAAATAATACGGTCTCTCATAATGCTATCTTTTGAATATTGACGGCTTTTTGGGTACTTGGTGTTGCCATAATTAAAACAAACTACTAATTATTAGTTTTTTATTATTTTTTTAAATTAAACGTATATGATTTTCTACGATGGATTAAGCTTTTACCGTACATTATAATACATTATAGTAGCATTGTCTTTTGATAGGGCAGGCCAACATTGTAATTTGCAAATGGCCAACGATTTGCTTGTTTTTTTTAAACGAGCAACCTGTTGGCTGCGTATTTGTTATTTTTGTCATTTATTTTTCTTTTATACATTTCTTATCATTTGTTTTTCTTTTATATGTTCCTTATCATTTGTATTTCCGTATCAACATAAATGCCTCAAATGTGGAAGTTCCCCTCGTGAAGAACCTGATATCAAATTATATAGATTCCCTAATCCTAGTCCTACTAATTTATATCGGTAAGCAATCACTAAGTATTATCTACCCTAGATAACGTAATATCATGTATTAAAATGTTATGCTTTAATTTCAGTTGTGAAACATGGGCCAGGTTTTGTTTTTTGAAGATCCATGGTATTCTGTAGATTTTCAGAAAAAAATATATGGTGAACATAGAATGTTATGTTATCGCCATTTTGAAAATGCCATTAGAACAGAATTTGCCAATTTTGCCGAAAAAAAACTGTGTAGAAAAGCATGTCCTAACATGGTAAATATTGAGGTTTTAATATAATATCTACACTGAATGAATTAGTAGAATGTAGAATTAATCAAAATTAATAGTCCAAAACTGATAACATTGATTTTATTTTATGATTTTGATTGGATTTGGGCAAATATGGAGATTTTAATAGAATATCTACACTATTATCAATTAGTAGTGTAGAGTTAATCAAAATTAATAGGCTAAAACTGATAACATTGATTTTATTTTGTGATTTTGATTGAATTTGATTCATTGAAAATAATAATAATTGGAGTTATGTAATGTAACATAGGATGTATGCTACTGTCTCATTGTATGACTGTCATACTAAGTGGTTACTCTAGTTACCTATTAGTAATCATACATATAAAGTATTTATTTACTTATATAACCTTACCTATTATGTAAATTGTTTTCAGAAATATTTTTTTCTATTACTATTTAATTATTTATTTTATTATTTTAATCATAATAATAATTACTTTAATTGTTGTAGGTAAATTGTAATATAGAAATGTGTGACACAGCTGATAATTAAAGGGATGAACCTCAGCCAGGCCATTCTGGTGTATCAAATAAAGAGATAGAAGTACTGGATCCAAAGGTGTGTTTCTGATTCTTTTGTGTCTTATTTAAATTAATTAAAAATTGACAACATTTTTCTTGAATTAATTTCGATTTTTTTTAAAGTATGTAATTATATTTTTTCAGTCAGTGCCTGTTAATTATCAATGTCCAACTTGTAGAAGGAAAGAAGACGTATATAAAATATGTAGAATGTATTTGAAAAGAGTGAATAAACTTCAAGCTAGCCCTAATTCTGCAAGGTGAACTAAAAAATGTTAAGAGGAAATATGTAGCTAAAGAGGAATAACTGACCAAAAAATAATAGCTCCTTAGGCTTTACAAAAAATCTCCATCAACTTATCAGCTTTGCAAAGACTTTGGTGTCTTCCAGCACCTAGGACTCTCAAATTTATTTTGAGACAATTTCAGCTCAATGTAGGATTTATTATAAAAATATTTCAAAATTTAAATAAATTTTCAAAAATGTAAAATGCAATTAATAATGAATATGTGTTAATGTTTGATGAAATATCTATTAAGAAACATTTATTTTATAACATTAAAGAGGACAAAATAGAAGGATACCAAGACCATGGTAACCAAGGAAGATCTCCAAAGGAAGTAACTCATGCACTTGTGTTCATGGTAGGAGGAATAAGAAAAAAAATTAAAGCAACCGATTGCATAATCAGGCTTCAATGTTACAGCAGACGCATTATCTGTTCTAATAAAAGAAGTAAGTGTAAATAAGAATTTATAAGCATTATTATAAAGATTTGTAAAATTGTTTTAATTATTATTTACACCTTATTTTCCAGGTTTTACAAAAATGTTACGAAAGTAGTTTAAATATTGCAGCAATTGTTTGTGATATGGGTGGTATTAACAGAAGATCACTAACACTTTTGGGAGCTTCTAAAGAAGCACCTTATTTTTTGTTTCAGGGGCAGGAAGATGTAACAATTTTTGATCCACCTCATTTACTAAAAAACTTTAGAAATATGTTTCTGAAATATAATATAAAATGTTACACGAATATTACTTCAAACAATGTTAAAGGCATTTATTTTATTTTAATTTTTAAAAATAGATAAAAAATTGTATGTTTCTACCAAATGGTATAAATATTTTGTTTAAATCAAAGTAAAAAATAAAATTAAAATCCACTAAAAAATAGGAGTTTCTAGTCAATAAAACATTAAAAAAACATTCATTTTAGCATAAAATGTCATTTTAGTCACTACAGGTTATACCAAATGGGAACATATTGAAAATTTCTTCAAACTAGACAGTAGTGATTGAAATATTGTTTTTGCACTTAAATTAAAGCTAGCTCACATTTGTCCAAACACAAAACAAAAAATGATAGTAAATCTTGCTGCTCAAGTGCTAAGCCACTCGGTTGCAGCAGGGATGTTTGCTAGATATATCTCAAGGTATTGATTGTATTGTAATTGCTTAACTAAGACAACATTGCTATTCATCTAACAATAACATGTTGATTTTAGTAAGGTCAGTTACTGTAAAATACCCTTTATTAATTATCTCTTGTAGGATTTTTAGGATTGCTACCTGTGGAAGCCACAGTTACTGCAGATGTAGTAGCAAATATAGACAAGCTGTTTGACTGTTTTAATAGCGATTCCCCAGATCGGTAAAAAGGAAAACCACACTCCACTAACATGACGGACAAATCAGTACATTTTCAACATTTAGAAAAGATGTATGACTTTTTTGAAAGTTGTTCATTTGTGGGATGTCCTAGCTCACCCCCATCTGAGCAAGGTTGGACATGTACATTTAAAGGAATATTACGATTGTATAATAATTTAAAAGTTAAACATAATATAAAAGCTTTATCTATGCGACGTCTTCAGCAGGATCCTCTCGAAAATTTGTTTGGCACTGTTAGAGCAAACTGTGGAGCTAATTACAATCCAACCTCTGGACAATTTGTTGCGGGCCTGAAGACAGCAATTCTATCCAACCTTGCTCACATGGGGTCAGGAAATTGTATAGTATATGTAGTGTTGTAGAGTGATTGCTCCTCAATTTCAAATTATAAAGAAATTTTGACTAGAAACACATGCACAGAATCAGTGAGTCCACTTGTCTCAGATATGCTCTCATTGGTGGAATCTTCCTTTCAATAAAGTGTGTGTGATGCACAAAAATTACAAGCCTGTGCATATGTTTGTGGATTTATGTTAAGAAATCTTGGTAGTGAATGTAAACTTTGTGATTCAATTTTAAAAATTAAGCATTCCGACAATATTCAATTATACACTTTTATGGAATTCAAAGAATATGATAATATTACAAAGAGTTTGAATTATGAATCAGAAGATTTTATAAGATGTGTCGAGAATTGTATTTTAAACAAAATGTTACGTTTATGTAATAGTGTCTTCCACATAACAATAAAAAGATTTTGTATATTTATAAATAGATAATTTGCAGATAATCAAAAAGGATTAAAAAGGAAAATTGATGTAGTAAAAAATAAATAGTTGTAAATTAAATGTTGTAATTTGACATAAACCAAATAAAGTTCACTATACTTTGTTTTATCATTAGAATTGTAATTATAAAAGGAAAAGACAAATTCAATAACAGAACATAATTAAAATTAGCTTAAGACCAAAAGGTAATAAAAATAATTAGGATTAGTATAACAGCTATGACAGATAATCTTTACCTAGTCAGGGTCAAATTTCAATACTGTTTGCAATCCTTAAAATTATGATAAATTTACAAATATCAATCCAATTAACTTTCTTATTAACAATTTGTTGTAATTAATATAATTGTCCGTTATAGACCGACAGCAGTATTTAAATTTTAAGATTACAAGATTATTTGCGGGGATACTAGCTTTTCTGATCAGAACTACGTAAGATGGCGGATGTGTTTTTGTTAAAGTTTACCATATTTTACATTTTCTCAGTCTATTTTTTTTTTTTTTTGAAGTGTAAATTAATATATTAATTTATTTATTAATGTTTTCACTAAACAGTTCTCCAATTAAGTGTTTTAATATTTAGTTTGTGTTGGTGTTTTAACTTCGCCAGAGTGCTGATATCTTGTCGATAATTGTCAACTACCCTCTTGCAAATTAATAACTCAACCAAACAAAATATCGAACAGGTTTTTCACTGACACTGTTAAGTATATAGCTAGCGCAGCGGTTAGCGTAGCTGAACTGAAGATACGTTTAATTATTAGACCTGAGATCCAATCCTGCTATTACACACATATATATATATATATATATATATATATATATATATATATATATATATATATATATATATATATATATATATATATATATATATATATATATATATATATATATATATATATATATATATATATATATATATATATAATTTGACATAAACCAAATAAAGTTCACTATACTTTGTTTTATCATTAGAATTGTAATTATAAAAGGAAAAGACAAATTCAATAACAGAACATAATTAAAATTAGCTTAAGACCAAAAGGTAATAAAAATAATTAGGATTAGTATAACAGCTATGACAGATAATCTTTACCTAGTCAGGGTCAAATTTCAATACTGTTTGCAATCCTTAAAATTATGATAAATTTACAAATATCAATCCAATTAACTTTCTTATTAACAATTTGTTGTAATTAATATAATTGTCCGTTATAGACCGACAGCAGTATTTAAATTTTAAGATTACAAGATTATTTGCGGGGATACTAGCTTTTCTGATCAGAACTACGTAAGATGGCGGATGTGTTTTTGTTAAAGTTTACCATATTTTACATTTTCTCAGTCTATTTTTTTTTTTTTTTGAAGTGTAAATTAATATATTAATTTATTTATTAATGTTTTCACTAAACAGTTCTCCAATTAAGTGTTTTAATATTTAGTTTGTGTTGGTGTTTTAACTTCGCCAGAGTGCTGATATCTTGTCGATAATTGTCAACTACCCTCTTGCAAATTAATAACTCAACCAAACAAAATATCGAACAGGTTTTTCACTGACACTGTTAAGTATATAGCTAGCGCAGCGGTTAGCGTAGCTGAACTGAAGATACGTTTAATTATTAGACCTGAGATCCAATCCTGCTATTACACATATATATATATATATATATATATATATATATATATATATATATATATATATATATATATATATATATATATATATATATATATATATATATATATATATATATATAAATATATAATGTGGGTAGAAGTGGAAAGTAATGTACATTAGCTCCGTGATTATAATAGTATAAAATAAGTAAAAAGTGTGCTTTTGGCTCTAATTATTGTATTAACAATTAATACAGAACCTAAAAATTGAGTGTAAATGTTATCACGTAGTATCAACAATAAATTGTTAAAAAACAATCTCATGCAAACTTGCTGTGGTAGCTGTAACATCTTACTATTCTAAACGGATTTTTGTTAAGTGAATAAACAGTGAAAAGTGTTGTGTTAAAAAATAATGACTAATGAACTAAATCAATGTTATTATAGGAAAGACTTTTTCTTGTAATAATTTGTCTAAAAATATGCTTCTTAAAGTATGTAAAAATAATTTAGAATCAGAGTCATCGTTTACGTTGGACTAGTGGTGGACTAAGTAGACTCAACTTCTATGATCCGAGTTCAATCCTGATTCGTCATTTTTTTTTTTTTTTTTTTCTTTTAATTATTATTATCATCTTATTATATTTTTTTTTATTAAGGAAGGACTAATTGTTTTAAAGACTATCAGAATTCATACATTTGAAATAAGTGATAATTTAAATTGACTTAGAATAGAATTATTATCAATACACTTGTAATATGGCTGACGGCAAGAGTGTTATCTATAGCTGTTGTCCCCGCTCAGATACATCTTTAGAGGTGCTCTGTTGTAGCGAATGTAGTCATAGATTTCATTATTCTTGTCTCAATATTACTAAGACACTGTTTAAAGATCTAACGGAAAACTTTAAAAATACATGGATGTGTCCGGCTTGTAACTGTAAGAAACCAAAAAGTTGGAACAATAATACACCTGTTCGAGGATTGTATGCAATTGATTCCCAGGAATCGGATGTAGCAACTAAGAACGTGGCCATGAGGAAAAGGGCAAATAAAAGAAAATGTTTGTCGCCAGATCTTTCACTTCTAGATATACGACAGGTTATTAGAGAAGAGTTAGAGTGCATAAAATCAAGTATGTTAGATCAGTTTAATGCCAAAATAAAGGAAGTTATTGAAACGGTAACTGATATAACAAGGTCAATGACATTTGTGGAACAGCAATATGAGGATGTAAAGAAGGATTTGAAGGAAAAAGAGACAATCATACACTTTTTGGAAGCTGAAAATAAATCATTGCGAGTGACCGTTAGTGACTTAGCCTCTAGAATAGGTGCTATGGAGCAACATGCAAGAGCTAATAACGTGGAAATCCAATGCATACCTGAGCATAAAAGTGAACATCTTCTTTCATGTGTCAAGCAGCTAGCATCGACTGTTAATTATAAAATCAATGACTCAGATATACACCTTTGCACGAGGATCTCTAAATTCAACAAAGACAGTAACAGACCTCGATCCGTTGTCGTAAAATTTAGCTGCCAAAGAGTTCGTGACGAGTTTTTAGCAGCAACAATTAATTTCAATAAAAAATCAACGGTGAAGCAAAATAAGCTGAACACTAGTCATTTGGGCATGGGTGGAGAAAAAAAGCCAATATATGTTGTTGAACATTTGTCACCAGCTCTCAAATCACTACATGCAGCCGCGCGTGTCAAATCCAAGGAAAAAAATTACCGGTTTGTGTGGGTCAAAGGAGGACAAATATTCATGCGAAAATCAGAAAAAACAGAATATATTCATATCAAAAATACAGCAACACTTACTAACCTACCTTGACCGCTTATCTCAAACATAAATTGTACCATATGACGCATGCAGTGGAATTACTATAGTTACTTTCACACCTTTAAAATGCTATTACCAAAATGTCAGGGGGCTACGTTCCTGTACTCAGAAGGTCCGTCTTCAAATTCTAGCTAATAATTACGACATTATAATTTTTACTGAGACATGGCTCCATGGAGGCATTTCTGGTGGTGAAATTTTTGATGATCGGTACACTGTATACCGACGTGACAGGGAAACTTGCTTGGCACAAAATTCCAAGGACATGGGTGGGGGAGTCCTTATTGCTGTCTGGAATTGCTTAAAGTCGCACCGACATCAGCAGTATGAAAGTGAAATAGAAGACCTGTGGGTTAGCATCGAAATAAAATCAGATACTACTACCGAAGAACTTTTAATATGTGCCGTGTACTTTCCTCCTCCGGTGATACATCGCACACTGGACTCTTTTATTCATAATGCAAATAAAGCTATGGATGATGCAACCAAACAAATACTTTTGGCAGGAGACTTTAACCTTGGCGATATCAAATGGTGCTCTCAATCTGATGACCTACAACACTATGTGCCTAACTACATCGGCCAAAATTCAATCAGAACAGACTTTTTAGATTTTTTAGCACTTAACGAACTTAAGCAATTTAATGGGATAGAAAATCAAAACCATAAGATTTTGGATCTGCTTCTAGCAAGAACCGATGTTCTAAATGTCGACACTACCTTAAACATTTTGCGTAGTATAGATAAGTATCATCCACCACTACTAGCAAAAATATCTATTCAACCTACAATAATAGATGATTCTATTCCACAATATAGACATAATTTTTTTAAAGCTGATTATGAAGCAATAATCCAGTCCTTAAACACAGTACCCTGGTTTTCTGAGCTATCAAAACTAGAAAATATTGATGCAATGGTCGGAAAGTTTTACAAAATACTTAATAAAATTATAAACATGCATGTCCCAAAAACACGTAGAAGATTAAATAAATTTCCAATATGGTTCACTCCCAATTTAATCAAATTATTGAAACAGAAGCACAAATATCACAAAAAATTCAAAAAATTCGGAAACCCATTAGACAAAATTGAATTTGAATTTCTACGTACAGACTGCGATATACTTATATTAGAATGTTATAATAAATATATATTTAAGATTGAATCAGAAATTGCTAAGCACCCAAGTTACTTTTGGACACATTTGAAGAACCTGAAAAAAGGTAACACTAAGATCCCAGCCACTATGTCTCTCGGCAATCTGAAAAAATCTGAAAATAATGAAATATGTGATCTTTTTGCTTCACATTTTTCCTCAGTTTACGATAGCCATGCCAATTCCGTGCCGATTACAGTAAAGGGACCCGAGATTGAGGAAATGGATCACATAGTCATCACACGAAAATCTGTTGTTAAGAGACTAAAAAGACTCGACGTTAAGAAGGCCTGTGGGCCGGACAATATCCCACCATTTTTTTTGGTTAGATGTGCAGATTCTCTATCCTTACCGCTTACTGTAATTTACAATGCGTCTGTTAAGTCAGGTACATTTCCAAAGGCGTGGAAAAAGGCAAGAATAGTCCCCATCTTTAAGAGTGGAAAAAGAGATTCCGTTACAAATTACAGACCAATCTCTATTCTTTCCTGTATGTCAAAGGTTTTAGAATCTATAATTTATACACACATCTACGGACATGTCAAGAACCATTTATCTTGCCACCAACACGCTTTTATGACTAAGAGATCGACATGTACTAATCTTGTCTCTTTTGTTAGCAACATATGCGAAAAGGTCGACAAAAATTTACAAGTAGATGCAATATATACAGATTTTTCTAAAGCCTTCGACAAAGTTAGCCATACTATTTTGGTTGCAAAGTTACGTGCTTACAAATTTACAGAATATTTATTGGAGTGGTGCAAAAGTTACCTGAAATTCCGCGAATCTACTGTTGTTTTGAATGGATCGGAATCAAAGCCATTTACAGCAACTTCTGGAGTACCTCAAGGATCCAATCTAGGACCTCTATTCTTTAATATATTTATTAATGACATTTGTGGTGTAATACGAAATTCTGATTTTTATATATTTGCTGATGACTTAAAATTATGTAGAACAATATATACTGACGACGACAGCTTGCTACTTCAACATGACGTAGACAATATTACAGAATGGTGTACAAAAAACTATATGACTTTAAATGTAAACAAATGCAGCCATATTAAGTTCACTCGTAAGAGAAAAAGAATGCAGACATCTTATAAAATTGGTACACAAGCATTAAAAGAAGTAGACCAAATTCTAGACTTAGGCGTTATTATTGATAGCCAGCTAAGATTTGTACATCAAGTTAACAAAATGATCGATTCTGCTTACCGATCGCTTGGATTTGTACTAAGGTGTTCACGTGAGTTCAAAAGAGTGGAGACAATATTAAAATTATATTACAGTTACGTTCGCAGCAAATTGGAGTATTGCTGCCCAGTATGGTCTTCAGTATCTAAATTTCATTGCGATAGAATTGAAAACATTCAAAAAATACTAGTACGATACCTTGAATTCCGAACTGGTATCCCCAAATCTAAAACTTACCACGAAATCGCTGTATTCAGCGATTCAAGCTCCACTCTTTGGGAGAACGAAGGGCATTCTTACAGATGTTATTTCTTTATAAGCTTTTTAATAATAAGATCGATTGTAGCGAGCTTATTGAACAATTAAATATTAACGTACCGTCGGTGACACCACGCTATCAGAGACCTTTATTTACTACCAAATGTTACAAAGCGAACTTAGGAAAAAAATCTCCGCTAGCAAGACTTCAAAGTATATATAACGAATTAACCAACCTGATGTGTGACTTGGATATAGCTCATGACACATGTACGAGTTTCAAAACCAAAATTAGCAAATTTATGACACAGCCCGGCAGCAAAAGTTATCCTTAAAAATAATGACATTTCTTTTTGTTTTTTTTTTTTTGTTTTTGCTATTTAATTCAATTATATATCAAGATATTTATTTAATTTATATTTTTAGCATTATGTATGACTTTTTTTTATTGTGTGATTTTTTTTTATGTTTTATGTTTGACATTTTTCTTAAAACTCTAATCAATTTTATTATTTTTTTTTAATTTTTAATCTATAATAACAATTGTTATGTTACTGGAACATGTTGTGATTGTCTATAATTGGGAAAACATTTAGACTATTAATTGACCTTGATTTATTTGACTGTATTATAATGTTCTCCTGTTTGTGTTTCTCCTTCAACTTAGCCGTTTGGTGCAGCGCACACACACTTGGCGTAGGCGACGCGCGAACGATCGGGTGGCCTCGGTTTGATTCGGGTCTTTTCGTTGATGAGCGAAGTTAGCAATTCTTTCATTCATTGACTTATTGTGTCGATTGCAGTGCAGACACGTGCGTGATTCTAGGTTATTATTTCATTGTGCTATTGTTATTTGAAAATTTCAAGTTGAATTTTAAAAGATTTAACAACGAGAAATGGCATCGGCGAAGAAAAAGTCGCCCTTATGGGAATACTTTGACATAAACAGTGAAAATAATAAGTTAGCTGTTTGTTTATTATGCAATGTTAACATTTTACGTGGCGGCAAAAAAGCAGGTATGTATCTAATAAATCTAATAGTCCATACTTCCATACTATCCATACTAATATTATAAATGCGATAGTCAGTTTGTTTATTTGTTTGTTTGTCCGTCTTTCACGTCGAAACGAAGCAACGGATCGACGTGATTTTTGATATGGGGCATGGGGATAATTTGGGGGCTGGAAAGTGAAAAAGACATAGGCTACTTTTTATCCCGGAACAATATTAAATTCCCGCGGGATGACGTCGTGTAGTCCACGCGGGCGAAGCCGCGAGCGGAAAGCTAGTAATAATCTAATTGCAATTCTTTATTTATCGAGTACAGTATCTTGCATGTTTAAGTGCAAGTTTAAAGTATTTATTTACATTAAATATTTAATTTTTTTTCAAGGTACTTCTGCTATGAAAAATCATTTAAAATCAAAACATCCAGATGAATTTCGTGCAGTGAATAAAGACAAGGCCGCTGTCGCGCCTACTACAATTTCTTTAGCCATTGCGGGGACAAGTTCGTCGTCATTTGCAAAAAAGCAATTGACTATGACAGAATCTTTCGAAAGGCAATTGCTCTGGGATATAAATGATGCTAAAGCCAAAATGTACCATTATTTAGTAGCCGAAATGATTGCACTCGACAACGAGCCATTGTCCATAGTGGAAAGAACCGGATTTACCAGACTCTTAGAACAAGCTTTACCCCGCTAAAAATTGCCAACCCGGACTTATATTAGCCAAAAAATCATTCCTGATATATATTACAAAATTTACGAGAAAATCAAACGTAACATTTCGAGTGCCTTCACTATTTCAGTGACTTCTGACATATGGACTTGCTTACACAATAATGCTAGCTTTCTGAGCTTCACAGCTCATTGGATATCATCTGAATTTAAACTAGAACATGAAGATCTGGCAAGCCTTTCTCAGGGTCACACACAGGAGAAAATATATCCATGGAACTTAACACTGTCGCAAACCGCGGGGATATTGAGGACACTAAAATACATTTGTTAATTCATGATAATGGTGCTAATATGGTGAAGGGTGTCCGTTTAGCTAAGATACGATTCTGCTAGATGTTTTATACATACACTTCAAAGAGCAATAAACGAGTCACTCAAAGTGCAGACTGAAGTGACAGCAATGATTGCTGCTGGCAGGCGACTTGTAACGCACTTCAATCACTCAGGTTTAGCTCAAGAAAAACTGCTGACGATTCATAAAGAGCTAAGTTTACCCGAGCATCAATTAGTGCAAGATATTAGCACTAGGTGGAATTCCACTTTTTACTTGATTGAACGTTTGTTAGAACAAAAGCGTGCCATATCATTGTATGTTGCTGATCACGATACACTCGTAAATTTGACAGCTCCACAGTGGAATTTAATATTGAGGACACTAAAATACATTTGTTAATTCATGATAATGGTGCTAATATGGTGAAGGGTGTCCGTTTAGCTAAGATACGATTCTGCTAGATGTTTTATACATACACTTCAAAAGCAATAAACGAGTCACTCAAAGTGCAGACTGAAGTGACAGCAATGATTGCTGCTGGCAGGCGACTTGTAACGCACTTCAATCACTCAGGTTTAGCTCAAGAAAAACTGCTGACGATTCATAAAGAGCTAAGTTTACCCGAGCATCAATTAGTGCAAGATATTAGCACTAGGTGGAATTCCACTTTTTACTTGATTGAACGTTTGTTAGAACAAAAGCGTGCCATATCATTGTATGTTGCTGATCACGATACACTCGTAAATTTGACAGCTCCACAGTGGAATTTAATGGAGCAGTGTATCAATTTATTAAAGCCCTTCGAGGACATAACAAAAATAACAAGTTCTGGACTATCTTGCGTGTCGGAAGTTATTCCACACGTAACTGCTTTAAAAAAATACTTAGATAAAGCCGAAACTGAGCAAAGAACTCCTGATTTATCACATAGGCGCGCCTCGTTAAAAGCTGAATTAGAAGTTCGTTTTATCTCCATAAGTCAAGAGCTAAAAAATCTAGATTAATGAAAAAATTAGATGCTAATAAATCTAGATTAATAACGATGATCCGGTAGTGGAAATCATTAACGGCAGATTCAAGAAAGATTATGTATATTTAAACGTTGCCATGAGAAACATGATGATCGACTTCCAAATAACTGCGGCTATAATTAATGCTATTGACCTGGATGGTGACCATAAGGACTTTATGTGTATAAGGACCATATGTATGAGGAACAATTCATAAGAATTATAAATGAACGAATGAATGAACCCAATGAAATAGCGGATTACGTGATTAACCATTTGAACCACCTCTCGCTCGCGGGCCTTCGTACAGACGTGTATAGTGCAGCAAAAATATTTTGTTTATTCGAAATAGTTCGCTAACTAAAACCGGTTACAATCAGAAGCTCATATGAATCAAGCGATATTTCTGCAAAGCGTGAGTAGTACACAAAGTTACTAGAAAGAAACGTACATAGTGTGGATGGGCACCGGGGCCCGGCATTACCTAATGCGAAACGCAGTGGCCAAAGCCACTACTTAACGCCGGTCTTAAATGCCGGGGGTGGTAACAATCCGGTCGAGTCTGCCCATGCGTGTTGCCATTGCTGGCAACGTGACTCTACCACACGCACTTTAGTCGTCTCTTACGACACCACCAGTATCAGGGTGATCCTATTCTAAGCCGGGATCACACGGCATAAAAGTTGTTAAGTGCTGCTTGATTTCCATTGCGCTTTTAATCCAATCACTCGGTGCAACGACAAATTCAAATTCAAATATTTTTATTCAAAATAAGAAGTTACAACTTCGTTTTTTGAACGTCAAACAATTTACCACCAGTTCACAAAAGTTACTGCCTCAGACCTGAGAAGAACCGGCGAAAGAAACTCAGCGGGACATGTCCATTCTTTTCTTTTTTATCAAAAACTTTACATTATATAATTAAGTGACAATGATATACTTGAAACAGCCTGGAGCGAGCATTTTATTCCCAAGGCGTGTTATCATTTACAAAATCGTCAATATGGTAATAACCTTTAACACACAAACGTCTTTTCACAACTTTTTTAAATTGTGAAACAGAAAATTCTCTGACGTTTTCTGGGATCCTATTGTAAAAGCGTACACCCTGTCCCATAAACGAATTACGGACTCGATGCAATCGAGTTACAGACGCACTAGGTTTAAGCCTATTTCTAGTATTAATATTATGTACATCACTGATTTTAGTAAACTTATTAATATTTTTCTTGACATACATAACATTGTCAAAAATGTATTGAGATGCAACGGTATATATATTAATATTTTTAAACATTTCCCTTAAAGAATCCTTAGGGCTTAAGTTATAGATTGCGCGAATAGCTCGCTTCTGCAATACAAAGATTGACCTAATACCGGCTGCATTACCCCAAAGTAAGATGCCATAAGACATAATACTGTGGAAGTAGCTAAAGTAAACAAGGCGAGCCGTTTCCTCATCAGTCAATAGTCTATTTTTTTTAACAGCGAAAGCTGCAGAGCTCAGTCTATTCGCCAATCTATCAATATGAGGTCCCCACTGTAATTTGGAGTCAATGGTGATACCGAGAAATACCGTAGAATCAACAGTCTCTACGGCTTCACCATTCAAAAGTACATTGGCTTTCACAATTTTCGTTTGGGGTGTTCTGAATATTATACATTTTGTTTTTTTACTATTTAACAGTAACTTATTAGCGCTAAACCAATGTACTATTTTGGAGAGAGCATTGTTTACTTCGTCATATACTTTTTGTCTTCTTCGCATTTTAAAAATCAACGAAGTATCATCAGCAAACAATACTATCTCATGGCTCCTCTCAACTAAATAAGGTAAATCATTTATATATATTAAAAAGAGAAAAGGACCAAGAATAGACCCCTGTGGGACCCCCATACTGATTAGTGAGCCAGGAGATTTCTTGCCATTCACATCAACCTTCTGAACCCTGTTAGTTAAATAAGAGGTCAGAAGATCGAGTGCACGTCCTCTTATGCCATAATGATGTAGCTTCATGACCAATGTCGAGTGCTGGACGCATCAAACGCCTTGGATAAGTCACAGAACATGCCAAGAGCATCCTGCGAATCTTCCCACGCCTCATAAATACTCTTTAAGAGACCTACGCCGGCGTCGGTAGTGTAGCAACCCTTAGTAAAACCATACTGTTTATTATGCATTAGCTTATTTAAATTAAAATGCATTAATATTTGCTTTAAGATTATCTTTTCAAAAATTTTACTGAATGATGGTAGCACAGACACTGGTCGAAAATTGTTTGGAGCTAATGTACTACCAGATTTAAATATAGGTATGATTTTACTAAATTTCATTAGGTCAGGAAACACACCATACTCTATACAATTATTAAATATATTGGCAAGATGTGGAGCGACAGCGTCTATAATATGACTAATCAACTTGACAGAGATACCCCACAGATCTGATGTTTTATTTATATCCAGGGTCTTAAATGTCTTAACAATGTCTCTTGAGTTGACTAGATTAAATTTGAATACTACATTACATTTGTGAACGCTCTCCTTAAGTAATTATTTAGCGACGGTTGTGGAAGCTATAAGAGTTTTGGTTGTGGAAACTGGAATATCAGCAAAGGATTTCTCAAATTCACCTTTGTCAACTTTTAATTTAAAATCGTGATTATAATTCTTACCTTTTTCAGTTTCACAATTTATTATGTTCCATGTCATTTTTATTTTATCACTAGAATTTTTAATTTTGTTTCTAATATGTAAAGATTTTGTCATGGAACATACTTTTTTAAACAATTTAGAATAGTTCTTGACATAATTAATAAATAATTGACTGTGGTTATATGTTTTCTCACTATAAAGTTCATATAACCTTTGTCTACTCTTATGAATTCCCACAGTCGCCCAATCATTAAATGACAAGAAACTCCTGAAATTAATTGTTTTAGAAACACAGCATTAAATTCATTTTTAATAACATTGAAAAACTTCTTATATAATTGGTTGGGATCTTTTTTATATTCTAAATGTTGAAGTTTTGCTATCGTTTTACTTCTAAATCTTTCTATACGACCAATTGTCATCGGAATACATTCAATTTTATTTAGTTCTTTAATTTTCTTTTTGCCAAAGTAAAAAGAAGCCAATTGACCGCTATGGTCTGAACTTAACATATTAATTATTGATTTTTCTCTCGGTACAGAATTAGTAAAGATATTATCAATACAAGTAGCGGTACAATTAGTGATTCTCGTAGGCTCTAGAAATAGTTTCTCAAGGTTATATGAATTCATTAAAGACCTGAATCTAGTACAAGTGGTGGAATTATCTATTAAATTAATATTGAAAACTCTACATACAATTATATGTTTTTTAGATCCAGATAATTTTACAAGTGTTTGTTCTAAAATATTTTCAAAGTATTCATATAACCCAGTCGGAGGTCTGTACACACTTACAACAATGAAATGCTCAAGCTCAGCACAGGCCATTTCAATAGTTTGCTCAACAGAGAGGCTCACAATATCTTTACGTTCTTTAAATTTGTAAGGTTTTTTCAAAATTATTAAAAAGCCACCACTTGCACTTGAATTGCTTGTTCTCTGCTGAACATACTAGCTACTTGGTGATTCTTGAAATTAAAAATAGCCTCAGAGTTTCGAAGCCAATGCTCTGTGATACAAAGTACATGAATATTCTTACAATTTAAGAATAATTCAATTTCTAATTCTTTACTAGAAAATCCTTGTATATTTTGATGCACCAAGTTTGTATCATTATCAGTACATAATGTATTTATTTTCACATTATTATTAATTTTATTTTTACACTTACTAGACATTTTGCCAGAGATGGCCTCTTTTGTCTTATTATTTAATTTAAATAAATTGGAACGGATTCCAAACATGTCAAATTACTCTGCTCAATAGAAACAGAGGTCTTTTTAGCCACATTATTGGCTAAGTTAGAATGTAAATAATATGATAGCATACTTGCTATCTGTCTTTTATAAAAATAAGCTAGGTGTAGCCTGTCACATGTCAAATTATTATTTTTAACATTAATTATGTTATTAATGTCAATTAAATTTAATTTGTTGTCATTTTCACTGTATGTAACAATGTATGTAACATATTATTTAAATTGTATCTAATATCATTTTCTTGTGGCAACCTCTTTAAATAAGGAAATGTAAACATAATAATTTTTTTCACATTTAAATTCATTAACTGTGAATAATGCTCATGTAATATTCTTTTATTGACTTCCCCCGATCAAAACAATTAAAATTGTGTTAGGACAATGAGTATTAGTGTTAATTTTATTTATAATTTGGGAGTAGGTAGCTCCGGGCATACAATAATTTAATAGTGTCCTTTACAAATATTGTTTAAAATCACACCCACATTTTTCCCTAAGCTATCACTATATATTGTAATAATATTTTTATTTGATGTGGGTATGGGTTGTGATTTATGTGTCCCTACAAAGCTGTCCTGAGCTCCGTCAGCCTGAGATTGAAAGTTCATTTCTGACATCTTCTTTGGATGGCTTGGTGGTGGCGCTTGACATTCACAAACATAATTTTTAGTGAATGACTCAAAACGCTCTGAATTATGATTACATAACTTAAGTAGCTCGTCCATAGAAGATATGTGCTCTGCAATTTGTCTCTGAGCACATTCATATTTATTAGAAATTGTTTTTAATTTATTATGCAATGTAGGTATCTCTAAGTGTAGGGAATTCAATTCAGCTTCATATAATAACTCTTTACTTTTCATACTTTCACTACACTTTATTAAGTTATGTTTTAAGGGTTTTCCTTTCGGCAACTAATTTGGTGTAATTTTTAGAATTATTTTTAGTTTTTAATAGGTGTTGTGTTTTTTTAATATATTTATTTATCTTAATATATTTTTTTAGTTTATTTCTACTATGAAGAAATGGTTTGGAAGTCACCAGTCGGGTCTATTGTTGAAATGTCATTATTTAAGGTGATGACTGGAGAAACCAGAGATGGTGTATTCCCTACCAGCTCTTCAAATAGGCTATGGGTCTGAGAGGCCTCCTGTTTTAAATGATTACTTTCCAATTCAAATATATGTTCTTTGGCCTCATGCAGAATTTTAGTTCACCGGTAAGTCTGAGGGCCTCCTCATATTCTACTCTGCACTGGTGAAACCCATTTACTATTTTCTGCAGATTATCATTATGTTGAAGTAATTCTGAGTATTCAGAGTACAGTTTGGACAGTTCGTTTTTACGTTCCTTATTTTTATTAATAATCTGCAGAAATTCCTGCTCATTGTCGTCCCTCTCTCTCAGAAGTTGTTCGTACTGTGACCTAGATGACTTTAGTTCCTGGAGCGTCAGTTGCAGCTTGTCCTCCACCTGACGAGCCTTTGTACCGCGGGTCATCATATTTATTAGTGAATAAGGCAACAATACGACAACAACAAAGAAACTTGTTTTATTACTTTATAAATATGTATTTGTGTTTGAGAGTAAAGAGAATGAAACAGGCGAAGAATTAAAATAATTTATTTTGAAAAATAGTTCGTTACCTTAGCGATGACAGTTAACGAACACAAAACAGCACAAACACTTTAAAGTTACAACTATAATGTACTGTTTATAATATTAACAGTACTAACGTCTTGTTCACAGAAACTTTTTCACAAATTACACCAAATTTAACAATAAAAAATAATTAAATTCAATTATTTTAACGGGAGAAGTTTTAAAGACGTTTCTACCCCAGTGTTGCCACAAGAAAAACACAACGGTGACGTATTAATCAGTTGCGTTTACGCACCTGCTTAATCTCTAGCCACGCCCATCTATTTACTCGCCTGCCGACGGCAATCGCTTTAAAATGGCCTACGGTGCTTATAATTATAACACAAATGGCTTTACAACGAACTCCACCTAACGCAGTTATGTCAAAAAGCAGCCCCCAATTGCATGATTCTACAATGAATAATTTAGAGAACTCTGAAATATATATTAACATTAGAAAAAGGTACAAACGTTCATCCGAAGGCCTAACAGACTGTACCGAAATACGGTTGATGATTGCAGTCTTTTCAACAAAGCAGAATGGAAAACTGGAAAATTTAAAGAATTTTGACTTTGCACAAACTTATAACTATAATAATGTAGATAAGGCTACTGAATATTTAATTTGTACCTTAACTGCAATTAAACAAAAAAATCTTACTCAAATTCACATACCAAATAGAAAAACGATCAAAAAGCCATGGATTACTACAGGAATTCTTAGATGTATCCAAAATAAAGACAGAATGCATTAAAAACTTAAGTCCAAACAATACTATTCTAAAGCAATCGTATAAAAGGTACAGGAATTTTTGTAACTTCCTATTGAAAAAACTTAAAAGAGATTTTGAGAGAACAGATATTAAAAACGCCAGTGCTGACAAAAAGAAATTATGGGATACCCTAAAAAGAACCACTTTTCCAGCAAAGCAGCAGGTGTCAGCAACAAGTTTACTCTCTAAAACTGAATCTCAAAATGATGTTAACACGATTAGTGCGGAACGCGGCTTAAAACACCTCGTCCATGTCTGGTCTTTATAGCGGTAAGAAAAAACTTTAACTTCTCTGTCGTGCGAGAGGCATAACTTCCATTTGGCTCGGCGTAGGAGAGAAATAACTATATGTTTGAGATGTGCTATTGATTCCTAGTTCTATGGTACACCAACCCTATGTCGGGTTTATTAGACCTCGTGCCGCACTGAACAAATAATAATACAACTAACTGCTACCACAGTGCGGAACGAGGTTGAAAACGCCTCGTGTTCCCGCGCACTCGCACCGCACCCCACGCTAGTTTCACGTGGTAAGTGTTGTGCAACGCAGTTGACGCTGCGCACGCGACCAACTAAGACGGCTGTCTTTGAGTTAAAAATTATCATGTCGAGACGTCACCGAAAAAAGTTGATCAAGGAGGAAGATAAAGAAAAACAGGTTGGACAATCTGAGCCTAAATCAGAATACAGGAAGATATTTCAAAAACAGGTAAGTCACAAATATACTCTGTCTAGGTGAAGTAATTATGCCAAGTTACCTAGGTATATTAGAATACCTACGTTTATTTGTTAAAATAAATATATCAGCAAAGTATGTTAATGTTAAAATGTGTATTAGGTATATTGTATGTATGTATATAGCTCCCTACACCTTTGCCCAGCAGTGAGACTCGGCAGGCTAGCAGTATATCTGTATGATATATAGTAAGAAGTTACATTAAAGGTAATTACGTTTGCTGTCATAGTTCAAACAAAAGTTAAGTAGCTACATTATTGATATAGGTAAAATAAATACGTGAACATTGCTATTAATCACGTGATTTTTATGGATTGTTCTTCTGTAAATGCCAAAGGCTAATAAGATGTTTAATTGGATAAGGATTGATACTATATTTGCCAAAATAGTTTGGAAAGTGACACGCCCGCTCTTGCCGATTTATTGTTTTTTACGCCGTATTTTTAAACTCGTAATATCTTGTAAAATATTGAACTAATCTACATGGTTTACAGGACAACATTGATCTCCTGTAAATGCTCAAGATTAATAAAACATCAAATCTGATAAGGATTAATACTGTATTGGTCAAAATAGCTTGTAAAGTTAACCCTTAAAATTTATTCATATTAAATGCATTTTTTATAGACAAAAATGGTCACTGTAAGTTATCCGTAAAAGATAGACATATGCTACCGTTGACTTTTTTGTAGATAATTTGATTTTACACATTTCTTTCCAATATGATTTTGATATATCTCTAATGAATCAGGCAGCGTCTTTCACGAAAGCGCGTCGGCGGCAAAAAAATATCTTGCTTGACTTCTGACTTATCTTGCTGACTTGTTTCACTAATACCGTTATTTCTTATTGAAAACCCATATTTATCAAAATAAAATATAGCCTATGTTAATCACGGATGATGTAGCTCTTATAAATGAAAAAAAATTTAGGATCGGATGAGTAGTTCCGGAGATTACCCCGAACATACAAACTCACAAACTCATAAATTTTACCTCTTTATAATATTAGTATAGATTGAGTTTTAATATCCGAAAGCTGAATATAATTCATAATTTTTATTTTGTTTTTAGCTTTCTAGCTGATAACGGTATTTAACGGATCAGTGAGTACGTTCTGTAAAGTTGGAGTGGTGCTTTTAATTTAACTAAGCTATATTTTTTGGTGTTTTTGTGTGAAAAGCTTAAGACGTGAATCACTAACACTAATATACCTACACAATAACTTAGCTTGTTATGTAAAACTAACATTTATGGAATGAACAACAAGAAAATACTTACCTATTATAAAAAACAGTATTAATAAAAAAAACAATGCTTTATGATTAAGGATGCCATCAGTCCAGTTTCCCTGAACTTGTCTTATTTTGGAAGGCATCCCGGCCGCGCGTCGGCAATTAAGATGACAACCTTATTCATAATATGTAGCTATGTGAATATTTACTAAGTATAAAATAAACTAGCACCCTCCTGCAACTAGCATGCTTAATTCGTTTTTCTTTAACAAAAACACAACAAAAATTATACAATATGCTCTGAACATTGCATGCCATAATTGCACCGTTATAAAAATAATATTTACTATTAACAATGGCCTTTTTCGGAAGTTTAATAGAAATTGTACCAAACAACATGACAGTTTTCAGATGAAAATGTATATCTTTGATTTATTATGAGCATACTGCAATTGAGGTTATTGTCGATCATCATCATCATCTGAGCGTTATTCCCGGTCGCGACCAGAGCCTTCACTCCGGTGTCCGGGGTCCGCTTTCCGGCTCCGTTTTCTCCATTTCTCCCGGTCGTCGGCGTCTTTGCTAGTTAGACCATTGGCACGCATATCACCTCTTACGACGTCAAGCCAGCACTTCTTGGGTCTTCCCCTTCTACCGGGGCCCAGCGGAGGTGGCATGGCCAGACATTTGTTACCCACATAGCCTGGCGGTTTCCGCAAAACGTGACCGTACCAGCGAAGACGACTCTCCTGCATTTTGTCAGCGATGTCACGGACATGAAGGCTGCCGCGGATACGGGAGTTCCTCACGCGATCCTTGCGTGAAACCCCACACATCCACCGCAGCATATTCATTTCCGTGACTCGCAGCTCCTGCTTGTGTCGCTCCAGCACCGGCCACGCTTCACAGCCGTGTAAGAGGACAGGTCTAATCATAGTTTTGTAGACCTGTCCCTTCAGCCTAACCGGCATTTTGGGGTCACAAATGACACCAGTCACCTCACGCCACTTGGCCCACGCGGCAGCAATGCGTGCCTTGACGTCGCAATCGATGTCACCAGACGCGGGAATTACAGATCCCAGGTATTTCACCTGATCCGTGCGCTCGACCAAGTCATCGCCTATGCGAACGGATGGGGGATCTGTAGAGTTTAATGCCAAGTACTCGGTCTTCGCCACATTAAGTTTCAGACCACCGTTCTCTAGCGTCTCCTTCCACACCTTCACGCGTCGCACCAATCTGCCCCTATCCGAGTCTGCCAGCGCGATATCGTTGTCGATATTTTGGTACTTTTTAATTGAAACTGTATACAGTTAGTATCTAACCTTAAAAATTGGCTCAGTAAATAAATTATCTGTTCATATTTTCTGTAACTAAATCGCAAGTCTTTGAAACCTTCAACATGATTACTCTGTTTACGCCACGTTTTGATTGGTACACTTAATAAACAGCCAATCATAGCCAAGCTGCGGCCTTAAAATTGTATAGTATTGCACGTGTAAAATATTATCAAATGTATCTTTTGCTTTTCAGGGGCCATCAAGTGGTAATACTTTGCGAAATTTATCTTTTTTTGAAGATTCTAGCGATGAAGAAATCTTTCCAACAAAACTTTCTAAAATTTCTGACAGTGTTGAAATAGAAGAAACCCACAATTCAAATGAATATCAAGCACCACAAAATGTTAATTATAATGAAATTGAACCGACCAATATTCAAAAACAAAACCAAACCAAGAATAAAGATGCAAGCTCAATTATTATTACAAGTACAGGAAAACATTATATCAAAGCAATAACTGGAGTTGAATATCTAAAAAATAACGATTTAAGGAGCAATGTGAAAGTCATAGAACCAGAAGAAGCAGTTTATTTAAGTCCAAGTACCGGAAAAACCTGTCAATTATTACAAAATGTTACTTTTCCCTTTTCTAGTGCCCCAACTACCCCAAGGCAAGAGATAAAAAAAAACATAAATCCGTCATCTTTATGTTCACCTTCACTAGATTTCCCACATATAGTTTCTGAAAGTAGAGCTAGTTCTTTTTCAGAAATTTCGCGCTCTAATTTACTAGACTGCGATTTATCTCTTAATGAGGAAAATATAAAGAAATTACTTCAAACACCGGAACAAAAGAGATCGAGTAAAAAAGTTATTTACGAATGTGCAGTTTCTGATGACTCTAATTCGTCCAGATTTGAAGAAAAAAGAGAAATAGAGGTTACTGTAGTTGTTGAAAATGTTTTGAAGGATGTTGATCGAAAAAAACAAAACAGGTGTGATAATTTATCAAATGTTCTGTTGCCAAATTCAATTGACTATGATAGTATTGAAAATTTTAATCGCGACGACGATATAATAATTGAAGACAGACCTTGTGATAATTTTTACAAGATATTCCAAAATCACCTCATGATTATTATAATAATATTCAAAGTTTTAGAGACTGCGGGGATCATGATGTTTATAGTCCTTCTAGTGATAATTCAAGTGATTCGGAAGGATCAGATAGTTTTTCAGTAGAGGGGTGCATAGACACAGAACTGGAATTATTGTCGGAAGATGAAAATGATGGTACAGAAAACGAAACTTTGGACGTAGAAGAGACATTACCCAGCCACCAAACTAACAAGAACGATGATGATGAGTGGGAAGACATATCGGAGAGTCCCGTAAAATTTGATGAATTTGTTGGGGAAAATACTTACAATATACCGCCATTTGTAAAATCACCTGAAGATGTATATAAGTTATTTGTAACAGATGAGATGATCAATAAAATGATGTTAGAGACAAACAATTATGCGCGAAACTATTTACGAACAAAGCAACAACAAATGAAACGTAATTCACGTATGAAACAATGGACTGATACTAGTCTTCAAGAAATGAAAACATTTCTGGCAGTTGTGATGGCAATGGGTTTATGTAAAGTACCTCATATAAATTTGTATTGGAGCAAGAACAAATTATACAGAAACGAATTTATACGTTCAGCGATGACAAGAGATAGATTTTTACTCCTATTGAAATGCTGGCATGTCAGTGATGTCTCGAATGATGATAAAACTGACAAACTACAAAAAATCAGAGATATGTTTTCGATGATCACTGACAAATTTCAGAATATATTAAAGCCTGGAAAATATGTAGTAATTGATGAGACAATGATTCCCTGGAGAGGACGATTAGGTTTCCGTCAATATATAAAAAACAAATCTCATTGCTATGGCGTTAAGCTTTACAAGCTTTGCACCCCCGAAGGTTAAACCTACCAAATAGAAATTTATACAGGTAAAAAAGATCAGAAGCGAGAAGTCGATCACAGTCAAAAAGTAGTACTAAGGTTGATGAAAAATTTAACAGAAGAGGGAAGAATCGTGATAGTAGATAATTTCTATACTTCGTTGAGTTTGGCAGAAGAACTTCTATCACAAAAAAAAAAAAATATGTGGAACTTTAAACTTAAGAAGAAAATATTTACCAAAGAATGTTGTTCATGTGAAAATAAAAAAGGACCAGATTATTGGAAAAATGAACAAAAAGGGTGTGAAAGTATTGAAATGGGTTGATAAAAGAAATGTTTTAATGTTGACTACGTGCAAAGACCATGACGATAAACTAATAGATACTGGGAAAAAGAAGAGAGGCACTATCGAAAGCATTAAAAAACCCGGATGTGTTCTAATGTACAATGAGACAAAAAAAGGAAATTTATACAGGTAAAAAAGATCAGAAGCGAGAAGTCGATCACTGTCAAAAAGTAGTACTAAGGTTGATGAAAAATTTAACAGAAGAGGGAAGAATCGTGATAGTAGATAATTTCTATACTTCGTTGAGTTTGGCAGAAGAACTTCTATCACAAAAAAAAATTTTATGTGGAACTTTAAACTTAAGAAGAAAATATTTACCAAAGAAGGGCCAGATTATTGGAAAAATGAACAAAAAGGGTGTGAAAGTATTGAGATGGGTTGATAAAAGAAATGTTTTAATGTTGACTACGTGCAAAGACCATGACGATAAACTAATAGATACTGGGAAAAAGAAGAGAGGCACTATCGAAAGCATTAAAAAACCCGGATGTGTTCTAATGTTCAATGAAACAAAAAAAGGAATAGACTACAGTGACCAAATGTCTTCGTATTATACAACATTAAAGAAAGGAATTAAGTGGTGGAGAAAAGTTACAATGGAGCTAATATTTGGTACAGCCCTTATTAACGCCTGGATTGTGTACAATTCAATTAATGGTGATAGAAATAAAATGCCAAAGAGAATATTTGTAGAACAACTTATTGAAGCTTTTACACAGAAAGACTTGGATGTGGATACAGGTAATTTTAAAATATCCTATCTAATCGTTATATCGTTAATAAAAACGTGAATGTGTCATGTTAAGTAACTTTCTTCATATAGGCTAATGATAATGATAACTATTAGTATGTTTGTTTATTGAATGCAAACGGTGTTTTGCTCATCAAAATTTAGCTCAAACTCAGACTCAAACTCAAACTCAAATTTTATTTTGTAAGTAGGTTTTTTCAAGACGCTTTTACACGTCAACTTTTTTACATTTTTTTATACTAGACGAAGCCGGCTTTTCACTATCTGACTGTTCTCTAAGAAGAAAAGCCAAAAGAAATTCAGAGGTCTTTTAAAGTCCAGACAACTGTAGGTATATTGGGGGACACTGGCAACACTGGCCGAGGCAACATGTCAGAGAAATAGCTCCGTTATTTTAGTTTAAAAAATATTTATTTTATTGTATTAAATATATAATTTATTGTGTATATTGTGAATTAAATAAATTAAGTGTCATTTGTAAATATAATAACTATAATTAGAACCATACAAAAGTATTCCTGTGCAACCGACGGAAGCTACCGTGTGTCAGTGCCAACGGAAGGATTTTCAAAATTTCTAAAAACTCGGGGAGTATTTCTTTCTTATTTTTTTTATATTCCCTTTCACGTTTTACTACACAAAAGTCACTTTTATAGTGAGCCACGTCTCTCCTCACATTTTAGCACCGTTATCGTCTCACTTTGTTTGACAAGTTGGAAGCTTAGTTGCAGACAAACATATTTGCCTCAGACAAGTACACCAATACAAAAAACTATACAGTATACTACTACACTTAATTTTTATCATTAGATAACAATAAATAACATATAAGTTTGTAAGTCAAATTGAAATTAACAAACTTTGTTATATTAATATATTATTACTTTAACCCGGCGAGCGTAAGGTTGGGTGAAATTCACCCAGCCTGTAATAAACCGTTTGATATTTTCTATTCCGTACGTCAAAATAAGTTGTGCGTCTGAGTAGCTGCGCGGGGGGAGGTAGGCATTCGTTGTTTCATGCCGCAGTTGACCGCCGACTGGCGAGGTGTTTAGATGTTGTCAAAGTTGCGGCCGGGTAAGTTTCACCCACCTTACGCTTCGTGTTACAAATTCGAGTAAATACTTTTTGTTTTATATTCGTTATATTTTAGTTTTTTTTTTTTTTTTTCAGCTAAATAATTGTCATACGAAGAAACCCAAAGAAGATTATTGAGGGTTTTCGAAGCAGCTGATCAGGATGATTCTTGTGATGATTCTGGTAGTGACTTCGAAATTGATAATGTTGGCCAAAGAAGCTCTGAAAGTGATTCGGAACAAGAGGTAGGATTACCGAATGAGGAAGAAAACGAAGCTGAGGGATCTGAAGAACGTGAAAGCAATGATAACAGACCATATTTTACTGGAAAGAATGGTACAAAGTGGTTTAGTGTACCAGAAAGGTCTAACGTGCGTACGAGATCAGAAAACATTATAAGGGAAAGGCAGGGCGTAAAAGATATTGGCAAAAATGCAAAGACAGCTGTTGAATGTTGGAAACTCTTTCTTACTGATGAGATTTTGCAAGAAATATTGTTACATACAAATAGTCAAATAAATCTGAAGAGAACTGCTTTTGAAAATAGTCACGTAAAGAAATATATCATGGCAGACTTGTCATCGTCAGAATTAAAGGCTTTTATCGGTCTCTTGTATCTTGCAGGACAGTTCAAAGCAAATAAGCTGAATTTGAAGGATCTGTGGAGAAGTGATGGATCAGGGGTTGAGATTTTTAGGACAACGATGACTTTGAAGAGATTTCAATTTATTCAAAACTGTTTACGGTTTGATGATAAGAATACTCGGAGCGAAAGAAAAGCTACTGATAATTTGGCTGCCATTCGTTCTTTTTTCGAGAAGTTCGTAGCAAATTGCCAAATTGTTTATACACCATCTGAGTATACAACTATAGATGAACAACTTCCATCGTTTCGAGGCCGTTGCAGTTTTCGCCAGTATATGCCCAATAAGCCAAACAAATATGGCTTGAAAATATATGCCTTGGTTGATGCAAAGTCGTTTTACGTCATCAATCTTGAAATTTACCCAGGAAAACAACCAACAGGCCCTTACGCTCTCAGTAACAAAGCTTATGATGTTGTGGACAGACTTGTGGCTCCATTTTCCAAAACCAATCGCAATGTCACCTTTGATAACTGGTTTACCAGTTATCCGTTGATGTTACACTTATTGAAAGAACATCGTTTGACAAGCACAGGCACTGTTCGAAAAAATAAGCCCGAGATTCCAAGTCAGATGCTCCAAACGCGTAACCGAGAGATCCCCAGCACAGTGTTTGGATTTCAAAAGGATATATCTTTATTGTCCCATGTGCCAAAAAAAAACAAGGTTGTTTTGTTGGTGTCAACATTACATCACGATGATAGCGTTGTTGCTGATACTAATGGCACACAAAAACCAGAAATGATTATTTTTATAATCAGACCAAGGGAGGCGTTGATGTTGTAGATGAGCTGTGCACCAACTACGATGTTTCGCGAAATACAAAGCGCTGGCCAATGGTGATTTTCTATGCAGTTTTGAACATGGCTGGTATAAATAGCATAATAGTTTACAAGTCCAATAATAGTAGCAATTTGTCACGCAGAAATTTTCTTAGAGACCTGGGTATTGGATTGGTTTCAGAACATTTACAAAACAGAAAGGAAAATCAGCATTTACCCCGAGAGCTTCGCAAACGAATTCTGGACCAAGTGGGTGAACCCTCACACTCACAACGACCTCCAAATAAAGTTCCTAAGCCTATCAGGAGATGTCAAATATGCCCTACTAAAAAAGATCGCAAGACTAAACACATTTGTTATAAATGCAATCGCTATTTATGTGTGGAACATGCTGTTTTCACGTGTCAAGATTGTGCTCAAACTGAAGATGATTACGAGAACTCTGAATAACTATATAGTAAAAGTTTTGATCTCATATGTTTCCTAATTTTATAAGCTAGAAGTAAAAGCTATTCGTTTTGTTTTTTTTTTAGTTTCTTTTTTTTATAAAATTATAATACTAAGTGTTACACTTTGTTTAAATGAAAGAAAATATTTTTGTTAATTTCATAAATAAAGATTTAAAAATATTTGTTTGCTTTATTTTTCCTTCCCAATCAGTTCTTGGGTTATTACATAATTGTACTAGTAAATAAAAACATATAAAAATATTATGAACACATTAAAATATCTAGCTCAGTATATGGGTTTGTTAGGGTGTAACAAACCCATATACTGAGCTTACGCTCAATGTAAGCTTACGCTCAATGTAATAAATATTAACCTTACGCTCGCCGGGTTAATAAGAGCTACTCCTTTCTTTTTATTAGAATTAATCAACAATTACAAAAGTTGGCTAAATAATAGGAGACCATTGTTAATATTTAGTATTTCTATTACTTGATTAATTTTATTTATTTTCCCCTACCTTCTAAAAATATTATTAATTTATTTTCTTTTTACAATTTAATATTTATATGTAAATAAATTTCTTCTTCTTTCCTTCCTCATATCCTATTGCTTTTTATATTCCAGCACATTAATAATGGATAAACAAGTCATGACTCGTTAAGTCTCAGCAAAGGACCTAGAAAGTAAACTGAAGCAAGCCTTACAAGAACTTAAATCTTCCCAAGACTTCTGTAAGCAACTTCTTCAGGAACGTGAGGATAGTGAGGAGGAAATTGCCATTGTTATAAAAAGAAATACAGACTTAAAGAATGAGCTCGCTGAATTGCAAACAAAACTTGTAGAGGTAGCGGCACAGCGAGATCAACTAAATTGTATTGTGGGTACATTTGACCAGTGCAGCAGTGAACATGAGAGGGCTCTGGATAGGATCACAGAGCTGGAAATTAAATTAGAAGAGGCCAATGTCTCAATTCTTAAATTTAAAGATGATGAATCCAAAAAGGAATTTGAAAACACTTCATGTTTATATGATGAACTGGTGGGATGTAACCCACAATTGAAATCTTGCTTAAAGCCTGTTATAATTGACTTAACAAAGGATGATTCATATGTTAAAAAAAATATAAAGTTTTCATCACATAATAAATTAAAGAAATATATAAAAGTAAATAAATTTATCACGAAAACTAATAAAGTACTAAATTTAAAATATCCAGCAAAACAAATAAATATCTTAAAAATAATAAAAGAAAATTAATAAATAACCTTAAATATTATAAAAATAAATTAGTACAAAGCAGGTGTATGTATGACCAAGACACATTTCAACTACAGAATGAAATAGACAACTTGCACAGCTCCCTTAGAGCACTAAGTGAGAGATATGAATCTTCACAAAATCAAATAAAAGAACAGATTCTAGCTGCTAATAATTTAGTTGACCTTTGCAACTATAATGTAGAAAGATTCGAATCTTTAACAAATAAACACAGTTGTGGTTGTTCAGTCGCGGACTCCACTAAACCAGTTGTCTCTGAAAGACTAAACAATTCTGAGTTTGTTGGTGACTCGGCCATACCTACTTCATCAGATAAAAATAGAAAACATAATTTAAAGATTGGCAATTCCTCCCACACCTCAACTAACAAAATTTTTGTAGTATCAGATAAACTAGGTCAAGGCATTGGGTTCCTACTTAGTCAACATTGTCCAAATGTATTTAATGCATGTTCGCCTGGAGCCAGTTACCAGTCTAATATTAACAAAATTATATCTATGAATATAAATGAGCAGAGTACTATTGTACTATTACATGGAAAACTTACTTGACTTGCATAGCAAAACTAAATGTAAATTTATTATATGCTCTTTTCCATATTCTTCTTCCCTCACAGAAAAGCAAAATAAATATGTATATAATTTAAACCTGACATTATTTAATACGACACAACGTCATAGCGACGCATTATTTTATTTAGATTTAAATAAGTTTATTTATAATAGTTGTAAGTTGACAGAAGATACATTACAATGTATCTTCTGTCAACTCTACCTTTATATTTAAAAAAAAAATTGCTACTTTAGTAGCATATAATATACACAACCCTGTTGTACATGGTACAACGATAGAAATAAATTGTTTAAGTACAGCTACTACTGTAAAAACTAATGATGCAAGTTCCAGTTTAAACTAGAAAATAAGACAACACCTAGGCCATTTAAGTTTAACATTGTACATCAGAATATACAAGGCCTAGGTGGCAAAGAACTGGAACTAGAATTATTTTTAACCCTTAACTTGGTAAGGTACATTAGACTGTACATACATTTAAAAAAAAATTTACTGGTTAAATAATAATATTTTTTTGTTTTGTTTTTATTAAAAATATTACTAAATAATTTAGAATTAGTAGAAAAATATTTTCGTTGTTGCAACACTGAACAACACATGTCAAATTCAAAATGGCTTCGAAACAACAAAGTGTTGGCGGGACCCGGGTAAGTTTTTGCGTTATAAATTACTTTTTAGCTCAAAAACTAATAAAAAATGGTGTGTTATTTGATCTAAAAACTATGTATTACTCAAAAAGTGGTTTTATGCGTTACTGTCTCAATTTTTATGGCCGATTTTGGTTGAAACAAATGTATGTACACTGCACTGCACGTTGCCAATAACGCACTAAAATACTAAAAATGAACTATGGTAACCACGCTGTACATTGCTAAGTTTTTCAACGAATCGGCAGTTTTTGTTTATTTATTTTTTTACCTTCTCATAAAAACTGTCTGCTTTGAACTTTTTTTTTTTCTTTTTCCGCCTGCAGAACTTACAACTAACTCGCGCCCATAAGATCTTGGCTTTGGTACCCGCTCAAAACGCATGCTCTGACGATAGTTCCACATCTGATGAGGAAGCAAATGCTTATATACCGCCTTCACCAGATACCTCTGATCCACCTTCAATAGCATCATCACTAGAAGCCCTTAATTTGCTTGATACTTCAACTGACTCCAACAACGAACAGCATGATATACCCATTACTTTACCACTCACACCAACATTTGATGAAGTTTTTCCATCGCCGAATACAAGTAACTACAATGTTATACCCACATTGAACTCCATCCAATCTTTGCCATCTCCTTCTGTTGAACTATCATCTCCCCAGCCTAACACCAGCGGACAGCAGTTACTACTTACCAGGTCCAAGCGTAAAAAGACAATTACACTTGCGAGAGAATTAGTCCTACCCGTAATGAAATTACGGGTTTATAATGACCGACTGCCCCGTGAGTTACGCCTAACCATAAAGCGAGTTATGGGACTCGCTGATATGCCCGAGCCTCCAATCAAAATCGGCATAAACATGGTACCAGGGGTTCGCAAAACGTGTGCTGTATGTCCAAGCCGCTTAAAAAGACGTACGAAGTACGCTTGTTGCAAATGCAACAAACCTATGTGCCTTACGTGTTGCCTTCAAATATGCATTGACTGCCAATTGGGGCATTAAATGTGCCATCTCTGACTGTTGTCAATTTTTTTATGTTTTGATTTTGTTAGACATTGCTGAATTATAAGAAATATGAAGGCTGATTAATGTTTCTAAAATTGAATACTAAGATTTTGTGATCTCAAATATAAATGCTGTTATTTTTGTTAATAAAGCTGGCATTATTCTATTGTTTTAATTAAATACCTAAACCATATGACTATGCAATAAAGAAACTAAAAAAAAACTAGCAAGTAAATTGTATTATTAATTATGAGGTTTAAAATTAACGTCTCTCAGAATGCACATCGGTGTAAGTGCTACGTAAAAACCAGGTCGGTGCATAAAGGTGAATAATCAAGCTGATCACTCCTAGTTTTCGTCTTCAAAAAGGTTAGTAAGTCTTTTATGAGAGTCATATTTTGAAAGGAGCAACTGTTGAGTTTCTTGCCGGCTTTTCTCAACAGACCTGCCTTGCGAGCCGGTGGTAGCTTCCTGCAAGGACTGACACTACAGACACTTCTATGTAACTTGACGACTCAAAAGTAATGGGCTGTGTGAATTTTAAAAGAAAAGTGAGAATAGATAAAATTTTTGGTAATTTAAAAACATATAAGAAAAACAATTCTATATATACGACTGTAAAGTGAACCAATCTGATGGGTCTCTAGTTTTTATATAAAGGTTATTGTAAAGTCCAACAGTGAAAAATCTATTTTTTTAAGCGAGGAGCTACTAACATCAACTACAAAAATACACAGAGTGGGTTTATTTTACCAAAATTAGAGTTTATAAAACTATATTTTTGACTTACTTTCGCGTGACTCTGACTTTCAAATCACCTTGAAATTCCATATTTTTCTAATATGATGACGTCTTCTTTCTTTCAAATATGATGACGTCATCGCGCGTAACATGTATACACACAAGACACATACACAACCCACATACCTACCCACAGTTCTACAGGGCTGGGGAAAGGTGCGACGCAATGGTCAAATGTACATGTACCGAAGCACCTGGGAATAAATTAGTTTAATAACGGGAATAAGGGAAGGGGTAAACGTATATAAAGAGGATGAAGATTGTAAAGAGCATCACCCGCGAGCGTGAGGCCGCACCTGACGTACGCTGCGCCGGCGTGGTACGCACTAGCCAGTGCGCCACAGAGATACCGACTGCAAATAGTCCAAAACAAGGCCCTAAGAAGAGAAGGCCTGTCTCCCTACTATGTGAGGAATGCAACACTGCATAGAGACCTCCGTATGGAGAGCTTGGAAGACCACATACGTCGCATAGCCGCTAACGCATTCCACCGCGCAGACACTTCCGAGCACTTCCACCTGAGGAGCATCGCGCCCTGGCACTCTCGCCCGCCAGACGCCAAACTTTACCCGCGAGACCTTTTCACCCCGTCCGTCTCCTGAGCCGCTGTAGTGGTCGCTGGTCACCCAAGTTGGGCCTCCCCTGGGTAACCAGGAGACTCACCCGGCTAGGTTGACCGCCCCGTCAGCAACCGGCTCATCCCATCAGCTATCAACTTCCTACCTCATAAATCTGAGGTCTTTTTCAAAATGTCATTGTCCAACCCAAATACGCGTCTATATTGATAGGCGCCGATAGAGACCAACGGCATAAAGAGCATCAGTAGGAAATGTACTGTACATACCACATCATCACATCAATAGACTTGCAGTAGTATTTATCAAAGGATGAGTCAAGATGAAGAAACAAACATGAACAAGGAAGAAGTGTCAAACGAGGACATAGTGCTAGTGGACGAAGACTGGACAGAGAACTTTACACTCTCCAACGAAGAAAAGAACTACGAGAATCACCAATCGGACAGCGACGATTCGAAGAATTCGAATTCTCCAACGACGCCTTCGCCGAGACATTCGCTACCAACGCCAACTACAACAATCATAGGGCCTTATTTCTTTGAAAATGGACGTGGCCAAACTGTAACTGTTAATTCGGAGAGATATGCCCAGATGTTAAATTACTTTTTCAGACTAGAACTTCAGAATAGTCCATCCTTCAACCGAAACACATGGTTCCAGCAGGACGGGGCCACAGCTCATACTGCTAATGTGTCCATGAATGCAGTGCAGCAGTTATTCCCTGAAAAAAACATATCCCGAAACGGTACCATACCGTGGCCACCTAGGTCACCCGATTTAAGCCCATGTGATTTTTTTCTTATGGGGATACTTAAAATCCATGGTTTACAAGACAAATCCGAGCACTGTGACACAATTTAAAGAAAATATTCAAGCCGAAGTCAGCAGAATTCCCCACTCGCTCTGTAAACGCGTTTTCGAAAAATCGTAAAAAATCTAACCAAGAGAAACGTCTTAGGCAATCGTTGTCATAAGAAAGTGACGTAAAAACCGAAAACATTCCTTGCCTTAATTGTTCAGGACGAAGGTTGGATTGCTTGTTTGATTGTTGTTCTACATGTGATAAGTGGTCACATTGTGGCTGCGTAGACGTTGATGATGATATGCAGAGAAAACGTTCATTTGCGAGTTCTGTTTATCTAAATAGTCCTAAGAATGGCTACACCTCAACTTGCCACCTCATCTTACACGACCTATTGACGGGGTGAAATGTCATTCTCTCCTTTTTAAAATTTGTTGAATTAAAACTTTGGCTAAATGTTCCTAATCTAAATTTAATTTTTATGACTGATATTTGCAAGACTGATTAACAATAAATACGATTATGAAACCATGAGTATTTTTCATGTTTTCTAGTCTCAAACATCAACAACCACGTCGTGCCCGGTGTTCCCCTACCTATAGTTTAAAGAGACGGTCAATGCATGGTCTAATCCAGTTGAACCAAAGAGCATTTCTCATTCCGATAATAATGATTATAGCGGTGGTACCGAGAGCAATAATCAGGCAAAAAAAAATACGACTGAGCGATAATTAAGCATTGGAGAATCTTTCTTGTGGCAACAATGAAGTAGAAACGTCTTCAAAAATTCTCCCGTAGAAATAATTTAAATTATTTTGTTTTTGTTGTTAAATTTGGTGTTGTGTTTTCTGTGATCCAGACATTAGTACTGCTAATAATATATACAGTACATTATAGTTGTAACTTTATAGTGTGTGTGCTGTGTTGTGTTCGTTAGCTGAATTCGCGAAGGTAACTAACTATTTTTCAAAATTACATTCGTCGCCTATTGCATTCTCTTTACTCTCAAGAACAAATATACATTTATAAAGTAATAAAACAAGTTCGAACTGCCCTAAGCTAAAGTTGATAAGCATATTATTAGGATTTTCTGTAGATTATAAATAAAAATAAGGAACTTAAAAGCGAACTGACCAAACTTTACTCTGGACACTCAGAAATCATGATAATCTGAAAATATATGCATGTGATCTATGTTGATCGTATAGAGTAGGTAATATAAGCGAAGAAGAATATCAGCAACATTTCAGGTCACGAAAAGATTTAGCTAGATAAGAAAAGACTTTAGACAGAGAAAGTGCGAAAATGGAACACTGCTGATTTACAAGCTGAGAAATTGTGTCCATTTTTGAAAACCAGTGCATTGTATTTTAAAACGAAGCTGATGGTTCATAACTTCACAATTTACAATCTGGGCACTAACAATGTAAAAGGGTTTTGGTTTGATGAAACAACTACTGATTTAAAAGCATCAACGTATCTACTTTTTACATAGATTATTAAAAGAAAATTATAGAAGACGATGTCGTTATTTTTAGTGATGGGTATACATCACAAAATAGAAACATTGTGGTTTGAACGCTCTACTGCGACTGGCGATAGAAAAAAACTTTGTAATCACATAAAAGTTTTTAGAAAAGGGTCACACTCAGATGGAGGTGGATTCAGTTAACTTTATAATTCAAAGAAGATTAAAAAATCGTGAAATATATTTGCCTAGTCAGTACTCTTCGATTACCAAAGGTAGGTAGCAACAGCTTTACTTATGATATAATCCGCCATGGAAGAGGGATTAGTGCAAAATCAGATCAGAGTTTTAAAATACAATCCCATTTACAATTACATTTACAACAATTACAAAGTGTTATACCATTAAATTGTCATAAATTTTATAACAACCTGCCATTGAGAAATACCTAATTCATACTTACTTTGTATTAATGAATGAAATATGAATCTATAACTGTTCATCCCTTATAAAAAACTAATTTTATGATTTTTAATAAAAGTTATTTTTATTTAGTTACTTTGTTCATTGTTTATAATTAGATTTTATTTATAAGGTACAAATTCCCATTACTTATAAATTATGTTAGGTGTTTGTACAATCTGCTTATTTTTTGTTAGAAAATAAATATTTTTGTTTAGTAACCTTGTTGATTTTTTATAATTTGATTTTAATTATTAGGCACAAATTCCTAACATTATTTATAAGTAGTATTTAGTAATTAAGACCTTATTCCTAAGTATTGTTATTGAAATTACTTATAAGACTGATATTGTCTCAATTATTATAAGATTTAATTAAACTAGTGTTGATACCGTCGTACTATCATATTTTTAGGAGTGATTCAAAGGTATTTTAGAGTAAACGTGTTAATATTTTTTGTATAATTTCCAATATTAAATAATATAATTGTGAAAATAATAATATTTGTTTCGTTTCAAAACTGCGTACCTTCCTCTCAAGTTATAATGTGATAAGTTTATCGTAAGTATCGGCGTAAGTGTCGTAGGGCTTTAATTATTGACGTAAAAAGATATTTTTTTCTAAAAAAAGATAGATCACATAAATAATTACTCTCTAATTTCATTGAATTGAAAAAGTTATTAAGTTTTAACCTTCCCCTGTAAAACTGTGTCTATTGCAGATACGCGGCCTTTACGTATGGTAGATACGAGGGTTTGCACTATCCCCGACGATATATGTTTAATTACCGATTCAAGTACTAATTCACCACCGTGCAGAAGCATTATTGCCTACAATTGATCGTGAATATAAACTTCTTCAAATTTATTTTCTGGGAAATTCTGAAGATTAAGTAAATCGACGCTGTCAATCAATCGTTCAGCTAGGGGAGAGATTATCATGGAGCTACAACAACTATTACATAAACAGTTAACAGTTTAAAATAGCCTTGGAAATATCAATTCGGTTTTTGTTGTTGTTATTTATGCCTAAGAGGCAAAACGGACCTAGGCTAAACGGACTGGGGTACGGTTTTGCCTTCAATACAGTGATGTGAGTACTAATATAAATTAAAGCAAATTAGATTGTGATTAATGTTATTATTATAATTATATCGTTTTATGTTTGTTTTAGATAGTTAATAACTACAAAAGAAAAACCAGTCGGAATTCTTTGTATGATTCATCCCATGAAAAATGCGATTGAGGAAGTATTTGCCGGAGAAATGCGGCTTAATAAGGCTTCTCAACAATTTCTGGTGCCAAAACCAACTTTGAAAAGAAAGCTGGAGAAATATAAGTCCACTCAAAATATAGATAAAGCTACAGAGAGTAACCTGGGCAAATTTTTTACTAAACCAGTTTTTACTAAGGCTCAAGAAATTGAATTAGCTTCATATGTCAAATAGATGGAAAATCAATTGGATTAACAACAAACTGGCTGTAAGAAAGAATATAAAACAACTTTTGACATTACCAAAAAGATGGCGGGAAAAATTTGGTTAGAGAATTTCTTAAAGCGTAAGCCGGATCTTAGTCTGCGCAAACCTGAACCAGCCACCTGTCTTCAGCAAGGGCCGCCGGCTTCAATCAAGTAGCAGTTAATAGTTTCTTAGATTTGCTGGCTCTTGCAATTGAAACTTATCATCTGACTCCGGATACAATTTTGAATGTCGATGAAAATTGCATCACAACAGAATTGGAACTAAGGGGATAAAACAAACTGGCTAACTTCTGCTGAACGGGGTCAACTAGTCACTGTAGTGTTTTGCTTTGAAGCAGACATATGCCGCCTTTGTTTATATTTCCCAGATTGAATATAATTTAAATTTCTCGCTTTACAATATTTTTTCTCTGTAATATGGTATTATATATACTCACTTAAGCCACTTATCGATCCAAATGAAGTAGTCAATTATCCAATTGAATTCCTAAATTCATTGGATTACCAGGATTACCACCATATAATTTACAAGTCAAGGTCGGCTCTGTGATAATTATGTTACGCAATCTGAATCAACCAAAATTGTGTAACGGAACAAGACTTGCTGTAATAAAATTATCCAAAACTTGATTAAAGCTAGCTATTTCTAGACTACCGCTAATACCAACTGACTGTCCTTTTGAATTTAAACATGGCCAGTTTCCAGTACGCGTTGCAGTGACTTTTAATAAATCCCAAGATCAATCTTTAGAGGTCTGTGGAATAAATCTTGAATTGTCACATTTTTCGCATGGGCAATTTTAGAAGGAAGAACGGAAAATTATGTGAAATTCAAGGCATTACAATAATTATGTTCGAATTAATTAATTATAATTTTATTTATATAGATACGGTTGTATTGCAAACCGAAGATTTTGTCTATTTTTTTGGCATTAAATAATTAATAATTTACTACCTGGATACATATGGATGAATAGATAACCCTTTAAACGTTGCCATTATCTATAGAGCTCGTGACAAAAGCATCAAAAACTTTATAGATGTATTTTCTGCTCAGTTGGAAAGAAGAAAGAGAGCTATTGTTTTTGAGGACTTTAACATTGGCCTGCTCAGTTAAGAAAATAACGGAGGAACCCTGCTATGTGCGGGATACAGCATGAAGCTGAGTAGAGTAGAAGAAGCAGGATTTTAAGCTTATAAACAAAATAGACAGAAAATTTAGTACTTGTGAAACAATCACAATATTGGGTCATGTTTATACAAATGTAACAATCATTCATTCAATATTCATGTCAACAATAGATTCATCCTTGTCTGACCATAAACTAGAAATTGGAAACTTGACTTGTGGTGCAAAACGAATAAAATACAATATTATAATATGGAAAAAAACATTTTAGAACACATAACTATCAACAAAAATAAAAAGACAAAATTTTGAAATGTACCCCAAGAAGATTGGATAAATAAAAAAATAATAGACTCGATTAATTTGCGAAACAGATTATGGCAAGACACTAAAGCGAATCCTACAGACGAAAACCTTCAAAACTTGTATAAGGGAGATAGTAAAAGAACGAAAAACTTTAGTTGCTAGCAGACATCGCCCAGAAAAAATGTGGAATACTATGAATAGGTAGATAAAAAAATTAAAGAAAGCTGTACGCTCCTCGAACTTGTGTTGGATTCAGTTTTTGATTCAGATTCTGTTACTGAAGGTAAGGCAGTGTGTGATTGCTTTAATGATATTTTTTCTTGCATTGGTTTAGATTTAGCAAGTAAACTACCTTACATTTATCACATTAATAAATATATATATATATATATATATATATATATATATATATATATATATATATATATATATATATATATATATATATATATATATATATATATATATATATATATATATATATATATATATATATATATATATATATATATATATATATATATTTATTAATGTGATAAATGTAAGGTAGGTTCGGCGGGTAGGTGCAAAAGTAGCAACAGCTGTTTAAAGAGCTCTTAGTTTATTTATTTTAAAATTAATTTATTTGAAGTTTTTTATTATTTAAAAGTAATGAAATAAAACATCTAACCTGCCAGCAGTATATTTCCTTTAAAATTACTGCCACCCTGTAAGAAGTACACAATACCAAGTGACCTTGCATACCCTTGAAGCTACTGTGGTCTTCAAAACATTTTTAACAAATCATACACTGCAATGGAGTCTATCAAGCACTCAATAGAAGAATTAACACAGCATTTTAATGTACAAATGGCCGAATTTCAGAAAAACTTGAACTCGGTGAACAATACAGCAAGTCCAACTGCAAGCCTCGCAGCACAGTTCAATAGTTTCCGAAACTTTGTGTTGACCGCTCTTGAGGGGCTCCAGCTTCAGGTCCAACTTCTCACAAGGCAGTGTGATAATATAGAAATGCGTAGTCGAAGAAAAATCTTGTTAGTGCACGGAATTAGTGAAGACAAAAAGAAAGAAGACACCGCTACACAAGTGATCCAAGTGTTGGCAAAGCATCTCAAAGTCCCTGATTTCTGTACTGATAACATTAGTAGATGTCAGCGACTAGGTAAAATCACACCAGGGAAGTCTAGACCCATTTTACTTAAGTTCAGAGATCAATTGCTAAGAAATCAAATCTGGTATTCAAAGTCTTCTCTCAAGAACACAGGAATCACACTCTCTGAATTCTTAACTAAGACCCGCCATGAAACTTTTATGGCTGCAAGACAGCGCTTTGGTATCTCAAAATGCTGGACCAAAGACGGTTTTATTATTGTTGTGGACCCTGATGGTAAACATACAAGTATAGTCTCTTGCGCTGAACTTGACGATATATCCAGCAAATCAGAAGCTCAAAGCCAAGGAATGTCTGCTCCAACCACATTCAAATCATCTGCTACAGCCAAGCAAGTTGTCCGTACGACCAGGAGAATCGTAAAAAAGTAACACATATATTTTTTTTTCTTTTTTGCTTATATATCTTACTTATTTCTTTTTCTTTTTACGAAGATTCTGTTTTCATTTATTTATTTTTTGTTCCATTGATATAGGTAGTCAATACTCATTAATTATTGGATTAGGTTCTTTTTGTTATTAATTTACATTTATTATATTTTTCATATATTTAGTTATATATATTAATAATATCTATTTATATACTATTATTACCCACAATTTTTATTTATTAATTTATATAAACATACGCTGTAATGACAGATGACAGCTTGACAGCTATGGTATGCTATTCTTCAATAGATAATATTTGAACAAATGTCGCTAATACCGTCTCGTTACACGATGACTATTTGTTAAGTTCTTCTTTTTATTTATTTATTTATTTTTTTTTTTTTTTTCTTTAACAATTTTTATCACTTTAAGTACTGCTGACTGGTGAAAATGCTTGATTATATTTAATTTAATTTGTATTAATTATTAATAAAACATAATCTTATATATAAATATATATAGATATATTTTATTATTATTTTATTATTTTTATTTATTATAGTTATTATTACTATTATATTATACATATACATATTTATATTCATGCAAAGATTAGTATATAATACATTTGTTAAAAAAATGGATAATATGTTAGACAATGATAGTTTTAGTAGTAGTGGTGATAGTATACATGATAATTCATTTCATCAGTGCGATTCTATGACAACTGACGATAGTTTTCATAGCACTTCCTCCTTACTCCCTCCTTCTCTCAACTCCCTGCTGGACAGCAAACTTAATATCTTTTCCAAAAATTTTAATGTAGTCCACATTAATGCACAAAGTATACCAGCTCACTATCCAGATTTGCTAGACTCATTTAATGTAAAACATGTACATGCTATACTAGTATCGGAAACGTTTCTTAAACCTAGTTTACCATCAACTGCTTATGCTATACCAGGATTTCATTTAATACGGAATGATAGGACAGGGAAAGGCGGAGGAGGAGTGGCGATCTATCTTAGAAGTCATATTCCCTTCTCTATATTAGATAAATCGCCATCAGCCTACTCAAACTCATCGGAACATATTTTAGTAGAAGTTCTTTTTGGAACTCTCAAAGTCTTACTTGGTGTGGTTTACAGTCCTACACTGCATATTAATTATTTCGACTCATTTGAGCTTCTATTAGAAAAATATGTTCCGGGAGCTGACCACTCTATAATAATGGGTGATTTTAACACATGTCTCATTAAGAAGGACTCACGCGCAAATCAGCTTAAAACCATAATTACTAGCTCTAACCTTAATATTCTTCCAACAAACGCAACTCACCTATTCCCTGGCTGTACCCCATCTCTACTGGACCTCATGATTGTCTCGTCAACTGAGCGTGTAGCTACCTTCGGTCAAATTTCGGCGGACGCGTTTTCATATCACGATCTCCTTTACCTTTCATATAAAATACGTCCGCCCAAAATAAAGCCGTCTGTAGTTATGCGCAGATGTTTTAATAACATCGACAATGACATATTCATGAGCGATCTTAGTCGAATTGACTGGGATAGCATATTTCGTGCAGAAAATATCGATGATAAATTAAATATTTTCAATTCCTTATTGATTGAGCTCTTCGATACACATGCACCGCTTCGCCCAATAAAGATAAAACATCTCCCTGCTCCGTGGTTAACTAAAGATATTAAATTGCTTATGGCGAAACGTAATAATGCCAAGTCCAAATATAAGAAAAATCCTACGGATGATAACTTGCAAAGGTACAAAATACTACGCAACAGATGTAATAAGGCTTGCAGGGATGCGCGACGTAATTATATCTATTCATCGATTGACTACAGAAATCCTGGAAAAACCTGGAAATTTTTGAACACGATGGGAATAGGTGGCAGGCGCACTCAGCGTACTACAATCTTAAACGACTGTACGGATTTAGATTCACTGAATAATTTCTTTACTAATGTTAACATCATGGATAATAACGCCAAAACTAAGACACTTGATTCTCTGTCGCGCCTTGCCAATCATTCTGGTATCCCTTTCTGTTTTACGCCTATCACAACTGCAAAAGTACGAAAGCATGTAATAGCCATTAAATCAGATGCCACAGGCTATGATAACATAAGTCGCCGTATGATTATGTTATCTCTTAATACTGTCCTTCCTATCCTATGCCATATATTTAACTTCTCACTATCCTCTAGCAAATTTCCCGACGTTTGGCGTCATGCCCTTGTGATCCCCACACCAAAAACATCCAATCCAATATCTTTTTCCAACTATCGACCAATTTCCATACTCCCTTTTCTATCAAAAGTCTTTGAACGCATTGTGCATGATCAATTGTACCAATTTTTACATACCAATAACATCTTATCCCCTTTTCAATCAGGTTACCGCCCTGGCCATAGCACAGTCACGGCACTTAACAAAGTCTGCGATGATATTCGAGCTGGTATTGATAATAAACAGGTCACTCTGCTTGTTTTATTAGATTTCTCAAATGCCTTTAACACAGTAGACTTTGATATTCTATTAGCAATATTAAAGTCCATAAATATTTCCTCAAACGCTACTGAATGGTTTTCATCGTACATACGGGGCCGCAGACAGAGTATTAAACTAGATAATAGAGTATCTTCACTGAGCCACATTAACGCTGGTGTCCCGCAAGGTGGAGTCCTGTCACCATTACTCTTTTCCATTTTCATTAATACTCTCACTCAACACATATCTTCTTCTTATCACCTTTATGCTGATGATTTACAAATTTATACAACAGTAGCCGTCAATGATATTGCTAGTGCAACTGCCAAAATTAATTCCGATTTACAAATGATAAATATCTGGTGTAAATCATTTGGGCTCACTATAAACCCAAGTAAATCTCAGGTTTGTGTGTTCGGCACCTCTAAACAACTATTTAAAATATATTCGTTTCCACTATCGGTATCATTTGATAATGTTAGTTTAGAGCCTAGTGGGAGTGTTGTGAACTTGGGAATCAGGATGGATAGCACATTTTCCTGGGCACCTCACGTTTCTGAGCTCAGTCGTAAGATTTTCTCTGCTATAGGTAGACTAAGAAGATGGAAAAATCTCTTGCCTTTAAAAACCAAAATATCCCTGGCCCATACCCTTCTTCTGCCTATCCTAGACTACGCGGATTCTTGCTATCTAGATTTATGCCAGCAGCTACTTAATAAGCTTGAACGTCTGCAAAATCTTATTATAAGATTTATATTTGGACTAAGAAAACACGACCATGTGTCTCAGTTTCGGAATCAACTGAAATGGCTAACGATAAAAAACCGACGTAACTTACATTCCCTCACTCTCCTCTATACCATTCTTTTCCACCCTGTTACTCCTTTGTACCTTAAAGAACGGTTTAAGTTCTTGGGGTCAACCTCCCTGCACACTCAACCCCTCCGCTCCCGTGCTAACAACCTTCTGGAAATTCCTTTGTGCCGTACGAAATGTTATGCTGAATCCTTCACGATCAAGACTGTTAAGTTATGGAATGAGCTGCCACTTATAGTTAAACAATCTCAGTCAGTTGAAATATTTAAACGCCGTCTTAAACTACACTATCTGGAGCAAAATCTATGAGAATTTATTTTGTGTATGTATATGTATGTATGTGTGTGTTTGTGTATGTATGTATATATGTATGTATATGTATGTGTGTGTATGTGTATATGTGTGTATGTATGTATATATATATATGTATATATATATGTATATATATATATGTATGTATATGTATATATATGTGTATATATGTATATATGTATGTATATGTATGTGTATGTGTATGTATGTATGTATGTATGTATGTATATATGTATGTATGTAGGTATGTATGTATATATGTATTTATGTATGTATTGTGTGTATTGTATATATATATAATTCAGGTAAATCAATACTGTAGAGTATATTTTAAATAAATATCTTATAATGTATAAATATGTGATACTTTTTGCGCCATTCTGCTTTTCATAATACTAGATTCTATAGTACCGGTTGCCTGTAAGAGATCACTTTCAGTGATAAGGCCGCCGTTGCACATTTACAGTTTGTGTAATGTAATATGTTTAATATGTGAAATGTTAACCCATACAATATGTAAAGTGCAATAAAGTATTATTATTATTATTATTATTATTATATATATATATGTAGAATTTTCTAGAGACTTCTTAGAATAAAACATAGGCTCCTTCTCGGGATGTATTTATTTCTTTTTGTTTTAAATTCTTAACTACGCCTGACTCCCGACTCCTTTCTTACTGTTACGCCATCCTTTTATATCTATTCCCACCCTTCTCCCGACCAATCAGAGCACATCAATCCTAATGACTGTTCGGATACACTTCCAATAACTCAAATTAAGTATGAGTATAAAATTACTTGTTTTTTAATTTAATAAAATTTCTTGACCAGACAACTTTAATTATAATTTATCCTACAGCTCGGCTATCCTGCTTCAGTCTGCCCCCAGACTGATATACAGTACTTACTACTATTTAAGGTCTAACTCTTACAACTGTGATTGATATATCTATTTTTTATGTTCACAAATTTTATAGAAGATTAATTTATTTGCACAACTTTAGAAATTATAACTTAAACAATAAATTTACAAAAAAAAAACAAACAAATTAAATTACAACTTTAGAAATTATAACTTAAACAATAAATTTATAAAAAAAACAAACAAATTAAATTACAACTTTAGAAATTATAACTTAAACAATAAATTTACAAAAAAACAAACAAATTAAATTACAACTTTAGAAATTATAACTTAAACAATAAATTTACAAAAAAAAACGACAAATTAAATTAAACTACAACTTTAGAAATTATAACAATATTCTACTATACTTAGACTACTACAGGTTTCAAACAGCTTAATACTAAATCATCTTAACTGTATCACTTGCTATCTTAACATCACACTTTATATTAAATTAATAGAAAGGTAAGTCATATTCAAATGGTAAGTGTAAGTTAAATTATATTTCCTTCTTTAAAATATAATAACCTAAGGAAAGTTATATTTAATTTTCTAACAAGGCCATGGTTTCATAAAATCTACCCCTGTAGTTGTTTTAATAGGACCCTCTTTAGCTTTATCTACTTTATGAACCTCATACCTATCTCGCCTTAATACCTTGTCAATCTTGTATGGCCCAAAAAACTTGGCTTTCAATTTCAGAACGTTTCCATATTGGGTTCTCTGTATGGCAACTAAGTCTCCTACTTTATATACTCTTCCTTGTACTCTTTTCTTATTAAAAGTTCTCTTATTCTCCTCTTGAATCTTCAAAATCTGAGCTTTCGCTTCTTTTCTCAATTCTTCTCTTTTACCTATGAATTCTTGCCTATTTTCTTCTTCTAACAACTCCATTATCCTTAAATCTTCTTTTAACTTCAGTTTAGTTCCAATCAGTAGTTCGAAAGGGGTTGTATCTATTGCTCTTTGGTAGGTACTATTGATTACCCGTTGAAGTTTACCTACATGCTTGTACCAGTTGGCTGGCTCTTCTATGCACATTTTCGTTAAGACTGATATAATAATTTGATTCATACGCTCTACTTGACCATTACCTCTTGGTATGCCAGTGGTAATTTTAATGTGTTCTATTCTTTCCTCTTGACAATATTCTTCAAATTCTTTTCCTGTAAATGCTGTTCCCCTATCTGTAATGAATCTATATGGATTTCCATAATCTTTCTGATGCAGTTTTAATTTCTCGACAGTTTCTTTTGTGGTTAATGTTTTCACTGGATAAATTCATACAAATTTAGTAAACGCATCTATAACAGTTAATATGTGATTATACATCTTTTTTGTAGCATCTAGTGGTCCAAGGTGATCTAAATGTAGAGTACTCAATGGACGCTCATCTTTATCAATAGGGTTCAACAATCCTTCTTTCTTTCCTACTTTCCGGGTTGCTAATATGCATGGTATACACATTGAAATAACTTTTTCTATTTTGTAGTCTAACCTATTGATGAAATAATCTTTATTTATAATATCTTTAATCTTTTGTTTGCCAAAATGTCCTACTTCATGTGTTTTTTTTATAATTTCAAGATCCATACCATCTGGTATGACTATTTTCCTATCAACACCCTTATAAAGAACTTCATTTTCCATCACATAGTCTTCATATTGTCTATCTTTTGATATTTCTCTTATTACCCGTAGGGCTGTATCTTCCTCTTAGGCTTTCTGTATTTTTGCATGTAATTCACCACTAACGATACAAATATTTCTGCTTAATGAGTCCACATGTTTCATCTTTGAACCTGAACGGTGTTCAATTGTGTAATCAAAATCTTGTAATAATAAAATCCATCTAGCCACCTTAGCACATACTTCTCTTTTGCTTAAAGTTTTCTGAAATGCTTCACAGTCAGTTATGATTTTAAATGGTATTCCTATTAAATATTTCCTAAATTTCTTTACTCCCTCGACTACAGCGAGTGCTTCAAGTTCGTAACTGCTCCATTTTTGTTGATCGTCACTAGTCTTACGGCTTAGATAATGTATGGGATGCAAGCTTTCATCTATCGGGTCTTTCTGCATAAGTATTGCTGCATATCCAAATTTAGAAGCATCAGTGTGTAGTTCTGTCTGTAGTTGTATGTCGAATATTTTTAAAACAGGTTCACAACATAATTTCTGTTTTAGAATGTTGAATGCACATCTTTCTTCCTCTGCAAATTGAAATTCACCACTTTTCAATAAGTCACTGAGAGGTTTGGCAATTAAAGCATAGTCTTGAATAAATTTTCTAAAATACGATGTTAATCCAATAAAACTATGTACTTCTTTGATATTTTTTGGTTCCGGAAACTTCCTCACTGCTTCTGTCTTTTCAGGGGAAGGTCTGATTGTTCTCTTTGATACTACATACCCCAAATATTCCACTGTTTGTTGTAATAATTGAGTTTTCTTCCAATTGATCTCTAATCCATATTCTGAAGCTACTTTTAACACCATCTTGAGTCTTTCTATTGCTTGAGTTTCATCTTTAGCCAAAACTATAATATCATCAATAAATATCAAAACAATACCTGCCGCTATAAGATCTGTAAATATAATACTGATGTACCTCATAAAGTATTTCGGACATACAGATAGTCCAAATGGTGCATACAGGAATTCATATTGTCCCTCCGGATTACTTGTAACAAAGGCAGTGTATTTAATGGACTCCTCTTCAACAGGTAAATGAAAAAATCCATTTTTTAAATCTAAGGTACTGAAAACCTGAACTTTACTTAACTTGTCTACATGATCTTCGATAACTGGAAGTGGATACTCATCTTTAATCATCTTTTGATTGATTTTGCGGTAGTCAACACACACTCTAGTGCTTCCATCTTTCTTCTTAACAAGCACCAATGGGCTAGCATACTCTGAATAGCTTGGACGTATAACTCCATTAACCAGCCACTCTTCTATTTGATTCTTTACAATTTCTTCCTCCTTTAGAGCTAGTCGACGTGGTCGTTGCACAACAGGTATATCATCTTTTAAAACTATCTTGACTTTTATAGGGGCTTCTTTGATCTTTAATGGTTTGTAATTACTTATTAATTCTTGGACGCACAACCTGTCATCTTGGTTATTAATGCTGGAAGGTAAACATAATAGATAAGAGCTATCATAATATTGAGGTTTTACCTGAACTAAGCCTTTATTTATTTAGATAAAAGTATCTGCTAAAAATGGTTGACCTAAGATAACTTGGTATGGTATAACACCACTGAGAATAATATAGAAACTAACTTGAAAACAATGACCATCTATTACTAAAGGAGCTGTAAACTTACCAATTGAATTAACTTTATTAGAACCTATACCGTATAGCGCTATCTCATCAGGTTCATAGCAGACAATATTCAACATAGTAAACAACTCGTAAGTTAATAAATTTAGATCGCTACCAGTATCTAATAAACAATTTAGGAAAATATCTTGTATTTGACATCGTTTTACGGACTTATTACATGATTTATGATTTACATTAAATACATTGTTATTGTTTCGATATCTTTGACATTGACATTGACATATTCCGTTCTGAACGAATGAACCAACCTTCGTGTCGTTTACTCGTTCCCTTGTATTGTAGCTAGCTTCATTCTCGACTCCTGCGCCCTCTGACGAACGATGAACGAACATGGACCGCTGCAACTTCACTTCGTTCTTGTTCTCGCTCGCGCTTCTGCCCTCATAATGGCGGCTGTCGTGGCGTCGTCCGTATGCATTATTCGACATATATTTCTCACAATCAGGGCCAATATTTCCGTAAGAGTTACACCGAAAACACTTAACACCATTATTACAATCGCTTGCTACATGTCCCGCTTCCCCGCACTTATAACAACGCACGAATGTCTTTTTCCTTGCCTCGCTTATCCGGTTTGCTCCCGCGGTAGGCGCGTCGCGTCGTTATTTATCACTCGTATATGCTTCGCGTGGCATCCCGAAATGGTGCTTGTCTCCGCGCGGCTTCATCTTTTGCTTCATTATTTCATACTGGTTCATTTTTTTTTTAAAGCAGGATATGTAGTTACGCCGTATAAAAAAACTTTATTTACCTCGTAATCCGTAATGCCGTCTACAATGTATTGAATCGCGACATAATCAGGAAATTTTGCTCTTTTTCCCAGTTCTTTCATCGTAAGCATGTATTGACAATTACTTTCGTCACTGCGTTTCTTGCGTTTGCTCATCAACTCATGCATGACTTTGCTGTTGATTGTTTCGACGAATTCCTTTTGAATAGCTTCTTTCAATTTTACAAATGACGTAAAGGGCTTCTCAGACCTCAGCCATAACTCTGCCATTCCTGTAAGCGATCGACGGGCAATGATAAGCTTCTGCTCTTCAGTCCATCTGAATATCTCCGCGTTATCTTCGATATCCTGCGACCATTTTGCAGATGAATAGGCAATATCCTCGCCGCTAAACTTTGGTATAGTGTCCGCCATGTTGAACGTAGGGTACATGGCGTGATTTACAACGTGTCCTGAGCCATCTTCAAATGTTTTGGACGTTTCCGCCATCTTCGTAATAAAATCACCGTTACCACCTGTGTAATCGCGTTGCTGCTCCGTGTGCAAGTCGATCCGTCGTTCTTCTTCGTAACTGGTATCTATCGCGTTGCTGCTCCGTGTGCAAGTCGATCCGTCGTTCTTCTTCGTAACTGGTATCTATCGCGTTGCTGCTCCGTGTGCAAGTCGATCCGTCGTTCTTCTTCGTAACTGGTATGTAATCGCGTTGCTGCTCCGTGTGCAAGTCGATCCGTCGTTCTTCTTCGTAACTGGTATCTATCCCGGACGAGAATTTTGTAGAATTTTCTAGAGACTTCTTAGAATAAAACATAGGCTCCTTCTCGGGATGTATTTATTTCTTTTTGTTTTAAATTCTTAACTACGCCTGACTCCCGACTCCTTTCTTACTGTTACGCCATCCTTTTATATGTATTCCCACCCTTCTCCCGGCCAATCAGAGCACATCAATCCTAATGTTTGTTCGGATACACTTCCAATAACTCAAATTAAGTATGAGTATAAAATTACTTGTTTTTTAATTTAATAAAATTTCTTGACCAGACAACTTTAATTATAATTTATCCTACATATATATATATATATATATATATATATATATATATATATATATATATACATATATATATATACATATATATATATACATATATATATACATATATATATATACATATATATATATACATATATATATATACATATATATATATATATATATATATATATATATATATATATATATATATATATATATATATATATATATATATATATATATATATATTAAATATAACAATAATGACAAGCATAATATATCGTTGAGTAAGTTAGCACCCCGTAGTAGTGAGGAACTATCAAAAATAATTGACAACCTAGATAGCAACACAAGCACGGGGATAAACGGAATCAGTACTAAAGTTATTAAATATTAGCTTAAATTATAATTTTGCTTAAATTAGTCCTATCCATAAATCTGGTAGTAAAAGTCAACTATCAACCTATGTCTGTACTATTCGCGATGTCTAAAATATTTGAGCGAATACTATATGCATGAACTTAAGTATTTACTTGTCTGAAAAAAAATGTCTCATTAGTCGGCAGTATGGTTTTAGTTCAAAATGGACTTTTACTTCAGAATGCACTCTTATTAAGATCAAATACTGATATAAAAGTTTTGCCTTAGGAATCTTTATCGACTTTAAGTCTTTCGATACGGTAAGTCACAGTAAGCTTTTGCTGAAGTTAAGTAATATCGGTATTACAGGCAACGCTTTTAAAATTTTTGAATCTTACTTACAAGACAGAAACCGTGTTGTAAAAATCGATGTTAAATGCAGAATTTCACAAGGCTCCATAATTGAACCGTTAATGTTTCTCATTTCTTCGTTTTCATAAGCGGGAAACTAACACTTTACGCGGATGATACATGCCTTTTTTTATTAAGGTGGCTTTATTTAGGATTCAATAAGTAAAGCTCAAAAAGTTCTTGATACATTGATTGGCTACAAAACAATCTTCTAACAATAAATGCAACCAAAACCTCCTTTATGATTTTCTGTGCCAAGATTAATCATATACATGATATAACACCCCTTAAAGTTAACGATAAAATCATACAACGCTCAATAAAAGGTTTAAGGATTGACGATGAGTTAACTTGGAATGAACAAAGCGAACAGAATATGTTAGAACCAAACTAGTTCCTATACTGAGGGCATTAAGAAACGTCTCAAACTGCATTCCAATGAAAGTATTCATGATAATATGTAACAGTTTAGTTAAATCAAATATTGAATATTTAATAGAAGTGTGGCTAAGAATAATGTATAAATTTTACAAAGAATTATTAAAACACTATTCCGCTATCCGTATCTCACATCAACTAATAAATTGCACCAGGAAACAAAATTACTAAATACATTAATATTTTTTAACCAAAAGTAAAAGAACATATGTCCACAATTTAATCTATTTATTAATAAACTTTGCAAATGTCTAAATTACAGAGGTAGAATAAAATATTGTTATATACCAATACAAAAACTGATTGTATCATTATAAGTAAACTTTATGTTTTTTATGAGAATAAATTTCTTCAAACCTTAAACCAACAGGCTTTGTACGTCATTTGTTGCCTGTTTTCATGTCCAAAACTTAATCACCCGCTCTAGAAAAATAAAACAAAATATTTAAATATTTTTCTGCACTATTTAGAGTTTAAATTTGAAAATATATATCCTAATTTGTCTTTGAGTTAACAAAAAAGTAATTAATTCAATTTTTTTTCTTAAAAAAAAAATTTAAGGGGAAGTCCCGTAACCCCGGACGGCTGCTAAAGCCGGACAGAATTTGAATCGGTGGAAGAAAGCGCGCCAATTTATTATTTGTGTCGCGACTATTAAGTGTGAAGTGCGGGGGAGTAGCGCGCCGGCCAGTGCTGACTCGTTCGTAGTGAAAGCGTGGTGTCAATTTCGACAGTTAAAATTCAAAACTCTGGTCGTCCTGGTTCAGTTCGCGATGAAGAAACAATTGAATAAGTTGAGGCGTCAGTTCGTCAAAATCCGTCTTTATCCATCCGAAAGCGAATCCAAGACTTGAACATCAAAAAATCGTCTTTACATTCGATTTTAAAGAAAGACTTACATCTAAAAGTCGACAGTCGACGCCCATTTTGATTGTGGCCATAAATGTTGTTAGTTACGAGGTATCGTTTTGTATCGGGAATCGTAATTTATTACAAGAATCACGATGCAAGTAAGTGCACTTAACATCTTATATTGCGTCAGGTGTATCGTTATTGTTGAAATTTATATTATTTAGTGATTTATCAATAGTAATACATTACTTTTATAATATAACCAAAAATATAATTGTCATTCTAACCCTATAATTACCGGTATCCATAACTGGATATCATTAAAGCATATACACCCAATCACGGACAGAGTGTACATAAAGTCAACTACCTTATTTTTATAATTTTTCATTTATCATACGTTTGGTCTAATATATCTTCATGTTTCTCAAGAAATCTGTATAATAATAATAAATTATTAGTCCGTCTAATAATGGACATTCTGTCCATGACTAGGTGTCTGTAATTGGTTCAACGTATTTCTAATACAAAAAAATATTTTAACCTAGAAATGGCTCCAAGAAAAGATTACACAAGAGAACAAATGGCCAAGGCTATTGAAGTAAGAAAAGGGGAAAGTCCTATTGATTGTAATCTAGGTCCAGCTACTGTACTTACATATGAGGAAGAAAGAATACTCGTGAGATGGTAGTCTTTATGGCTGATAAACACTTCCCGGTGACTAAAGAACAATTGCTTGATAGTGTCCAAAAAATAATATCTGAGAAAAAAATAAATTCCTGTCCATTCACAAACAATCGGCCAGGAAAAAAATGGTACTCTTCGTTTTTAAAAAGGCATCCAGACCTATCCGAGCGTACAGCGCAAAATTTAAGTAAAGCGAGAGATGAAGTCACAGAGGATGACATATTCCGTTGGTTTCAAGTTATTAAAGGTTACCTTGAAAGCAAAGACTTGCTTGAAATAATAAATAACCCTAAAAGAATTTTTAATACTGATGAAAGCGCATTCTACTTACAACCAAAAGCTGGACGAGTCATAGTGCGAAAAGGTGAAAAAAAACGTCTATTCAGCATCAGGAGATGAGAAAGAAAATTTAACTGTGTTGGTTACTGGTAATGCTGCTGGAGTATTAGCTCCGCCAATGATAGTATACCCTTATGAGCGTTTACCTGCCGTAATTGCTAACAGCGTACCAAAAGACTGGTGCATAGGCAGGTCAGATTCAGGCTGGATGTGTGCTAGAACTTTTTATGAATATATAACTAATGTGTTCAATCCATGGATAGAACAAAATAATATACATAAACCAGTAATATTATTCTTGGACGGTCATAGGTCACACATGACCCTACATTTATCAGATTTTTATAAAGAAAATGGAATTGAAGTTATCTCTCTATACCCTAACTCGACACATCTACTTTTCACCAATGGATGTTGCGGTCTTTAGGCCGTTAAAGGTTTCATGGCAGAACCAAGTGAAGAGTTGGAAAATGGAAAATCCAAAACAAACAATGAAAAGAGAGCATTTTGCTCCAAACTTTGAGGTAGCTTTACGACATTGCCTGCGACACAATAAGAAACGGATTTCGGAAAAGTGGGCTTGTTCCCTTTGGTCCAGAATATGTAGACATGAACAAAATAAGTTCACAAAATCGTGCTAGTTTCCACATCAGCATTAGAAAAAAAAATTGACACGACAAAACAGTTTATGAATACTTTAGAATCAGAAATACGATTCTTGTTTACAAATGAAAAATTGAAATTATTCACCAGGCTATACTATAAATCCAGAGCTAACGTTGAAAACTTGCTTCTAAATGAAGATCTGTCATTATATACCATTTGGGCCAAAACTAAACACTATTTAAATGAAAATTTACCTCAGAGAGTTGCCACAACTATCAGGGAGCCATCAATACAAGTCTCGCATTCTTCCGAACCTGAAAATGGAAGAGAATCTGAATTATTGCCACCACAAATACCTAAGGCAACCATGGCCGACAGTTCAATTTCTAGTTTACCTGAACACGTATTAGACTTCTCTCACCAGATACCTGAAAAACTGCCAGAAGTGTTGGCCACAAAAAATATGTTGAGATACTTTGGATCAAGTTCGTCACAAGCTTGCACAGATATGAATGCTACCAGTGGTGGCAATATAGATTTACAAGAAGAGGACATCGGAATAACTGAATATGTTCTAGAATTATCGAAAGTGGTTTCGAAAGATATTGCCGAGCAGACTACTCCGAATAAAGTTCAGACTTCTATAACTAATTGCACTATATCTCAATCCTTGCCTTCCAACCCTCAAAATGTAATAATGGAAAATATTGAACCTGTTACAGAAACGAAAACGATGTCAAAAGATTATACAACCCCTAATAAAGTTCAGAATCCTGGATCAAATAACTCTTCCAAGCCACAAAATGTAATGGAGGGAAATATTCCATCTCCGTTTAAATGTGCTTTATTTTGGCCAGAACCAGAAATTAAAAAAAGGCGTAGTAAAGAACGTCTTCCTTCGGCAATCACTGGTGAGAGTTGGAGAGCATACATGATCAAAAAAGAAAATGAAAAAAAAAAACAGAAGGAAGAAGAGAAAAACAAAAGAATAAAAGAGAGGCAAGAAAAACAACTAATAAAAAATAAAATAGCTGAAGAAACGAAGAAAGTTGCAAATAAAAGAAAATAGCAAAAACTGTAAATAACAAAAGAAAGAGAATTGAATCTAGTTCAACAACAGAAGAAAATTATATACAATATCAAGAAAGTGACCAAGATTTAAAGTTGTCTGAAGAAGATCAGATTAACCACCCGAAATACAGAACTGAATCTAGTGATTCAGAGGAAAATATTCCTTTAAAATCCCTGCAATTACTAACGATAAATACATATGTTATAATTAAATACGAAGAAGAATACTTTCCCGAGATGATTAAAAATATTGACAACAATACTTACGAAGAAAGGACAATGATTCTATCAAAAGGAAATACGTTTCGGTGGCCCGACACACCAGATCAAATTTGGTATAATAGAGCTATAATGGAAAAAATTCAAGAGCCTAAAACTGTAAACAATAGAGGCTTCTTTAAAGAACCTGAAATGGAAAAATATTGACCATTTATATGTTAAGATTTTAATTTTTTGCTTTGTTTATAATCCCAGGTTTATAGAGATTCTCAAACAGTAACTGTTTGAGAGTTCCTATAACTACCTACTATTTGATACACTATTTTTAGTTAGATGGTTATTAATAGTTGTATATGTCTCTGTGAAAACTTAGGATAGACAGATCTCTGTGGAATGATAATGTTTTAATTTTGGAATTTTTATTTAACCCCTAAAAAGGGTTGTTTACTTATTTGTATAAGGACGACATTGTTAGATTATTCACAATGAAAAATAGGGTGATTTTTGAGACTGATAGATATTTAAGTTCGTGTGATAGACATTTACATACGTTTGTTTAATTATGACTTAATTATTTTTTTATAGTAATTTTGCAAAGATGTTTATATTTAATGTTGGATTTCTTGATATATAAGACATATTGATTATAATGTTAGATTATTTTTACTCGAATAACATTTTGTTAAAAGCACTTTGTTAATAACGAATACTTTTGTCTTTTACTTGATCATTCACTTTTATAATTGTCCATAATTGGGGGTCCTACACTGGATTATTACAGTCCATTAATGGTATCTAAGTAGGAGTGTTGTTTACTTGTAATATTTTATTGTACTGATTACTAAACTGAAATTATACATTGAAAATTGATTGAGAAAAGAGCTGTTCATTTAAAATTGGCATTGGCAATAGCGGAGCAATTAAAACTAAACACAGAACAAAACTAAACACAGAACAACATTTTTATTACGATTTTATTAAACGCCATCCTGAACTTCGCTTGAGAGGCCAGAGTCAACTAATCTGATGAGAGCTATTGGTTTCAATAGGCCACAAGTTGACCGTTCTTTAACAATTTGAAAGAAATTTGTGAAAAATATAATTTTGGTCACTCGGACATCTATAACTGCGACGAGATGGGGGTCAGTACCATCCAGAAACAAGCTATAGTAATGACACTCAAAAACAATCGCCAAGTTGGCAAGTTTTCTTCTGCAGAAAGAGGTAAAAATGTAACAGTAATGTTTTGCATGAGTGCTGGCGGCTATTTTATCCCACGCCTCTTTATTTTCCCTAGACAGAGAGTAAATGAAATTTGATGATGATTGGTACCCCTTCTGAAAGCGTAGCCTTGGCACAGCCAAACAGATGGATGAACGCTGATTTTTTCTTAAAGTGGCTTCAACACTTTGTCAAGTTTTCAAAGCCTTCTAAAGAGATACCCGTACTTTTAATCCTAGATGGTCATTGCAGTCACAAAGATTTTGCTGTTATAACATATTGAAAAGATAACCACGTGCATATGTTAAATACTCCACCGCACATGACTTATAAACTAAGGTAGTGGCATTAGTAGTTGACCATTTACTAGTAGTTGACCACTTTGTATGAAAATTTAAATAATAAGCGTTGTATTTATTGTATCTAATAAAATACTCATTTACAAGTAGCTGGTGCCATCTAGTAACAACTGCAGAAAGCTCAGAACTAAAGCGCGTTGTGTGTAGCAAGCAATGGCCGACAGTTGTTGTTGACAGGTACAACTGTGTGGCACGTTTCTTGATTTTATTATCTAATTTAACTAGAGAACAAGGTGTTGTTGTGGAGATAAATAAGTCACACAAATAACTTCTTCATGTAAGATTTACATTTAAAATATTTTTGAAAGTGTTTTCTTTTAAATTCAAAAGTTTTTAACAATATAACCTCACATCTCGAGTGATTGTTTGGGGTGGTCATCTACTGAATGGTATTTTTTGGAAAGTTCAGTAATTGACCGGTCTGGTCAACTACTGATTTAATTGTCTTAACATAGTTATTATATTATACATGTATTTTCATAATCAACTTAGCCACATAACATTACAGCTCTTATCCAGATTTATAAAACATGATGGGTTTTAGTAGTGGACCACGTGGTCAATTACTAAAGCATGATGTGGTCAACTTTTAACACACAATTTATAAAATGTTGACTAGTTGTTTTTATTGCAGGGTATTTAAATATTATTTTCAAGATGCCTGGAAACAAGAACACATTTCTAAACTACAGTGAAGATGCTATGAAAGCTGCAGTTGAAGAGGTTCGCCTGCACAAAATATCTATCCGAGCCGCTGCAAAAAAATTTGCAGTTCCCAGAACCACATTAAAATATAAATTAGAGGGTAAATCCCCAATGGACAGAAAAATGGGCCCTCCTTCAATTCTAACAAGCAAAGAGCTTTTTTTCGGCGGTAGGTGTAAAAAAAGTTAACACTGTTAAAATTTTGCTCTTCTTGTTTTTAATCCAAAAAGCTATTTATAATTTACATTAAAGTTTTAAAAAGTAATAAAAAGTTACAAATAGTGATAACAATTATTTTACAACATTTACCTTGGATTTAATGTCTATAATTGCTTAAATAAAAGCACTCACCTGCTGGCTCTTAACATCACTTTCACTACACAATAACAAACCAACATAAAGTACAGAATGGCACAAGCTGAGGATATTTTGGAAGTTCACAGGAGCATTGCAGAAGCACTTAGCAAAAGAATGGCTGATTTTGAAAAACAATTAAATAACAGTGGCTGTAATGAATCTGGTAAGAGCACTCTTGACAAGCTTGTTTTTGAATTTAAGGAGTTTAAAACTTCAGTTTGTAGCATTTTTGATCTGCTTAAGTCCTTAATTAATAATTTAACCAAACAAATTGATGAAGTGGACAACTCTACTAGAAGAAATGCACTTCTTTTTGGTGGCATTGAGGAAGCAGATGGTGAAAATCTGGTGTCAAGTATACTAGGCACTATTCAAGTATTGATGGGAGTACCCAATGTAGGTGCTTCTGCTATACAATCCTGCTATAGATTGGGGGCTAAAACAGCCAACCGCAGTCGTCCCATTTTAGTGCGCTTCAACGATCTCAAAGTGAAGAGTAATCTATGGGCCAACAAAAAGAAATTAAAGTCTTCTCAAGTGGTATTAAGTGAATTCCTAACCAAATCTCGCCAGGCTTTATTTGTTGAAGCGCGAAAACTTTTTGGTATTAGAAATGCCTGGACATACAATGGTAATGTATATGTCAAGCTGCCTAATAATGAGCGCAAACAAATTTCTACAAACTCAGACTTAGAGGTACATTTAAAAAATAATCCATGTGCCAACTCTTCCGTGTCTCCTGTTGAAAAAGCCTGTACTAGTTCTGAGCGTCCTAAAGGTAGTCCTGCAATAGTTAGTGAACCAACCAGGAAGCCTATCACCCGGCGTAATATAACGAAGAAGCCTTAATTAATTTAAGTTGTTTCTGGATCATTCTTCTTATTATCATGTATATATCAAGACCACCTGGAAATTTACTTAAGTAATCTTAATTTTTTATTCCTTTAATTTCTTTTGTTTTTCATAGTTTGTTTCTACTATTCTGTGCTTTACACATCTATATTGCATCCCTTTGTGAATAGTGTCCTCACTTACTTATTATTCGATTCTCTGTTTTGTTTGAATTTATAATTGATAGATAATTGTTACTGAATTTCTTCTGTTTTTTTATTTAATTGTATTTAGCCTCAATCATGTCTCATATGTCCATTTACATATAATTTTGTTATATTATGTTCAATAGCATTTCTACCCTTAAACTCACTTATTTTTGCAATTATTTTTTTTTTTTTGTAGTGAATTGGCATGGCAGTTTCATTGTTATTATTTTTGTAGCAATGGTTTTATTATACAATTGTACTTTATTTTATTTATATTATAATCGTAGTTTCTTTGTCTCATTTCTTATGCTATGTTTATTAACTTTTAAGCAATGATGTAATAACCACTCATACTGTTGTGTTTACATTTTGTAGTTTGTCAATGTCAACTGTCACTTGCTACTGTACGCTTTTTTCTGTATTTAATGACATGAACAGTAGTATTTTGGTGCTATATATTTATATATTTCCCTTTCTTTTTACTTTGAGGGTTTAGCTGAGGGATGTAAAGTGTGTTAAATGCAATTACCTAATACTGTTCTCTTTTTTTTTGTTTGATTTTTTTTTTTGGTCTACCTGTAATAATTATAAAATGTATTACTACTTCTTTTTCTATAGAGCCAACAGGTCATGTGTGAATATTTATAGGATATTTTTGTTTTGTTTGAAACTTTTTATTATATTTTTAATACCTTCATTTTATTTATTTTATTATTTTGTAGCTATTTTTGTGCAAATTATATACATATTTCTATTAATTTATATATTTTTATTATTACTTTATATTTCTATTTTTATAAATTATTTATTAATTTATTATGGATTCAAGCATCGATTCCTTTCACTCTGCTTTAAGCTATGACGCGGAAAGCTATAGTTCCTTTTGCAGTGCGAATGAGTCTTTGACACTTGATAAAATATTAATGAGAGAATTTTCACCTCTTAAAAACTTTAACATCTGTCATATTAATGCTCAAAGTTTACCCAGTCATTTCTCTGAATTTTACTCCACATTTAATCGAATTAATTTATTCACGCAATATTAATTTCTGAGTCTTGGCTGAAACCTACTTTGCAGTCCTCTTGCTTTTCTGTTCCTGGCTACACTATAATAAGAAATGATCGTCTTGGTAGGGTTGGTGGCGGCGTGGCGATATATCTTAAAACTCATATTTCATACAAAGTCATCTGTCAATCAACGTTTTCTCTAGATTCATGTCTGGAGTACTTATTTATAGAAATAGATGTGGGAATTAAAATTGCACTCGGAGTTGTCTATTGCCCCCCTAACAAAAGTTACTTTAGCAATTTAGATATCATTTTGGAAGACGTCCTAGCCAATTACACGCAAATTATAATAATGGGTGATTTTAATACGTGCCTTTTGAAAGATGATTACCGAGCAAAAAAATTACACTCCACTCTCTTTTCCCTCAATTTATGCGTGTTGCCCCTCAATCCCACTCACCACTCTAATAATACAGATTCCTTTTTAGATTTAATCATAACCTCAAATCTACACCTTGTTTCCAGATTTGGCCAATTTTCTGCCCCTGGATTTTCCTTACATGACCTCATCTATGCTTCACTTAACATAAAATCATATAGGTCTAAACCTGAAACAATTTTTATTAGAAATTTCCGTGACATAGATACTGAAAAGCTTAGATTCGATGCTGCTTACATAGATTGGTCACAAGTAGGGCAATGTGCACTGTAGATGACAAAGTTAATCTTTTAAATGCCAATATTACAGAACTCTATGATAAGCATGCGCCATATAAACTAATTAAAATTAAAAAACACCCAGCGCTGTGGTATAATGACGCCTTTCACAAAGCTAGGGCCAAAAGAGATAAAGCTTTTACAAAATTTAAGACCAATCGGAGTGACCACAACTGGGCACTATATAAGGCTGCAAGAAATCAATGTAATCAGATGTGTAGGAAATTAAAACGCCAATATATCTATACTTATAATAAATCTGTAGAGAGGTCAATTCTGTACATGAAATATATTTACAAAATAAGTAGCAGGGGGTGATTAGTGTTCGATACTGATGCCAAAAATGCAGTTAAAAAATTTTTTGTCTGTCTGTCTGTCTGTCTGTTTGTATGTTATTTATAGAAAAAAAAACTACTCGACGGATTTTAACGAAACTTAGTACAATTATTCTTTATACTCCTGGGAAGGTAATAGTATACTTTTTATCACACTACAATGAATAGGAGCAGAGCAGTGATAGGAAATGTTGAGAAAATGGGAGAAGTTGCTTGATTTTTTAAGCTTCCGTCGCGTGTGCAGCCTTAATGGTTAGAGCTACATAGAAACTATGTATAACGGAAATATTCTACATAAAAATACACGAAAAATATTCCAAGACAGCATATATCTATCTTTTATAGTTAACTCACAATAACACGCATAACTCTCGATAGCTTAGCAGTTCGGAGATTTCTTATTATATTTGTTTACTTTTACGTTTATAAAACCAATAATGCTCACCATCATTCCTAATTAAAAAAAAATAAACATTAGCACCAATTCAATAAAAAAAGAATCATTGAAATCGGTATAGAAACACCAAACTTATACTTACTTACATGAAATACGCCAACAAGACATCGCGCGTGAATAGTGAATCAAGCTATAAGGATTATTTTTGCGTAACGGTTGCCGCGCTCGATTTATAATTCGATTAGAATATTATTTTAGTTTTAATAGGCACTTAGATTTATATTCTATTTATTATATACTTAGCTATAGTTAGGACCTCTGACGTAAGTTTTTTGTTGGGTAACTAAATAGAATTTAAGTTACCGTCGATTAAAAATAAAATAAACGATGCCACCTAAAAAACGACCATCTTTATCTCGAACTTCGAGTCAAGCTAGGAGAATGAGAATGACGCGTTCTCAAGAATCGGAAGAGGAAAGAGCACATCGGTTAAACTCTATGAGAGTTAGTGCCTCCACATCTCGAGCTAATGAAAGCTCTCCAGAAAGAGAGATGCGATTAGCAGCTGAAAGAGCGAGACGAGCTACAACACGGGCTTCTCAAAGCTCTTCTCAACGAGAGCTAAGGCGTTCCATTGACCGGGAACAACATGCGTTATCCCGAGAAGCTGAAACTGCTTTACAACGAGAATTGCGACTCACAGCTGACCGCGAACGGCATACATTATCTCGCGAGCCTGAAACCTTCACTGAGAGGGAATTACGGCTTACAGCTGACCGCGAACGTCATATTTTATCTCGCGAGTCCGAAACCTTCACTGAGAGGGAATTACGGCTTACAGCTGATCGCGAACGTCATATTTTGTCTCGAGAATCTGAAACTTTTACTCAATATCAAGACCGTTTGACAAATGATAGGGCGCACCATAACATGATTCGATCTCTTGAAGATGAACATGAGCATGAACAACGACTAGAGTCGGGACGCGATTATTACAATTCTTTGAGACAAGAACAATTGATTACTTTATCTAATGAAAGATTAAGAATTGAAAATATTCGGTCGCTTGAAACAGAAAAACAGCGAGAGGCCCGTCTTACTGCAGATAGATTTCGACATGGTCTTAATGACTTAGATATACACGTGGTAGATCAATCTACAAATTCGGTGGCGTGGTCCGATAAATATAAAAGTGGATTTGCTTATAACCTCACAATTGATTACAGATCCTCTTCTGAAATAGGCGATATGAACGTAGTATGTTCCTTTTGTAATGCTTCGAAGTGGAGGAAGGAGTCTGCTGGTTTCTGTTGTTCTGGAGGTAAAATAAATTTGCCTTCGTTCGAAGACCCACCGGAACCTTTAAAATCACTACTTTTAGGGGAACATTTGCAATCCAAACAGTTTTTAGATAATATTCGCACTTATAATAGTGCATTCCAAATGACATCCTTTGGTGCTAAACAAATCTCAGAAGGCCCTTTCATGCCTACTTTTAAGGTACAAGGTCAAGTTTACCATTTGATAGGGTCCCTTTTGCCTGAAGAACAACCTAAATTTCTTCAAATATATTTTGTATCCGATTACAACGAACAGTCGAATATAAGAAATCAATATTTTCCGAATTTAAATACTGAACTCATTTCACAACTTCAGAACATGTTACATCAGGTTAATTCGTACGTATGCAGTTTTAAATCGGCATTAGAATCCCTTTCTCAAGATGGTAATAACAATTATAAAATTGTTATAAATGCCGATAAGCGTCCAACTCAGGAACACCCTGGGCGTCATAACGTTCCATCCACGAATGAAGTTGCTGTAGTAGTGGTCGACCAGGAATGTGATAGGCGTGATATCGTTATACGTTCAAGAGACAATCGTTTGCAACGTATTTTCGAAACCCACAGGGCTTACGACAGTTTGCAATATCCTATGATATACTGTCGAGGGGAAGATGGTTATAATTTCGCTGTATACCAAACCGATCCGCGCACAGGCGCACCTAATTATAATAAAAAGGTGTCATGCCTTCAATTTTATTGTTACCACCTGCAAGTGAGACGGAATAGATTGGTATACTTTCAACGTTTTCGTGGCTTATTTAATCAGTTTATTGTTGACATGTACGCAAAAATTGAAACCGAAAGATTAGTTTATATACGATCTAATCAAAGGCAGCTGCACGCTGAAGAATACGTGCACCTTCGCGATGCCATGCAGCAAGATAACAATACTGTGAATATGGGTCGTTTAGTTATTTTACCCTCTTCTTTTACTGGTGGTCCACGCTTCATGCATGAACGTACTCAAGACGCTTTTTGTTACGTAAGAAATATGGACGTCCCGACTTATTTGTTACTGTAACTACCAATCCCAAGTGGGATGAAATCACTCGGGAGCTTCTTGAGGGTCAGGCACCGCATGACCGCCATGATATTATTGCAAGAGTGTTTCATTTAAAATTAAAATCAATGATAGATCTTCTTACCAAAGATAACATTTTTGGAGAAGTATTGTGTTATATGTATAGTGTTGAGTGGCAAAAACGCGGCTTACCTCACGCACATATCTTGCTTTGGTTAAAAGATAAGGTTCGACCTAATGATGTAGACAGATTAATCAGTGCTGAAATTCCAGATCCGACTGCAGATCCCCTGTTATACGACATTGTTAAAACTCATATGATACATGGTCCATGTGGTGCATTTAACGCAAATGCTCCTTGCATGCAAGACGGTCGTTGCACTAAAAGGTATCCAAAAGCATTAGTGGATGAAACTGTAACAGGACATGATGGATACCCATTATATCGTCGCCGTTCAAGAGACAATGGTGGTTTTACTGTTGAAAAGCGAATGTCTGGACAACAGGTTACTTTAGATAATAGGTGGGTCGTTCCGTATTCGCCTGTATTGTCCAGAGCATTTCAAGCTCACATAAATGTAGAAATGTGTAATAGTGTAGAGTCAATTAAATATATTTGTAAGTACATTAACAAGGGCAGTGACCAAGCTACGTTTGCGTTAAGAAATGAACATGATGAAGTTACTAGATTTCAGTCAGGCAGATATATCAGCTCTTCAGAAGCTGTGTGGCGGATCTTAAGTTTTAATATTTACGAAAGATATCCACCTGTGACCCATCTGGATGTTCATCTGGAAGGCGGTCAACGTATATATTTTAACGCCGAAAATGTTACAGACCGATTAGAGAACCCTAGACAAACAACTTTATTGGCATTCTTTCGACTTTGCCAAACTGATAATTTCGCAAAGTCTCTTTTGTATGAAGAAGTTCCATCGTATTATACCTACGATAAACAACGAGGTGTCTTTAACCGTAGACGCCGAGGCAGGCCTGTAGATGGCGAGACAGGTATTTTCAAAGAACATGTTCTTGGTAGAGTGTATACTGTTCATCCTAACAACGCAGAGTGTTTTATTTGAGATTATTATTACATACAGTGCGAGGACCAACATCATTTATAGATTTGAGAAAAGTAGACGATGTTGTTTATCCAACTTATCATGCAGCTTGCCAAGCGCGTCATTTGCTTGAAAATGATCAACATTGGGATGACGCTTTAGCAGAATCCTGTGTTAGTGATAATCCACGACGGTTACGCCATTTATTTGTAACAGTCGGAGAGGTTACCAATAGGGAATATTCCGCAGAGATTGGTTACAACCCAATGGAACTGCTGGTAACATTAGAAAACGGTGTCCCAATGATGACTGCAGAACAACGCTTAGTCTATGATCGCGTGTGCGAGAGTGTGCAGAATAATTAAGGAACAATATGGTTTTTAGATGCACCTGGAGGAACTGGGAAAACTTTTTTGACTAAATTAATATTAGCTTATGTTCGAAATCAGCGTAAAATCGCTCTTGCCGTGGCTTCATCAGGTATAGCTGCAACATTGCTACCAGGAGGTAAGACTGCTCACACTATGTTTAAAATACCAATTGATTTAGATCGCACGGAAAGTCCAACCTGTAGTATTTCAAGAAATAGCGACAAAGCTAAGGTATTGCGTGAGTGTAATTTAATCGTATGGGATGAATGTACGATGGCCCATCGAAAAGGAGTAGAAGCAGTAGACAGAACTCTAAGGGACATAAGACAAAATGATCGACCAATGGGCGGTATTACGGTTTTATTTTGTGGTGATTTCCGACAAACCTTACCGGTAATACCACGGGGAACCCGAGCTGATGAGATTAGGGCTTGCCTGAAAAGCTCTTATTTGTGGCGTGATATACAATCGGTGCATTTGACTATAAATATGCGAGTGAGAACTGGAGACAACGCAGATAATCGTGAATTTTCTGATACATTATTGAAGATTGGTGAAGGTACCTATCCACAACTACACCAAGGAAAACTTATTCTGACACCTGAGTTATGTTGTATAGTGCAATCCCAACAACATCTTATATCTTCGGTTTACGGTGACATAACAATTATATTAAATAGGGACAATTCTTGGCTTTGCGAAAGGTCCATTTTGACTCCTCGCAATGACCAGGCATCTGAAATTAATAATAAAATACTGTCTAATATACAGGGAGAAAGCAAAGTTTATAGTTCAATAAATAGAATGGTTGATGAACAAGAAGCCACTAATTACCCGATAGAATTTTTAAATTCTTTAAGTATGCCTGGACTACCTTCTCATATAATTTGTTTAAAAATTGGCATACCGATAATTCTGCTCCGAAATTTAAGACCACCTCAACTTTGCAATGGAACTCGGCTAAAAGTAACCCAGTTGCAACAAAATGTAATCGAGGCTCAAATTTTAACAGGTTGCGGTGCAGGAGAAACTGTCTTTATTCCCAGAATTCCCATAATACCAAATAATTTTCCATTCCAATTTAAAAGAACGCAATTCCCAGTATCGGTGTGCTATGCCATGACTATCAATAAAGCTCAAGGGCAGACTTTTCGTGTTGCTGGAGTAGATCTCGGTGTTAGCTGTTTCTCGCATGGCCAATTATACGTCGCTCTTTCCCGGGTTAGCAATTCTAGGAATCTTTACGTTCACGTGCCGGACGGGTCGACTCTTAACATAGTCTACCCAGAAGCTTTGCGCTGAAACATTTTAATTTGATCTAAAAATATTAGCAATATATTATCTTAATAAAAAACAAGGAGTTACACGCTGACCGAGTCGTGGGTATAGCGTGGGTATATTATAATATTCTGCGGTTACTTTTATTTTTCAACAGTTTTGTGGATTGGCATATTATATTACTATTGCCCTTCTAAAATACGAAAGTGAATCTGCCTGTTACGTCAAAACTATGAGGGAGGACATCTGCTAATTTTTTTTCGAAAAACGACGGAAACGCGGACGAAGTCGCGGGCAAGAGCTAGTCTTTAATAAAATACGAAATTCTTCTCCCGAATCGACTTTAAAATTTGTAAAGTCTCTCGGCATTGGCAAACTTGCAGCTTCCCCTGAGGACTGTAAAATTGATTTAAATGTCCTTAACCAACACTTCTCCTCATCTTCTTTACTTGATGTACGTATTAAAACTAGTACGCTTGCTGATATTCATAGTTTGCCGAAATCTCAAATCCCATTTTTTTCATTTTCTTCCATCGATAATGATGATATTAAGAAAGCTATTCTAGCAATCTCATCTAAAGCAGTAGGGTCGGATAATATTAGTCGTAGTATGATCACCTTAATTTTAAACATCCTGATTCCTGTAATCACACATATTGTTAATTTTTCTTTTACCTCTAATAGTTTTCCGGAAAAGTGGCGCGAGGCATTTATTCTCCCACTTCCAAAAATACCAAATCCTATGCTACCGTCACATTTTCGTCCTATATCAATCCTTCCATTCCTTTCCAAAATTTTAGAATCCATTGCGCACTATCAAATTTCCTCTCATTTTTTAAAATACGACTTGCTAAATCCGCTGCAGTCCGGGTTTAGAATTGGACACAGCACAACTACTGCTTTGTTAAGAGTTACTGATAACATTAGATTGGCAATGGAGAAAAGACATCTAACTGTGCTTATCTTAATCGATTTTAGCAATGCATTTAACACAGTAGATCACGATCTTCTCCTTGCTCATTTATCCAGTGTCAATGTCTCAGGTTCAGCTTTAGAATGGCTTTCTTCCTATCTTCAGGGACGTCGACAGTCTGTTCGTGTAGGTCGGATTAACTCTGACTGGCAAGATCTGAAAGTCGGCGTGCCTCAAGGCGGCATTTTATCTCCACTTCTGTTTTCAGTCTTTATAAACTCCATTACTTCCGTTATATCCTCTCGATACCATCTTTACGCTGATGACTTGCAGCTTTATGAACATGCCAGTGCTGACAGTATCATAGATGCCATTAACACCTTAAACACCAATCTTCGGCAAATATCGATATGGTCCACAAAATACGGCGTTGAGGTCAACCCCAACAAATGTCAGGCAATAATCATTGGTAGCTCACATCAACTGGCCAAACTAAACCACAGCACACCACCTTACCTTACATACAACGGCACAGTTATAGAATTCTCTAAAACTGTAAAAGACTTGGGAATTTTAATTGATGAAAAGCTATGTTGGAATGATTATATTTCCAACATTTCACGTAGGATTTATGCTACGCTACACTCAATGATGCGACTTAAAAACTTTTACCGGTGCGAGCAAAAATTCAGCTAGTTAATACACTGTTGCTTCCTATTATTGATTATGGTGATGCTTGCTGCTTGGATTTAAATAAGGACCATCTAAATAAGCTAGAACGACTACTTAATACCTGCATTCGTTTTATTTATAGCCTCCGCAAGTATGACCATATTTCATCTAGTAGGAGGCAACTCGGCTGGCTGAAAGTGGTTGATCGAAGAAACTCCAGATTGCTATGCTTAGTTTATTCTGTTCTCTTTAACCCAAATTCTCCTTCTTACCTCTCTTCTGACTTCTCTTTCCTTTCCTCTTTCTACAATAAATCTCTGCGCTCACAATCTAATCTTACACTGTCCATTCCAAATCATAATTCTGGCTTTATGTCTAACTCATTCGCTGTCACTGCGGTCAGGCTCTGGAACGACTTGCCTGATAGTATTAGAAGAGCTCCTTCTCGAGAGTCTTTTAAACGTCAGCTTAAAGCGTTATTTTTACTAAAACCATAATATTACTGTATATACTCGTATATATGTAAATATATTTATATTTGTATAGGGTATGTACATATGTATATATATATATATGTGTGTGTATATGTGTGTATATATGTGTATGTATATGTATGTATATGTGTGTATATTTATGTATGTTTATAATTCTATGTAACCAAGCGCATATATTTGTGTAATTTGTGAATATATGTATATATTATAATGTATACTTCAATGCACGTATATCTATTTTATTTAAAAATTACTCTTGTTGTTGCACGCCTACACATTTATTTCCCACATGACAAGGTTGGCTGGTAGAAAATGCTTTTTAGCGTTAAGCCCGCCTTTTGTGCCTTTGTATATTTTTACTGTGTGCAATAAAGAATTTAAAAAAAAAAAAAAAAAAAAAAAGAGGAGGCTGAGATAAGCAAGTGGGTAGAGAACATGGCACATGCTGGTTTTCCAGTTACCGTTGAGCAGCTGTGCATGAGTGTGGAGAAGTACATAAAAGACGTGAAACGTGATACCCCTTTTAAAGATGGAAGACCAGGCAGGACGTGTGTTATAGGTTTTCTGCGGAGAAATCCTTCGATTTCAAAAAGAGTTTCTCAAAACTTAACTGCCTCACGGGCAGCAGTCACTAAGGCAAATATACTGAATTGGTTTTCAGAAGTGAAGTCCTACATTGGAAAAGAGTATGGTGATGAGATCTTGGAAGATCCTTCTCGAATATTCAATTGTGACGAGTCTGCTTTTTTTTAAATCCTAAAGGCCCCAAAGTTCTTGCTAGAAAAGGAGATAAAACAGTTTATCAAAAAGTTAATGTTGATGAGAAGGAGTGCGTTACAGTTTTGGTAACTGGTAGTGCAAGTGGTGAAGTAGCTCCCACAACTTGCGTTTACAAATATAAGCGTATTCCTCAAGATATAGCAGAAAATTTTCCTAAGGAATGGGGGCTAGGAAAAACGGATTCAGGATGGATGACGTGTGAAGCATTTTTTGAATTTATTGCCGATATTTTTCATCCCTGGTTATTACAAAAACAAATAACTTTTCCAGTCATTCTTTTCGTGGATGGCCATGCGTCCCATTTATGTTTGCAAACAAGCCAATTTTGTGAAAAAATGGGATAATTTTGGTAGCTTTGTTACCGAACGCCACCCATATTTTACAGCCTATGGATGTCGCAGTGTTCAGAAGCCTCAAAGAAGCATGGAGGAAAAAAATCCATCAATGGAGGATGGACAATGTTGTTCAAGGAGGTTCTCATATCCTAAAAAAAAAAGATTTCGCAAAGTTACTGCAAGAAGTGATACTTCAAAATATTACAAAATCTATGTTGTCCAATGGATTCAAAAAATGTGGATTGTTCCCGTGGAATCCGCAAGCTGTTGTGATACCAGACCAAGGATTATCCCAAGAACAAGAACGTAATTCAACCATGATGAAAACGCAATACCTAAAGCAGGGTTTGGATTTTCTTAACGACATGATGGGAGCAGAAAAAGTAGCTATTTTTGAGGCATCTGAAGGTACTTGGAATGGAGATCCACTGGACACTTCTTTATTTAAATTGTGGAAGAAAATAAAAATAGAGAAACTTTCTTCAGAGGCTGAAGAAAGTTTAAACTGTGTTGATGGGGAAAATATTTCTGACGGGCCGGTCAGAAATGATGATTTCCCACAAGCAACAGAGGCCTCTACTAGGATTGCTGATAATTTATTAGCACACCTCGATTCTTCAGAAATTCATTCTGATGGAAGAAATATAGAAGAAGCTTCTGTAATGGACTTAGATGTCATTACTGCCTTGGATCCAAATGCTTCGGATTCAGTTTCAGTAATAGAGGCATCTAGCAGTCTAAATAAAGAGAACGTGGCAGGTCCGTCACACAAGGAAATACCAAATCCATTTAAGAGGCACTTCTTTTATCCTGCGTTTGAAGAAAACAAGAAAAAAAGGATAATGAGGGAAAGAATGCCAACGATTGTGTCCGGAGAATTGTGCCAAAAATATTTCGAAACCAAAAAGAAGAAGAAAGAGGATCTTGAGCAATTGAAGATAGAACGAGCCACTGAAAGGCAACGAAAGAAGGAAGAGAATGAAAGACTAAAGAAAAATAGGGTTAAAGTGGTGAAAAATAAACATATTAAAAGTGTATCAAAGATTCTTTCAGATAGCTCTGACTCGAGTGTCGATGTTTCTTCTGGAGATAGTGTGGTTTCAGAATCCTCGGGAGATGAAAACTTAAGCAACCTAAACCCTTCTAGAAAACCGTTATTAAAACAAATTAATGAATATGTTATTTTCACATACGATAATAAGTATTACCCTGGCAAAATAATTAATGTTACTGAATATACTGCAACAATTTCATCCATGATACAGTGTGGTCGCTTATGGAAATGGCCCGAGAGACCTGATGTTCTTGAATATCAATGGAAAAATGTGACATCCCATATAAATGAACCCAAAAAGACCAGTAAAACGCGTAATGTTTACTCTGTTCCTGAGCTAGATTTCATGTGGGATTAAGTTTCCAAAAGACCTATCTGTCCTTCCAGTTCTAGCGTTCGTCACTGAATATTATATTTTTTCTATATTATAATTAAAATGTTTGAGTTTTGACATATCTGTGGTCTTATTTACCATAAAAGTAGCTTATATTCATATGGTCAACTACTGATGCTAAATACGGTCAACTACTAATTTTTTCAGATTTTTATTGGTCAACTACTGGAGCAAAAACTTAAATTGGTTCAAATTTTTTTGAAGTGTGTATGTTTTGTTCAATTGAAAAACTTATTAGCAAAACTTAATCTGAAGGGTATGATGATTTCTTTTAAGTACCCACTGAAGTTCTAAAATTTAAATGTGTGTGGTCAATAAAAAAACATTTTAGCAACGATCTTAAGTGGTCAATTACTGGTGCCTCTACCTTACAGCCCTTGGACAGGGTCTTCATGAAACCATTCAAGGATGCACATTTTGAGGCGTGTGGCTTATGGATGAGGGCCAACTCTGGTACTCTGGTGTTTTCCCAGAAGAGATGTATTTACCAAGTGAAGTTACTGAAAACGAAATAAATAACGATGATGTGTCAGTTACCAGTAATTTACCTCAGCCTCACCGTATCGATAGTTTTAATCCGGTATTTTTTTTGGTATCGATACTTTTCATACGATACTGGTATCGAGAAATGTATCGATACTTTTGAATATTTTGCGAATCCCTAAACCTCAACTAAATCCAGAAGAGTCCAACCCCTCAGACGCTACTGACGATGAAGAACAGCATAGAATATTTTATCTCGATCTATGCCTGTGCTTTCATAGTCTAGTCCAAATTTCCAAAATTTCAACGGTATTGCTACTCCTCAAGACATTGGAAACAATCCCTTATCCTGTACCTTAAAACTTTGGCAGCAAATTACGTTGCGCGTTTACTAAAAGAAGATATTCTATCAGGGCTTATTCTTATTGAGTCTGATACTATAAAACCATCCAATAGTAAAGAACAAATAGATTTAACTACTGATCCAAAAATTAACAACCAAGAGCCGATAAGTGATGAAGCTATTTCTCAAACTACTATCACCGGGTACTGATCAAACTTTAACTAGTCGTTCACTTTTGCCACCGAATACCAGTTGCGTACTAAAAGAAATTTTCCCATTATCAAAAGCTATTTCTAGAGGAAAGTCAAAAGTAGACAGAAAAATCGGTGGTTCGCAGGTTTTAACGTCTTGTCCATTCATTTAAAATATAAAAGTAAAAGTAAAGCATAAAAAAAAAAGAAAATCGCAAATCCCTTAAAATGCAGAAGCAAACCAAACGTGTCATTTTTGGAGATCTTGATGTGAAGTCTAAACCTGCGCCTAAAAAATATAAAGCTACAGATGATGTGGATGATGTTGAGAAGAGTAATGTTGTGCATTCTGAGGCCACCACCTCTAAGAAATTCAAACTTACGCGAGTTCGAAAAAAATTAAAGCGTATTAATTTGGGCAATGAGGAAGATTCCGAACATCCTTACAATAATGAAGAAGCAGAAGACGATCCAGCTTGCATTTACTGTAATGGACTATTTAGTCAATATAAGCCAAAAGAACATTGCATAAAATGTCAACTATGTTCCAGCTGGTTTTCTTTAAAACATAATTTATTTGTGAACTGTGGTCATAAATAATTATGGTATAAAACGACATACGTCATTTTACCCTTAAATAACGTTAGTTTGTTTCTAAATTTAAATAGTTTCGTTGATTATGATACATTTGATAATATACGTAATATGCCGATTTAAAATGTTTTCATTTTTTGCAAATATATGTCTTGAAAGAAAGCGTGTCATCTAAGCACAATTCCCCTACATATATACTATCATGCAGTAAAATGCTACTAGAAAGCAAGTGACACAATAAGCTTTTGATTTCGCCACAGTTAATTCAAAACAGTTTCCTAATAACTGGTCAAGAAACCATGCCGCTGGAAAAGACTGGTTTCGTGGTTTTTTTTTCCAGAAATCCAGAACTAGCTTAAGAACACCTGAAGCCACAAGCTTATCTCGTGATTATCTTATCTCTCAATCAAGTTTTAATGAAAATGTAAAAAAAAATATTGTGTAATAAAAAAAATGTTAAGGAGTTCTTTTCAAATTTAATGACGGTGTGTGAAAAATACAATTCCGAAGTCCAAAATTTATACAACTGTGACGAAACTGGTTGTACGACTGTTCAAACAAATCCAAAAGTGATAGCTAGTAAGAATGACTTCTTACTAGAACAAGTAGGACAAGTCACATTAGCAGATACAGGAACCACCGTAATACTTTGTTTCGCTGTTAACGCGATTGGGAACCTGATACCTCCCTTTTCTTATTTCTGCGGATTACATATCGAGAATATTTTCTATCGGAAGGTTCATGTGGTTCATGTTTATCCAAGTGGTTGGATGATTACGAAAAGTTTTGTGGAATTCCTTGATCATTTTGCAAATTACTCTCATGCCATGCTATTAATTGCGAAAAGTAATGGTATCACGTTGTTAACTCTTCCACCAAACTGCAGTAATAAATTACAGCCACTTGATATTGCAGTTTATTCCTCATTTAAATCCCGATATAACGCGGCGATGACGATTACAATATACTTGGATTTAATAAAACAATTGTTTTAAGCATTCAGTCAAAGTAACATATTAAGTGGATTTCAAAAAGCAGGTATCTATCCATTCAATCCTGACATTTTGGCTAACAAGGATTTTTTTGTGTTCTGTCGTTACGGATAGAGAAATTTCTTAAGAAGAAGAAGAACAACCATCAACAAATGCACCAGTTTCTTTAGAGACTCAGCTTGTGTTCTCCACCCAAGTCCAGAAATCATCCTTTCTTGAACAAAATAACATAATAAACCCAACCGATTCTCTTCAAGACTCAGAAAATATTCAGAATATTGACGATTTTGGTGGTCCTGGTTCTTCTGGCTTAGAACAGCATCAAAAATGTGCCGGCAATCCGGGCCCAGTAACACCATCAAACGAAAATTTGGCTAATAATGTTTTATTGACTCCTGAATTGGGACCTCTCTGTTTTATAATTACATGGGAACTCTCCGCAGCATGTTCAAAATACTGCTGAAAACATAAGCATTATGAAATCAAATTAATCTGTTAATCGGTGCACTAATTCATCAGGAACACCATCTTCGTCAAAACTTATTACTCCAGAAATGGTGAAACCATTTTTGAAAGCACCTCTGAGAAAGATAGTGCGAAGAGGCCAGTCTCCTTGGCAAGACCAAAATACTGACAATGACGCTCAAGAAGGAAAATAACAGTAAATGTCTGACAGAAACTGTAGTTTCTGTCAGACATTTACTGTTACTACGGCGAACAACTGAAAAGGAAGCAAAAATCAACTCAATCCAATATAAAGAATAATGGAATTAAAAAACGGAAGTTTAAGAAGAGTTCTTGAAGATAGGCGACTCTGAATCAGAAAACGAAAATGATGCCCATTAAAGTAAATGAAAGTTTCAGAAAATACTAAAGAAAATAAAACATTAAAAACTAAACAAGTTTCAAAACAACTAGCTAACCGGAAAAGCGAAAAGGACTAAAAATAGCAATGATGATAGTGAGACAGAGTGTGAAGATGAAAATGTTTTTATGTTAGTTCAAGTGAGCGATGGTCAATGATCGTTGGTATTGTTACAGATTATATTGACGATTTTATTTGACAAGAATGTACCTAAAATTAACAGATTAGACCAACGGATTGAAAATAATAATTAATTTAACCTGACTGATGAAACTTACCAAATTGTTAGAATAAGTGTAAAATTTAAACCAAATGTTAAGAACCAAGAAGGTAAAATACCTTCTTGGTTCTTAACATTTGGTTTAAATTTTACACTTATTCTAACAATTTGGTAAGTTTCATCAGTCAGGTTAAATTAATTATTATTTTCAATCCGTTGGTCAAATGATACTATGTCATTAGTCAAAATGATACTATGTCATTAGAAGGTTAAGAATGTTTGATAAAATGATATAATAATTGTTTTGACTTGAAATGTTTAAGAAGAAGTTTTGTTAGATTTTGTTTTTGTTAAGTAAACATGAGATCTTTAGAATTTTGGTTTCATTTTATTATTTTTCAAATAAAATATATATATGGTTTGATTCAAAGTGTTTATTATTTATTAACTCCTATAAAAAAAACCATGTTTAACTCTCGTCATACCCAGTGTATGGCGAGAGTTCCCAAGTGTCCCCAGGAGTGGGAAGAGTTGTCATATCCCATTTTTCATTGAAGGATGTATAACATATTTCAGTATAATAAAAGCCTAAAAGTTATTAATGCATAAGTAAATCCAAATAAATAAGCTAATGTTTTATACTATAATTAATCAGTAAATCTTTTATTTCAATTTTAAGAAAATTACAATATTTTAAACCAAAAGTGGTTCAACTCTCCTGGACTTTATTCATTCTAAATGAATTTTGCAACCAGAATGTATAAAAAACTAAAGGCCGAAATAATTATCATACACATATTTTTCCTTACATTCCTATGTTTCGGAGAGCTACCTATACAGTGTAGTTGGATATGAACAAGTTCAAAAATAATTAACTACTTCTACTAGAAAAAATTACAGTACAGAAACTGGATTCAAAACAGAACATGCACATAAAATAAAAAAAGTTTAAAAATAAAGAAAAATAAAACAACTAAAAAAGTAAAATTTAAAATTTTACAACAAAAGTTATAAAAACAAGAAGGAAAGAAATTAGCAAACATGCACATTTTTACACTTCTCTATTGTTGTTTTAGGCTCGTCACGGCACACTGGCACAAATGTGTGACTGTAAACATGACAGTTGTGAATTCTATTCTCACCCTAAGATATCAAATATTTAATACTTGAATTCCTTTACAGTGACAGACACATAATAGGGACAAGAAACAAGGACAAACTTGTCACGCCTAGATATCGCCTCCAAAAAGTAAATAAATCATTTATGAGTTTGAGTATATGTATCTATATATCTATATAGGTACATATTCCACAATGTATTTTAAATTTGACAATGGAGAAATTTAAAGTAAATGTTAAAGCAATGTTAACCAAAAAAGCTTTCTACACTGTTCAAGAACATTTGAACAATAAAAATGTATTTAATTAAATCATTTGAATTTCATGCAGGATAGTTACCATTATATTAAACAATATTGATAACAGCAACTGTTGAGTTTCTTGCTGGCTCTTCTCAGCAGAACTGCATTCCGAGACAGTGTTAATTTTATGTCCATTTGACAATTCTTTATAAGTGCTTGTAAAAGTATATTTGAATAAAGTATATTTTGAATTTGAATTTACTTTATTATCAAGGTAAAGTGCAGGGTTTAGTTCCACCACTCAACATGGAATGCCTCAAATTCAACAGAATGTGGGGAACTGAACAGAGTGTCTGAACACTAGGTTCCCAAGTTTACTCAATCTATACCTCAGTGTAGAATATAATGTGAAGCTAAAAGAAGTTGAAATAATCTTATGTCTAAAAGTATTATTTAAAATATAAAAAAGACTCTACTAAGAATATGTGCCATAAATTTACTTTGTAATTAATAGAGTTCTCAAATATTTTAAAACAAATAAAAGAACACTGAGTGTCTGTAAAATTAAATTACAGTAGATTACTGACAGCCGAAGTTTGTTGTGGGTTCAATGCCAGAAAGGGAATGAATGATGTTCATTTTCTATCTATTGTAAGACAATAAATTGTCACAATAATAATAAAAATACTTTATTGTAAACTACATAAAAGAAAAGTACAGCATGCGGCCATATCGCTATCAGCAATGTTTGCCAGGTAACCTTAAGGTGTAGTAGTTAAATAGATAGGTGTACTTACATTAAATATATATACATACAGATATACATATGTACATGGTATAAATGTATGTGTATAAATGTATAAATATATACTTATATACACACAAATATTGTATAAAAAAAATGTCTATAAAATTTATACAATAAAAATATTCTCTTGGATAATATAATAATCATTTCTAAAAGAATTTTATGTGGCCCTTCAACAAAAATTATGCCATGTCATATGACTCGTTACACATGTAACATAAAGTTAATGTACTATTTTTAAATTGTCCAATATCAGGAATTATATTTTATATTGAAGATTAGTAATAAACATTTAGTGTAATGTTATTAATAATATACAATAATATTGTTACAGAAAAGCAAAAGAATGTTAATTCTTGTTGTATTAAACATAGTGAAAGACTTTGGAAACAACTATATGTTTTAGTTAGTTATTTGTAAGTCCAAATAAGTATATTTTTTACCTAAATGAATTGGATAATATTGTAGAATTTGTAAGTGAATAAAACACTAATAAAACATATTTATTTATTAAATACATCAAACAATCACTATTCATTTCCTACAATTATTAAAATAAACTGACCTTTGTAGACTGAATATTCAAAGTTGTAAAATCCAGTTGATAAACTGATAGTTGACAGCTGATAAATAGTCCTAATGTTTCATATAAAAAAAGTGAGTTACTCACAGCTTCACACAGTATCCAGCAAATGGCAGGGTAGGCAGAGGGAACTTGGGAACAGAGTGTAAAGACAATCCATTCCACTTCCGTTCCTCCTTTTTCGCTGATGTTGTGGCATTGCTTCTTTAGTGGCGGAACTTAACGTCGCGCTTTGCCTTATGTCAGAGCTAAGAAATGAAAACATTAAGTATTTAAATTCAAAATATTCATTATTTCATTTCCTCAAGTGGTGATCGAACCCACAACCTAGAGTTTACAATCACGCGTTTGTACCACTCCGCCACAACAGGCCTCAAACTATAAATATTTTAACTTACTTTAGAAACTGCATTCTCCAACCTCTTGAACTTTTAAGAAGACCGACGACATTACAAGTATGGTATGGTTCTTTGATTATGGCATTTCAAGCATATCAGTTGAGCACATATCACTTCGCCAATGTCACGTTGAATGGAAAAGACACGAAGGAGGTTGTACGGTAGAAGAAATAATATTACACAATAGGAGAATGCATATTAAAAAAAAAAAGATCTAATTAAAAATTGCCTTCACCTATAACAAAAAAAAACATATATTAAAATAAATATATACATTATGTACACACAGGGTTAGTAATAATAAATATATAATACAAAGGTGTTAGTCTACAATTTAATATTGTTATATCTAATATATTTACATAAAAATTAACTACTAAACACAAACATTAACAAACATTGAACATTAAGGGGACGGGGAACTTTGTGAGGAAGGACGTCGTATAAGGAACTTGTGGCATGTAAAAAGAATGTGAGAAGGGGAACCGTCGTCCAGACCACATTCACACAGTGAGTGGTCCCTGACCCTGATCTTAGCTAGATGTACAGGTGTGCACGCATGTCCAAGGCGCAAGCAACATATGGTCGATATTATCCTCCGTTCAACATATTTTTGGGAATAAAACCATGGCCGCCTGGGGATATTAGTTTGAATCGCAGCATAGAACTTACCTTTCTGGGATTTTGACATATTCCAAAATTCAGACCACGACACATCCAAATGAGTTAATGCAAGTGACAACAGGTCCTGGGCCGAAATAGAAAAGTGATCCAAATTACCACACAGGATGGCTAATTTTGCGCAAGAGTCGGCAGATTCATTCCCAGACATTACAAGTAGCTGTACAGTTTTAAGTGACAATGAAATTGAAAGAAAGACAACAATAATATAGTGGTATAATACAAATAATAACATAGTGGTATAATCTAGAACGCATGGGTTTTAATTGCTCTGTTATAACAAACTGACATCATCTCAACATATTGTGTATAACAAGTCACCATTAGCTTACCTACTAATTAAGTAAATAATTCATGTTATAATGCAGAATTAATTTCATTTGCTGTGTCCACATAATTTTATCGAAAATCACAGTTCAATTTAAACCGAACAAAAATTAAACGCAAACATTTAAAAAGCAAACGGTTCTCAAACTAACCAACTAACCAACGAAATGTTTTCCTTTTTCCACAGATAGTTATTTTTTTATTAAATCATATCATCACAGATAAGAAAAGAGACTTACATTAGAAATCGATGCGATTTTTAATATTAGTGTATTTTAATTACCGTACCGATGAACTGGGGTGAATGGAAGACACAGGGTATATGCACATCAAATCAATTTTTTTATATCATAATATTCTAAAACTTTCTTTAACAAATGTTTTTTTTATTAATAGAAGATTGTAATTTTTGTATTTTTAATATTGTAAATTAAATTTTCTTCATAATCACTGGTGATGTATTAAAAAATATAAATAAATAAAAAGGGTTTAGTAACAAACGATATGTACAATTTTTATTACGTCTTACGGTACTCACAGATATTCCTACATCGTGAGTTCTAATACAAGATTAAGTAAAAATAAAAACAAATTTGGAAAGTAGCAACCTTGTCTAGGAGGTCCTATATTGTCCAGGAATATCTAGTGGCTAAGGAGAAATATCGGGCAGAGGCCCAGAATATAATAATTAATTGTCCATTCATTTCAGAATATCATAATTAATTGTCCATTTCCCATTCGTAAACTTGCATAACTTGCTTTACTTTATAGCCGGCCGCCGCACAGAAAGAAATCTCGTAACGTGACATCATTACCCAGATCAAGCAGGCGGTGAAATTGCACTGGATATTATGGACGTGCGATTTAGGGTTGCATCTACTGATGCCAGGGATCTGGAGTTACCTGGGTGTTCGACGCGAATGAGGTGCTGGTTGCGAGACCGGTGAAGTGTGCAGATTTGCGGGTCAGTGGCTTAGACGATTCTGTAACTTCAAAGGAGGTGGCGCAAGCAGTGGGCCGAGTCGGAGGCTGCTTTGTCGGATCTGTGAAGGTGGGCAGAGATCCGGCAGGACCGCAACGGCGGCCGCGAAAAAGGTCAGTGGGTCGCACCTCCTTGTGGGCTTCGTGTTAGCGCGTGTGCAACTGTTGCAACAGCGAGTCCGGCGCTGTTTCCGCTGCCACAACTTTGGCTATGTGGCAGCAAAGTACAGCAGTGTGCTCAACTGGAGTTCGTCGTTCTTCAGGTGCAGCCAAGCTGTACAAACAACATCAGTGCTCGAAAGCAACTCACTGCTCGGTCTACGAGGCAACAGGACAGTCTACAGACCATAAGGTGGAAGGCGCTGCATGCGACAGAGCAGCCAGGGAAATGGAAGTGGAACACATGGACACCAAATAATGGTTCTCCGTGTGTTGCAGGCGAACATAAACCACTGCGCCAGAGCACAAGACTTATTGGTCCAAAGCCTGACACAGTGGTCTATTCAGGTGGCGATTGTTGCGGAGCCCTACAGTGTCCCCGCACGTGATAACTGGGTCACAGACAACACCGGGTGGTGATTCTCCGCCTTTCTCACGAGTCGAGAGGGGTGCGGGATGCGTCGCGGCAGTTGTCGGCGAAATAGTTGTCGTTGCTTTTCCCCTAATCGAATTTTTGCGGAGTTTGAAGAGTTCCTAATCCGCTTGGGGAAAATGATAGACCGACATCAACACCGACGGGTTATACTGATGATATTAAAGGATATAGAATATATAACCCAGTTAATCACACAATAACAACCAGCAGAGACGTTACTATTATTGAAGAAACAAAGTACACCAGGAAAATTTGGTTGCTGTCCAGGAAGCAGAGGTGAAGCCTGAAACAAGGTCAGTTAGTGAGGATTTAGTGGGGGATAATATGGTTGATGACAATGAGTCCAGTGATTCTTTTATTTCTATAGAAAATACAGACTTAGGTGATGAAATGAATGAATCTATAACTGATGCAAGTTCTGTAAATGAAGAGTCAATTGTAACTAATGAAAGTTTTGAAGATCTTATTCCAGCTACTTTACTACCAAGGACAAGGAAGAAGCCTGATAGATATGGTTTATTGTGCACCAAATAATTTAATCTTGAGGAACTGACACTAGAGGAAACACTAAAAGGGACAAAAAAGGAGAAATGCTGTTAAGGATGAGCTTCAAAGCTTCCAAGACAATGATGCCTGGGATATTGTGGACATTCCGAGTGGTGCTTGTGTTGTAAAGTGTAAATCCTCCTTTTGATGTTACTGCAGCGGGATTTGGTGTGGGATCGGATAGTGTTTAAGTTTGCGGAGCTGATGTAGTGGGTATTGGTGTGTGTTGAATTTGTTGAGGTGTTCTTTGTGGTAGTGGTGATGGTGGTGGTGACGATGGTGTTGGTGGTGGTGCTTGTGTCTGTCCTTGTGGGGCTTGGGGCGAGGCGGACGAGCTGTTTCTTTTGGCGACTGTTGCAGCAACGTTTCTTGCGAAAGTGAGAAAAGGAGATCTAGTGGCTTCGTTCTCCATGATGATGTGGAGCGTCTGCTGGTTTAACTGAAGTCGTAGGTGACATTCCAGCGTCATTTTTTCGAGCCATTTTCAGATTGTAATCTGTTATATTGTCCGTTTGGGATTAGTTTGCTCTGCGAATGAATCTGCCGATTGCGTCGACTTCGGCGTCGGTGTAGTGCATTTCTCCGTGTGACATGCATTTCTCCGTGTGCCTGGAGATTGCGACGACAGCGTGTGATGTGCTGTCGTGCAGGGCAATTTTTAATGATTTTGTCTGCATGATCACTACTGACTCGTATGTCAGTCCCTGAGACTCATTTATGGTGAGGGTGCGTGAGTTTGGTCCTTTCCCGTACCCTTTTCGGATAAGATCCGCCTTTTCCGCCTGCGTTTAGACCCAATATAGTGTGTTCAGGGAATCCTTCGGAGTACCTGTGTGTCAATAGGCGTGAGTATGTTCTTCCTTATCAATTTGTTCGCCTCTTTTACGTTTGGTAGGAAAATTTTGGTAACTGACCCGGCCTGGGAGTTGTCGTATCTGGCCTGCCACTTGTTGACTGAGTCCTCGCGCAGACGTCTCCTGACATATGATATGGGTACCTTGTCATAGTCTGGTGCCATCTTTTTAGTCATTACTGCTTTTTTCGCCAGTTCGCCCGCTCTTTCGTTGCCTGGTGTCCCAACGTAGGCTCTCAGCCAGAAGAAACGCACATTCCTGCCTTCATCTTCGGTTTGTTGTATGCATTTTTTCACTTCCAGGGCGAAAGGGTGACTCATCGAAGGGGCTCTGAGAAGGTCTAGCGAAGATCTTGAGTCACGAAGGATGTTGATTGAGCTCTGCTTCGATTTCATCGCTATCTTTATGGCCCTATATAATGCGAAATATGGAGTACCTTTTTTCCCTGCCCTGGTCCCACCACGATAAGGCAGCACCTACTTTTCCTTCAATTTTGCTGCCATCGGTGAATATTAGGGGACCAGCTATACGATGTTCGTCAATAGATGTCAAGTCAAGGTTCTCCAAGCGCACATACTCTGTTGTTTTGAGTTGCGATGGTTGGGGGTTCTGTTGTGGCCCCAGTCTGCGCTCTATTTCGCGTCCTGGTGGTAAGAGATCCACGCTGTGGTCGTTCTTGAACTTGTACATTCTAGCCGTTTCTTGGATCCGAAGGTCGAGCGGGAGAAGGCCCGAGAGGACTAGTGCCGATGTCAGAGATACCGTTCTATACGCTTTGCAGATTTTTTGGGCGAAGCCTCTTTGCAGCGAGTCTAGTTGATTTCTTATCTTCAACTTCTCGTCTGCTGAGGACCATGCACTTGCCGCGTAAAGAACGATGGGCTCTATCATCGCCACGTATATGGTTCTTATTATCACACCGTTAAGACCCCAGGTGACCTTCGCGGCGCATGCTAACTGCTTGTATATCGATACCTCCTAAGTATAATGAGTCAACTGACATTATAGTAATTTTACAGGAGAGCGATTTGAAGGGAAACTGTTTGTTTTTTTTATGAAATTTAACTATTTCGAAATAAACTTTAGGATTTTTTAATACGGTTTAACAGCTCTTCCGTTAATATAAAATGATTTTGCTGAAATTTGTTTAAAAATATGTTTTTTTGTAGATGACTGAGTATACGTTGACTGTACCTAATGCTTAAATGGTTTAACTACCAGTTAAATTTATATACGTTGTACATCAAAATCCATGGTTTACATAAATATTTTATGAAATATGATTGTAGTTTTATAATTATTATCAAATTATTAGTTATATTTGTAATGTTGGTCCCATTTAATAATAAAATATTGAAACTATGACATTTGACTCACTATACTACGAAAGTAGTTAGCTATGGTAAGCATTTGGATCTTCATCGTATACTGGTCTAATATAATTTACTTAATCCTATTTATTGCTTATTTTATTTCATATATTAAAACGAGTGTTAGACTTACCAGTGTATTAATGTTTTTAAAGAGATAGTTATGGGTGTACCCAATTCAGTTAATATTTACCTTCGTAATACTATTATAAGCATTCATTTTGTCGAATATCCTAACTTATATTCAACAAGTAAATGCTTAGACCGGTGGCTAAATTTACGAAAAATAGGATTAATAAAGGATAGGAAGAATCATCACCAAAAAAAGAACGAATGCACTATAATAATAATCACAATGTATTTCCGCTATAATTATTTAGGAACATTATCAGAATTATAAAAAGGCTACAAGTTAAACAAATCAACATTAAAATATTCAAAAATAAAGGTGGCAACCACATTAAAGTATCATAAAAAAACAATTTTTTTTTTGTAACAATTTATTGAAGAGATTTAAAATAAATTATGAAAGCAAAGAATTTATAAAAGCTAAGAAAAATATGAAAAAGACCTGGGACAAAGAATTCGGCAACATACAAAGCAAAAAAATGAATGCGTCAAGCCACCTCTTAAAATCAGATAGTGCATACGAGACAATTGATAGTGTTAACAATTTTTTTTGTCAACATAGGAAGGGAGATTGCATCTAAGGTCTCTCAACCAATTAATAAGTATGGGAAATACCTTAGCATGCCAAACTGTCAATTTAATCCCTCTTCGATGGTTATTAATGACACTGATGAGTCTGAAGCAAAGTATATCATCTGCCAACTTAAGGACAACTGCGCTGTAGGCTGGGATGGTATTTCGAGCTCGACTATAAAAGCAGCAGCAGATGTCTTGGCTGCACCAATAAGCGGACTGTTCAACCTATGTCTGTTGAAAGGCATATTTCCAAGTGCTTTTAAATTTTTTTTTTTTTTTTTTTAGAAATTAATTAATAAGCGACTTATTTCTTATTTGGATAAGTATAAATTACTTGAAGACAACCAATATGGCTTTAGAGTCAGTAGGTCTGCTGAAGACGCTAGGTTAGGTTAGGTTAGGTTAGGTTCCCAACCAGTTCCCAAGGGAGTTGCTGGTCCTCCTACTGGGCGCGTCCCCAGGTGGCGGATAGGGGAAACCACTCGCTCTCGCGGGGGAGTGGACCGGGAGTTATTCCCGGCGCGGACCAAAACCAGCGAGGCATGGGCGTGCCTTTAGTCCATCGTTATGGACACGGCCTAGGGGAGCACACCCTGACAGAAAAGCCAAAGCTGTGGATCAGCAACAAAACAACATGTCGGTAATCGGGAATTTAATACTACCGCAGGAGGGTACCAGCGAGTCTGGAGAGTCCCTCCGTGCTTCGGCACGCAAGCCCCACGAATCTGCGGGGGGCGAAGACTACCGGTGTGTTGCGGAGGAAGGGCCCGAGAAGGGCGGAGTAGAGGGAGGGCCTGGAAGGGGCGGAGAGTTGGTTGTGCCCGAGGTGGGCGTAGTAGAGAATGTGCCTGTAGTAGGCGGAGAGTTAGTTGTGCCTGAAGTAGGCGGTGTACTTGGAGGAGGATTGCCTCAGATAAATCTAGGGGCGTTAAAAGAGGCGACAGTAGTGCTAGAGAGATGTGATTCTGTTGTGGGGGCTTCGACTTTGCGCAGTGGTTTGCGGTCGAGGCGAGAGTCTCTCTCGTCAGGCACAAAGTTCTGGGGTGTGGACTCAGACACGGAGAGTTTTGCGTCAGTCGGGTCACAAAGATCAATGGCAAGGGCGCCGTATTTAAAAGATAGGAGAAAACGGCCCCGCAATCCTAGTGACCAGTCAGGTTCTTCTGGAGATGGAGAGCTTGATAGACCAGCGCCGAAAGTTGCCGCCAGCAAGAAAGGCAAACGACGGTCAACAACATCTGGCCAACGGGTAGGTCTGGCAGAGACGAAGGGGAGCGCCCGAATACAGGAGGTACAATTGAGGGCGACAGAAGAGCTGTCTGAAGAAGTAGTGGGCGTTCGCAGCAGGGCTAACTCCAGCCTCTCGAATATGTCCCTGCTTTCGGAAGTCGAACCAGAGGAGACGAGTCTGGCGTCTGACCTTAAAGGTCAGGTTGCTGACAGCCTGGCCATAATCCAGAAAGTCGCTACCAGGTCTGGTAACCTGAAGGGTACATTTACCAAGGCCCTGAAGGAAGCGACCAGAGCAATTGCGATCGCAGTGGATGTTCTAGTCCAGCGCACGGCGACCGAGGAAGTAGCGCAACTGCGCAATCACAATGCCCGTCTTCAAAACGAGCTAAGTGAGATGCGTAAGGAAATGAGTGCATTGCGAAAGGAGATCAACTGTGACCGGCAACTGCAAGAAAGTCCGGCACAAAGACGCGGATCGGGAAAGTCACAATCTGTTGACTCAGATGAGGTAATGCGAAAAATCATGATACAGGTCGGCACCATGGTTAGCACCCGTCTTGAGGCCATCGAGGAGAGACTCCTGCCGGCGAAGAGATTGCGTCCGCCACTAGCATCCGACAGGCTGCTTGTCGAGGCTGCATCAGCATTGGAGTCGAGTCAGAAGGGGGTGACCACGCTTATGGCCCCTGCCAACCCTGCCTCCACGAAAGGACAGAAGCCCAAGCAAGACAAGGTCAAGAATAAGGGCAGTAAGCGGTCAGCTTCGCTAGCAGTAGATATCTCTTCGCCGAAGCCTCTGCCACCGGCTCCGACTAACATGTCTGAGGGATGGACCATCGTTGCGAAGAAGAAAACCAAAAAGAAGGCGGTTACCCAACAGCAACAGCAGAGGACGGGACCAAAAACAAAGAAAGTTCTGAAACTTCGACTACCTCGGTCGGCTGCGATAGTGCTGAAGCTGCAGCCTGCAGCTACGGAGAATAACGTCACGTACGCTCAAGTGCTTACCCAGCTCAAAGAGAAAGTAAGTCTTGGGGACTTGGACATAAACGACGTTAAGGTTCCGAGTAGCTGCAACCGGCAGTAGAGTGCTGGAGCTCCCGGGTACCAGTAGCGGCGAAAAGGCGGACGCTCTGGCGCAGCAATTGCGTGGAGTCTTGGACGCTACACTAGTCCGTGTGACGAGGCCAGCTATGTGTGCGGAGATGCGTATAAGTGGCCTCGACGACTCGGTGACGTCAGAAGAGGAGGCGGCGGCTGTGAGCCGAGCAGGTGGCTGCGAGGCTGAAGCCGTTAAAGTAGGCGAAGTCCGCAAGGACTGGAATGGTATGGGTACCGCGTGGGTCCGCTGCCCTGTCCTGGCAGCGAAGAAAGTCAGTCGTGGAAGGCTTTTGGTGGGCTTTGTGTCTGCGCGTGTCCAACTGCTGCAACCTCGAGTGCGGCGATGCTTCCGCTGTCATGAAGTGGGGCACATGGCAGCGAATTGTAGTTGCGAGGTGGACAGAAGCAGTCTCTGTTTTAGATGCGGACTACCTGGGCATAAGAAAGACCGATGCTCCGCTGAGCCGCACTGCTCGGTGTGTGCGGCGGCGCAGAGGCCGGCGACGCATATGATAGGAAGTGCAGCGTGTGCAAAATTGTCAGCCCAATCAAAGGGGAAAGCAAAAAGAGGTGGTAGAGTTGTAGCTAGACCGTCAGGACAAGCTCCATCTGAAGCCCCTGCGCAGGGTGAGGAGCTGCAGCACATGGAGCAACAATAATGGCGCTTCAGTTGCTGCAGGCGAACATCAACCACTGTGCCAGGGCCCAGGACTTATTGGTCCAAAGCCTGGCGCAGCGGTCGATACAAGTGGCGGTTGTTGCGGAGCCGTACAGCGTGCCTGCGCGGGATAACTGGGTCGCGGACAACACCGGGGTGGTGTCTATTATCACCCAGGTAGCTGCGGGCTCCCCGCCTTTCTCACGAGTCGAGAGGGGTGCGGGATGCGTCGCGGCACTTGTCGGCGACCTAGTTGTCGTTGGTGTTTACTTTTCCCCTAATCGAACTCTTGCAGAGTTCGAGGAGTTTTTAATTCGATTGGGGGAAATGGTAGAACGGCATCGCCCGGCGGAGGTGTTGGTAGCGGGCGACCTCAACGCCAAATCCAGCGTGTGGGGCTCCGCAATAACGGATGTGCGTGGTGTGACACTGTCGGAGTGGGTAATTGCCACCGGTTTGTCCGTCCTCAACCGGGGGACGACGAACACGTGTGTGCGAAGGCTGGGCGGGTCCGTCGTGGACGTAACGTTTGCGACCCCGGCCCTAGCGCGTCGTGTTAGGGGTTGGCGAGTGCTGGATGATGTGGAGACTCTCTCGGACCACCTCTACATCCAATACGAGATCTCCACACATCCGGCGGCGCCGCCAGCCCCCAGTCCAACCTCGCGAGAGTACGGACCGCGGTGGCAATTGGGTCGTCTCGACAGACAACTGCTGGAGGAAGCAGCGATAGTGGAATCCTGGCTGCCCCAGAGCTTGGCGTCTGCAGAAGACGCCGCCACCTGGGTGCGGGGGGCGTTGACGCGTATCGGTGCCGCGTCAATGCCCCGTTCCGGGCGTCGCCCTCAGCGGCGACAAGTGTACTGGTGGTCGTGGGAGATCGCACAACTGCGTAACACCTGCGTTGGTGCGAGACGCCAGTACAGCCACTATCGAAGACGGGTACAGAAGGTGCAGGAGGAGGAAGACCGACTGTACCAGGTCTATGTCGAGGCGAGGACGCGGCTGCAGGAGGCAATCGGTCGTGCGAAGGGCGAGTCGCACGATCGAATGATTGCGGGGATAGACCAAGACCCGTACGGGACGCCTTACCGGATGGTGATCGGTAGGCTACGGGCTTGGGCTCCACCACTGACGCAGACGCTCCGACCGGATATTCTCCGAGGGGTGCTGTCGTCGCTATTCCCGCAGCGGGCCAACTTTTCACCACCTCCTATGGCCCGCCCTGCAGCGCGAGAGGAGGAGGACAGTGTCGCACCACCGGTGGAGGAGGAGGAGCTCGAAGAAGCTATTCGCCGATCTCGGTACAAGAGCACCGCCCCTGGCCTGGATGGCATCCCCGGCCGGGCGCTAACTCTGGCCCTGAACACCATGGGGCCCAGAGTGCGAGGGCTATTCACTGCCTGTCTGGCTCAAGCCATAATTCCACAGCGGTGGAAGACAGGCAGGTTAGTCCTCATTAAGAAGGAGGGGCGTCCGGCGGATTCAGCCTCCGCCTATAGGCCTATCGTGCTCTTGAGCGAGATCGCCAAGCTCTTCGAGCGAGTTGTAGCGAGGAGGTTACAACGCCACTTGGAGGGGACAGGTCCGGACCTCTCGGACCTGCAGTATGGCTTCCGCAGTGGGCGTTCGACGGTGGATGCCATACTCGAGGTGAAGTCCCATGCGCAGGATGCGGTTGCCCGGGGTGACGGGGTTTTGGCGGTGTCTTTAGACATCGCCAACGCTTTTAACTCCCTGCCCTGGCCCTGCATTAAGGAGGCACTTTTATATCATCGTGTGCCTCCATACCTGTGCCGCGTCATCGGGGCTTACCTATCCGGGAGGTCCGTGATCTTTCCAGCTCCTGGTGGATGGGAGGAGTACGTGGTGTCATCCGGTGTTCCACAAGGATCGGTGCTGGGACCGATCCTCTGGAACATCGGATATGACTGGGTGCTGCGAGGCAGCAACTTGGGGGGAATAAATGTCCTCTGTTACGCCGATGACACGCTGGTCTTGGCGCAGCAGAGGACCTACCGGGAGGCGGCGGTCCTCGCGACGGCCGGGGTGGCCGATGTAGTCAGCCGCATTAGGCGGCTTGGTTTGGAGGTTGCCTTGAACAAGTCCGAGGCATTATACTTTCATGCTCCTCGAATGGGCCCACCACCAGATGCCCATATCGTCGTCGGTGGCGTCACAATTGACGTCAAAAGGAGCATAAAGTACCTCGGACTGGTTCTGGACGGTCGGTGGAGTTTCCGGGGCCACTTTTCATCTTTGGCCCCGAAACTGTTGAAGACGGCGGCGGCCTGGGCGCGCCTCTTACCCAATGTGGAGGGGCCGAGCGCCTCGAGCCGTCGGCTGTACACCGGAGTGGTCAGGTCGATGGCCCTCTACGGTGCCCCCGTATGGGCGGACGCCCTGGACCGGCACAACGTCACTCTGCTGCGACGGGCGCAGAGGGTGATGGCCATCCGGGCGATACGGGGGTATCGGACCATCTCCGGTGAGGTGTCGTGCGTGCTGGCCGGAGTCATGCCGTGGGACCTGGACGCGACTGCTCTGGCGTCGGTCTATTGCCGGCGTCGGGGCCTTGTGTCCGGGCCCGCGGCAAGGTCAGCACCACAAGAGGAGGCGCGGGATGCCGCATTGGAGGTGTGGGAGTCCCGGCTGGCAACACCAACCGCCGGCCGGAGGACGATCGAGGCTGTTCGTCCAGTCTTCCGCCAGTGGTTAGCGAAGCGTCACGGCGTCCTAACCTTCCGCACCACGCAGGTGCTCACAGGGCACGGTTGCTTTGGGAGATATCTGTGTCGGATCGCTGGGAGGGAGCCCGACACCCGCTGCCACCACTGCGACGACTGCCTCGACGAGACGGCCCAGCACACGCTGGAGGTGTGCCCAGCTTGGGCGTCTCAACGTCGCGCTCTGCGCGACGTCATTGGGGACGACCTCTCCCTGCCGGCCGTGGTCAAGGCCATGGCCGGTAGCGAGACGTCGTGGGACGCGGTCTCTTCCTTCTGCGAGGCAGTGGTGCTCGAGAAGGAGGCGGCGGAACGTGCGAGGGAGGCATCAGCCGAACTCGCTATCCGCCGCAAAAGACCGGGTCGCCGGAGGGCGGCACACGACCGCCGCCTTCCGCCCTAATGAGCCAGAGGGCGGTCAGCTTGGGGAAGCTGATCGCCTACTAACCTGGCCCGAGTAGGCGCGCGCAGGTTGCTCCCGCGCGCTACTCTGAGAAGGCCGTCGAGGGTGACCACACCACCCTTGACTCCGCGACGTGCCGACAGGCTCCCGCCGCCGCGCTTCACGGAAGACTCTAGTTCCCGTGTCGTGCAGCCAAAAAGGCGGTTGAGGAGGAGCACCGTGAGGTTTTAGTGGGTATTCGGACGGCCTACATCTGCCAGTCCGCGAGTCCCACATAACCCGCGCTCGAGTCCCCACTCGGCCGGGTATCCGTAATCGGATTTCCTCACGTAAAAAAAAAAAAAAAGGTTCCCACCCAAGGGAGTTGCTGGTCCTCCTACTGGGCGCGTCCCCAGGTGGCGGATAGGGGAAACCACTCGCTCTTGCGGGCGAGTGGACCGGGAATTATTCCCGGCGCGGACCAAAACCAGCGAGGCATGGGCGTGCCTTTAGTCCATCATTATGGACACGGCCTAGGGGAGCACACCCCGACAGAAAAGCCAAAGCTGTGGATCAGCAAACATCAGCATGTCGGTAATCAAGAATTCTTATCTACCGCAGGAGGGTACCAGCGAGTCTGGAGAGTCCCTCCGTGCTTCGGCACGCAAGCCCCACGAATCTGCGGGGGGCGGCGAATACCGATGTGTTGTGGGTGAGGGGCCCGAGAAGGGCGGAGTTGAGGAAGGGCCTGCGAAAGGCGGCGAGTTAGTTGTGCCCGGAGAAGGTGAAGTATTTAGAGGTGTGGTAGCTCAGGCAAATGAACATCGTAGGTTGTCTGTGACGAACATCTATGCAGGAGGGTCAAGCAGTGGAGGCTTAATCGGAGTGAAGGAACCACGAGTGGTTTTGACCAAGGTGGACGTTGGAGTGGTGTCAACCAAGGACGGTGTCAGGTCGAGGCGGGGATCGGGTTCGTCATATGGACGGCTGTGGAAAGCATCGGAGTCGAAGGAGTCAGATTCTGATAGCTGTATGTCGGTAGGATCGCAATCTCAGACGCGGTCACAATATTTGAAGGATCGGCGGAAAAGACCTCGCAATCCAAGTGACCACGCAGAGTCCGATAGACCGGCCTCAAAAGTTGTGGCTACAAGACGAGGGAGAGGAAGGCCCTCAATAGAGGCTGAAAAAGTCCGCAAGGCGGCTAAAAAGGTGGAAGACAGGGCTGAGATAGAAACTGATTTAGAAGAAAGCGTCTCAGTCCTACGCTCTAGAGCCAATTCTAGGCTATCGGTTATGTCCTTACAGTCCACCTCAGACCAGGACGAAACTAGACTTGCGTCTGATCTTCATCTTAAGGTGACCGATAGCCTAGAGGTTATAAGGAAGGTAGCCAGCAAATCTGGTAACCTAAAGGGTACCTTCACCAGGGCCCTAAAAGAAGCGGCAAAAGCGATAAGTCTGGCGGTCGATGAGCTGGCCCAGCGTACAGCAACGGAGGAGGTAGCGCAGTTGCGCGCTCAAAATAACAAGATGCGCTATGAAATGTCGGAGCTGCGACACGAGGTCAGTCTTTTACGGGCTGACCTTCAAAAGCAAAGGAGCCAAGCGATGAAACCTGGACAAAATCAACCAGAGTGTTCCGAAGAGCTCAAATGCTCTATAATGATAGAATTTGGAACGATGGTGAGCGCTCGAATAGAAGGTCTCGAGAACCGACTTCTTCCGCAGAAGAGCATGCGTCCCCCGTTGGCAGTGTCAAAATCGGCCGTCCCTACGAAGGCGAGGCCAGAGGCGACGAATACCACTCTGATGGCTCCCGCAAATCCTGCTAGTACAAGAGGCCAAATACCTAAGAACAAAGGCAAAGGCAAGGGCAAAGGTAAGGAGATACCGCCGCCACGTTCGCTACCACCTGCGCCAGTAGATATGTCCAAAGGTTGGAATGTCGTTGCCAGAAAAGGCAGTAAAAAGAAGGCTGCTGCAGCTACTGCTGTCCAACAGCAAAATAATAAGAAGAAAGGACCAAAAGGGTTGAAGGCGCCGAAAGCGCTAAAACTAAAACAGCCACGGTCAGCTGTAGTTGCGTTAAAGCTCCAATCTAACGCCAAAGAGAGCAACGTGACATACAGCCAAGTGTTCACCCAACTCAAGGATAAGGTAGACCTCGCGGAGTTGGATATCTCGGATATGAGATTTAGAGTTGCTTCAACTGGCGCGAGGCTCCTTGAGATCCCAGGGGCTAACTCAGGCGAGAAAGCTGATGCTCTTGCGCAAAAACTGCGGGGCGTGTTAGACCAGAGTGAAGTCCAAGTCACGAGGCCCACTAAATGTGCTGAGCTACGGGTGAGTGGACTGGATGACTCAGTGACGTCCGAAGAAGTTGCAGCAGCTATCAGCAGAACTGGCAGCTGTAATATTTCCGCAGTCAAGGTTGGGGAGGTTAGGCGGGACCGTGCAGGCCTTGGCACAGCCTGGGTCCGCTGCCCGGTTGTTGCAGCCAAAAAAGTGAGCGGAGGGCGCCTTTTGGTGGGTTTCGTGTCAGCAAAAGTAACGTTGTTGCAGCAGAGGGTCCTGCGTTGCTTCCGCTGCCACGAAACAGGACACGTGGCGGCAAACTGTAGTGGTGTAGATCGCAGTTCTCACTGCTTCAAATGTGGTAGACCCGGGCACAAACACGCCGCATGCTCGGAACGTCCACACTGCCCGGCGTGCGAGGATGCTCAGAGGCCTGCCAGCCACTTGGCTGGGAGCCCCGCCTGCGCAAAACTATGCGCACAGTCGAAGCGCAGGAAAGGAAGGGCGGTTAATACAAGCCAAGCCTCACTTGAAGCCCAACCTCATAAGGGCGTGGAGGTGCAACCTATGGTCATCCAGTAATGGATGTGCATATATTGCAGGCGAACATCAACCACTGTGCCAGAGCCCAAGACTTATTGGTCCAAAGCCTGGCGCAGCGGTCGATACAAGTGGCGGTTGTTGCGGAGCCGTACAGCGTGCCTGCGCGGGATAACTGGGTCGCGGACAACACCGGGGTGGTGACTATTATCACCCAGGTAGCTGCGGGCTCCCCACCTTTCTCACGAGTCGAGAGGGGTGCGGGATGCGTCGCGGCACTTGTCGGCGACCTAGTTGTCGTTGGTGTTTACTTTTCCCCCAATCGAACTCTTGCAGAGTTCGAAGAGTTTCTCATTCGATTGGGGGAAATGGTAGAACGGCATCGCCCGGCGGAGGTGTTGGTTGCGGGCGATCTCAACGCCAAATCCAGCGTATGGGGCTCCGCAACGACGGATGTGCGTGGTGTGACACTGTCGGAGTGGGTTATTGCCACCGGTTTGTCTGTCCTCAATCGAGGGACAACGAACACGTGTGTGCGAAGACTGGGCGGGTCCGTCGTGGACGTAACGTTTGCGAGCCCGGCCCTAGCGCGTCGTGTTCGGGGTTGGCGAGTGCTGGATGATGTGGAGACTCTCTCGGACCACCTCTACATCCAATACGAGATCTCCACACATCCGGCGGCGCCGCCAGCCCCCAGTCCAACCTCGCGAGAGTACGGACCGCGGTGGCAATTGGGTCGTCTCGACAGGCAACTGCTGGAGGAGGCAGCGATAGTGGAATCCTGGCTGCCCCAGAGCTTGGCGTCTGCAGAAGACGCCGCCACCTGGGCGCAGGGGGCGATGACGCGTATCTGTGACGCGTCAATGCCCCGTTCCGGGTGTCGCCCTCAGCGGCGACAAGTGTACTGGTGGTCGTGGGAGATCGCCCAACTGCGTAACACCTGCGTTGGTGCGAGACGCCAGTACAGCCACTATCGGAGACGGGTACAGAAGGTGCAGGAGGAGGAAGACCGACTGTACCAGGTCTATGTCGAGGCGAGGGCGCGGACGCAGGAGGAAATCGGTCGTGCGAAGGGCGAGTCGCACGATCGAATGATTGCGGGGATAGACCAAGACCCGTACGGGACGCCTTACCGGATGGTGATCGGTAAGTTACGGGCTTGGGCACCACCATTGACGCAGACGCTCCGACCGGATATTCTCCGAGGGGTGCTGTCGTCGCTATTCCCGCAGCGGGCCAATTTCTCACCACCTTCTATGGCCCGTCCTGCAGCGCAAGAGGAGGAAGACGGTGTCGCACCACCAGGTGGAGGAGGAGGAGCTCGAAGAAGCTGTTCGCCGATCTCGGCACAAGAGCACTGCCCCTGGCCTGGATGGCATCCCCGGCCGGGCGTTAACTCTGGCCCTGAACACCATGGGGCCCAGAGTGCGAGGGCTATTCACTGCCTGTCTGGCTCAAGCCATAATTCCACAGCGGTGGAAGACAGGCAGGTTAGTCCTCATTAAGAAGGAGGGGCGTCCGGCGGATTCAGCCTCCGCCTATAGGCCTATTGTGCTCTTGAGCGAGATCGCCAAGCTCTTCGAGCGAGTTGTAGCGAGACGGCTACAACACCATTTGGAGGGGACAGGTCCGGACCTCTCGGACCTGCAGTATGGCTTCCGCAGTGGGCGTTCGACGGTGGATGCCATACTCGAGGTGAAGTCCCATGCGCAGGGTGCGGTTGCCCAGGGTGACGGGATTTTGGCGGTGTCTTTACACATCGCCAACGCCTTTAACTCCCTGCCCTGGCCTTGCATTAAGGAGGCACTTTTATACCACCGTGTGCCTCCATACCTGTGCCGCGTCATCGGGGCTTACCTGTCCGGGAGGTCTGTGATCTTTCCCGCTCCTGGTGGAGGATGGGAGGAGTACGGAGTGTCGTCCGGTGTTCCACAAGGATCGGTACTGGGACCCATCCTTTGGAACATCGGGTACGACTGGGTGTTGCGGGGCAGCACCTTGGGGGGGATAAAGGTCCTCTGCTACGCCGATGACACGCTGGTCTTGGCGCAGCAGAGGACCTACCGGGAGGCGGCGGTCCTCGCGACGGCCGGGGTGGCCGATGTTGTCGGCCGCATCAGGCGGCTTGGTTTGGAGGTTGCCTTGAACAAGTCCGAGGCATTATACTTCCATGCTCCTCGAAAGGACCCACCACCATATGCCCATATCGACGTCGGTGGCGTCACAATAGACGTCAATAGGAGCATGAAGTACCTCGGACTTGTTCTAGACGGTCGGTGGAGTTTCCAGGGCCACTTTTCATCTTTGGCCCCGAAACTGTTGAAGACGGCGGCGGCCTTGGCGCGCCTTTTGCCCAATGTGGATGGGCCGCGCGCCTCGAGCCGTCGGCTGTACACCGGAGTGGTCAGGTCGATGGCCCTCTACGGTGCCCCCGTATGGGCGGACGCCCTGGATCGGCACAACATCACTCTGCTGCGACGGGCGCAGAGGGTGATGGCCATCCGGGCGATACGGGGGTATCGGACCATCTCCGGTGAGGTGGCGTGCGTGCTGGCCGGAGTCATGACGTGGGACCTGGACGCGACTGCTCTGGCGTCGGTCTATTGCCGGCGTCGGGGCCTCGTGTCCGGGGCCGCGGCAAGGTCAGCACCACAAGAGGAGGCGCGGGATGCCGCATTGGAGGTGTGGGAGCCCCGGCTGGCAACACCAACCGCCGGCCGGAGGACGATCGAGGCTGTTCGTCCAGTCGTCCGCCAGTGGTTAGCGAGGGGTCACGGCGTCCTACCCTTCCGCCCCACGCAGGTGCTCACGGGGCATGGTTGCTTCGGGGGTTACCTGTGTCGGATCGCTGGGAGGGAGCCCGATACCCGCTGCCACCACTGCGACGACTGCCTCGACGAGACGGCCCAGCACACGCTGGAGGTGTGCCCAGCCTGGGCGTCTCAACGTCGCGCTCTGTGTGGCGTCATTGGGGACGACTTTTCCCTGCCGGCCGTAGTCAAGGCCATGGCCGGTAGCGAGACGTCGTGGGACGCGGTCTCATCCTTCTGCGAGGCAGTGGTGCTCGAGAAGGAGGCGGCGGAACGTGCGAGGGAGGCATCAGCTGAACTCGCTATCCGCCGCAAAAGGCCGGGTCGCCGGAGGGCGGCACACGACCGCCGCCTTCCGCCCTAATGAGCCAGAGGGCGATCAGCTTCCCCAAGCTGACCGCCTACTAACCTGGCCCGAGTAGGCGCGCGCAGGTTGCTCCCGCGCGCTACTCTGAGAAGGCCGTCGAGGGTGACCACACCACCCTTGACTCTGCGACGTGCCGACAGGCTCCCGCCGCCGCGCTTCACGGAAGACTCTAGTTCCCGTGTCGTGCGGCCACAGGCGGTCGAGGAGGAGCACCGTGAGGTTTTAGTGGGTATTCGGACGGCCTACATCTGCCAGTCCGCGAGTCCCACATAACCCGCGCTCGAGTCCCCACTCGGCCGGGTATCCGTAATCGGATTTCCTCACGTTAAAAAAAAAAAAAAAAAAAAAAAAAAAAAAAAAAAAAAAAAAAAAAAAAAAGGGTAGGTTCCCAAGGGAGTTGCTGGTCCTCCTACTGGGCACGTCCCCAGGTGGCGGATAGGGGAAACCACTCGCTCTTGCGGGCGGGTGCGAGGCATGGGCGTGCCTTTAGTCCATAGTCCATTGTTATGGACACGGCCTAGGGGAGCACACCCCGACAGAAAAGCCGAAGCTGTGGATCAGCAACCAAACAACATGTCGGTAAGCCAGAATTCTTTCATACCGCAGGAGGGTACCAGCCAGTCTGGAGAATCCCTCCGTGCTACGGCACGCAAGCCCCATGAATCTGCGGGGGGCGAAGACTACCGGTGTGTTGCGGGTGAGGGGCCCGAGAAGGGCGGAGAGTGTGTGGTGGCTGCAGAAGGCAGCGTTGGAGTGGTGCCTGAGAAGGGCGGAGTAGAGATTGTGCCCCAGGTGGACAGAGTAGGTATGGTGGCCGTACGGGGTGAGGTGGCTGTAGTGGCCAAGGAGGTTGCGGCAGTTTCGATGCCCGATAAGGACAGGGCTGGAGTTAAGGCTTCTGTGCCTGAAAGTGGAGGAATAGTGCTCAAGAGCGCTAAGGTAGTTCTCGAGCGGTTGGACCTGGCGGAATGCGCATCCGTTATCAGTGGAAGGTCCCGCTCGATGTCTACATCTTCACGGGGTCGCTTTTGGGTGGCTTCGGAATCGGAGGCGGAGAGTTGCATGTCGATAGGATCGATCGAACAGGGCAAAAATATAAGAACGGACAACAGGAAGTACCGGAAGAGACCCAGAAGTAGGAACAGTAACTCTGGCTCTTCCGGAACTGAGGAGAACCCGAAGATTAAAATTACTTCGGCCCGGCTTCGGTCAAGAGCTTCGGCATGATGCGGAGGAGGAGGTCGCTGCTATGGCGGAAATGGTGCAGAGGGCCAACTCCAGGCTCTCAGACTCCCCGGTATTGGCAAGGCCCAAGGTTGATAGCCCATTGGTGCAAGACCTACAGCACCAAGTGGAAAATAGCCTGGCCATAATCAACAAAGTCGCCAGAAGGTCCGGTAACCTTAAGGGAACGTTCACAAAAGCCCTTAAGGAGGCCGCTGGCGCTATAAATACGGCTATGGGGATGTTGGCCAGTAAGACTGCCAACGAAGAGGTGATTCAGTTGCGCGTGGCGAACGCCCGCTTAACTGGAGAACTTACTGAGTTGCGCAAGGAGTTGGCTCTTATGAGGGCTGACTTAGAGCGATCTAGAGCCGTGAGGCGGAATCCCGAGGCTGAAGGGAAGAAAGAGGACGTGGCTCGTTCAGTGATGGTGCAGGTGGGCACCCCAACGGCTGCGTGAAGTATTCGACGCGAATGAGGTGTTGGTGGCGAGACCGACGAAGTGTGCAGAGTTGAGGGTCAGTGGCCTAGACGACTCTGCAACTTCGGAGGAGGTGGCGCAAGCCGTAAGCCGAGTTGGCGGTTGCGATGTCGGGTCGATCAAGGCAGGAGAGATCCGGTAGGACCGCAACGGTTTGGGCACAGTGTGGGTTCGCTGCCCTATTATTGCAGCGAAAAAGGTGAGTGGGTCGCGGCTCCTTGTGGGCTTTGTCTCTGCGCGGGTGCAACTGCTGCAGCAGCGTATCCGGCGTTGTTTCCACTGCCACGACGTTGGCCATGTGGCAGCGAAGTGCAGCAGTGCGCAGGACAGAAGCCAGCAGTGCTTCAGGTGCGGCCAAGCCGGGCACAAGCAACACCAGTGCTCGGCAGCACCTCACTGCCCGGTCTGCGAGGCGGAGGACAGCCTGCAGACCACAAGGTGGGAAGCGCTGCATGCGCCAGGGCCGGCACCTCGAGGAAGAGGAGGGATGGCCGGAAGGGAGGAAGGGAGCCAGCGGTGGCTAATCCAAATGCCCCAGCCAGGCAAGAGGAGGTGCAACACATGGACACCAAATAATGGCTCTCCATGTGTTGCAGGCGAACATAAACCACTGTGCCAGAGCCCAAGACTTATTGGTCCAAAGCCTGGCGCAGTGGTCTATTCAGGTGGCGATTGTTGCGGAGCCCTACAGTGTCCCCGCACGTGATAACTGGGTCGCAGACAACACCGGGGTGGTGACTATTATCACCCAGGTAGCTGCGGGCTCCCCGCCTTTCTCACGTGTCGAGAAAGGTGCGGGATGCGTTGCGGCACTTGTCGGCGATCTAGTTGTCGTCGGTGTCTACTTTTCCCCCAATCGAACTCTTGCGGAGTTTGAAGAGTTCTTAATCCGCTTGGGGGAAATGATAGACCGACATCGTCCGGCGGAGGTGCTGGTCGCGGGGGACCTCAACGCTAAGTCGAGCGTGTGGGGCTCCGCAACGACGACTGAGCGTGGTACGACGCTCTCGGAGTGGGTAGTTGCCTCTGACTTGTCTGTCCTCAATCGGGGGACGACCAACACCTGCGTGCGAAGGCTGGGCGGGTCCGTGGTGGACGTAACGTTCGCGAGCCCGGCCCTAGCGCGCCGTGTTCACGGTTGGCGAGTGTTGGATGATGTGGAGACTCTCTCGGACCATCTTTACATCCATTTCGAGATCTCCACTCATCCGACGGTGCCGTCAGCTGTAGGTCGCACCTCGCGAGAGGACGGACCGCGGTGGCAACTGAGGTGCCTCGACAAGGGACTTCTTGAGGAAGCTGCGATAGTGCAAGCCTGGCTGCCCCAGAGCTTGGCGTCTGCAGAAGACGCCGCAAACTGGGCGCAGAGGGCAATGACGCGTATATGTGACGCGTCAATGCCCCGTTCCGGGCGCCGCCCTCAACGGCGGCAAGTGTACTGGTGGTCGGGTGAGATCGCTCAATTGCGCATCATCTGCATTGAGGCGAGACGCCTTTACACGCACTATCGCAGGCGGGCACGCCGGCAGCAGGAGGAGGAGGACCGGCTGTACTGCGCCTACGTCGAGGCGAAGAAAGCGCTGCAGGAGGAGATCGGTCGTGCGAAAGGAGAGGCGCACGACGAAGCTCTCGCGGGGATAGACCGGGACCCGTTCGGAACGCCATACCGGATGGTGCGCGGCAAGCTCCGAGCTTGGGCCCCGCCTTTGACGCAGACTCTCCCGCCGGATACTCTCCGAGGGGTGCTGTCGTCTCTGTTCCCGCAGCGGGCCAATTTTACACCTCCGCCAATGGCCCGCCCTGTAGCGCAAGAGGTGGAGGAAGAGCTGGAGGAAGCTGTGAGGCGATCTTGGGGCAAAACCACCGCCCCAGGGCTCGACGGCATTCCCGGGCGCGTAGTTGCTTTGGCCCATTCTATCTTGGGGCCAAGCATTCGAGGGCTATTTACTGCCTGTCTGGCTCAAGCCATAATTCCACAGTGGTGGAAGACAGGCAGACTAGTCCTCATCAAGAAGGAGGGGCGCCCGGCGGAGTCAGCCTCGGCTTATAGGCCGATAGTGCTGTTGAGCGAGATCGCCAAGCTCTTCGAGAGGGTGGTAGCGAGGAGGCTACAGCAGCACCTCGAGAGGACAGGTCCAAACCTCTCGGACAGACAGTATGGCTTCCGAAGTGGACGCTCCACGGTGGATGCCATACTGCAGGTGAAGTCCCACGCGCAGGACGCAGTGGCTCGGGGCGAAGGAGACTTGGCGGTGTCTTTAGACATCGCCAACGCTTTCAACTCCATGCCCTGGCCCTGCATCAATGAGGCACTCATTTACTATAGGGTGCCTCCATACCTGCGCCGCATCATCGGGGCTTACCTCTCCGAGAGGTCTGTGACCTTCCCTGCAAGCTCCGGCTGGGGAGTTTGGGAGGTGTCGTGCGGTGTTCCACAGGGATCGGTGCTGGGTCCGATCCTCTGGAACATCGGTTACGACTGGGTGCTTCGGGGCAGCACCCTGCCGGGGGTAAAGGTCCTCTGCTACGCTGATGACACGTCTATTGCCGGCGTCGAGGTCTTGTGTCCGGGGCTTCGGCAAGGTCAGCACAACAAGAGGAGGCGCGGGATGCCGCATTGCAAGAGTGGGAGTCCCGGCTGGCAACACCAACCGCCGGCCGGAGGACGATCGAGGCAGTTCGTCCAGTTTTCCGCCAGTGGTTAGCGAGGCGTCATGGCGTCCTAACCTTCCGCACCACACAGGTACTCTCAGGGCACGGTTGCTTTGGGAGATATCTGAGTCGGGTCGCTGGGAGGGAGCCCGACACCCGCTGCCACCACTGCGACTGCCTCGAAGAGACGGCCCAGCACACGCTGGAGGTGTGCCCAGCCTGGGCGTCTCAACGTCGCGCATTGCGCGGTGTCATAGGGGACGACTTTTCCCTGCCGGCCGTAGTCAAGGCCATGGCCGGCAGTGAGACGTCGTGGGACGCGGTCTCTTCCTTCTGCGAGGCAGTGGTGCTCGAGAAGGAGGCGGCGGAGCGGGCGAGGGAGGCTTCTTCCGAACTCGCCATCCGCCGCAAAAGACCGGGTCGCCGGAGGGCGGCACACGATCGCCGCCTTCCGCCCTAATCGGCCAGAGGGCGGTCAGCTTGGGGAAGCTGATCTCCTACTAACCTGGCCCGAGTAGGCGCGCGCAGGTTGCTCACGCGCGCTGCTTAGAGCAGGCCGTCGAGGGTGGCCCACCACCCCCGACTCCGAGACGTGCCTAGCAGGCTCCCGTCGCCGAGGCTATGGACGAATCCATGGCACCCATAGCCCCGGCCTGTGACGGTCGAGGAGGAGCACCGTGAGGTTTTAGTGGGTAGTGTGGACGGCCTATATCTGCCGGTCCATTAGTCCCACATAACCCACTCGAGTCCCCACTCGGGTGGCGTACCCGTAAAAGGGTTTCCTCACGATAAAAAAAAAAAAAAAAAAAAAGGTTAGGTTAGGTTCCCAAGGGAAGCCTCGACAAGGGACTTCTGGAGGAAGCTGCGATAGTGCAAGCCTGGCTGCCCCAGAGCTTGGCGTCTGCAGAAGACGCCGCAAACTGGGCGCAGAGGGCAATGACGCGTATCTGCGACGCGTCAATGCCCCGCTCCGGGCGCCGCCCTCAACGGCGGCAAGTGTACTGGTGGTCGGGTGAGATCGCTCAATTGCGCAACATCTGCATTGAGGCGAGACGCCTTTACACGCACTATCGCAGGCGGGCACGCCGGCAGCAGGAGGAGGAGGGCCGGCTGTACTGCGCCTACGTCGAGGCGAAGAAAGCGCTGCAGGAGGAGATCGGTCGTGCGAAAGGCGAGGCGCACGACGAAGCTCTCGCGGGGATAGACCGGGACCCATTCGGAACGCCGTACCGGATGGTGCGCGGCAAGCTCCGGACTTGGGCCCCGCCTTTGACGCAGACTCTCCCGCCGGATACTCTCCGAGGGGTGCTGTCGTCTCTGTTCCCGCAGCGGGCCAATTTTACACCTCCATCAATGGCCCGCCCTGTAGCGCAAGAGGAGGAGGACGAGAGCGTCGTACCAGAGGTGCTGGAAGAGGAGCTGGATGAAGCTGTAAGGCGATCTCAGGGCAAAACCACCGCCCCAGGGCTCGACGGCATTCCCGGGCGCGTAGTTGCTTTGGCCCATTCTATCTTGGGGCCAAGCATTCGAGGGCTATTTACTGCCTGTCTGGCTCAAGCCATAATTCCACAGTGGTGGAAGACAGGCAGACTAGTCCTCATCAAGAAGGAGGGGCGCCCGGCGGAGTCAGCCTCGGCTTATAGGCCGATAGTGCTGTTGAGCGAGATCGCCAAGCTCTTCGAGAGGGTGGTAGCGAGGAGGCTACAGCAGCACCTCGAGAGGACAGGTCCAAACCTCTCGGACAGCCAGTATGGCTTCCGAAGTGGACGCTCGGTGGATCGGTGCTGGGTCCGATCCTCTGGAACATCAGTTACGACTGGGTGCTTCGGGGCAGCACCCTGCCAGGGGTAAAGGTCCTCTGCTACGCTGATGACACGCTGGTCTTAGCGCAGCAGAGGACCTATCGCGAGGCAGCAGTGCTCGCGACAGCTGGCGTGGCTCACGTCGTCGGGCGGATTCGGCGGCTGGGTCTGGAGGTTGCACTAGACAAGTCTGAGGCAATCTACTTCAATGCTCCGAGGAGGGCCGCTCCACCAGAGGCCCACATCGTCGTCGGCGGTGTGACGATCGAGGTGAAGAGGAGCTTGAAATACCTCGGACTTGTCTTGGACAACAGGTGGAGCTTTCGGGACCATTTTATACGACTGGTCCCGAGGCTGTTGAAGACAGCAGGGGCCTTGGCGCGCCTTTTGCCCAACGTAAGTGGGCCGTGCGCCTCGAGCCGTCGCCCGAGCGGACGCCCTGAACCGGCAAAACGTCGCCCTGCTGCGGCGGGCGCAGAGGGGGATGGCCATCAGGGTGATACGGGGGTACAGGACCATCTCCGGTGAGGTGGCGTGTGTGCTGGCAGGAGTCCTGCCGTGGGACCTGGACGCGATTGCTCTGGCGTCGGTCTATTGCCGGCGTCGAGGTCTTGCGTCCGGGGCTTCGGCAAGGTCAGCACCACAGGAGGAGGCGCGGGATGCCGCATTGCAAGAGTGGGAGTCCCGGCTGGCAACACCAACCGCCGGCCGGAGGACGATCGAGGCAGTTCGTCCAGTTTTCCGCCAGTGGTTAGCGAGGCGTCATGGCGGCCTAACCTTCCGCACCACACAGGTACTCTCAGGGCACGGTTGCTTTGGGAGATATCTGTGTCGGGTCGCTGGGAGGGAGCCCGACACCCGCTGCCCCCCCTGCGACTGCCTCGAAGAGACGGCCCAGCACACGCTGGAGGTGTGCCCAGCCTGGGCGTCTCAACGTCGCGCATTGCGCGGCGTCATAGGGGACGACCTTTCCCTGCCGGCCGTAGTCAAGGCCATGGCCGGCAGTGAGACGTCGTGGGACGCGGTCTCTTCCTTCTGCGAGGCAGTGGTGCTCGAGAAGGAGGCGGCGGAGCGGGCGAGGGAGGCTTCTTCCGAACTCGCCGTCCGCCGCAAAAGACCGGGTCGCCGGAGGGCGGCACACGATCGCCGCCTTCCGCCCTAATCGGCCAGAGGGCGGTCAGCTTGGGGAAGCTGATCGCCTACCAACCTGGCCCGAGTAGGCGCGCGCAGGTTGCTCCCGCGCGCTACTTAGAGCAGGCCGTCGAGGGTGGCCCACCACCCCCGACTCCGAGACGTGCCTAGCAGGCTCCCGTCGCCGAGGCTATGGACGAATCCATGGCACCCATAGCCCCGGCCTGTGACGGTCGAGGAGGAGCACCGTGAGGTTTTAGTGGGTAGTGTGGACGGCCTATATCTGCCGGTCCATTAGTCCCACATAACCCACTCGAGTCCCAACTCGGGTGGCGTACCCTTAAAAGGGATTCCTCACGATAAAAAAAAGAAAAAAAAAAAAAAAAAAAAGGTTCCCAAGGGAGTTGGCCATCAGAAGGGTCTTAACTGACTCGACTGAACAGCGGGTGTTGACCTTGGATATGATCCTAGGGATTAAACTCCGCTCTCCCACATCTCAACTATCGCAGAGGTGTGGGTAGAAGAACTGACGCTGTTTTTTGGCCAATTTTCTCCCAAGGGAGTTGCTGGTCCTCCTACTGGGCGCGTCCCCAGGTGGCGGATAGGGGAAACCACTCGCTCTTGCGGGCGGGTGGACCGGGAGTTATTCCCGGCGCGGACCAAAACCAGCGAGGCATGGGCGTGCCTTTAGTCCATCGTTATGGACACGGCCTAGGGGAGCACACCCCGACAGAAAAGCCGAAGCTGTGGATCAGCAAACAACAACATGTCGGCAAGCAAAAATTCAATCTTACCGCAGGAGGGTACCAGCCAGTCTGGAGAATCCCTCCGTGCTACGGCACGCAAGCCCCACGAATCTGCGGGGGGCCCCGTTTACCGATATGTTGCGGGTGAGGGGCCCGAGAAGGGCGGAGTCGAGGATGGGCCTGCGAAAGGCGGAGAGGTAGATATGCCCGGAGAGGGCGAAGTTGTTGGAGGGATGGTGTGCGAAGATCTTGTTGCTTCTCAGGCAATTGAACATCGGAGATTGTCTGTGACGAGTAGCAATGCAGGGGGGCCAGGCAGTGAAGGCCCTATCGGAGTGAAGGAGCCACGAGTGGTTTTGACCAAATTGGACGTTGGAGTGTTGTCAACCAAGGATGGTGTCAGGTCGAGGCGGGGATCTGCTTCATCGTATGGACGGATGTGGGGAGCATCGGAATCGAAGGAGTCAGATTCTGAAAGCTTTATGTCGATAGGATCGCAACCGAAGACGCGGTCACAATATCTCAAGGAACGGCGGAAAAGACCTCGCAAGCCAAGTGACCAAGCAGAGTCCTCTGGTGAAGGAGAGTCTGATAGACCAGCCTTAAAAGTTGGGGCTACGAAACGAGGGAAAGAAAGGCCCACAGTGGAGGCCGAAAAAGCCCGCAAGGCGTTTAAGAAGGTGGAAGACAGAGCTGGGATAGAAAGTGAGTTGGAAGAAAGGGTCTCAGCTCCACACTCTAGAGCCAATTCTAGGCAATCGGTCATGTCCATACGGACCAACTCTGAACAGGACGAAAACAGACTCGCGTCTGATCTTCATCGTAAGGTGACCGATAGAAAGACCGGACAAAAGACAAAAGGGTTGAAGGCGCCGAAAGCGCCAAAACTAAAACAGCCACGGTCGGCTGTAGTTGCGTTAAAGCTCCAATCTAACGCCAAAGAGAGCAACGTAACATACAGCCAAGTGTTCACCCAACTCAAGGATAAGGTAGACCTCGCGGAGTTGGATATCTCGGATATGAGATTTAGAGTTGCGTCAACTGGCGCGAGGCTACTGGAAATCCCGGGGGCTAACTCAGGCGAGAAAGCAGATGCTCTTGCACAAAAACTGCGAGGCGTGTTAGATCAGAGTGAGGTCCAAGTCACGAGGCCCACTAAATGTGCTGAGCTACGTGTGAGTGGACTGGATGACTCAGTGACGTCCGAAGAAGTTGCAGCCGCTATCAGCAGAAGTGGCAGCTGTGATATTGCCGCAGTCAAGGTTGGGGAGGTTCGGCGAGACCATGCAGGCCTTGGCACAGCCTGGGTTCGCTGCCCGGTTGTTGCTGCCAAAAAAGTGAGCGGAGGGCGGCTTTTGGTGGGTTTCGTATCAGCAAAAGTAACGTTGTTGCAGCAGAGGGTCCTGCGTTGCTTCCGCTGCCACGAAACAGGACACATGGCGGCGAATTGTAGTAGTGTGGATCGCAGCTCTCACTGCTTCAGATGTGGACGTCCTGGGCACAAGCATGCCACATGTTCAGAGCAGCCACACTGCCCGGCGTGCGAGGAAGCACAGAGGCCTGCCAATCACTTGGCGGGGAGCTCAGCCTGTGCAAAAGTATGTGCACAGTCGAAGCGCAGAAGAGGAAGGGTGGGTAATGCAAGCCACGTCTCACCTGAAGCCCAAACTAGTAAGGGCGTGGAGGTGCAGCCAATGCTCATCCAATAATGGATGTGCAGATACTGCAGGCGAACATCAACCACTGTGCCAGAGCCCAAGACTTATTGGTCCAAAGCCTGGCGCAGCGGTCGATACAAGTGGCGGTTGTTGCGGAGCCGTACAGCGTGCCTGCGCGGGATAACTGGGTCGCGGACAACACCGGGGTGGTGACTATTATCACCCAGGTAGCTGCGGGCTCCCCGCCTTTCTCACGAGTCGAGAGGGGTGCGGGATGCGTCGCGGCACTTGTCGGCGACCTAGTTGTCGTTGGTGTTTACTTTTCCCCCAATCGAACTCTCGCAGAGTTCGAAGAGTTTCTCATTCGATTGGGGGAAATGGTAGAACGGCATCGCCCGGCGGAGGTGTTGGTTGCGGGCGATCTCAACCCCAAATCCAGCGTATGGGGCTCCGCAACGACGGATGTGCGTGGTGTGACACTGTCGGAGTGGGTTATTGCCACCGGTTTGTCTGTCCTCAATCGAGGGACAACGAACACGTGTGTGCGAAGGCTGGGCGGGTCCGTCGTGGACGTAACGTTTGCGAGCCCGGCCCTAGCGCGTCGTGTTAGGGGTTGGCGAGTGCTGGATGATGTGGAGACTCTCTCGGACCACCTCTACATCCAATACGAGATCTCCACACATCCGGCGGCGCCGCCAGCCCCCAGTCCAACCTCGCGAGAGTACGGACCGCGGTGGCAATTGGGTCGTCTCGACAAGCAACTGCTGGAGGAGGCAGCGATAGTGGAATCCTGGCTACCCCAGAGCTTGGCTACGGCAGAAGACGCCGCCACCTGGGCGGAGGGGGCGAGGACGCGTATCTGTGACGCGTCAATGCCAGGTTCCGGGCGTCGCCCTCAGCGGCGACAAGTGTACTGGTGGTCGTGGGAGATCGCCCAACTGCGTAACACCTGCGTTGGTGCGAGACGCCAGTACAGCCACTATCGGAGACGGGTACAGAAGGTGCAGGAGGAGGAAGACCGACTGTACCAGGTCTATGTCGAGGCGAGGACGCGGCTGCAGGAGGAAATCGGTCGTGCGAAGGGCGAGTCGCACGATCGAATGATTGCGGGGATAGACCAAGACCCGTACGGGACACCTTACCGGATGGAGATCGGTAAGCTACGGGCATTGGCGCCAACACTGACGCAGACCCTCCGACCGGCTATTCTCCGAGGGGTGCTGTCGTCGCTATTCCCGCAGCGGGCCAACTTTTCACCACCTTCTATGGCCCGCCCTGTAGCGCAAGAGGAGGAAGACGGTGTCGCACCACCGGGAGAGGAGGAGGAGCTCAAAGAAGCTATTCGACGATCTCGGCACAAGAGCACCGCCCCTGGCCTGGATGGCATCCCCGGCCGGGCGCTAACTCTGGCCCTGGACATCATGGGGCCCAGAGTGCGAGGGCTATTCACTGCCTGTCTGGCTCAAGCCATAATTCCACAGCGGTGGAAGACAGGCAGGTTAGTCCTCATTAAGAAGGAGGGGCGTCCGGCGGATTCAGCCTCCGCCTATAGGCCCATCGTGCTCTTGAGCGAGATCGCCAAGCTCTTCGAGCGAGTTGTAGCGAGGAGGCTACAACGCCACTTGGAGGGGACAGGTCCTGACCTCTCGGACCTGCAGTATGGCTTCCGCAGTGGGCGTTCGACGGTGGATGCCATACTCGAGGTAAAGTCCCATGCGCAGGATGCGGTTGCTCGGGGTGACGGGATTTTGGCGGTGTCTTTAGACATCGCCAACGCCTTTAACTCCCTCCCCTGGCCCTGCATTAAGGAGGCACTTTTATACCACCGCGTGCCTCCATACCTGTGCCGTGTCATCGGGGCTTACCTGTCCGGGAGGTCCGTGATCTTTCCAGCTCCTGGTGGATGGGAGGAGTACGAGGTGTCATCCGGTGTTCCACAAGGATCGGTGCTGGGACCCATCCTCTGGAACATCGGATACGACTGGGTGCTGCGGGGCAGCAACTTGGGGGGAATAAAAGTCCTCTGTTACGCCGATGACACGCTGGTCTTGGCGCAGCAGAGGACCTACCGGGAGGCGGCGGTCCTCGCGACGGCCGGGGTGGCCGATGTTGTCGGCCGCATCAGGCGGCTTGGTTTGGAGGTTGCCTTGAACAAGTCCGAGGCATTATACTTCCATGCTCCTCGAAAGGGCCCACCACCAGATGCCCATATCGTCGTCGGTGGCGTCACTATTGACGTCAAAAGGAGCATGAAGTACCTCGGACTTGTTCTGGACGGTCGGTGGAGTTTCCGGGGCCACTTTTCATCTTTGGCCCCGAAACTGCTGAAGACGGCGGCGGCCTTGGCGCGCCTTTTGCCCAATGTGGATGGGCCGAGCGCCTCGAGCCGTCGGCTGTACACCGGAGTGGTCAGGTCGATGGCCCTCTACGGTGCCCCCGTATGGGCGGACGCCCTGGACCGGCAAAACGTCACTCTGCTGCGACGGGCGCAGAGGGTGATGGCCATCCGGGCGATACGGGGGTATCGGACCATCTCCGGTGAGGTGGCGTGCGTGCTGGCCGGAGTCATGCCGTGGGACCTGGACGCGACTGCTCTGGCGTCGGTCTATTGCCGGCGTCGGGGCCTCGTGTCCGGGGCCGCGGCAAGGTCAGCACCACAAGAGGAGGGGCGGGATGCCGCATTGGAGGTGTGGGAGTCCCGGCTGGCAACACCAACCGCCGGCCGGAGGACTATCGAGGCTGTTCGTCCAGTCTTCCGCCAGTGGTTAGCGAGGCGTCACGGCGTCCTAACCTTCCGCACCACGCAGGTGCTCACGGGGCATGGTTGCTTCGGGGGTTACCTGTGTCGGATCGCTGGGAGGGAGCCCGATGCCCGCTGCCACCACTGCGACGACTGCCTCGACGAGACGGCCCAGCACACGCTGGAGGTGTGCCCAGCTTGGGTGTCTCAACGTCGCGCTCTGCGCGACGTCATTGGGGACGACCTTTCCCTGCCGGCCGTAGTCAAGGCCATGGCCGGTAGCGAGACGTCGTGGGACGCGGTCTCTTCCTTCTGCGAGGCAGTGGTGCTCGAGAAGGAGGCGGCGGAACGTGCGAGGGAGGCATCAGCCGAACTCGCTATCCGCCGCAAAAGACCGGGTCGCCGGAGGGCGGCACACGACCGCCGCCTTCCGCCCTAATGAGCCAGAGGGCGGTCAGCTTGGGGAAGCTGATCGCCTACTAACCTGGCCCGAGTAGGCGCGCGCAGGTTGCTCCCGCGCGCTACTCTGAGAAGGCCGTCGAGGGTGACCACACCACCCTTGACTCTGCGACGTGCCGACAGGCTCCCGCCGCCGCGCTTCACGGAAGACTCTAGTTCCCGTGTCGTGCGGCCAAAAAGGCGGTTGAGGAGGAGCACCGTGAGGTTTTAGTGGGTATTCGGACGGCCTACATCTGCCTGTCCGCGAGTCCCACATAACCCGCGCTCGAGTCCCCACTCGGCCGGGTATCCGTAATCGGATTTCCTCACGTTAAAAAAAAAAAAAAAAAAAAAAAAAAAAAAAGGTTAGGTTAGGTTAGGTTAGGTTAGGTTAGGTTAGGTTAGGTTAGGTTAGGTTAGGTTCCGGTGAGGTGGCGTGTGTGCTGGCAGGAGTCCTGCCGTGGGACCTGGACGCGATTGCTCTGGCGTCGGTCTATTGCCGGCGTCGAGGTCTTGCGTCCGGGGCTTCGGCAAGGTCAGCACCACAGGAGGAGGCGCCGGACCCCGCATTGCAAGAGTGGGAGTCCCGGCTGGCACCACCACCCGCCGGCCGGAGGACGATCGAGGCAGTTCGTCCAGTTTTCCGCCAGTGGTTAGCGAGGCGTCATGGCGTCCTAACCTTCCGCACCACACAGGTACTCTCAGGGCACGGTTACTTTGGGAGATATCTGTGTCGGGTCGCTGGGAGGGAGCCCGACGCCCGCTGCCACCACTGCGACTGCCTCGAAGAGACGGCCCAGCACACGCTGGAGGTGTGCCCAGCCTGGGCGTCTCAACGTCGCGCATTGCGCGGCGTCATAGGGGACGACCTTTCCCTGCCGGCCGTAGTCAAGGCCATGGCCGGTAGCGAGACGTCGTGGGACGCGGTCTCTTCCTTCTGCGAGGCAGTGGTGCTCGAGAAGGAGGCGGCGGAGCGGGTGAGGGAGGCATCCGCCGAACTCGCCATCCGCCGCAAGAGACCGGGTCGCCGGAGGGCGGCACACGATCGCCGCCTTCCGCCCTAATCGGCCAGAGGGCGGTCAGCTTGGGGAAGCTGATTGCCTACCAACCTGGCCCGAGTAGGCGCGCGCAGGTTGCTCCCGCGCGCTACTCAGAGCAGGCCGTCGAGGGTGGCCCACCACCCCCGACTCCGAGACGTGCCTAACAGGCTCCCGTCGCCGAGGCTATGGACGAATCCTTGGCACCCATAGCCCCGGCCTGTGACGGTCGAGGAGGAGCACCGTGAGGTTTTAGTGGGTAGTGTGGACGGCCTATATCTGCCGGTCCATTAGTCCCACATAACCCACTCGAGTCCCCACTCGGGTGGCGTACCCGTAAAAGGGTTTCCTCACGATAAAAAAAAAAAAAAAAAAAAAAAAAAAAAAAAAAAAAAAAAAAGGTTAGGTTAGGTTAGGTTAGGTTAGGTTAGGTTAGGTTAGGTTAGGTTAGGTTAGGTTAGGTTAGGTTAGGTTAGGTTAGGTTAGGTTAGGTTAGGTTAGGTTGGAGTGGTCCGATCGATGGCGCTGTACGGTGCTCCCGTATGAGCGGACGCCCTGAACCGGCAAAACGTCGCCCTGCTGCGACGGGCGCAGAGGGTGATGGCCATCAGGGTGATACGGGGGTACAGGACCATCTCCGGTGAGGTGGCGTGTGTGCTGGCAGGAGTCCTGCCGTGGGACCTGGACGCGACTACTCTGGCGTCGGTCTATTGCCGGCGTCGGGGCCTCGTGTCCGGGCCGCAGCAAGGTCAGCACCACAGGAGGAGGCGCGGGATGCCGCAATGGAAGAGTGGGAGTCCCGGCTGGCAACACCAACCGCCGGCCAAAGGACGATCGAGGCGGTTCGTCCAGTTTTCCGCCAGTGGTTAGCGAGGCGTCATGGCGTCCTAACCTTCCGCACCACACAGGTACTCTCAGGGCACGGTTGCTTTGGGAGATATCTGTGTCGGGTCGCTGGGAGGGAGCCCGACACCCGCTGCCACCACTGCGACTGCCTCGAAGAGACGGCCCAGCACACGCTGGAGGTGTGCCCAGCATGGGCGTCTCAACGTCGCGCATTGCGCGACGTCATAGGGGACGACCTGTCCCTGCCGGCCGTAGTCAAGGCCATGGCCGGCAGCGAGACGTCGTGGGACGCGGTCTCTTCCTTCTGCGAGGCAGTGGTGCTCAAGAAGGAGGCGGCGGAGCGGGCGAGGGCGGCTTCTTCCGAACTCTCCGTCCGCAGCAAAAGCCCGGGTCGCCGGAGGGCGGCACACGATCGCCGCCTTCCGCCCTAATCGGCCAGAGGGCGGTCAGCTTGGGGAAGCTGATCGCCTACCAACCTGGCCCGAGTAGGCGCGCGCAGGTTGCTCCCGCGCGCTACTCAGAGCAGGCCGTCGAGGGTGGCCCACCACCCCCGACTCCGAGACGTGCCTAGCAGGCTCCCGTCGCCGAGGCTATGGACGAATCCATGGCACCCATAGCCCCGGCCTGTGACGGTCGAGGAGGAGCACCGTGAGGTTTTAGTGGGTAGTGTGGACGGCCTATATCTGCCGGTCCATTAGTCCCACATAACCCACTCGAGTCCCCACTCTGGTGGCGTACCCGTAAAAGGGTTTCCTCACGATAAAAAAAAAAAAAAAAAAAAAAAAAAAAAAAAAAAAAAAAAAAAAAAAAAAAAAAAAAAAAAAAAAAAAAAAAAAAAGGTTGGGTTAGGTTCCCAAGGGAGTTGCTGGTCCTCCTACTGGGCGCGTCCCCAGGTGGCGGATAGGGGAAACCACTCGCTCTTGCGGGCGGGTGGACCGGGAGTTTTTCCCGGCGCGGACCAAAACCAGCGAGGCATGGGCGTGCCTTTAGTCCATTGTTATGGACACGGCCTAGGGGAGCACACCCCGACAGAAAAGCCGAAGCTGTGGATCAGCAACAAACAACATGTCGGTATTCAGGAATAATTTACTACCGCAGGAGGGTACCAGCAATGGAGAATCCCTCCGTGCTACGGCACGCAAGCCCCACGAATCTGCGGGGGGCCCAGTTTATCGATGTGTTGCGGGGGAGGGGCCCGAGAAGGGCGGTGTTGAGGAAGGGCCTGCGAAAGGCGGAGATGTAGTTGTGCCCGAGATGGGCGGAGTTGAGAGTGCAGCGTTAGTCGTTGTGGAGTCGTTGCCCGAAGATGGCAGGGTAGAAAGGGCGGCTGAGAGGGGCCCTGTTTTAGGTGAAGGAGTGCCTCATAACATCGGAGGTGTGGTTAGGGAGGCAAGGGTCGTATTGGAGCGATTGGACGGTCCAAGATCAAGACGTGAATCTCTCTCGTCTGGTGGAAGGTTCTGGGGGGTGTCTGGGTCGAAGGACTCTGATACGGAGAGCCTTACGTCGGTCGGGTCTCAGAGAATCAATGTAAGGACGTCTTTCGTAAAAGATAGAAGAAAGAGGCCCAGACATAGGAGTGACAAGTCAGATTCTTCCGGAGAAGGGGGACTGGACAGACCGGCGCCAAAAATGGCGACTGGCAGGAAAGGAAGGGATAGGCCATCATCATCTGGCCAAGGCGCACAGCTGGCGGAAGCTAATGACAAGGAGGAATCTCGGCTCAGGGTGGAAGCAGAAGTCGCTGAGAGAACCCTAGCCGTTCGAAGCAGGACAAATTCAACACTATCGAATATGTCCTTGCTCTCTGGACTAGATTTGGAGGAGACCAGATTGACCTCTGACCTGAAAGGTCAAGTCTCTGAAAGCCTGGCGGTGATACAGAAGGTCGCCAGTAAATCTGGCAATCTAAAGGGTACCTTCACAAAGGCCCTTAAGGAGGCGGTAAAATCTATAGCCGTAGCTGTGGATACGCTTGCTCAGCGCACAGTCACAGAGGAGGTGGCTACTCTTCGTGCGCACAACAGCAAATTGCAACAAGAGATGCTGGAGATGCAGAAACAGGTCAGTCTTTTACGGGCTGACCTGGATCAAAGTCGCACAAAGGAGATGCCGGCTCAGACTCGGAAAAGTCCCCAAACCGCCTGCCAAAGTCACCAGTTTGAGGTTTCGGACGAGCTTGCGAGGAACATCATGGTCCAGGTGGGCACCATGGTGAGTGCACGTCTAGAGGCTATCGAGGACAGGCTTCTGCCAGCAAAGGTTCTGCGTCCTCCACTATCTTTCAGTCGACCACCTGTGGATGTCGCCAAGCCATCGGCGGCAAATGTGACAGAGGACAGGGTGACCACACTCATGCCCCCCGCCAACCCAGCCCCCATGAAAGGACAAAAGCCACAGAAAGGCAAGGGCAAGGGTAAGGCACAGAAGAGCAAAGAGGCAAAAACGGTACAAGCTCCCGAGCCGCGGCCTCTACCACCTGCTCCTGCCAACACTAATGAGGGGTGGAATGTGGTCACTAGGAGGAATACGAAGAAGAAGGAGATATCTGCGCCACAGCAACCAAAAGGGAAGAGAGTGACACAAAAGTCAACAGTAAAAGCATCCAAGCTTCGTCCTCCTCGATCATCTGTAGTTGCACTAAAGCTACAGCCGGGTGCTAATAAAGAAGTCACCTACAAGGACGTCCTGACTCAGATCAAGGAAAAAGTGGTCCTTGAAGATCTGGGTATCACGGACCTCAGGTTCAGAGTCGCCTCGACGGGAGCGAGGCTTCTTGAACTGCCGGGAGTAGATACTGGAGAGAAGGCGGACGTTCTCGCGCAAAAACTGCGGGGCGTGCTTAACGCGGGCGATGTCCAAGTGTCAAGGCCCACAAGGTGTGTCGAGCTGAGGGTGACTGGCCTCGATGACTCGGTATCTCCAGAGGACGTGACTGCGGCTGTGAGTCGAGCAGGTGGCTGCGGGACTGATGCTGTTAAGGTTGGGGAAATTCGCCAAGACAGAAACGGGCTCGGTACTGCTTGGGTTCGCTGTCCAGTGGCAGCAGCAAAAAGAATAAGCAGCGGAAGACTGTTGGTTGGTTTTGTGTCGGCACGTGTGCAGCTATTGCAGCCTCGCGTGTTGCGTTGCTTCCGCTGCCACGAGGTGGGACATATGGCGACAAACTGCAGTAGTGCCAAGGACAGGAGTGCACACTGCTTCCGTTGCGGGAAGCCTGGGCACAAGCAAAGTGGTTGCACTGCTCCAGCTCACTGCCCCATTTGTGAAGAGGCACACAGGTCTGCAGATCACCTGGCAGGGGGAAGAGCTTGCGCAAAAATATGCGCCCAATGGAAGAGGCGGCGAGGTGGTGGGCAAAGGGCGGCAGGGCCGACAGGACGAAGCCAATCTAAAGCCCCAACGCAGGGCGAGGAGCTGCAGCAAATGGAGCATCAGTAATGGCGTTTCAGGTGCTGCAGGCGAACATCAACCACTGTGCCAGAGCCCAAGACTTATTGGTCCAAAGCCTGGCGCAGCGGTCGATACAAGTGGCGGTTGTTGCGGAGCCGTACAGCGTGCCTGCGCGGGACAACTGGGTCGCGGACAACACCGGGGTGGTGACTATTATCACCCAGGTAGCTGCGGGCTCCCCGCCTTTCTCACGAGTCGAGAGGGGTGCGGGATGCGTCGCGGCACTTGTCGGCGACCTAGTTGTCGTTGGTGTTTACTTTTCCCCCAATCGAACTCTTGCAGAGTTCGAAGAGTTTCTCATTCGATTGGGGGAAATAGTAGAACGGCATCGCCCGGCGGAGGTGTTGGTAGCGGGCGATCTCAACGCCAAATCGAGCGTGTGGGGCTCCGCAACGACGGATGTGCGTGGTGTGACACTGTCGGAGTGGGTAATTGCCACCGGTTTGTCCGTCCTCAACCGGGGGACGACGAACACGTGTGTGCGAAGACTGGGCGGGTCCGTCGTGGACGTAACGTTTGCGACCCCGGCCCTAGCGCGTCGTGTTCGGGGTTGGCGAGTGCTGGATGATGTGGAGACTCTCTCGGACCACCTCTACATCCAATACGAGATCTCCACACATCCGGCGGCGCCGCCAGCCTCCAGTCCAACCTCGCGAGAGTACGGACCGCCGGGTGGCAATTGGGTCGTCTCGACAAACAACTGCTGGAGGAAGCAGCGATAGTGGAATCCTGGCTGCCCCAGAGCTTGGCGTCTGCAGAAGACGCCGCCACCTGGGTGCAGGGGGCGTTGACGCGTATCTGTGACGCGTCTATGCCCCGTTCCGGGCGTCGCCCTCAGCGGCGACAAGTGTACTGGTGGTCGTGGGAGATCGCACAACTGCGTAACACCTGCGTTGGTGCGAGACGCCAGTACAGCCACTATCGAAGACGGGTACAGAAGGTGCAGGAGAAGGAAGACCGACTGTACCAGGTCTATGTCGAGGCGAGGACGCGGCTGCAGGAGGCAATCGGTCGTGCGAAGGGCGAGTCGCACGATCGAATGATTGCGGGGATAGACCAAGACCCGAACGGGACGCCTTACCGGATGGTGATCGGTAGGCTACGGGCTTGGCTCCACCACTGACGCAGACGCTCCGAACGGATATTCTCCGAGGGGTGCTGTCGTCGCTATTCCCGCAGCGGGCCAACTTTTCACCACCTACTATGGCCCGCCCTGCAGCGCGAGAGGAGGAAGACGGTGTCACACCACCGGTGGAGGAGGAGGAGCTCGAAGAAGCTGTTCGCCGATCTCGGCACAAGAGCACCGCCCCTGGCCTGGATGGCATCCCCGGCCGGGCGCTAACTCTGGCCCTGAACACCATGGGGCCCAGAGTGCGAGGGCTATTCACTGCCTGTCTGGCTCAAGCCATAATTCCACAGCGGTGGAAGACAGGCAGGTTAGTCCTCATTAAGAAGGAGGGCGTCCGGCGGATCCAGCCTCCGCCTATAGGCCTATCGTGCTCTTGAGCGAGATCGCCAAGCTCTTCGAGCGAGTTGTAGCGAGGAGGCTACAACGCCACTTGGAGGGGGACAGGTCCGGACCTCTCGGACCTACAGTATGGCTTCCGCAGTGGGCGTTCGACGGTGGATGCCATACTCGAGGTAAAATCCCATGCGCAGGATGCGGTTGCTCGGGGTGACGGGATTTTGGCGGTGTCTTTAGACATCGCCAACGCCTTTAACTCCCTCCCCTGGCCCTGCATTAAGGAGGCACTTTTATACCACCGTGTGCCTCCATACCTGTGCCGTGTCATCGGGGCTTACCTGTCCGGGAGGTCCGTGATCTTTCCAGCTCCTGGTGGATGGAAGGAGTACGAGGTGTTATCCGGTGTTCCACAAGGATCGGTGCTGGGACCCATCCTCTGGAACATCGGATACGACTGGGTGCTGCGGGGCAGCAACTTGGGGGGGATAAAGGTCCTCTGTTACGCCGATGACACGCTGGTCTTGGCGCAGCAGAGGACCTACCGGGAGGCGGCGGTCCTCGCGACGGCCGGGGTGGCCGATGTTGTCAGCCGCATCAGGCGGCTTGGTTTGGAAGTTGCCCTGAACAAGTCCGAGGCATTATACTTTCATGCTCCTCGTAAGGGCCCACCACCAGATGCCCATATCGTCATCGGTGGCGTCACAATTGACGTCAAAAGGAGCATGAAGTACCTCGGTCTTGTTCTGGACGGTCGGTGGAGTTTCCGGGGCCACTTTTCATCTTTGGCCCCGAAACTGTTGAAGACGGCGGCGGCCTTGGCGCGCCTCTTGCCCAATGTGGATGGGCCGAGCGCTTCGAGCCGTCGGCTGTACACCGGAGTGGTTCAGGTCGATGGCCCTCTACGGTGCCCCCGTATGGGCGGACGCCCTGGACCGGCACAACGTCACTCTGCTGCGACGGGCGCAAAGGGTGATGGCCATCCGGGCGATACGGGGGTATCGGACCATCTCCGGTGAGGTGTCGTGCGTGCTGGCCGGAGTCATGCCGTGGGATCTGGACGCGACTGCTCTGGCGTCGGTCTATTGCCGGCGTCGGGGCCTCGTGTCCGGGTCCGCGGATAGGTCAGCACCACAAGAGGAGGCGCGGGATGCCGCATTAGAGGTGTGGGAGTCCCGGCTGGCAACACCATCTGCCGGCCGGAGGACGATCGAGGCTGTTCGTCCAGTCGTCCGCCAGTGGTTAGCGAGGCGTCACGGCGTCCTAACCTTCCGCACCACGCAGGTGCTCACGGGGCATGGTTGCTTCGGGGGTTACCTGTGTCGGGTCGCTGGGAGGGAGCCCGATGCCCGCTGCCACCACTGCGATGACTGCCTCGACGAGACGGCCCAGCACACGCTGGAGGTGTGCCCAGCTTGGGCGTCTCAACGTCGCGCTCTGCGCGACGTCATTGGGGACGCCCTCTCCCTGCCGGCCGTGGTCAAGGCCATGGCCGGTAGCGAGACGTCGTGGGACGCGGTCTCTTCCTTCTGCGAGGCAGTGGTGCTCGAGAAGGAGGCGGCGGAACGTGCGAGGGAGGCATCAGCCGAACTCGCTATCCGCCGCAAAAGACCGGGTCGCCGGAGGGCGGCACACGACCGCCGCCTTCCGCCCTAATGAGCCAGAGGGCGGTCAGCTTGGGGAAGCTGATCGCCTACTAACCTGGCCCGAGTAGGCGCGCGCAAGGTTGCTCCCGCGCGCTACTCCGAGAAGGCCGTCGAGGGTGCCCACACCACCCTTGACTCCGCGACGTGCCGACAGGCTCCCGCCGCCGCGCTTCACGGAAGACTCTAGTTCCCGTGTCGTGCGGCCAAAAAGGCGGTTGAGGAGGAGCACCGTGAGGTTTTAGTGGGTATTCGGACGGCCTACATCTGCCAGTCCGCGAGTCCCACATAACCCGCGCTCGAGTCCCCACTCGGCCGGGTATCCGTAATCGGATTTCCTCACGTTTAAAAAAACAAAAAAAAAAAAAAAAAGTATTGTTAGGTTAGGTTCAGTTAGGTTAGGTTAGGTTTGGTTTTTTTTTTTTTTTTTGGGTTGTTGAGGCCCAATACTTTAATTTATTATGACTTGATGCCAGTCTACACTTCCAACCGCAGTCCTCGCTAATGTATACGGGCGGCCGGGGTCGGTTGTGTAAACATGCTTGCCATTATATGATGATAAAACTTATGATACTTTTGAACTTAACATAGAGATAATATATTTTTATTAACGATAAGTATGATTACTTTCTTAGAATTAAGACACGACATTAAAAGACACATTCAG